>OW203744.1:0-604166 GCA_934045075.1 Yponomeuta sedellus
ACAGCTCAGTTGGTGTCCGGAGCCGCCCCCGCGTCGAACGACACCACTCGCAGCCAGCTGTGAAGGAATTTTTTCGCCGCCACCCACCCCTCCGCCCCACCCCACCGACCCTTTGTTGAGTGCCCTTAGGTGACCAATTTTTCAATACAAAAAAATTTTTTTTTTTTTTTTTTTTTTAAATGTTACGTTCGCCGGTCAGATCGCCGTCCCGTTTGCGGACTGGCGATACTTTGGACTCGTCCGGCTCTTCTATGGCCCCTCTGCGCTATGAAAGCATGGACTCCTCACCGACTATGTCGCCCGCTGTACAAGCCACCCAACCACATTCTCTATCGATTCGGGACCCGGGAGTGGACATAGTCGCCCTTCTTGAGGTTATCCGGGGAGCGGTGGGCCGCTCGGGTAACCTCAAGAGGGATATCAAGACGGAAATCCTCAGTAGTGTGGAAAAAATTGAACGTATTTTAGCGTTTTCGCCTCCACCTCCAACTTCCGCCCAGACTGACGTTGAGAGTCTCAAGGTGACAATAAGGGAGTGTATCAGGGAGGAGATGAAGGCAATTAAAGTGCCGGCGCCCATCATCCATGCACCTCCGCCGCCTCCTCCACCTGTCACTCAGCCCTCGTACGCAAGGGTCGCGTCGTTGCCCCCGGCGTCTTCTGTTCAGCTCCGCCCACCCCCATATAAGCCTGCCATAATTGTTTCTGCTAAAAACTCAACCAGCTTCTCTGAGACCCTTTCCACGTGGCAAAAAACTGTTACCTTTCGAGACACGAATTTTGCCCCGGAAAGTGTCAAGCCGGTCTCCAATAATAAACTTAGAGTAGAATTTAACAAGGCCGAGCATGTCCAGGTGACCCTGGGTAAAATCAGCCCCTCGTCTGCCATTGAGGTGGAGCCCTCTAAGAAATTACAACCCATGATCATAATCAAGGGCGTAACGGAAAGCATTACACCCGAGACCCTCACGACCATTCTTCGCACTCAAAACGACTGCATAAAAGAAAAACCCGAAGACCTCCAATTCAAATTCAGACGCAGTAACCGTAACCCGAAGCTGTACAACGCTGCTTACACCGCTAGTCCAGCCCTTTGGCGGTCCATTATTGACGCCGGCAAGCTCAATGTGGACCACCAAAGGGTCCACGTCGAAAACTACGTCCCGGTCCTCCAGTGTTACCGCTGCCTACAATACGGCCATACGAAGAAATGGTGCAAGGAGACCGCTTTCATCTGCTCTCATTGCTCCTCCGCCCACGCCTACAAGGATTGCCCCGTAAAGGACGATGCCTCAAAACTCTCCTGCCATAACTGCAATGAACACCACAAGAAGCGCAACGACCACTCCGGCAAAGTTACTGCCCATAGCGCCACGTCTATTACGTGTCCCCGTTTTATAAGCATGACCAATGCTGTCCGTTCCCGCACCGACTATGGGGAGTAGCTTTACACCGGTTTTATCCAGTCTCAGCAACGCCAACCCCAGTACAAACAACATGAAGTTTCTCCAATGCAATGTGGGCCGTTCTTACGCGTGGCATCACGAATTTATACAGTTTTTTGTTAAGAACGAATATCCAATAGCTCTCATTACAGAGCCCTACACTAATAAAGATAACAATACAGTCCGTAACATTCCAGGCTATGAAGTTTTCCAAGTCTCAAATGGTGCACGCGTCAAGGCTTGCATCGTGGTCAAAACTGGTCTCGGGGCTACTCTGGGCCTAACGGAATACTCCTCCTCCAACTTAAGCGTTATTCAATTAAACATTAGACAACGTAAAATAGTTATTGCTTCCGTCTATATTGAACCAGATTCAGATGAGTTCAATACAATTTCCAAGCTCGACCTTCTCCTACAGAGCCACTGTGACACTGACGTCGTTGTCGGAGGCGATCTCAATGGGTGGCACCCCCTATGGGGCTCGCCATCTGCGAGCCGCAGGGGCAATGATATAGTCAACCTTATCACTTCGAACGGTTTAGTTCTATGTAACACAGGCACGACTCCCACATTCGAAACGGTCACACATGGCGTTCGAAGGACGTCCATCATCGACCTCACTATGGTGTCCGACTCTCTGGTTCCCTTAGTTGACGACTGGAAGGTTAAACTTGAGGCATGCCCATCATCGGACCATCGCGCCATCGAATTCACGTTACTTTATGACTTGTCAGAGATCGGTAAAGCCAAAAAGAGATCGACATTCCTCTACTCCACCAAAAACGCTAACTGGGAACTATTTGCTGAGAAACTTAAACACAATATTGAATGCACCAGCCTCTTACAAGCCGACATAGAATCCTTAAATCCACGTGACATAGATAACTTCGTAGAAACCTTAACATACACCATACAGAAAACTTGCAATAAATTCCTACCTAGGAAACTTAATCGTGAAAAATACAATCCATGGTGGAGTGAGGAGCTGGAGGAATTAAAACAGAATGTCATCCGTCTTCATCATCGCATCCAAAGAATGGCACGCAGCGGCCAATCGTTAGACACCATTCTACAGGAGAGAGCCGAAGCAAAAGCCGCCTATGCGGAAGCCATTAAAAAGGCCTCAACCACAAACTTCCGCGAGTTCTGCTCTCTTCAACATAAGGAGAATGTATGGTCTCTTACAAATAGACTGCTTAGTTGTGCACCTCCACCTAAACCGACGACCACACTAACTTTTGACGGCGTACATAGCAGAGACAGCAAAGACACAGCAGAACGCCTCCTACAAAAATTCTTCAACGACGACACGCCCGACACAACAGAATCTCATAGATTGACCAGAGAGCTCAGCAGACTCACCCCTGACACCCCGGATGACACACCATTTATACAAACGGAAATCATAACTTGCGTACAGAGCATGAATCCAAATAAGGCACCCGGACCAGACCACCTTACCTCGGACATCGTATCACAGTTCTGCTCCATGTACCCGGAATTAATTACCCGACTCATAAATCGATGCTTGGCTCTAGCGTTCTTTCCGACCAACTGGAAAATGGCTCAGGCAATAACGGTTCCCAAGCCAAACAAGGATAGCTATGCGGATGCATCTGCCTACCGACCTATTGGACTCATCAGTGTGTTCGGCAAACTAATGGAAAAGCTCATTACCAAAAGATTAACCCACCACCTAAATGTTACCGGACACCATAATCCTAATCAATACGGATTCAAGGCACAAACTTCTACAGTTGACGCCCTAAACCATGCAGTGTCAACCATAAAAGCCGCCCGAAAAGATAAGAAACTGGTAGCTGCGGTATCCCTGGACATCAAGGGGGCGTTTGATAATGCCTGGTGGCCAAAACTACTTCAGCGGCTTCAGGCCGCGAACTGCCCTAAAAACATATACTGCCTCATCCGCAACTATCTGGAGGATAGACAGGTCACCTTAAACTATGCAGACGCAAGCACATCAAAAACTGCGACCCGAGGATGTGTCCAGGGCTCGATATGCGGACCGAGCTTCTGGAACATCATTCTCGATGAACTCTTCGAGGCGGACCTACCACCCAACTGCCGGCTGCAGGCATACGCTGATGACGTTTTACTCGTGTGCACTGCAGATGATATCGCGGAGCTGGAGAATATTGCGAATGGCGCCCTAGAAACCATAACATCCTGGGGCGAGAATGCTAAACTGGCGTTTGGACCTTCCAAAACACAACTCATCGGATTTACCCCAAGTGCACGTAAAGCCAAGATCACTCACCGCGGCCAAGTCTTAAAATTCGTTCCCGAAATTAAACTGCTCGGCTTAATAATAGATCAGAACCTAACTTTTGTTAAACATGCAGAACACGTCACCTGTAAAGCACTCAAGATCTACCGAACCCTCTGTAAATTCGTGCGCCCTACTTGGGGCGTCCACAGCGAAAACATCTCCACCATCTACAACCAAGTCATACAGCCAATAGTCACTTACGCAGCTGGCATATGGGGAGATGCGATAAACTTCAAAAAAGTTCAAAACAAACTGCTGTCACTACAACGCGGATTTGCCATAAAAACCATAAAAGGCTTTCACACCATCTCTACCAACGCAGCAATTGCTCTTGCACAATTCACGCCCCTAGATCTGAAGGTTAAGGAGGTGTGTGTTACTGAGCGCACTAAACTCTCGGGACACTGCCCATACCTTCCTTCAGATATTGAACTACAGAGACCTACACCCCCCAAAGATCTGCCACATCCAGCTGAACGTACAGCAATAGAGTTCAGCAAAGCCCAGACTGAAGAAGAAATCGATAGTTTATGCCCACCTGAACGGACCCGCATTTATACTGATGGCAGTAAGCTGGACAGCGGAAAAGTCGGTGCAGCCTACGTCGTTCAAACTCCCGAAAGTCCACCTATCATTCGGAAACTAAAACTACACGACAGCTGCACCGTCTTTCAGGCGGAGCTGCTTGCCATCGAACAGGCAGTCGTATGGTTGTGTGACAACACAGTACCTGCTGCGACCATCTTGTCGGACAGTCACTCGGCCTTACAGGAAATGAGAAACAGAGAGTCAACCAACTCGTTCGTCACCAACATAAAGACCCACCTGCGACGACATTTCGGTTCTGTGGAGTTCGTGTGGGTGAAGGCGCACGCTGGCATCGCTGGAAACGAAGCAGCAGACGAGGCCGCCAAGAATGCTGCCTCCTCACATCGAGCTCCAACATACACAAAATTCCCAATCAGCTACGTCAAAAGGAAGACCAAGGATATGAACAGGCAGACGCACAACGACAGATACACCAGCTCATCTAAAGGTGTCCACACGCAGGGTTGGCTCCCGGACTTGGATCACATCCAAGAGCTGTACAAAGCCGTGGGGCACTCCTTTCACCTAACGCAGTTGCTCACCGGTCATGGATATCACCGACAATATCTTCATCGGTTTAAGATATCCGTGACCGACAAGTGCAACTGCGACACGCACACAGTTCAGACTATGGACCACTTGGTGCGCGAGTGTCCCCGGTTCTGCGCGGCTCGGCTTCGACATGAGCAAACATGTTCCTTTCTTAGAATAACGTATCCCTATAAAATCTCAGACCTACTAACCAAAGAAGGAGCAATCCTTTCATTCGAAAACTTAATAACTACTATTGTAAATAATATAAAAGAATTTAACAAATAACTCACGCTCTCATTTTCATACTTACAAAACTTAACCCGCTTTGCCCAAATCAAATTCACACAGAAGACGCGCTTTGTATCAAATAGCAAAGACGCGCAAAAGCAACCAACCGAAAACGTAAGCAACTGCAATTAAAGTAACACAATTGAATAAATAAAATATCAAGGCTCTGGTAACCAGAGTAAAAACAAAAAAAAAAAACCTAACCTAACCTAACCTAACCTAACCTAACCTAACCTAACCTAACCTAACCTAACCTAACCTAACCTAACCTAACCTAACCTAACCTCCCCCTCGACGGTTGCCGCCTTGTCGTGGCGAGGGGGCTAAGTAGCCGTGGGGGCCTACGGGCGGGAACACACCCACGGTGAAACCAAGAGCAACCGCGGAGGGACCGCTCCTCGCTTGCGAGTCGAGCGGTCAGTAGGTGGCGGTGCTGTATGGGCAGCACCGCCACTGAGGCGGGCTGCGATGTCGTATGGGCGGCATCGCAGCCGAAGGGAGGAGGCCGCGGCGGGAGAGGAGTGCCGGTATTACGGTGCGCCGCTCTCCCTGCCTGCCGCGGCCTTACCGGGGCCGCCACCGGTTGATGGCGGACGCGGTGGGGTCGCAGGGGAAGAGGAGTGTTGGTATTGCGGTGCGCCTCTCTCCCTGTCCCCTGCGACCGTTTAGTCGCTTGGGCCCTGCTTCACACCGTGGAGTGGGACCCAAGCGACCAAGAGGAGGAGGTCCGGCTGGGGGGGGCGCCTCCGGGCGCCTCGTACCAGTCGGATCAGTGCCGTGGGCGGGGGGTCAGGGGACTCTCCGCCTCTAACACGGCGGGCCGGAGGGCGCCCCTGCGTGATCCGGGGGTGCCTTCCGGCACAGAGAGGGCCCGCGCGCTCGCTCTCCGCCTTCTCTGTTCTCAGAGAAGCGCTGGTGAGCGACGCGACGGGCCTCGCAGCGATGCGCCGCCCCCTCTAGTCCCATTGTTTTAGCAATGTGATGTGGGGGGGCGGCGCATTGGAGCGTATGGGGGCCTTTATGGCCCCCCCGAGGAGACGCGGCGTTTCCTTGCCCCGTCGTAGCGATGGGGCAGGGGGCGCCGCTGGGGAGCCACTTTGGCTCCCCCACCAGTCGAGCCCCTCACGTGGAGGGGCGACCTCTTGCCGGGTCGCGGTGATTTAACCTTTGGCCTACCCCGCGACCCGGTAGAGGAGAGGAGGATCACCGCGGGGGTTTAGTGGGTAGTCCAGCCCTCGGGCTGGGAGTCCCACACGAAGCCGCTCTGTTGTCCCCTGACAGCAGAGTGGTGAAGTGCGTAAATGCATTCCCCCGCGTTACCAAAAAAAAAAAAAAAAAAACCTAACCTAACCTAACCTAACCTAACCTAACCTAACCTAACCTAACCTAACCTAACCTAACCTAACCTAACCTAACCTAACCTAACCTAACCTAACCTAACCTAACCTAACCTAACCTAACCTAACCTAACCTAACCTAACCTAACCTAACCTAACCTAACCTAACCTAACCTAACCTAACCTAACCTAACCTAACCTAACCTAACCTAACCTAACCTAACCTAACCTAACCTAACCTAACCTAACCTAACCTAACCTAACCTAACCTAACCTAACCTAACCTAACCTAACCTAACCTAACCTAACCTAACCTAACCTAACCTAACCTAACCTAACCTAACCTAACCTAACCTAACCTAACCTAACCTAACCTCCCCCTCGACGGTTGCCGCCTTGTCGTGGCGAGGGGGCTTTAGTAGCCGTGGTTGCGGGACCACGGTGAAACAAAGAGCAACCGCGGAGGGACCGCTCCTCGCTTGCGAGTTGAGCGGTCAGTAGGTGGCGGTGCTGTGTGGGCAGCACCGCGACCGTTTAGTCGCTTGGGCCCTGCTTCACACCGTGGAGTGGGACCCAAGCGACCAAGAGGAGAGGTCCGGCTGGGGGGGGCGCCTCCGGGCGCCTCGTACCAGTCGGATCAGTGCCGTGGGCGGGGGGTCAGGGGACTCTCCGCCTCTAACACGGCGGGCCGGAAGGCGCCCCTGCGTGATCCGGGGGTGCCTTCCGGCACAGAGAGGGCCCGCGCGCTCGCTCTCCACCTTCTCTGTTCTCAGAGAAGCGCTGGTGAGCGACGCGACGGGCCTCGCAGCGATGCGCCGCCCCCTCTAGTCCCATTGTTTTAGCAATGTGATGTGGGGGGGCGGCGCATTGGAGCGTATGGGGGCCTTTATGGCCCCCCCGAGGAGACGCGGCGTTTCCTTGCCCCGTCGTAGCGATGGGGCAGGGGGCGCCGCTGGGGAGCCACTTTGGCTCCCCCACTAGTCGAGCCCCTCACGTGGAGGGGCGACCTCTTGCCGGGTCGCGGTGACTTAACCTTTGGCCTACCCCGCGACCCGGTAGAGGAGAGGAGGATCACCGCGGGGGTTTAGTGGGTAGTCCAGCCCTCGGGCTGGGAGTCCCACACGAAGCCGCTCTGTTGTCCCCTGACAGCAGAGTGGTGAAGTGCGTAAATGCATTCCCCCGCGTTACCAAAAAAAAAAAAAAAACCTAACCTAACCTAACCTAACCTAACCTAACCTAACCTAACCTAACCTAACCTAACCTAACCTAACCTAACCTAACCTAACCTAACCTCCCCCTCGACGGTTGCCGCCTTGTCGTGGCGAGGGGGCTTTAGTAGCCGTGGTTGCGGGACCACGGTGAAACAAAGAGCAACCGCGGAGGGACCGCTCCTCGCTTGCGAGTTGAGCGGTCAGTAGGTGGCGGTGCTGTATGGGCAGCACCGCGACCGTTTAGTCGCTTGGGCCCTGCTTCACACCGTGGAGTGGGACCCAAGCGACCAAGAGGAGGAGGTCCGGCTGGGGGGGGCGCCTCCGGGCGCCTCGTACCAGTCGGATCAGTGCCGTGGGCGGGGGGTCAGGGGACTCTCCGCCTCTAACACGGCGGGCCGGAAGGCGCCCCTGCGTGATCCGGGGGTGCCTTCCGGCACAGAGAGGGCCCGCGCGCTCGCTCTCCACCTTCTCTGTTCTCAGAGAAGCGCTGGTGAGCGACGCGACGGGCCTCGCAGCGATGCGCCGCCCCCTCTAGTCCCATTGTTTTAGCAATGTGATGTGGGGGGGCGGCGCATTGGAGCGTATGGGGGCCTTTATGGCCCCCCCGAGGAGACGCGGCGTTTCCTTGCCCCGTCGTAGCGATGGGGCAGGGGGCGCCGCTGGGGAGCCACTTTGGCTCCCCCACTAGTCGAGCCCCTCACGTGGAGGGGCGACCTCTTGCCGGGTCGCGGTGACTTAACCT
The DNA here is from genome assembly GCA_934045075.1 of Yponomeuta sedellus. NCBI lineage: Eukaryota > Metazoa > Arthropoda > Insecta > Lepidoptera > Yponomeutidae > Yponomeuta > Yponomeuta sedellus. The sequence goes on from OW203744.1 coordinate 8,436, forward strand.
TTGGCCTACCCCGCGACCCGGTAGAGGAGAGGAGGATCACCGCGGGGGTTTAGTGGGTAGTCCAGCCCTCGGGCTGGGAGTCCCACACGAAGCCGCTCTGTTGTCCCCTGACAGCAGAGTGGTGAAGTGCGTAAATGCATTCCCCCGCGTTACCAAAAAAAAAAAAAAACCTAACCTAACCTAACCTAACCTAACCTAACCTAACCTAACCTTTTTTTTTTTTTTTTTTTTTTTTTTCGAGGAGAAATCCATTTACGGACTACCCACCATTACTAGGTGGGCGCGTGTGGGACTCGCCCAGCAGAGTGCTGGGAATACCCACTAAAACTCCCCGTCTTCCTTTCATGCCCTCGTTGGGGGTGAGCTGGGACCTGATTAATTCACCAGTCCACCCCCGGGCTGCCCAGCTTATAGGCCAGGCTGGCACCAATGGGGGACTGCCTCGGAAGATAAGGCAATCCCCAAACTGCAGAATGTGCGCACTTGCCAGCGATGCTGACGCATGCAGACCAACTTTAGGGCAGAAGAAGGCCAGTAGAAAACTACCAGCCCTCTCCCGCCCCTACATCTGCGCCGGATGGGAGCGGCCGGAGGCTCCTCCTCCTCCCGCTCCGTTTCCGCAGCACCCCTCCCCGAGACGCCGGCTGATTCAGCCGAGCGTCTCGGGCTCTCCCGCAAAGTGTCACCCATGGACTTAACTGCCATCGGCAGCATCCATGGATGTCTCCACAGGGGAGGCCGGTATGGCCGACGAACGAAGGGCACTATTCCACTGTATGGGACGGCCCTTGACCGGCGAGGGGTTGCATTGCATGCCACCCATGCGGTGCTCCGAGGGAAGTCCTCGATCCGCACACACTGCGCATTTGAGTTGCGCAGTGCAGACCGCCGCAATATGTCCCTCTTGACCGCAGTGGTAGCAGAGTCCACTACGATCTTTTGCCGAGGGACATAGGACTTGAGGATGTCCGACACCCATGCATCGGTAGCACCGCATTGGGCGCTGCTCCAGAACCTTTATAGAGACAACGCTCCAGCCAACACACAAACGACCGTCGTCAGCCAACCTTTTGATGGCTTCTACGGGGCAGGACACAAGAGTGGACCCCACCCCGGTGTAACCCGCCGTTATTTTACCGACTTTTATGGCCTCTGGGGAGCAGTCTGCTTTCTGCGCCACAGCCAAGCGGACATCTGTCTCCGTTACAGAGTCGTCAAGCCCTGACAGCCGGACGTTGGCCGTCTTCGTAGGTCTCGTTACTTTGACGGCGTCGCCCAGCGCCTCGCCAATTTTAGCCGCCAGAGTATCCGCCTGGGCAGCGGTGGTCTCCTTGGGGAGCTCGATAATACGAGATCCCATAATTCCGGTACGGAATTTGGCCGGTCCTATACCCAGTGCTCCCATGCTAACGGACGCCTTCGCCTTAGCGATGGCGTCCCTATAGGTGACGCCCTCCGCCACTGCCTCCGGCTTTAGAGCTAACACCACCGCCAGTGATTTAGGCGCCCTGGGCAGTTTAGGCTTGACAGCCTTTGCCGCTTCGGGCGCAGGTGTTGCCTTCTTCTTGGATTTCTTCTTCGCCACGGTTACCCATTCCTCCAATACTACAGGCTGTTCGTCCCGCGACGGACCCGCGAACTGCTCCGAGGCACGTGCTGCCTCATGAGTCGGGGCCGTCGACGTCGATTCGACAGCCTTGGCCATCTTCTTCGGCCTCGCTTCCTTCGGCATGTTTGCCGGCGGGGCGAGGGTCGTAGATGCTGCAGTTTGCGAGAGAGTTGCCCTCTTCACCGAAGGAGCAGCCCTCTTCTCCGTTCGTGAATCCCCAGCTAGAGGAGGTCGATGCGACTGAGCCGGCAACAGCCGGCCGTCCACCTCGAGCCCCTCCAACCGGGCCCCCAGAATGCGTCCAAACTGCTCCGTCACATCCCGCTGTAAGCGGTCGAGCATGTCAGTAAGCTCTCCCCTAGAGAGCCCATCAGGCTCTCGTGGGGCTTCCATCTCCCTCATAGTGACGACCGGACTGTTTCGACGGGCACTCACTTCCGTGAGCTCCCGTCTCAACTCCGCCACCTCATTTTGAAGCGCCGACAGTGTGCTTTTCAAGCGTTTATTATCGCCCTCCAGCCGCTTGACTTCTTCATCCGCTGTTCTAGCGGCCAGCGTACGAACAGTCTTCATCATAGACAATGTAGCTTCCCGTATTTCCTTGACGAAGGTCCCTTTCAGGTTTTTCGACTTAGTCGAGACCTGAATAAGGCGACCTGCGTCCTCTACCGCCAGCTGAATTAGAGCCTCCGTTGATTTACCAGGACTATTCCTGCCCTTGCCATTCCCCTCACATTCTCCATCCGTGATGGTGGCCTCGCTCTCCGAGAGGGAGTCGTTGATTCCGTACTCTCTCAGCTCGCGACGTGCTTGGGCCAGCCCAACACTATGAGTGTAGCCGCGTCCACTCTTCGTTCGTGAGACCTTCGGTGCAACAGATTTGGTCAGATCAAGTTCAACATCCACCTCCGAGTCCGATCCCCCTGCCGTGTTTCCACATTGCAAGGGTCTCTTCTTCGTTTTCCCCCCTTTCTGCTTGCCATCCTGACTGGCGACACAGTCCCTGGATTGGGACGCAGGTCCCATGCGCGCCAGTATTGGAGAAAACAGTCCGGATCCCCGAACATTTCCCCTCCGACTCGACCGTCCACTCCAGTCAGAAAACCCCTCCGTTTCCATCGACCAGTCGAGGGCCCTGCCCACGGCTGACTCGGTGGGTGAGTAAATTTTGACCGGGGTCAAAACAAACACATACGACACTAATACAAGACAACAATTAGATAAAACAAACAAAAAACGAAAAATAAGCTAAAAACTTCACTAAAAAGTGAAGTTTTTGCTACCAAGTCGCAAGCCAAACAGAAAATCCAATGAGAACAGCCCAACCTAACCTAACCTAACCTAACCTAACCTAACCTTTTTTTTTTTTTTTTTTTTTTTTTTTTTCACCCAGGAGAAACCCCAATTACGGGTACCACCGGCTCGGGGGAGCACAGTGGTTATGTCGGACTCCCCGCCCTGAAAAGGGCGGTATACCGACTAAAACTCCTGGGGTGTTCCTCCGCACCGCAAAGGACGGGGCCACGGGGACGCTTACGCACACTTCCGCGACCCCGTCTGCGGGCGCCCTTTCGGGCACTCCTTCGGCGGCGCCCCTGCCCCATCGCATCGGACCGAACGACGGGGCGAGGGAACGCCGCATCTCTTCGTTGGAGCGCATAGTGGCCAAGTGCGAACCCCTTGGCCACCACACGCCCCAACGCGCCGCCCCCTCCATCCCATTGTTGTGTGGTCCAATGGGATTAGAGGAGGGCGGCGCACCTCCTCGTTGGGGCGCATGGGGGCCAATGTCAACTGTTGGCCCCCACACGCCCCACACGCGAGGCCCGTCACGTCGCCCACCAGCACTTCTCTGAAAGCAGAGAAGGCGGTGAGCGACCGCGCGGGCCCCCTCCGTGCCAGAAGGCACCCTCGGAACACGCAAGGGCGCCTTCCGGCCCGCCGTGATGGAGGCAGAGGGTCCCCCGACCCTCCGCGTCCCGGCGGCCACTCTGGTCCGACTGGTACGAGGCGCGCGCGCTTCCGCGCAGCGGCGCCCCCCCCAGTCGGTCCTTCATTCGGTTGGTCGCCTGGGTCCCGCTCCACAAAGTGAAACAGGGCCCACGCGACCCCTCCCGCCGTGATGGAGGCAGAGGGTCCCCCGACCCTCCGCCCACGGCCACTCTGGTCCGACTGGTACGAGGCGCGCGCGCTTTCGCGCAGCGGCGCCCCCCCCAGTCGGTCCTTCAATCGGTTGGTCGCCTGGGTCCCGCTCCACAAAGTGAAACAGGGCCCACGCGACCCCTCCCGCCGTGATGGAGGCAGAGGGTCCCCCGACCCTCCGCCCACGGCCACTCTGGTCCGACTGGTACGAGGCGCGCGCGCTTTCGCGCAGCGGCGCCCCCCCCCAGTCGGTCCTTCAATCGGTTGGTCGCCTGGGTCCCGCTCCACAAAGTGAAACAGGGCCCACGCGACCCCTCCCGCCAGATTATTCGCCGTTAGCCAGTAAGATCCGACAAGAAGAAGTTACTGACTAACGCTCAGGGTGCACCGACCCCACCACTTGCCCCTCCATCTGGTTCATGGAATCAGATGGAACGGAAAGCGGAGAGGTACACGTGAAGGTTATCTGGCATCGCACCCCAACCTAACCTAACCTAACCTAACCTAACCTAACCTAACCTAACCTAACCTAACCTAACCTAACCTAACCTAACCTAACCTAACCTAACCTAACCTAACCTAACCTAACCTAACCTAACCTAACCTAACCTAACCTAACCTAACCTAACCTAACCTAACCTAACCTCCCCCTCGACGGTTGCCGCCTTGTCGTGGCGAGGGGGCTAAGTAGCCGTGGGGGCCTACGGGCGGGAACACACCCACGGTGAAACCAAGAGCAACCGCGGAGGGACCGCTCCTCGCTTGCGAGTTGAGCGGTCAGTAGGTGGCGGTGCTGTATGGGCAGCACCGCCACTGAGGCGGGCTGCGATGTCGTATGGGCGGCATCGCAGCCGAAGGGAGGAGGCCGCGGCGGGAGAGGAGTGCCGGTATTACGGTGCGCCGCTCTCCCTACCTGCCGCGGCCTTACCGGGGCCGCCACCGGCTGATGGCGGACGCGGTGGGGTCGCAGGGGAGGAGGAGTGTTGGTATAGCGGTGCGCCTCTCTCCCTATCCCCTGCGACCGTCTAGTCGCCTGGGCCCTGTTTCACACTGTGGAGCGGGACCCGGGCGACCAAGAGGAGGAGGTCCGGCTGGGGGGGGCGCCTTGTGCGCCTCGTACCAGTCGGACCAGGGCCGTGGGCGGAGGGTCAGGGGACCCGCCGCCTCTAACACGGCGGGCCGGAAGGCGCCCCTGCGTGATCCGGGGGTGCCTTCCAGCACAGAGAGGGCCCGCGCGCTCGCTCTCCACCTTCTCTGTTCTCAGAGAAGTGCTGGTGAGCGACGCGACGGGCCTCGCAGCGATGCGCCGCCCCCTCTAGTCCCATTGTTTTAGCAATGGGATGGGGGGGGGCGGCGCATTGGAGCGTATGGGGGCCTATATGGCCCCCCCGAGGAGACGCGGCGTTTCCTTGCCCCGTCGTAGCGATGGGGCAGGGGGCGCCGCTGGGGAGCCACTTTGGCTCCCCCACAAGTCGAGCCCCTCACGCGGAGGGGCGACCTCTTGCCGGGTCGCGGTGATTTAACCTTTGGCCTACCCCGCGACCCGGTAGAGGAGAGGAGGATCACCGCGGGGGTTTAGTGGGTAGTCCAGCCCTCGGGCTGGGAGTCCCACACGAAGCCGCTCTGTTGTCCCCTGACAGCAGAGTGGTGAAGTGCGTAAATGCATTCCCCCGCGTTACCAAAAAAAAAAAAAAAAACCTAACCTAACCTAACCTAACCTAACCTAACCTAACCTAACCTAACCTAACCTAACCTAACCTAACCTAACCTAACCTAACCACCCCCTCGACGGTTGCCGCCTTGTCGTGGCGAGGGGGCTAAGTAGCCGTGGGGGCCTACGGGCCGGTAGCACCCACGGTGAAACCAAGAGCAACCACGGAGGGACCGCTCCTTGGAGCGGTCGGAGGTGGCGTCGCTTGGGCCCTGCTTCACACCGTGGAGCGGGACCCAGGCGACCAAGAGTAGGAGGTCCGGCTGGGGGGGGCGCCTTCGTGCGTCTCGTACCAGTCGGACCAGAGGGCCGTGGGCGGAGGGTCAGGGGACCCTCCGCCTCTAACACGGCGGGCCGGAAGGCGCCCCTGCGTGATCCGGGGGTGCCTTCCAGCACAGAGAGGGCCCGCGCGCTCGCTCTCCACCTTCTCTGCTTCATCAGAGAAGCGCTGGGGAGCGACGCGACGGGCCTCGCAGCGATGCGCCGCCCTCCTCTTGTCCTATTGTATGGGCAATGGGTCGGGGGGGGGCGGCGCGTTGGAGCGTATGGGGGCCTATAGGGCCCCCCCGAGGAGACGCGGCGTTTCCTTGCCCCATCGTATGAGGCGTTGCGATGGGGCGGGGGGCGCCGCTGGGGAGCCACTCTGGCTCCCCCACCAGTCGAGCCCCTCCCGTGGAGGGGCGACCTCTTGCCGGGTCGCGGTGATTTAGCCTATGGCCTACCCCGCGACCCGGTAGAGGAGAGGAGGATCACCGCGGGGGTTTAGTGGGTAGTCCAGTCGTCACGGAGGTTATGCCAGCTCCGTGTCGCTGGGAGTCCCACACGAAGCCGCTCTGTTGTCCCCTGACAGCAGAGTGGTGAAGTGCGTAAATGCATTCCCCCGCGTTACCAAAAAAAAAAAAAAAAAACCTAACCTAACCACGTATAAACTCATTTTGGTTTTTGCTCCCACCTACTCTTGCCGCACCTCGTTGGACGCGTCTCGTCGCCGGCTTCTTGAATCTGCAAAAAGAATAAATTTAGCTCTTATAGTTTTCTTAAAAAACCGTTAAAACTACGATTTTCCTACTAAAAACACACATTTTCTTAAATAAATCCTTAAATTCCCCCTCAAACCCGTTTTAACTGCCACGGTTCGCACCGGGCAATCGTCCCATTTTTTTTTTTTTTTTTTTTTTTTTTTTTTTTTTTTTTTTTTTTTTTTTTTCGGAGGGGAAATCTCTGACAGATACCCGGCGTCTCGGGGAAAACGCCGAGTTATGTGGGGCTCGCACCCACTAAAACCCCTCCGGTGTTCCGTCTCTCGCCATTCACACCGAGCTACGTGATTCGCAAAGACACCTCCGCAACTCGGCTGGCGACCCCGTCCCCACCTTTTGCGTTTCCGCATAGGGTAGCGGTGGAGGAGCCATAGGCGCTCCGCTACCCCCATTCTCTTCATCATAGCATCCATCATATCTTGTTTGTTGTGCTGGTCGCACCAGTTACGATCGTGGGTCGCACGTGTGGTGGCGCCCGCTCCACGTCGATCTAGCACGTACCTAGCACCACTCTTCCATCACCTTGTGTTTCTGCTCGGCACACCATTCCGATCGCGGGGCAAGCGCGTGGTGACGCCCGGCCTGCGGTCTGGCATGTATAACGAGCCATTCATTCATCTTCTGTCACTGATCGTACCGTACTAGACGCGGGTCGCAGGTCAGTGACGAGCGCTCCGCGCCAGCCGGAAGGCACGATCTGAGCGCCATCCCTCTCCTCGTCTTATGTGACGGTCGCACCAGTTACGATCGTGGGTCGCACGTGTGGTGGCGCCCGCTCCACGTCGATCTAGCACGATCCGAGCACCACTCATCCATCACCTGGTATATCTGCTCGGCACACCATTCGGATCGCGGGGCAAGCGCGTGGTAACGCCCGGCCCGCGGTCCGGCATGTATAACGAGCCATTCATTCTTCTTCTGTCGCTGATCGTACCGTACTAGACGCGGGTCGCAGGTCAGTGACGAGCGCTCCGCGCCAGCCAGCAGGCACGACCTGAGCGCCATCCCTCTCCTCGTCTTATGTGCCGGTCATGCTACCCAGATCACAACTCCAGATTCAGCACGACCTCTGCACCGTTCATCCATCACATTTACTCACGCACTCCTCGCGTGCGCGGGCGGCGCGGCTGGTGCCCGCCGCCCCATAAATTAATCCTCATTCATGAAATCACTTTCATCCCTCTATCTTGCCGACCGCCGTGTCAGGGACACTAGACACGGCGCCGACCGACACTTCGTCATTCAGGCGCAAGACCTACCCCGGGTCTTGCACCCTCTGACCGACACCCGCTCTGCGCCTTCTGCGCTCCCGCCTTCCGCGCCGTGCCTCGGGGTCACGCTCGCGCTGCCTCTCAGCCTCCTCTTTAGCAGTCATGACTGCCTCAGCGAAGTCCTGGACGGCCCGCCAAGCTACCTCGCTGTCGACCATCGAGCGCACGACGGCCGGCAGCGACAGGTCCACCCCTATCACGACAGTCAGCGCCGCCCTCTCGTCCGCCCACGCCGGGCACTCCACCAACGTGTGATGTGCCGTGTCCTCGTCGTGACCGCAGTGGTGGCACTCGGGTGTGGGTTCCGCTCCCGCCACCCTCCACAGATATCTCCCGAAGCAACCGTGCCCCGAGAGGAGCTGCGTAAGGTGGAAGGAGAGGACTCCGTGCCTCCTCGTCAGCCAACGCTCGAGAACCGGCCTCACCGCGGCGATAGTGTCGTGGCCCGCCGTAGGCTCCTCGAGTGCGCGCAGCCATCTGATGAGCAGACGTCTGCGAGCTCGCATGCGCCAACGCAGCATCTCCTCCCTCGACGGGGGCTCCCCCGCGGCCCGGCACTCGGCGACGCGGTCGTACACCAGCGTGAGCACACGTGCATCCATCTCCCAGGGCAGGCAAGCAGCCAGCACACACGCCGCCTCGTAAGAGACGGTGCGGTAGCCGTGCACCATTCGCAGGCAAATAGCCCTCTGCGGACGGTGCAGCAGGGCCCTGTTCGCCCGCCCCAGGGAGTCCTCCCACACGGGTGCTCCGTACAGCGCCATCGACCGCACCACCAGCGCGTAAAGCCGCCGGCAAGCCGCATTCGGCCCACCGACGTTCGGCAGCAGGCGGCCGAGGGCACTGCACGCGGCCATGAGTCGCGGCGCGAGCCGTCGGAAGTGCTCGCAAAACGTCAGACGCGAGTCCAGAACGATGCCGAGGTAGCGCATGGCCGACCCGACATCGATCCCCACCCCATCCACCGTCACTCGAGCCCCATTCGGCGGCCCCCTCCGCGGCCCATGAATGCACAGGGCCTCGCATTTGTGGAGCGCCACCTCCAGCCCCAGTCCTCGGATGCGCTGAAGCACCTCCTCTACACTCGCGGTAGCGAGCGCGGCCGCTTCGCTAAAGTTAGCGCCGCGGGAGGTGACCAGCGTGTCATCCGCATAGCAGGTCACGCCGGCCCCCTCCGGTAGCGCACCCCGCAGCACCCAGTCGAAGCCGATGTTCCACAGCGTAGGGCCAAGGGCCGAACCCTGCGGAACGCCGCGTGACATGGGTTTCGCCGCCCACTCGTCCCGCGCCGGATACCGGATCTCCCTCTCGGAGAGGTAAGCTCCGATGATGCGGCGCATGTGCTCCGGGAAGCCGTGGTACTGGAGCGCCTCCTCAATGCAGGCCCAGGGGAGGGTGTTAAACGCGTTCGCTATGTCGAGCGAAACAGCGAGTAACATATCGCGTCCCGCCAGCGCCTCCTCCGCCATCCCCTTCACTCTGCGGATCGCGTCGACGGTGGACCGGAAGTGCCGGAATCCAAATTGGGCCTCGGAAAGGTCCGGCCCCACCGTCTCCATGTGCCGCACGAGTCGGGCCACCAGGATGCGCTCGAACAGCTTCCCCACCTCATCCAAGAGAACGAGCGGGCGGTAGCCTGATGGCAAGTCCGCCGGTCGGCCCTCCTTCCTCAGCAGGACAAGTTTACCCACCTTCCACGGCTGGGGAAACTGGCCCCGCACGAGGCACGCGGTGAGCAAGGCCCTGAACCTCTCCTCCAGAGGGTCCAGGGCGATGATCAACGCGCGCCCCGGGATCCCGTCCAAGCCCGGGGCCTTTCTGCGGCCGCGAAGGCGCTGCATAGCGGCACCGAGCTCTGCCGCCGTCACTTCCGGCGCTTCGGTTTCGGCCGTCCCATCCGGTAGTCCCATCGGGGGAGGCGTAAGTCCATTCGCGGGTGGAAATAGGCCGGCGACCACAGTGTCCACCGTCTCCGGCCTCATGCTCCGGGTGAGCGGCGGCGCAAACGGGCGGAGCTTGTCTCGCACCATTCGGTACGGACGGCCCCACGGGTCTGCGTCAAGGGAGGCCAGCATTTCTGCAAATCCGGCGTCCTTTGCCGCCGCAATGGCTGTCGACAGAGCAGTCTTGCTCTCCCTGTATGCCGCAAGCAGGCGGTCCTCCTCCTCGGGATCGCGGAGTCGCCGCCGGCGGCTGCGGGCGTGTGCACGCCTAGCGCGCACGCAGGCGAGCCGCAGTTCCGCGATCTCCAATGACCACCAGTGCACGCGGCGAAAGGGGGCACCAGGCCGAAGACGGGGCATCGCGACGTCACAGGCTCGCGTTAGCGCCCCACGAAGCCACTCAACCTCGGCCGAAACGTCTATATCCTCGGGGCTGGCGGCGGAGCCCTTGACCCAGGCCTCAACCTCGGCAGCCTCGTGCAGCAGCTCCCTGTCCAGCTGTTTGACAGCCCAGCGCGGGGGCTCTCCCGGCAGAGGGTGCCACAGGTCGGTCGGAGCCGTAGAGAGGGCCGTCACATCGAACCGAATGTATCGGTGGTCCGACAGAGTTTCTACCTCCTCCAAGACTTCCCAACCCGTGACGCGGCGCGCAAGGGAGTGTGTCGCAAACGTGACGTCCACGACCGATCCTCCCTCGTGTCGTACACAAGTGTGCACCCCTCCCCTGTTCAGTGCCGTGTATCCTCCCGCAACGGCCCAGTCCTCCGCCTCCCTGCCTCGCGCGTTTGTCACCGTGGACTCCCACATCGGTGACTTGGCGTTGAGGTCCCCAGCGACGAGTACGTGGCGAGGACGGCGCCCGGCCACCAACACTTCGAGCTGGCGGAGGTATCGCTCGAACTGCGCAAGTGAGCCGTTCGGAGAGAAGTACACGGCGACGATCATCGTGCCATCGACCTCCCCCGCGACCCACCCGCGCCCCTTCGACAGCCGCTCCAACGGTGGTGCCCCAGCGCCCGTCCTCACGACCAATGCGACAGTGCCGTCGTCGTCACCCGCCCAGCCGGCGTGCGCCGGAACCCGGTAAGGCTCAGCGACAACCGCCACGTGTATCTGCCACTGCGCAAGGCTCTGGATCAGCAAGTCCTGTGCTCTCGCGCAATGGTTCAGATTGGCCTGCAGGAATCTGCACGTGGCCATTTACGCGGCAGTGTCCATGTCAGCCTCCGCAGTAGCCGCCCCTGCACCGGGGGTCGGCTGGCGCTGTGGCTGGGGAGGGGCCTGTGGGCCCAGACTCGCCGCCGGCGCTCTCCTCGGTGCAGGGCAGGCTTTGCTGCCGCACGTGTGCTCAGAAGGCCTACCCGCCGCCGCGCACAGGGTGCAGCGCGGCGTGGCGTGGCAGGCGCCGGCCTTGTGGCCGGGCTCACCGCAGCGATAACACAGATCACTGCGGTCCTCCGTCGACGGGCATAGCGCACGCGTGTGGCCAGGCTCCAAGCACCTGTAGCAGCGCAGTGGGCGCGCCGTCAGCAGCTCTACTCGGGCCATGCCCCATCCGACTGAGAGGCGGCCCGCCGCGAGGACCTTCTTCGCCGCAGACACGGGGCAGCGCACCCAAGCTGCGCAAGCGCCGGTCGCGCCAGGGCGCACCTCACCGCACTTTACCGCCCCCCGTTCACATTCACCCGAGCGAGCCACCGCAGCGGTCACCTCGTCCGCTGTGACGGAATCGTCGAGGCCGAACACCCGCAGTTCTGCGGACTTGATCGGCCTCGAAACTCTCGCAGTCTGCGAGCCGAGAACCTCCTCCAGTTTTCGGGCCAGCGCGTCCGCCTTGGTAGCACTCGCGGCACCCGCCCCCGCCACCTCCAGCACCCGCGCCCCGGTGACCGATCGCTTGAACCGCAGCGAGGTGATTTCAAGCGAAGCGATGTCAATTTTTGACCTCGCTTCCGAAATCACCTGCGCATACGTCATGCCCGCTTCCATCGCCTCCGGCTGCAGCGTAATAACAACTGCAGCAGAACGCGGCAGACGCAGCTTGCGCGCGGCCAGCTGGCCCGGCGTGGGTGGCGTCCCCGCGGTCCCACGAGCCACCGCCGTCACTGGTCCCGCGAGCGGGACGGACGCAGAGGCGGGCCCCGACAGCTCGCCGTCGGGTACCCGACGCGCCGCCATCGTCCTACGACGCCGGCGACGGCGGGCGGGTGTCTCGTGCACCACCCAGTCCGCGGGCGAGGCAGCAGTCGGCGTGTCGTCGATCACCTCGACGTCGACGTCGTTCGTCTCATCATCCACACAAGCGGCGGGTGGCGAGCGGGCGGTCGCCGCGTCCTCCCTCACACTCGTCGCCGTCGCGGGCAAGTCGCCGTGCGCGCCTACCGCACGCCCGCTGGCAGAAGCGGGCGAGCAGCTAACACGTCCGCCAGCCACCGCACCCGCATATGTGCCGCGTGTAGCAACACGTGCCGCCGCCACCCGAGCAGCAGCCGCCGACACCGTAGCGCGCACGCCGGCGCCGGGGGCCGGCGCGGCACGCACCACGGCGGCTGGCGAACCGCGCACCGCGGCGGGCGTTGACCCGCGCACGGCGGCGAGCGGCGGCCCGCGTACCGCGGCCGCCGGCGGACCTCGCACAGAGACGACCGGCGGCCCACGCACCGTTACGGCCGGCGGCACACGCACCGTGACGGCCGGCGGCCCACGCACCGTAGCGGCCGGCGGCCCACGCACCATAGCGGCCGGCGGCCCACGCATCGCGACCGCCGGCGGCACACGCACCGCGACGGCCGGCGGCCCACGCGCCGTGGCGGCCGGCGGCCCACGCGCCGTCGCGGCCGGCGACCCGTGGGTCACACGTGCCACAGCAGTCGCCGGTGCTCGCGCCGATCCGGCAACGGCCGGCAGCCGTACACGCCCGGAGTCAGCCGCCGGCGGCACACGCGCGGCGGCGGCAGCCGGCGAGGCACGAACAGCGGCAGCAGCAGCAGGCAAAGCGCGAACAGTGGCGGCGGCAGCCTGCACGGGTGCCACAACAGGGGCACGGCTCGCCTTCTCCAGCTCGTCGACCCTAGCGCGGAGGCGGGCGTTCTCCTCGGAGACACGGCGGGTCTCGGCGGTAGCCGTGCGGACACTCAGTTCCGCAACAGCGTCCCCGATCGCCGCCGTAGCCTTCTTCAGGCCACCAAGCAGCTCGCCCTTTATATTTTTGGACTTGCGGCCCACTTCAGCTATGTATAGAATAGCCGAGTTTATCTGAGCCACAAGTTCCCCCACCGGTACGACGCCCCCCGCGAACGCCGCTGACGTCGAGGCACGCGGCGATGTCGACCGACGATAGTACTGAGCCGTAAGGCTCGCCACCTCTGCCTGCGCGCAGAGCTTCTGCTCTTCGCGGGCGGCCTCCTTCGCCTCACCAGCCGTTCTACGGGCGCCGCCGCGCTTCGCCGTTCTGCCACGGGCCCTTGCGGCGACACCGCCGCGCGTCCCTACGCGGGACACCTTTGGGAGCAAAGCCGTCTCCTCCTCGCCATCTGGCTCAGAGTCCCACGACCCATCCGACTCAGTGGAGCGGCCTCGCTTCCTCGCTGCCACCACCCACAACTTACCGCGAGTTGGTTTTTTTCCCTCGTGGGTAGTTCGAGCGCCGCCGCCAGACGCCTCGCCGTCTCCCGCCATAGCGGCGCCGGCAGCCGACAGATCGGCGCCAGGCGCCGCGGCCGCATCCATCGTAGCTTATAACGTGCACTACGCACGCACACGCCAAACGCAGATGCACACGTATGCAGGCACTTCACACTTTTATTTACTAATAAATAAACAAAAGCAATTGCTGCGGGTACTTATTTGCAAAGTAGCGAACAGCGCACACATCTACTCGCAATGGCGTACCGACGCAGACTATAACCTAACCTAACCTAACCTAACCTTTTTTTTTTTTTTTTTTTTTTTTTTTTTTTTTTCACCCAGGAGAAACCCCAATTACGGGTACCACCGGCTCGGGGGAGCACAGTGGTTATGTCGGACTCCCCGCCCTGAAAAGGGCGGTATACCGACTAAAACTCCTGGGGTGTTCCTCCGCACCGCAAAGGACGGGGCCACGGGGACGCTTACGCACACTTCCGCGACCCCTTCTGCGGGCGCCCTTTCGGGCACTCCTTCGGCGGCGCCCCTGCCCCATCGCATCGGACCGAACGACGGGGCGAGGGAACGCCGCATCTCTTCGTTGGAGCGCATAGTGGCCAAGTGCGAACCCCTTGGCCACCACACGCCCCAACGCGCCGCCCCCTCCATCCCATTGTTGTGTGGTCCAATGGGATTAGAGGAGGGCGGCGCACCTCCTCGTTGGGGCGCATGGGGGCCAATGTCAACTGTTGGCCCCCACACGCCCCACACTCGAGGCCCGTCACGTCGCCCACCAGCACTTCTCTGAAAGCAGAGAAGGCGGTGAGCGACCGCGCGGGCCCCCTCCGTGCCAGAAGGCACCCTCGGAACACGCAAGGGCGCCTTCCGGCCCGCCATGATGGAGGCAGAGGGTCCCCCGACCCTCCGCGTCCCGGCGGCCACTCTGGTCCGACTGGTACGATGCGCGCGCGCGCTTTCGCGCAGCGGCGCCCCCCCCAGTCGGTCCTTCATTCGGTTGGTCGCCTGGGTCCCGCTCCACAAAGTGAAACAGGGCCCACGCGACCCCTCCCGCCGTGATGGAGGCAGAGGGTCCCCCGACCCTCCGCCCACGGCCACTCTGGTCCGACTGGTACGAGGCGCGCGCGCTTTCGCGCAGCGGCGCCCCCCCCAGTCGGTCCTTCAATCGGTTGGTCGCCTGGGTCCCGCTCCACAAAGTGAAACAGGGCCCACGCGACCCCTCCCGCCAGATTATTCGCCGTTAGCCAGTAAGTTCCGTTAACAACTTACTGACTAACGCTCAGGGTGCACCGACCCCACCACTTGCCCCTCCACCTGGTTCATAGAATCAGATGGAACGGAAAGCGGAGGGGTACACGTGAAGGTTATCTGGCATCGCACCCCAACCTAACCTAACCTAACCTAACCTAACCTAACCTAACCTAACCTAACCTAACCTAACCTCCCCCTCGACGGTTGCCGCCTTGTCGTGGCGAGGGGGCTTTAGTAGCCGTGGTTGCGGGACCACGGTGAAACAAAGAGCAACCGCGGAGGGACCGCTCCTCGCTTGCGAGTTGAGCGGTCAGTAGGTGGCGGTGCTGTATGGGCAGCACCGCCACTGAGGCGGGCTGCGATGTCGTATGGGCGGCATCGCAGCCGAAGGGAGGAGGCCGCGGCGGGAGAGGAGTGCCGGTATTACGGTGCGCCGCTCTCCCTGCCTGCCGCGGCCTTACCGGGGCCGCCACCGGTTGATGGCGGACGCGGTGGGGTCGCAGGGGAAGAGGAGTGCTGGTATTGCGGTGCGCCTCTCTCCCTATCCCCTGCGACCGTCTAGTCGCTTGGGCCCTGTTTCACACTGTGGAGCGGGACCCGGGCGACCAAGAGGAGGAGGTCCGGCTGGGGGGGGCGCCTTGTGCGCCTCGTACCAGTCGGACCAGGGCCGTGGGCGGAGGGTCAGGGGACCCGCCGCCTCTAACACGGCGGGCCGGAAGGCGCCCCTGCGTGATCCGGGGGTGCCTTCCGGCACAGAGAGGGCCCGCGCGCTCGCTCTCCACCTTCTCTGCTTCATCAGAGAAGCGCTGGTGAGCGACGCGACGGGCCTCGCAGCGATGCGCCGCCCTCCTCTTGTCCTATTGTATGGGCAATGGGTCGGGGGAGGGCGGCGCATTGGAGCGTATGGGGGCCTATATGGCCCCCCCGAGGAGACGCGGCGTTTCCTTGCCCCGTCGTAGCGATGGGGCAGGGGGCGCCGCTGGGGAGCCACTTGTGGCTCCCCCACCAGTCGAGCCCCTGTAGAGGGGCGACCTCTTGCCGGGTCGCGGTGATTTAACCTATGGCCTACCCCGCGACCCGGTAGAGGAGAGGAGGATCACCGCGGGGGTTTAGTGGGTAGTCCAGCCCTCGGGCTGGGAGTCCCACACGAAGCCGCTCTGTTGTCCCCTGACAGCAGAGTGGTGAAGTGCGTAAATGCATTCCCCCGCGTTACCAAAAAAAAAAAAAAAAAAAAACCTAACCTCCCCCTCGACCCCCTCGACGGTTGCCGCCTTGTCGTGGCGAGGGGGCTTTAGTAGCCGTGGTTGCGGGACCACGGTGAAACAAAGAGCAACCGCGGAGGGACCGCTCCTCGCTTGCGAGTCGAGCGGTCAGTAGGTGGCGGTGCTGTATGGGCAGCACCGCCACTGAGGTGGGCTGCGATGCCGTATGGGCGGCATCGCAGCCGTAAGGAGGAGGCCGCGGCGGGAGAGGAGTGCCGGTATTACGGTGCGCCGCTCTCCCTGCCTGCCGCGGCCTTACCGGGGCCGCCACCGGTTGATGGCGGACGCGGTGGGGTCGCAGGGGAAGAGGAGTGCTGGTATTGCGGTGCGCCTCTCTCCCTGTCCCCTGCGACCGTTTGGTCGCTTGGGCCCTGCTTCACACCGTGGAGTGGGACCCAAGCGACCAAGAGGAGGAGGTCCGGCTGGGGGGGGGCGCCTCCGGGCGCCTCGTACCAGTCGGATCAGTGCCGTGGGCGGGGGGTCAGGGGACTCTCCGCCTCTAACACGGCGGGCCGGAAGGCGCCCCTGCGTGATCCGGGGGTGCCTTCCGGCACAGAGAGGGCACGCGCGCTCGCTCTCCGCCTTCTCTGTCCTCAGAGAAGCGCTGGTGAGCGACGCGACGGGCCTCGCAGCGATGCGCCGCCCCCTCTAGTCCCATTGTTTTAGCAATGTGATGTGGGGGGGCGGCGCATTGGAGCGTATGGGGGCCTTTATGGCCCCCCCGAGGAGACGCGGCGTTTCCTTGCCCCGTCGTAGCGATGGGGCAGGGGGCGCCGCTGGGGAGCCACTCTGGCTCCCCCACCAGTCGAGCCCCTCACGCGGAGGGGCGACCTCTTGCCGGGTCGCGGTGATTTAACCTTTGGCCTACCCCGCGACCCGGTAGAGGAGAGGAGGATCACCGCGGGGGTTTAGTGGGTAGTCCAGCCCTCGGGCTGGGAGTCCCACACGAAGCCGCTCTGTTGTCCCCTGACAGCAGAGTGGTGAAGTGCGTAAATGCATTCCCCCGCGTTACCAAAAAAAAAAAAAAAACCTCCCCCTCGACGGTTGCCGCCTTGTCGTGGCGAGGGGGCTTTAGTAGCCGTGGTTGCGGGACCACGGTGAAACAAAGAGCAACCGCGGAGGGACCGCTCCTCGCTTGCGAGTTGAGCGGTCAGTAGGTGGCGGTGCTGTGTGGGCAGCACCGCGACCGTTTAGTCGCTTGGGCCCTGCTTCACACCGTGGAGTGGGACCCAAGCGACCAAGAGGAGGAGGTCCGGCTGGGGGGGGCGCCTCCGGGCGCCTCGTACCAGTCGGATCAGTGCCGTGGGCGGGGGGTCAGGGGACTCTCCGCCTCTAACACGGCGGGCCGGAGGGCGCCCCTGCGTGATCCGGGGGTGCCTTCCGGCACAGAGAGGGCCCGCGCGCTCGCTCTCCACCTTCTCTGTTCTCAGAGAAGCGCTGGTGAGCGACGCGACGGGCCTCGCAGCGATGCGCCGCCCCGTCTAGTCCCATTGTTTTAGCAATGGGATGGGGGGGGCGGCGCATTGGAGCGTATGGGGGCCTACATGGCCCCCCCGAGGAGACGCGGCGTTTCCTTGCCCCGTCGTAGCGATGGGGCAGGGGGCGCCGCTGGGGAGCCACTCTGGCTCCCCTACCAGTCGAGCCCCTCACGTGGAGGGGCGACCTCTTGCCGGGTCGCGGTGATTTAACCTTTGGCCTACCCCGCGACCCGGTAGAGGAGAGGAGGATCACCGCGGGGGTTTAGTGGGTAGTCCAGCCCTCGGGCTGGGAGTCCCACACGAAGCCGCTCTGTTGTCCCCTGACAGCAGAGTGGTGAAGTGCGTAAATGCATTCCCCCGCGTTACCAAAAAAAAAAAAAAAAACCTAACCTAACCTCCCCCTCGACGGTTGCCGCCTTGTCGTGGCGAGGGGGCTAAGTAGCCGTGGGGGCCTACGGGCGGGAACACACCCAGGGTGAAACCAAGAGCAACCGCGGAGGGACCGCTCCTCGCTTGCGAGTCGAGCGGTCAGTAGGTGGCGGTGCTGTATGGGCAGCACCGCCACTGAGGCGGGCTGCGATGTCGTATGGGCGGCATCGCAGCCGTAAGGAGGAGGCCGCGGCGGGAGAGGAGTGCCGGTATTACGGTGCGCCGCTCTCCCTGCCTGCCGCGGCCTTACCGGGGCCGCCACCGGTTGATGGCGGACGCGGTGGGGTCGCAGGGGAGGAGGAGTGCTGGTATTGCGGTGCGCCTCTCTCCCTATCCCCTGCGACCGTTTAGTCGCTTGGGCCCTGCTTCACACCGTGGAGTGGGACCCAAGCGACCAAGAGGAGGAGATCCGGCTGGGGGGGGCGCCTCCGGGCGCCTCGTACCAGTCGGATCAGTGCCGTGGGCGGGGGGTCAGGGGACTCTCCGCCTCTAACACGGCGGGCCGGAAGGCGCCCCTGCGTGATTCGGGGGTGCCTTCCGGCACAGAGAGGGCCCGCGCGCTCGCTCTCCACCTTCTCTGTTCTCAGAAAAGCGCTGGTGAGCGACGCGACGGGCCTCGCAGCGATGCGCCGCCCCCTCTAGTCCCATTGTTTTAGCAATGTGATGTGGGGGGGCGGCGCATTGGAGCGTATGGGGGCCTATATGGCCCCCCCGAGGAGACGCGGCGTTTCCTTGCCCCGTCGTAGCGATGGGGCAGGGGGCGCCGCTGGGGAGCCACCTTGGCTCCCCCACCAGTCGAGCCCCTCACGTGGAGGGGCGACCTCTTGCCGGGTCGCGGTGATTTAACCTTTGGCCTACCCCGCGACCCGGTAGAGGAGAGGAGGATCACCGCGGGGGTTTAGTGGGTAGTCCAGCCCTCGGGCTGGGAGTCCCACACGAAGCCGCTCTGTTGTCCCCTGACAGCAGAGTGGTGAAGTGCGTAAATGCATTCCCCCGCGTTACCAAAAAAAAAAAAAAAAAACCTAACCTAACCTCCCCCTCGACGGTTGCCGCCTTGTCGTGGCGAGGGGGCTAAGTAGCCGTGGGGGCCTACGGGCGGGAACACACCCACGGTGAAACCAAGAGCAACCGCGGAGGGACCGCTCCTCGCTTGCGAGTCGAGCGGTCAGTAGGTGGCGGTGCTGTATGGGCAGCACCGCCACTGAGGCGGGCTGCGATGCCGTATGGGCGGCATCGCAGCCGTACGGAGGAGGCCGCGGCGGGAGAGGAGTGCCGGTGTTGCGGTGCTTCCTCCACCGCAATATCAGATTAAATGATTTGATTGAATGAGTTAGGTTAGGTTTCATTTCATCTCAATAAACTTCATTTTCATTTCATAACAAAAAAAAAATCTACTGAAGAGTAAGTTGGGCATAGGTGAAGAGAAAAAAAAAATCTCTGCTTACTTATATTCTTTTACGGTTGGCGCCATTTTCCAAATAATTTTTCTTTATTAAATTGCTTATTTTTTTCGCAACTGTATTAATACATATTAATACAGCCGTACGGAGGAGGCCGCGGCGGGAGAGGAGTGCCGGTGTTGCGGTGCGCCGCTCTCCCTGCCTGCCGCGGCCTTACCGGGGCCGCCACCGGCTGATGGCGGACGCGGTGGGGTCGCAGGGGAAGAGGAGTGCTGGTATTGCGGTGCGCCTCTCTCCCTATCCCCTGCGACCGTTTAGTCGCTTGGGCCCTGCTTCACACCGTGGAGTGGGACCCAAGCGACCAAGAGGAGGAGGTCCGGCTGGGGGGGGCGCCTTGTGCGCCTCGTACCAGTCGGACCAGGGCCGTGGGCGGAGGGTCAGGGGACCCGCCGCCTCTAACACGGCGGGCCGGAAGGCGCCCCTGCGTGATCCGGGGGTGCCTTCCAGCACAGAGAGGGCCCGCGCGCTCGCTCTCCACCTTCTCTGCTTCATCAGAGAAGCGCTGGTGAGCGACGCGACGGGCCTCGCAGCGATGCGCCGCCCCCTCTAGTCCCGTTGTTTTAGCAATTGGATGGGGGGGGGCGGCGCATTGGAGCGTATGGGGGCCTATATGGCCCCCCCGAGGAGACGCGGCGTTTCCTTGCCCCGTCGTAGCGATGGGGCAGGGGGCGCCGCTGGGGAGCCACTTTGGCTCCCCCACCAGTCGAGCCCCTCACGTGGAGGGGCGACCTCTTGCCGGGTCGCGGTGATTTAACCTTTGGCCTACCCCGCGACCCGGTAGAGGAGAGGAGGATCACCGCGGGGGTTTAGTGGGTAGTCCAGCCCTCGGGCTGGGAGTCCCACACGAAGCCGCTCTGTTGTCCCCTGACAGCAGAGTGGTGAAGTGCGTAAATGCATTCCCCCGCGTTACCAAAAAAAAAAAAAAACCTAACCTAACCTAACCTCGACGAAGTCGTAAGATGGAGTTGTGAAAGAAATTATACTTTTCGTCGAGACATTATCATACCGCGATATAGAAAGTAACAGCGCCATCTAGTGATTTCATTGATTACTACAGTTTACATGTTCTCGATGCTGTTTTCTTCGGGAAGTTACACTGGGCACGAGATATTATATGGAAAAAAAAAAAAAAAAAAAAAAAAACGCCATATTCGCGCGTCCTTATTGGGTGATTGGGGTGTGTAGAGACGTATCCTTTAGCCGTATCCTACTCCTTAAGCCGACTACAAAAATCGAGGTCGTGAGTCCGATTAAAGGGGAATCTAGCTAAAAGGCATAATGTTGTGAAGTATGTCACCTAGAGCCAGCGCTCTCCCAACTGAGCTGACGAGCGACTTACTGACATGTGTGAAATTTGGAAACCTGCTTACAATACTCTCTGTATTTCGTACAGGCAGCGACATCTGGTTCTAGTAATTTGCATCACTTGCAGCCCCGAGTACCTTACTTTGCAGTTAGGTTTTACATCGGAATGATATCGCTGTACCCACATGACTATAATCTTTTTAATACAACTGTAAATTATTATATTAGCAACTGCAAAGAAAAAAAAATCATAACAGTTTTTATGATTTATGCAAATACGTATATTTCTAAAATGAAGTTACTATTTTGTTTCAATATCAGATTAAATGATTTGATTGAATGAGTTAGGTTAGGTTTCATTTCATCTCAATAAACTTCATTTTCATTTCATAACAAAAAAAAAATCTACTGAAGAGTAAGTTGGGCATAGGTGAAGAGAAAAAAAAAATCTCTGCTTACTTATATTCTTTTACGGTTGGCGCCATTTTCCAAATAATTTTTCTTTATTAAATTGCTTATTTTTTTCGCAACTGTATTAATACATTTCGCAATAGTCGTTCAGTACATGTGCGGAACCGTCATTGCAACTTGTTCTCCTTCATTGCATTGAACTCTTTGCAATGACAGCCTTTCCGCACTTGTAATGAAATAATTATACTATTGTCGCGGTCCTATCCCGAACCATCTAGAATAGAGCCTTCTGGAAGCCTATCGAATAGTCGCCGCATGCTGCGTTTTAGTAAACAATAAAACGCTGCAAGCAATAATGACTCGTATGGCCACTAGAGTAAGGTTCAAAACTCTTTAAATGAGTAACTGTTCAAGCGAACTTGCCGCGTGTACCGAGTGTAGGTACATAGTTACGGGAATGTTCTAGAACCCTGGCCAGCGGATATAAATAGCGGCCGCCGCGGCGCGCTGTCAGTTCCGTTTGGAATAGCGAAGAGTGAACTTTGAGCGAACATACCTGCGATACGAGCGATAACCTACGACCTCAGCGATACTATTGGACTTCGATTGGACCTGCGATTGGAATCTACGTGTGGACTTCGTGTCGTGAAGACCTGCAGACCAGACCCTGCGTGAATAGATCCTAAGAAGGATCTTGTGTTTTACATTTAAATCCAGAACCCTAGCCCGTAACATTTGGTGTCAGAATTGGGGATTTGGAGATGCCACTGACTCCGAGAGAGGATACTTCTGGAGTGAGGACCAGGTCCAGAAGTGCTGCGGAGGCCACGCCCACTGCCCTTCAGGCCACGCCCACTGGCCATAGGGACACGCCCACTGGCCCCGCCCACCAGGCCACGCCCACCGACCAAGCCACGCCCCCTGGCCCCGCCCACCAGGCCACGCGCGTAGTGGAGACACAGCATACCTGTCCAGCGGCTCCGCCTACTGGCCACGCCCACCAGGCCACGCCCACCGACTCCGTGCACCAGGCCCCGCCCACCGGTCTTGACCACCAGGTTTCACCAACCGACCGACAGGCTCCGCCTCGTAGCCACGCCCACCTGGCCACGCCCACCGAAGACATTAAACCTCCGTCACGTACAATGGAGGTTTTGGATATGTCGTGTCTGATGGCAATGTTGAAGGGCATGCAAGAACAACAGAGCAAGCAGATGCAGTGCCTGCAAGAACAACAGAGCGAGAAGAACAGAAGGCAGATCAACAAGTGATCCTATCTGCCGTTACAAAGTTCAGCGATACGGTCGCTAAGCTACATGAACATGTAGAGGTAGTGACCGAACGGGTTACCAAATTAGAGGAGGACCTACAAAGTCTGAAAAACGGCCTCACTGGACTAGAGCAGGAAGTTCGGCGTATAAAAGCTGCTGGAGTTACATCGAGCGGAGTTGTCAGCATAAGCCAGGGGCCTAAAGTGAAGGTGCCTCCGTACGATGGTACTACATCTTGGGTCGCCTACCGACAGCAGTTCCAGACTGTCGCTGCTTCAAACGGGTGGACGGACGAACAGAGCCTGACAGCCCTCACCGTCGCGCTCAGAGGTTCGGCTTTATCTGTCCTGGAGGCACTGCCCACCTCAGGCAGCGAGTTCAAAGATCTGCTGGAGGCACTTGAGGCTAGATACGGGGAACGACACCTGGAACACGTTTTTCGTGCCCAGCTACGCGACCGGACTCAGCGCCTGGGTGAAGGACTTCAACAATGGGCGTTGGAAATTGAGAAGCTGGTTCGAAAGGCGTACCCTTCTGCTGATAGTAAAATGGTGGATACGAATATATTGCAAGCCTTCGTCGACGGAATTAGGGATCTTGATATTAGGGCTGCATTAAAGCTTCGCCACCATTCTTCATTAAAAGAAGCTCTGGCACACGCCCTGGAAGTTGAAGCCGTGCGTCATGATATCCGGCAAGGGTATAAACTTCGAGAAGTTACCAAAGAGGTCAAAGAGAACAAGACACCGGCCAAGAGGAACTCCGGGCCCATGTGTTACAAGTGTGGAGAAAGAGGGCATTTGCAGTTCACGTGTCCTAAGAAGGAGAGGCAACTGACCAAAACAGATGACAGACTGGTTGCGCGCCTCAACAAAATGGAGCAGCGTTTTGAAGAGTTCGTAAAGAAGCATGACGCTCCGGCCTCCACTGTGAATCAGGGAAACGAAACTAGGATTCCGAGGCGAGTACTGGCTGGAGCGGAGAAAGCCCAGGTAACCAGAATCTCACAAGTATGTAACGTGGCGCCTTCGGCGCCAGCTACTTCACTGCCCCTAAGGCCTTACTCCTAATGGGGGTGCGTGTTAAGGGTCCCTGAGGGGGTGGGAAATTAAACTCCGTGTTAGTTGCAACAGACTGGACCTCCGTTTATTATAGGGACCAGAGATATTCCACACTTATACTACTGAAACTAACCTATTCGTGCACTTACACCTAACGGCTTTATGCCAAAGAACTGGGGCCTCGTGGGCCACTATCTATTGCACGCTTGCTAAACCCTGGGTGGCGGCACTAATGCCGCGCCCTTCTCGGGGTGAGCCGCCCCGGCGGTGGTGGTCGTGCGCGGGACCTCGGGTCGATACTTCAGGAGCCCGGAGGCTCGGGGACAGCACCGACCACGATTGGCCCGGAACACGGCCACGCCGGCGGCAGGGGATTTGGGTAGAACTCCAACCCGGGATCGAATCCGCATAAGAGCGTGACCGACCTCCAGTATATGTTGGAGCCCGACGCAAAGTCCGTCTTGACTGGCTCTCGTGGCGGTTTATATACGCTCGGGCGCTTCCCCCTCCACGACGACCATCGGTGTGCACGCGCATGCTGCGTGCGCCCTGTTGCTAGGCGTGGTGACATCATGGAAGATTCCGCTCCGGCCGGCTATTGTATCGCGGCGCCGCGCTGCCGCGTTACACTCTCCCCCCCGTCTGGAGATTTTTACCTGTAAAAATCACTCGGTACATATGTTGCCAAGGCTTGTTCCTGCTTGGGCAAGGGGATGGACCCTGTGTCCTGGTTATGCTACATTTATATATCTGTGCAGGGTTATACTGACTACTGATTTGGAATCTAACTTGATTTCCTTTTGCACTAAGTACACCTCGTTTGTGGTTTTGTTTTAATTACATGACTCGACTGTTGCACATACTGAATCTGCGAAAGGATCGGTCTGATTTTCGCTTATTTGGTAATTATAAGTTCGGGTTACGTCACCTTTTCTTACTGCTTCGCTCGAACTGCTGACTGTTGGAAGGGACGACGTGTTGCCGGGTTAAAGGCCATGGCGCGTCGTGTCACCCGCCGTGCCTTTGCTCTGTCGCCGCCATGTCCAGCCTGTCGCACCCACTGGTGGCGGCGTCCCGTGTCCGCTTATTGGTTTTTCCTGACGTGGTGCGGCAGGCGTACCACGCCCCTCTTGTGGCCACCGTTTCTTTTACGTCCCCTTCTCCTCCGGCTTCGCTTCTTCTGCCCAGCAGGTACGTCCGCGCTGATTTCGCATGTCGCCGAGCCCGGTTGTGGCTCCCCTCTGTCTCGGGTACTGCCCTGGGCGGGCGGCGACATGGTCACTTCTTCCTCTTCCTCGCTCCGTATTCCCAGGAACTGCCGAGTTTCCTCGTCCACGTCTATATCGAGGGTCTCGTCCCTCGACCTTACTGACCCGTCGGCGCGAATTATTATTGTTGCGGGCGGATCCCTTATTACTGGCCCCGTGGGTTTCACGGGCCTTGTGGTGGTTGGTACCTTAGCCGGTCGCGTTTTTATGCGCTCCATCTTGTTTCTTAAGTTTCACTGTGTCTTGCGTCCTGCAGTGATTCTTTTTAAGGGCTACTTTTTCTAAATCTACCTTCAAATCTTATTGAAAAATGTTTTTATTTCCATAGATTATAGGCTACCAGAAGTATCATGCGAGTTTCCGTTCACTCTGGCGTGATATTCTTTTATGTCTTTCACATGTGCCGTCCTGATGCGTTTCCTGTTTCTTATGTCTTGTAGCCTAAATATTACTGGTGATATTCTCTGTATTATCTCGTATGGTCCCGAATATTTCGGTGCTAGTTTGGCGCAAAAACTTCTGTTAGCGTCTGACAGTGGATATTCCTTTTTGAGCACTTTTTTCCCTATTTGTGGTTCCCAGTCCATTTTGTTTTTATCGAAGTGGTGTTTCTGTTTTTCCGTTGCTCTATTTTGGTTTGTTCTCACTAGTTTGTATACCTCTTCTATGCGCTCTTTTTCTTTCAGTCTTGGCATTGGAAACTCGTTCTTATCGCCCGGCATTCTAAGTTCTTTTCCGAATAACAGAAAGGCTGGCGTGTATTTCGTTGACTCTTGGCGGGCGGTGTTTAGTGCGAAGTTGAATTCTGATAGGTGTTCATCCCATTTTTTGTGATTGTCTGTAATGTATGCGGTTATCATGGATTCTAAGGTCCTGTTTACTCTTTCTGTTGCATTGCATTGAGGTGTATATGGGGGCGTTAACTGTTGTTCTATGCCGTATCTTTTTAATTCTTCCTTGAACAGTTTGCTTGTGAACTGTCGGCCGTTGTCTGTTAGAACTATTTTCGGGCAACCGTATCGCATGATAATGCATTCTTTTAGCGCGGCTCCTACTGTTTTTGCTGTAGCTGTGCGCAGTGGTTTCAGTTCTGTCCATTTTGTGAATTTGTCATGAAACACTATTATCCAGTTATAGCCTTTACTCGAGCGTGGGAGTGGTCCTATGAGGTCTGAAGTAATAATCTGCCAGGGTTCCGTGACTGTTTTTGTATGCATCACGCCCGCTGTTTTTGTTTGTGTGGGTTTGTTCCTTTGGCACGTGTCGCAGTTCCGAACATATGATCTGACGTCTCTAAACATTCCTGGCCAGTAATATCGTTGCGCTATTTTCCCAAGAGTTTTATTTGTACCTAGGTGTCCTGCGTTCGGTGAGTCGTGGTTCTGTTCGAGAATCGTGATTTTTTCATTATCTTTTACGCATAGTTTCCACTCTGATAGTGGATCTAGTTTAACTCCGTACGCTGGGCTGGTAATCCTTTTGTACAGTTTTTGCTCGCTGAAGCGGTAGCTATCATCTTTGCTGGGGTTCTGGTTCACTTCACGTTCCTTTTTCGCATACCAGTCCTTGGCGGTCGTGTTATTCGTCGACACCGAAAAAACTGGGTTACGTGATAATTCGTCTGCTACCCTGTTCTCTTTTCCGCTTCTATAGACTACCTCAAAATCGTATTGTTGTAATTGTAATGCCCACCTTGCGAGTCTTCCGGATGGATTTTTGAGTGTGTTCAACCATTTTAATGCCTGGTGGTCTGTTATTACGGTGAATTGGTATCCTTCGAGGAACGCTCTCATTTTTTCTATAGCCCATACAACTGCTAGGCACTCTTTTTCTGACGTTGAGTATTTCGTTTCCCTCGGCTGTAGTGACCGGCTTGCATACATTACTACTTTTTCCTGGCCATCCTGTTCTTGGGTCAACACCGCGCCGATTCCTATGTCGCTGGCGTCTGTTTGGACGGTGAAATTTTTTGTGAAGTCCGCTTGCGTCAGGACTGGGCTTTTTACTTCTGCGTACCTGGGTAGGAATTTCCGGTACCAGGATGTCATCCCTATGAATCTCCTTAGTTCTTTTAGGTTTCCGGGTGCCTTTAAGTCGGTGATTGCTTTGACCTTGCCTTCGTTCATCTTGATACCTTCCCTTGTAACTACGTGGCCCAGGTATTCTACTTCCGGTTTGCAGAACTCGCATTTTGTCCTGTTTATCCTCAGCTGTGCGCTTCTGATTCTTATATTTCTCGTAGGTGTTGTAAGTGTTCGTGGAATGTTGTGCTACAAACTATTATATCATCCAAGTACACGTATGCGTTTGGCTCCAATTCTGGTCCGATTACCCTATCTAGTAACCGTTGGAATGTGGCGCCACTTGAGTGTAGCCCGAAGGGCATGACCTTGAACTGGTACAGACCCCGTCCTGGGACTGTAAAGGCCGTGCATGGCTTGCTTTTCTCCTCCAAGGGCACATTCCAATAACCATTCTTTAAGTCCAACTTGGAGAAGTAGTTCGCTTTTCTTAGTTTCTCCAATGTGTCGTCTATCTGTGGTATTGGATACGCGTCTTTTTCCGATATTTCGTTTATTTTCCGGAAATCTATGCAGAACCTGTAATCACCATTTTCTTTTCTTGCCAGTACTACTGGTGAGCTGTATGGACTGCTTGATTTTTCTATTACTCCTTCTCGTAGCATGTTTTCCACCTTTTCGTCGATAATTCCTTGCAGTTTAGGGTTTCTTGGGTAATACTTTTGTTTGACTGGGATTGCATGCTTCATTTTTATTTCGTGTTTTATCCACGTGTTTCCCTTTGGGCTTCTTTCGCATTTATCAAATTCTTCCTCTAGGAGTCTCTGTAGTTCTTTGTCTTCTTGTTCTGATAGTGTTTCTGGTAGTTTATGTTGGTGAGGTGGTTCTTCGGTCTCTTTTTTTTCTTGCCAAGTGATTTGTAGCGGGAGTCTTCTTATGATATCCATTCCAATTATATTTATTGTTGCGTTCGGTAACGCGTTCAGTTGATGTATTAGCTTATTTCCGTTTATTTCCAGTTCCGTCGTTATGGTTCCCTGTATTTCCGTTGTGCTCCCGTCGGCTAGTGTGACTCTGTGTTTCCTTCGTACTTCTTTGACGCCTTGTCCTGTGCACCATTTAAGCACTTCGTTAGTTACATATGAACTCGTTGAACCTGTGTCAATTAGTGCTTTGAATGTTCTATTCTTTACCTTTATGTCGACGAACATCCTGTTCTCCTTGTTACCTCCATTTCTCATTGTGTATGCGTGGTCCTGCCTGGATTGGTCGGAGTTTGTTCCGTATCTTCCGCAGCAGTCCCTTGTCATTGCTCCCATGGTTCCGCATTCCTTGCAGAAAATAACCCTTCGGCTCCGGCATTCTACTGATCGATGTCCTTTTCTTCCGCAGTTCCAGCAGCATTCGTCGACGTTGTATGTTGGGTGTATTTTCCCTTTTCTTATTCCACGGTATCCTGGTGTGCTGGTCGCTGTTCCTCTATTTGGTCTGTATTCTAGTATTTTATTTCTGGGCTTTTTTTCTTGCTCTATGTCTTCGAATTCCTTAGCTAGCATTATAAGTTCTTCTATGGTTTTGAAGTCTTGCCTCTTGACGTAACATCTGTAGTTCACGTTTGTGTTCTGGTAGACCCGGTCTAGTTGTTCCTCTTTGCTTAGTTTACCGTACCTCCTCATGATAGTTCTCAGGTTGGTCACATATTCTGTGAATTTTTCCGTGTCTTTCTGTTTCCTTGCTATCATTTTCTCTAACAAGTCCCTTTCATAATTCACTGGGAAGTAGTATAGCTTGAAGTTTTCCGTAAATTCGTTCCATGTTTTCCATTCTGTGCAGTTATTCCTCAGCCACTGGAGTGCCTGACCTTTTAAGATTTTGGTGAGTAACTGTAGCCATGACTCTGCTTTTCTTTCGTTTATCCCTAGTTGTTCCAGTGTTTCTAGAAACTCTACGGGGTCATCTCTTGCGTCGAAGGTGATGCCCCATGGCGTGGATGTTGATGGGATGTTTGCCATGGCGTCTGAGAAGTTGTCCGTTTCCTCTACGACTGTCTGTCGGTCTTTGTTCTGCTCGCTCGCTGTTTGATTTCCTGCGTCTTGGTTCGTTTCTGTTTCGTTCAGTTCCTCTGTACGTATTTTTTCTAGGATTCGTTTTCTCATTTCATCTACGGTTAAGTTCTCGGATTCTATCCCCTTTCTGGTGGCTAGCTCGACTAGTTCTTGTTTTCTTAATTCGTATACCCATGAAACTGGCATCTTGTGCGGTGTATCTTCTGTAACTTTCGTTATCTAGCTCTGTTATATTTATTTTTACTCTACCCTCCTTTGTTTTAGCGTGCTGTGAATACTAGGCCTATGTGTATTATTGCTTCCCTACTATGTGCCTAACTCACTGCTTGGCTTACCTACTTCTGTTTGTATTATCTGAAACGCATCTGAGCAAATCGTCAAGGAGGGTTATTTTTATTATTATTCTAGTTTGTTCTAATTAGTGCCCTGGCGTCGTAAACGCATCCGAGCGAATCGACGCCCTCCGTATTAGTTATTCTTATACTATTGTGTTACACCGAGCACCTTGGCGTCGGAAACGCATTCGAGCGAATCGACGCCCTCCCTGTTAATTTGTCTTATTCTATTGTGTTATTCCAACACCTCGACGTCGGAAACGCATTCGAGCGAATCGACGCCCTCCCTGTTAATTTGTCTTATTCTATTGTGTTATTCCAACACCTCGACGTCGGAAACGCATTCGAGCGAATCGACGCCCTCCCTGTTAATTTAGACTTAACTTTAGTGTTAATATTCCTTTTCCCTGGGGTGTGTGAGTTATTTAGTTGGGCGCCAATTGTAACGTGGCGCCTTCGGCGCCAGCTACTTCACTGCCCCTAAGGCCTTACTCCTAATGGGGGTGCGTGTTAAGGGTCCCTGAGGGGGTGGGAAATTAAACTCCGTGTTAGTTGCAACAGACTGGACCTCCGTTTATTATAGGGACCAGAGATATTCCACACTTATACTACTGAAACTAACCTATTCGTGCACTTACACCTAACGGCTTTATGCCAAAGAACTGGGGCCTCGTGGGCCACTATCTATTGCACGCTTGCTAAACCCTGGGTGGCGGCACTAATGCCGCGCCCTTCTCGGGGTGAGCCGCCCCGGCGGTGGTGGTCGTGCGCGGGACCTCGGGTCGATACTTCAGGAGCCCGGAGGCTCGGGGACAGCACCGACCACGATTGGCCCGGAACACGGCCACGCCGGCGGCAGGGGATTTGGGTAGAACTCCAACCCGGGATCGAATCCGCATAAGAGCGTGACCGACCTCCAGTATATGTTGGAGCCCGACGCAAAGTCCGTCTTGACTGGCTCTCGTGGCGGTTTATATACGCTCGGGCGCTTCCCCCTCCACGACGACCATCGGTGTGCACGCGCATGCTGCGTGCGCCCTGTTGCTAGGCGTGGTGACGTCATGGAAGATTCCGCTCCGGCCGGCTATTGTATCGCGGCGCCGCGCTGCCGCGTTACAAGTATGCAATGGGAACAAATTGTCAAGAAGGCCGAGTACTGAAGAGTGCAAGCACCGTGCCAATCAAGACGCAAAGGATTTGCCATTGAGATTGACAAGAATGAGTCCTTCGAGATCTTGGGAAGATGAGGCGATGAAAGAAGCACAGGAAGATGACGAAGATGTACGGCTCATTGTCGCATGGAAGAAACGAGGCGAGGACAAGCCAAGATGGTGCGAAGTCGCTCCTACTAGTGCTGTCACCAAGGCATACTGGGCTCAATGGGACAGTTTTATTCTTCGGAACGGAATACTTTACCGAAAATGGGAGAAACCTAACGGCAGAGAGTTCCATCTTCAGATAGTTGTCCCAAAAGATAAGGTACAAGATGCCCTTCGTGAAGTACATGACGGCGTGTCAGGTGGACATTTGGGCGTAAAAAGGACTTTAACAAAGATTCGAGAAAGATTTTACTGGCTCCATTGTCGAGAAGATGTGCAAGGTTGGTGCCGCAAGTGTGCTACTTGCGCCGCGGTGAAAGGCCCACCAACTAGAAGCCGAGGAAATCTGCAACTTTATAACGTTGGTGCGCCATGGGAACGCATTGCAGTTGATGTGGCTGGACCGTTCCCAGTAACGGAATCAGGAAATAAGTATTTCATGGTAGTTATGGATTACTTCACTAAATGGCCAGAGGTATTCGCCATACCCAATCAAGAAGCCACGACTGTTGCCTCCAAGTTGTTTGAGGAAGTAGTTTGCCGGTTTGGTGTGCCCTTGGAAATACACTCCGACCAAGGCAGGAACTTTGAGTCTCAAGTATTTCAAGAACTCTGCAAAATATTGGGAATGCATAAGACTAGGACCACCCCATATCATCCTCAATCTGACGGCATGGTAGAAAGATTTAACCAAACACTTGAGAGACATTTAGCAAAAGTCGTTGACAGGCACCAGAGAGACTGGGACAAATACATACCGCCATTTCTTCTGGCCTACCGAACTGCAGAACATGAAAGCACGAAGGTAACCCCGGCGCGTGTAAATTTTGGCCGAGAACTGAGAATACCAGTAGATCTGCTGACTGGAGGCCCTCCTGACGACTCACGTTCTCTACACGACTACATTTCCGAGTTACGTGAGAAAATGCGAGAGATTCATGCCATAGTACGGGAAAACGGATTGGAGTGGAGTGAAAAGATGAAGACTAGGTATGACCGCCGAGCAAATACAAGCGGCTTCGAAGAAGGAGCACTAGTCTGGCTTCACAATGTAACTCGACGAAAAGGAAAATCTCCGAAATTGCAGACAAGATGGGAGGGACCGTACAAAGTGGTAACTCGGTTAAATGACGTGACGTACCGAATTCAACGGCAGTCAAGAGGTGCACAAAAAGTGGTTCACATCGACCGCTTAGCTTCTTATCACGGCAGTAATGAAGATGCTCGGGACGAGCATCTCTAAGAGGGGAGCAGTGTCGCGGTCTTATCCCGAACCATCTAGAATAGAGCCTTCTGGAAGCCTATCGAATAGTCGCCGCATGCTGCGTTTTAGTAAACAATAAAACGCTGCAAGCAATAATGACTCGTATGTCCACTAGAGTAAGGTTCAAAACTCTTTAAATGAGTAACTGTTCGAGCGACCTTGCCGCGTGTACCGAGTGTAGGTACATAGTTACGGGAATATTCTAGAACCCTGGCCGGCGGATATAAATAGCGGCCGCCGCGGCGCGCTGTCAGTTCCGTTTGGAATAGCGAAGAGTGAACTTCGAGCGAACATACCTGCGATACGAGCGATAACCTACGACCTCAGCGATACTATTGGACTTCGATTGGACCTGCGATTGGAATCTACGTGTGGACTTCGTGTCGTGAAGACCTGCAGACCAGACCCTGCGTGAATAGATCCTAAGAAGTTGTCATTGGCGTTTTACATTTAAATCCAGAACCCTAGCCCGTAACACTATTTTAATGCACTAACCCGTGCTAAAACAATTAAAAAAAAAACATTTTTATATACTTACCATAAAGGTTTTTTTAGATAGTATTTTTTTTATTTATTTAATAATATTAGTAATAATAATTATATAAGCTTAAATAATGTATGAACTATATATGTTTTTTTTAATGGATGCGGTATGCTGTAGAATTGTATGTCCTTCAGAGAAGCCTCATTGAGTCGCGTTGTTTATTGGTGACGTCAACATAATTGTGTTTTCTGTTAGGTCCGTTAGATAAGGCAGGAAGAAGTAAAAGTAACTCTGTATAACTTAACATTTTTAATTACGTAAGAAGTATCTAGTTGAGGTGGGTGAGGCTACGTCTTGTCGAGGCTGCGGCGCTGGGCGCGCTGGTCGCCGAGGTCGGCGCGGTCGAGGCGCGGGTAGGAGGCGCGCGAGAGCACGCCGCACGCGTTGCTGGGCGCGTGCAGCCGCGCGTAGCCCGCCTCGCCCCACGCCGCCGACCAGCTGTTCTTCACCGTGAAGTACTCCTGCCCCTCCTCCGCGCCCCACCCCACCGCCAGCACTGCGTGGTTCAGGTTCGGCGACGTCTTGGCACTGCAACGAACACACCGCACATCAGCGACAGCGCGAGCCTTTCGGCCGGCCCTCCACCTTGCAGTACGGAAGACTGAACGTGAATCTCACACGGCTAGTAGTTTATATGCTTCCCAGCAGATCGAGCATCGAGCTCGATAGAATCGTCACACTGAGCTTGCCGGTCGAAGCCGTGAAGCTCACCATCTGTCGTCGTAGAGGATACCGCGCTTGTAGAAGATGAAGCTCTTGGCCTTGGCGTCGATGATGACGACGGCGGGCGCGTGGTCGCGGATGGCCACTCGCAGCGCGGGCGCGCTGCCCGTGGTCACGTTGACGTGCGCGCTGATGTGCGTGGCCGGCGCGGCGCGCGCGTCGCGACACGCCTCCACCTGCCGGCGACGCCCGCACAACTTGCACATTGATCTAATGCATTTTTCAATAAAGCAGCCAGCACAGCCAGACTCACACGTCTATGATTTCAAACATCGTTCATTGCTAGGATTTACCTTTTCTTTGTGCGGTCCGTACTGGTCGAGAGGCGGCAGGCCGCGCGCCTTCACGTAGTCATAGGCGTGGCTCGGCCAGGTGCCGTTGCACCCGTTGCCGCCGAATCTGCGTCAAACAATGACTTGCTTTTGAAATAGCTTTGGCCGCACCAATCATGTACATAGGTGCACTACCATCAGCGGTCGTACGACCTGCTAGCTGCTGGTGATAGTGAGAATAATAATAGTAGTGGTAATATAGCCGTCTAAAAATGGGCAAGTGTTATTCGAATATTGCGTTTAGATGATAACAATAAGTTTAATTGTTAACAATTACTAGATTTTTCCTTCTTTCAACTTATTGAAAACCTCTACCTCCTCTCCTCTAAACTCCTCTCCTAAGCCTCCTCTCCTTTTCTCTAGTTCTTCGATTGTTATTAATCGTTAGCACGTTTTTGACAAACAATCGACCATCGTTCGACACACATGAGAAGCGTTGTTTCAGCTACTTAGGTACGTGATCTTCAGGGCCGAGGCCGGAGCGCGCATTCACTGCACCGCGAGTATGGCCTTATAGGGGTCATTCATAAATTAAGTCAGACTCATAATAGGTGCCATCTTAAATTGAACCTTACAGTTAGCTCTGAAATGAAGTCCGAAACCATCGAAAAATGTATGAGCGCGTGTACTCACGGCTGCGCGCAGTCGACGAGCGTCTGCTCGGCGAGCGGCACGAGGCGGCGCGTGCGCGCGAACAGCGCCCCCTCCACCGCGCCCGCCACCGCCACCGCCCAGCACGACGAGCACGAGCCCTGGTCTGCAGCCACACACCGCGAGCGTCAACACACCGCCACCTCGCGCTAACACACTTCCTACTAATATTATAAACGCGAAAGTTTGTCAACTTTCACGTAAATACGAATGCATGGATTGTAATGAAACTTTACAATAATACATCATCATCATCAATACATCATTAATACATAATAACACTTAGGCTACATTGTAGACTTTTAGTCCGGATTTACTTACGGGTGTTGTTATATCGGAAAAGTCCGACCAGTTGTGTGAGACAAGCAACCGACGACGCGAGCTCCGTCTCTGCTCACCATGATTAAGCTCTGCGAATCGGAGCGAAACCTGGTCGGACTTTTCCGATATAACAACACCCGTAAGTAAATCCGGACTAAAAGTCTACAATGTGTTGTGCTTACGAAAGTTTTAGTTCAAAAACTTAGGCTACACTTTATAAAGATATTGTGTGATATTCTTCAAATGTGATCTAAAAATTATTGATGTCATAAAATGTTAAAGTCATAAACAAGATTTTAGTTCTTTTCTACGCCGCGCTAATATAAGCCACTCGAAATACAAATCCTGCGCAGACGAAGTCGCGGGCACCGGCCAGTCATACGTGTAAGCAATTAGAGGACGCAACGTACAGCGCACGGGCGAGACGCCGCCCTCGTTGCGCCAGTCGAAGGCCGCGGGCAGGTCTTCCTGCAGGCGCTGCAGCTGCGCGGGGGGGTGCGGGAAGCGCTCGGCGTCGTCCGGCCCCTCCACCACCCCCCGCAGCTCGTCCAGCTCGGCGCCCAGCCGGTCCGCCAGGAAGTTGGCGCCCAGCTCGAACGAGGCGCCCTGCCGGTTCGCCGACACTATGAACCTGCACATCACCACACCGTTCCCGATAAGCGAAC
Organism: Yponomeuta sedellus; assembly: GCA_934045075.1. NCBI lineage: Eukaryota > Metazoa > Arthropoda > Insecta > Lepidoptera > Yponomeutidae > Yponomeuta > Yponomeuta sedellus. The sequence continues at coordinate 43,231 of OW203744.1, forward strand.
CGCCCATTCTAATATCTTAGGAACTAAAGAACTCAGCTATGGATTGAATTTAAAAACTCGCAACAATGTTCAAGCACACCTGGACGTCTGCACGAAGAGGTTTTTGCGCACGGCTTCCTCCCTGTCATCCATGTACTCGCGATCGTACTCTCGCTTGAACCTGCGAACACACGACACGAGGCGTGAGACGATGAGCGACGGAATGAGGCCGGTGTGTCGCAGCGGGCGATGAGCGGGAATACATTCGACGGGCGCGTACGCGGGCAGCTTATTGGGTCATGTCTGCCCTGCGATACACCCAATAGACTCACAAGGTCGTGTCTATAATATGAAGACTTTTCTTCGTACCTTTGTAAGATGAAATAATATCTGAGAAATAATTAAAAGCATTGCGTAATCTTAGATCCAAAACTCCCTGCTTTTTTTCTTCCATAAACCAGGGGGCCGATTCTCCCATGCGAATTGAAAGCGTAGACGCAAAATGTACGAAGGCTTAGACATTAGTCTACCTTAAAAATAAGATAAGATAACACGACAGAGTCGTTGGACATTTATTTTCTCATTCGAATTTTCATGTATGTAGCGTGATATTCAGAATGCAGATTTCGGCTGTCGGTCGACTTTTTACGTAGAGTTCCAAGTCAAGAGTCGTATACGACTCATTGGCTAATGAAGTGAGAGTTGGCTGCACAGAATTTTTTTAAATTCGCGTAAAAATTCCTCCCTCAATAATTTATTTTCATTAAAACTCAATTTATTTTTAAGGGCTCCTTCCCAGTTCGATAAGTAAATAATAAAAAAAAAGTCAACCGTTCTGGTGGTCGTCGCTGTCAGGTTAGAGAGTCGGAGTCGAGCCGACCGACGACGGGTCGGCCGCACCAACTCATGACGAACAGCGTCCACGTGCGCTCACGTGCCCGCGACCCGCGCAGACAAACTGAGATTGCGCGGACGAGCGGGCAAGTCTGCCCGACTGGCCGTGACGGACCTACACTAGCGACCGCTGGACGCGAAGCCCGCAGCCTCGCGAGCGGTGGTGCGGGGGCGGGGTGTACGCACTGGTCGAGCATGGCGTCGTATCGCGCGTCGCGCATGGGCGCGGTGAACTCCCGCAGCGGCTGCAGGCGCGCGGCGTGCGCGGGCTCGGCGGCGGGCTGCAGCAGCTCGCGCGCCTGGCACGCGCGCTCGTCCAGCTGCAGCACGCTCGGCTCCACCGGCTGCAGCGACGCCTCCAGGAAGCGGTGCTCGTAGCCGTCGCAGCGCGGGCCCAGGAACGAGCTGCCACACAGAAAAGGTCAGTCGTTATATCGATATTCACGCGAACGTTTACTCGAGTGAGTTCAGTTTCGCGATCGCACGATCGTTATGAACGTTCAGCACGCATGCGACTGCGAAAGCAAAGGAGGATTATGTTTTTCATCTTAGGTATGGGTGTATGTTTCCCGTACACGAGACGATACAGAGGCCAAACGGCTGGACGGCATTAAATAAATGAGAGACGTCGTTCGTTATGACATGTAAGAACAGTTTCAACGTCGATCCATCGGCGTTGGAACGATTACTAGTGCTTTTTTTTTAATTCGGCACGCATTAAAAAATTTTTAGTAAAAAATTAAAATTTCTAGACGTATGTAAGTCCTGTCCAGGCTCGCGGTCGCCTGGCGAGCGGCACCGACCTGTCGACCCAGACGCTGTAGCGCAGCGGGCGCGCGGCCCGCGCCGGCGCCGGCCCGCGCAGCACGACCAGCTCGTGCTGGAAGGTGAGTGCCTCGCCCCGCGCCGCGCCGCCCTCCCCCGGCCCGCCTTCCTTCACCTTGCGCCATATCTCCGCATTTCCTTCAGGCTCCAGGGAGTACTCTGTGAAACGTGTGATCATCGGCTCGTACGAAGATACAAGAACATTTATTGCGAGCTTACACATGGGTCTTTTATAATAGAATCACCAAACCTTACCTTTAGTCACATACTCACATGTACTCACATTCATCCATGCCTCACACAGTATATATGGTGGAAACAGGAAGAAATCATATCATATCATTTAAAAACAAAATACCGAACTATATGAAATCATCTTAAAGCGAAATAAGTATATACATATGTAGATACTTATTTTGTAATACTTTTGATACATACATATAAAAAATATTCAATTTCATACATATTCCATAAACTTTTTCAAACTATGAAAACAACACTTAGAAGCCACTTCTTTATCAAACTTAATATCTTGTTGTTCAAAAGAGTCTGGTTATTTGTCATAAATATTTACGCACATCATACTTGACTTTCTAGATACTAGAGATATATTTGCCGTGATTATATGTTGGTTTTGTGAGTCAAAGCATTTTTTTTTAAATATTTTATTTTACCATAGTACCAGATATTCTAGTTTGGGAGCAGGTCAAGCGATTGTATTGTGTGGAAGTTACCTACTACCATTAACATTATTTCAGCATAAAGAATTTCTTGAAGAAGACATTTCATTTGCTGGACGTATTTCGATCGGAGAGTTCTTAATGAAACCATTGAATTTAAACCTTACTTTAAATTCAATGATGAAACTGATGCACATCCATCGAAGTTCTCCAAAGCCATATGGCAGGTTCGAGCCTTTAGAGCTGCTTTCTCTGACAGCACTTGACTGACTTTTCTTAAGCATAACCTCCTCCCCACTCCTGACCTTAAAAATAACAATTGAAATCCAATGTTATTTGAAGGTGGAGTGAGGAGGGTAAACTAACTTGAGAGAATACGTAGTATTCAATTCATCGGCGAATATAATACAAATTTTAAGGGGGACTGTTTGGTAAATCTTTATTGCAAAGTAAGAAAATCAAGGGACTTAATATACTGCGATTGAAATTATTTGTTAGATCTAGTTTTTCAGCAATATTCTAGGTATCTCGACACATGTCGTTCTATTACTTAAATATTACAATACTCATTCAAATGTTGGTCCTCGTACGTCATATTTCCATACGAAGGACAAAAGCAGTAAACGGTTTTAACTGAAGGAGCAAGACGGTGCGGGCGCGGGGTGTGGGGTGTAGTATGTGGGGTGTGGGTCACCTGCAAACGTGAAGTCGGCGGGGTCGGGCAGCGCGGGCGGGCCCAGCTCTGCGCGCGGCAGGTGCTCGGCGGGGGCGAAGCCGCAGCGTCTCACCGGCGCGGGGCCCATGTTGTCGATGTGGTACTGAAACCGACACAGAGAATCTTAACATGATGCCACTCCGCTCCGCTCCACATATTTCGATTCCATTACTTTCCATTCCAAAGATACGCTCGTGACTCGTGTAAACAACGCAGTGTTTCGAGTGCAGAGTGCGGCAGTGTTAGTGAAGGGCAGTAGGTACCTCGAGCCGCTGGTGGCGGCCGTCGGGCTGCAGCCGCAGCAGCGCGCCCGCCGCGCCGCCGTGCAGCTCCACGCGCGACGCGCCGCTCGCCGCGTCCCACCTGCCGACAACGGAGCAGGTAACAAACAGACTAACCGCTCCGTCCATGGACGCCTTCTCGAGCTAGGCTCCTGAGGATCAATCAGGTCAATCAATAATCAAAAGGCGATGCTAAGCTGACGACTCTTCGGAGTCAAATGAGGTCATCTTCACGCCGGCGAGGGCGAGCCCGACTAGCGATCCCCGGTAGCTTACCGACGACGGGTGTTTTGGAAAGCCAAAACAATTCGTCGGGTGTAATGTGTTCTATCACTTAAAGTACAGAAAGCTTCGACGAAGCGTGCGACACGCACCACATGGTGTAAGGCTCCGTGTAGTCGGCGCGGTGCACGCGCAGCTCTGCGCGCAGGCGCATCGAGCGATCCCAGCGGGGCGGCGGCGGGGGCGGCGCGGTGGGCGGCGGCGGCGGCAGAGTGGGCGCGCGGGGCGCGGGCGGCGGCGGCGCGCGGGGCGCGGGCGGCGCGCCCAGCATGACCGGCGCCAGCGGCCCCGCGCGGGACATCTCCCGCCGGAACTGCGCCACCAGCTGCTCCGACGACGCTGTCAACCACATCAATGATCGAGGTTGTTGTCTAAATAGTATACAAATGGTAACATTGTGGCACTTCATTACGATTAAGTGCCAATGTCATCAATGTCAATTGAGAAATTACAATTTGCACTTAATTAGGTACCTACAATTGTAATTTCTCACATTATGTAGGTACATAGGTATCTATTTTTTTATCTGTGTCGATTATTATATTTTATTTTTCACAATTTCCATACAGACTAAATGGGTAAGTATCTATCCCATCTAACATAAAATAAATTAAAACTAGAAGTGAAAGTTCAACAATTAATTTACCCAAAATTCAGAAATTCGGCACCCACACACTCACTTATTAATGGATCATTAAAAGTCTAGGGTATTTCTAATTGAACAAGAGATATGCAATTTTGTATAAAATCTTGAACAAATATGGTGATCGTGGGTCGGATACATGGGTCGTCATTCGAGGGGAATTACATAATTCGCTGTAGGTAGAATAAATTTATCTAAATTAATAAATTTAGTCATGTATACCTATTAAGATTTGGCAAAAGCTACGGTCAGCAAAAAATCATACTTATACTTTTTAATTAGCTCTTTAAGAGACATATTGTGAACAAAACTATGTTGGAGGCTGTTCACTGACCGCTCGCCTGCATCTGCGGCGGCTCAGTCGGCGCCGGCGCCGGCAGCGGCGCAGCAGCCGGCGCCGGCACCGGCGCGAAGCCCGGCGGCGCCTCGTCCACCGCAAGCAGCAGCGGTAGCACCAGCAGCGGCACGGACCCGTTATTCTCTGCCCACAGACGAAACCAAGTCAAGTCAACGAATATCTTGACCACGGATCTAGATCATAGTTAGCAACCGTGGCTAGCGATAAGATAAAAGCTAGAGACTGATTTAAAAACCTATTTAGAGGCTAAAAATTTCACCCATGCCGGGATTCGAACCCGCAACCTCTGGCTATCCGTGCCAGCGCTCTACCAATTGAGCCAATGGGCGACTCACGGCATCAGTGAAATTTCGAACCTCTTTACACTATTCTCTGTATTACGTACAGGCAGCGACATCTGACTTAAGCAAATTGCATTACTAACAGCCCCGACCACCTACTTTGCAGTTAGGTTTAACATCGGAACGATATCACTGTACCCACATGATTACACTATTTTTTTTTTATTTTTAATGCACTAACCCGTGCTAAGGAACAAATTTAAAAACCTATTTAGAGGCTAAAAATTTCACCCATGCCGGGATTCGAACCCGCAACCTCTGGCTATCCGTGCCAGCGCTCTACCAATTGAGCCAATGGGCTACTCACGCCATCAGTGAAATTTCGAACCTCTTTACACTATAGTTAGTTAGTGCATTAAAAATTAAAAAAAAATAGTGTAGCTATAGACTGATTCAATTAAGGTTTGGGTGCTTTCGATTAATAAATCTAATCGAACAGCCGATTAACAAACGATTGTTAATTTTTCAACCTTAATAGTCTTATTGTAATGTTAGTACGTTTACTAATATGCGGTCTTGTCTGGGACTCCATAGTCGTGTATGTACAATAACTTTGATTTTGATCTCATAGGGCCAGTTTCTGAATTGAGAATTTCACTAAGTTAATACTTAGCTGTAGTGCTGTCTCTCCGAATTTCTTAGCAAAAGCTTGACAGGACCTTACTTAAGTATTTACTTAATGAAATTCTCATTTAAATTCCGGCCCATATATTTTCATGATTTGATTCAATGTATTGTGTACATTGTTTCAATGTTGCTTAAAGATTGTTTGACAGTGCGTGTGTAGACAGAACTATAGAACGCAAAGCAGCACTACCTAAATAATCGTGATGATAAAAATCTGAATTCACTAAGATGTGGACCAATCTGTGGTGAACAATGTTAATACCTAAAACAATCGACGACGGAGTGTCGTTTCCAGGAGCCGAGCGAGCTAGACCGGTTTTAATTTTTTAAATCCCTATCAGCGCCTCTATTATGTAACTTTTAACGTACATCTCAGTGCGAAAGCGGAATTCTGCTCTGCTTATAGTTCTGAGGCCATGTAGCACTTATAGTGGATACCGGAAACGAGAAAGTGATATTGAGACACACAATTAAGAACTTGCGCCAAAAATATTTTTTAAAGTAATAAATAGGAGAGAGAAATAAATAAACATGTTATTTTTTTCTCTACGACAATACTTTTCATATCTTGAAAAGTTATTCTTCCATTCTGGTACAAAAACGTAACATACAAATTGAACATAAAGTATGACATCACAACATAACGCCTTATTATAATTTAACTTCTTAAAAAAGTAAATTGATTTTCGCATTTTTGGCACCCAGACATTTGAAAGAAAACATTTCCATAGGTTTATTTCTGAAAAAAATCTCGAAATGTTTTGTTTGACGCAAGTTCTCCATTGCATAACAAATTCCAGTAGATATTACTACAGTAGTATAATTCCAGTAGTTTACTAACATAGTATTAGTTATATTGTTACTAACACTATAATGGGCTTTGCCTGAAATAAATGAATAATAATAATTACGTTTTTGCATATAGATGTATACGTTAAATGTTAAATGTTTTATGATTATTAAAACTTACATAATAATATTAATAATCAAAGCGCAAGGCGGTTTCACAGTGTTAGTTTTTAAATCGTTTAACGTTTGACATTAGCCCGAAAACGACTCTCCCGTTCCGATCACGACGATCGATGACCGAAAGAAACGCGATAGCCATGCCCCTCGATGCTGCCACACCGGCAGACCACGGCAGACGTAGCCGCGGTGCTGTAGCTACTGACCGAGAGGCAGGTCGAGGCGGAAGGGCTGCAGCTCGCCCTCGGCGCCGGCGCCGGCTGCCGCGCGGCTCCGAGTCCGCCCGCGCGCCCACTCTGGAACGCGAGTACCGTCGGTTCAACATCCACAGAGCACTGTAGGTTTCGCGATATCGTCTGAAGCTCTTTTAGTGAAAATTAACTTTAGACTTGTTACTTTAACTAGTGACTTCAGTCACTTGTCGTCCACCATATTGTACGGTGTCGGGACTTACCTTCCAGCAGTTGTAGCCACTGTGGGGCGGAATAGGCGCGCTGCCCCCGCTCCGCCCCGCCGCCCCCCGCCTCGTCCTGCAGCGCCGCGTTCAGCGACTCCACGTCCACGGGGGAGAGCACCCCCGCCGCACACCACGCCGTGCCTGATTCGATTACATACATCGATTAGTTACTTGTTTGATTTTTAAATGGTCATCTTTGCAAAAGAGCCTTCAACCGCCACCTCCAGGTCAGAAATCGAACATGCGACCCACCGACCCCGGTGCGAATCTAGTTGACGAGCGGATAGTTTCGATTTCTACAAGTTTCGGCACACATTATGTCACATTGAACGGCAACACCTGTTCATTAGCATACGACATTATTCTAATGTCAAGTGTAGCGGTGACATAAGCTCGCTCGCGCTTGCAGCCGCGAGAGCGAGAGGGTCGCGGCGGTGAGGGCGGAGGGCGGAGGGCCGCGGCCGCGGGCCCGGCGCCCTCAGAGCAGCGCCGGCCGCGCGGCCTCGTCGCCGGCAGCCGCGCTGGCGCCGCGTTGCGACATCGCTGCGGCCAGCCATCAATCAACCATGTTATCAAATTGCGTGTTGTGCAAGTTATGAGTGACTCGCGCGATCTAAGAATGTTACAAACAACAACCAACGAGTAGGTAATCATACCTATGTATGTAGTGAATTCAGTGTTAATACACTGAATAACGTTTAATAACGTTGTTTTAAATATAAATATTTTATATAAGTACACACTTCATCACACTTGTTGTAAAAACGCTTGTATGTAATACAATTCTTAATGAAATGAAATGAAAAGGTTTTATTCAAAGTAGCACAGAAAGTGCGGCTTAATGAACGTTACAGTTCAAACTAGGTGTCCATTTCAAAATCTAGATCATTTTGGAGAAAAAATGGACAAAAAAACTCCAAACTTAGTCTTTTCAAAGTCCTTAATTAAGTTTTAAACTCCTCCTCATTCGACGAATGCAAAGTTTGCAGGCATGCAAACATTGATGATGTACACACGTGAAACACAACAGAACACTGCGAGAACTTGAAGCTCGTACCTTTGTCGATATAATACAGAAGGAGACGAGTAAGACCTCAGATCATTCTATGACAAAGAGGCGAAAGTCTCACCGGCCATCGCCAGCAGCATCACCGCTGTCCGCATGTCGCCGCGGCGCTGTGTACCTCCCGCTGCGTGCTGCTGTGCGTGTTGTCGCGCGGCGCTAGGCTCGCAGCAGTCTCAGCGCGCGGCTCGAGTGAGCGCGGCGCGGCGCGCGCCTGTTATATGTAGCCGCGCGTCGCGGCCTGCGGAGGCGGCCGAGCTGGTGGCGCCGCCGTCGACTGGACCTACAGAAACTGCCAGGCACATGGGTACACCCAGTCTCCATGCAGCACGGCATACCGTCTGGCTAGACTTTGGCAGCGTTGTGCTTTCTATACATCTCCACCTTAGTAGTAGAATCAGGACATTAGAAAGCTCAGATTATGAATTAGTGGAATATCTGTATAGATGCTGATATTATTAGCTAATACTCGTATGTAGTAGTAACATAACTGCTATGGCGCAACGCTGGTTTTCACTTTGAATAAACGAAGCAGAGCTTGAAGACCCGGCCGAATCTACTCCGAGATTCTGCTTTTCCGGGAAAAATCAATACTGGACCTGGTATCGCAAAAAAAATATTTTGTATAAAGAAAAAGGTCACCAAAATATCAGGGGCTGGTTCATAGAACTACAATACAAGGCTTACTATCGCAATTCGATGTAAGTACCCCAAACATACCTTAGCGGTAGGTACCTACTGTAATACTATAGGTACTGGTTTGCCGCCAATAAATCAGACGTATACTACGAATATATGCGTTACATTCACTTTCTAACTGACAGCAATATAGAAGTTGGCAGAATATAGTGTAATAAAATAACGTTATTATTATTATACTAAAAACTTAAAAAGCCTTGTCACTCACTAGGCGTTTTTTCATTTAGCCTATTAACGTCCCACGGCAGGGCACAGGCCTTCTCTCGGAGAGAGAGTATTGTCCTTAATGATCGCGCGTGCGCGCCGCAGATTGACACTTTCAAACGCCTCAGACCTCAGAACAATAAGTTATTGTTCTGAGCCTCAGAGCATCAGGTTTCGTCACGAGGTTTTCCTTCCTTATAACAAATTATATGCTACTACCTATAACTTCACAATATATTAAAAATGTTATAAAAGAAAATTATAGAAAAGAAACGATAAGTTAAGATAAGAATATTCTTTATTATACACCAGAGCGCATATTATAAAACGTGTAAAGATACAATGTACCATTGGCGGCCTTACGATATTATGTAGTACTTATAAAGGTTTTTAGTGAATTCCCAGTGTAAAAATAATCATTTTAAATGTAGAGTTCCAAAAATATTTGCTTGTAAGCTGCATCGATGCCCGAGTTGAGACTAAGTAGAACGTACGAAAACATTCGCAAATTTTTCGTTTACCAAATCTGTTACAATAAGTCATTTATGTAACAAAACTACTTTTAAAAATCGTGCTAGATTTAAGGTCAAAGTTGAGAAACGCCGCCGATCTGTAGATAGAAGATGACGCGGCTCGGGGCGACCGACGACGACGACAGCGACCCCGCGCCCCGCGCCGCTCGACCTTTACCATAAATGAAGCACGCGTGGCTTGACTAGATTTTCAGGTCTTGTATCGACTGTGAGAAGCCAAATGGCCTCCTAAATCGACGGAGCACGGGACTACTATAAATTAGGTACCTAGGTTTTGTTTCAATCATATTTTTTTTATCTGTATTTAATTTGTACTTCATTATTGCGATATGATATCTTGTAAGGATAGTGGTAGGTTTTGTGAAAAAAATAATGAACCACTTCAATCTACAATACTGCCTCCCGCCTATAAATTCAGTGGGTAGGTACCTACGTACTACATTATTTCTTTGAATTTTTTAAATAAACATGAACCGATACCGACAGAAAATATATAATGCGTTTTGTGGACCTACTTACTCGTACTGTTTACTCGTAGTAGAAGTTGGGCCTTGCGCCCGCGCTGTAGCCCGGGCGGGCTTCTCACTCCACTCCACTGTTTATTTGGTTTTGTTGACCGTACTACATTTTTGTAGAGACGGCACGTACCTACCTAAGATCGATGATATTACGTGGATTCTAAATATAGAATGTTAGCTTTCTAATAAGTGAGGTACCTACATCAAGAAATCTATTGGTACAGTCTACAGCACGCCAACCTTTACATGCATGCACTATACTCACTTAACTTACGGCTACGACGAGTGACTACAAATAAAAAGTAAAGGTCAAAAAAATATGCCGATGGCCGCGTCGTCGTGTCATCGTGTGTGATGAACTGATATCAACAGCGATCCATGTTTCTTACTAAGTACATTAACTACACTTAGTTGTAAGGTACCTAGCGCTGTGATGAAGACGACTGCGTAGATGCAATGCATGAATTGATGGACATCGCGTAGGCGTCGTCGATATCAAAATACATGTACCTATGTATTTGACAGTTCCGAGTAGGTCAAATCGAACGATTCCATACAGTGCAGAAACTACGCAACTTGGCTACATTTCATAAAACTACAGTTCATACTTAGTTTAATTACATTACATGGCGGCCCATCCTACGAATTATTTTAATTCTATGTAGCCCATATGATACGCGGGACACTGGCCTTATCTCAGAGATTGCCGCGGATGGCAATTTCAATGGTTGAGGTATGTAAACACTTCATGCAGCCAATCAGGTTTCCTCACGATGATAACTTCACGTAGACAATTCTCTGTCTACGTAACTTCACATAAGCCCACCCACTGATAACTTCACATAGAGTTGTATGAAATAGGACCCTTGGCTCACTGATGAGACGTCGATTAGTGTCAATGTCGGCGTCTGATTCCTGCACTTTTTGCACTTCTGTTAATCACGCTCCGACCATGATTATAAATTTATAACATTTGTTTCTATCCTTATTTACCTATATCTTGGTTCCGACTACGCACCGCGTGATTGCCTAGTTACGAGACTAGACGCTCACGATGGGAATTTGAAAAGATTAGATAGAAAATAAGATAGATTAGGATTCAGTCATTTCAAGTATGCCAAGCGTCTAATTAGTGTCTTATTAGGCTTATTGAGCATATTGCTCAAATCACTAAATGTTAGAACAACATCCTAGTTAGAGATATTTAAATTACTGAGCCAATCAGGTTTCCTCACGATGATAACTTCACGTAGACAATTCTCTGTCTACGTAACTTCACATAAGCCCACCCACTGATAACTTCACATAGAGTTGTATGAAATAGGACCCTTGGCTCACTGATGAGACGTCGATTAGTGTCAATGTCGGCGTCTGATTCCTGCACTTTTTGCACTTCTGTTAATCACGCTCCGACCATGATTATAAATTTATAACATTTGTTTCTATCCTTATTTACCTATATCTTGGTTCCGACTACGCACCGCGTGATTGCCTAGTTACGAGACTAGACGCTCACGATGGGAATTTGAAAAGATTAGATAGAAAATAAGATAGATTAGGATTCAGTCATTTCAAGTATGCCAAGCGTCTAATTAGTGTCTTATTAGGCTTATTGAGCATATTGCTCAAATCACTAAATGTTAGAACAACATCCTAGTTAGAGATATTTAAATTACTGACCGAGGCCTTAAAGCTCATACCGTCAATAAAGCGTTTTTAAAGAGCTGAATCTTAATAAAGCTGAAGACTTATGGAGTACCTATGTCAGTAGCAATAGTTATCTCAGTAATCGATGTTCTAGCACCCCATTTGGCCAGAATATTTAACAAATGTTCAGATGAGGGTACATTGAAATAGAAGGCTCGTTCTTCTATTTAACATAGGCAACATACCACGAATTCTCGAACCGTATCGGTTCTACCCGTTTTGAGTAAAATATTCAAGAAGATAGTTATAAATCAACTAAGTACTTACACACACACACTTTAATAATTATCAACTTCGCCATAGTCAGCAATTCGGCTTCACGCAAGGGCGGTCTAAGACGGACGCTAGTGTCACGTTCGTTGAAGATATATTTTGTGCATCGGAGGATCTCAAGGATGCTTTAGGTGTTTTTTGTTTATTGTCGAAGACTCGAGCCTTCGTCAATTCACGTTTTACACTTCTCTTAAAAAATTAAAACAATACGGAATAAATAGAAAAAGCTTAAATCTTATGAGATCATATTTAAAAGGGAGGTTTCAAAAAGCTGACACTCTGTGCTTAAATCGAACCAAATCGTCAAGGTCAGTGGTTAAGATACGAGTGCCACAGGATCGCTCTTTCTCGTAATATGTATGTAGGTAGGTACCTAATTGATTTGCCGTCATGGTTCAAAACATGTCGGAGATAGCATTATTTGCAAATGACACGCGACTTATTTTTAAAGAGACAAGAGAATGACCTTGATAATACAAATAATTCTCTCTCGAGGGTATTAATTGCTTTACCTCTAATAACGTATTTTTAAATTTGCTAAATTAAAAAGACAAAATGTATAAAGTTCACTCTACCAAATGTCAAAACGGTTGACAGCAATGTTATATTTGGGAATGACAAATTAGACCTCGTGAATGAAACTGTATTTCTAGGTATAACAACTGATGCAGTCTCAATGGGGTCCTCATATAGGAAAATTAGGAAATAGGCTTAGTTCAGCAGCATATGCAATTAAAATAATTAGGTAACTAACTGTCATCGCAACGACTAGACTTGTTTATTTTAGTTACCTACTTCCTGTGATATCGTATACCTATAGCATAATACTAAACTAACATCCTGACAGTTGACAGTCTGTATATCTATCTATGAAAACATTATGTGCCTCAGGAAAAGTATCAGTATCTTTAAAACGTTAGGTGGGCACCTAACGTTTTAAAGATACTGATACACAATGTAAATACTAGAAATAAACATTTCATTCCCACTATTAAGGCTGGCAAAGGTTGATACCCACATCCTTCATGGGTTTCATACATTCCCATAATAAAATCCCAGAAAATCTTACCTGAAACGCGGTTCAAAAAATGTATTAAGTACACTAGGTGCCAAAAGGGCTACTAAAACATAAGGATTATTTAGATAACAATGATGTCTGGAATTAAAGCCAGTACAATGCATGAGTTCTATGTTTTATAATAATTATATGAACTCTGTTAATTAAGGACTTTGAAATGACTATATTTTTTCTCCAAAATGATCTAAATTTTGAAATGGTTGTAACGTTTTAAGCCGCAGTTTCTGCGCTTCTTTGAATAAAACCTTTTCATTTCATTTCTATGAGGGTTCCATAGTTGACTACAAAACCCTATTAACGATTATAAAAAAAAACGATCAGCAGTTCTGTTTCATTAGTGGCGCCAGTGAACTTCATCCCCATAGGCGGTTCGGGGTGCTACTGCTAACTGTCGCCATCAATGGAAAAAAATCGTAACTTGTTTTATAAGTAATACCTTTTTATCTAAAAGTGAACATGAGAAATGTTAAGAATTATGGGCCAGTTAACTGCAGTGCTGTCTTTTGGAATTTCTCAGCAAAGAGCGTGACAGAACGTTACTTAAGTATTTACTCAATTCAGAAACCGTCCGGCCCTATGACAACTATATTTACAAGAATACTTATCAAATAGATTTTTGATGTTTATTTAAAAAAACGTACCTATTATACTCGTAAAACCAGTTACGATTTTTATTCCATAGGTGGCGCTGATTAGCACCCCTAAGCCCCTAAGAGCCTTAAAGGATGTTGATTTGGTCTTGAATTGGAAAACAATACCATTAATTATACTATTTTAATTTTTAATGCACTAACCCGTGCTAAGGACAATTTTAAAACCTATTTAGAGGCCAAAAATTCCACCCATGCCGGGATTCGAACCCGCGACCTCTGGCTATCCGTATTTTTAGCCTCTAAATAGGTTTTTAAAATTGTCCTTAGCAAGGGTCCACTAAAATTGTCCTTAGCACGGGACCTCCACATTGTCCACGTGCTCTCAACAATCGAACCATGTACCTACAGTCAGCGACAGACGCGTGACGCAGCTACAAAGAAACTAGAATTATAGATATAATCACGTGTGATATCCATAGCGGGTTTCCAATGACTTAAATAAAAATCGCTTTCAAGGTCACGAAGGATCGAATAATAAATAGAGATAGCAATACATACGTATCTCTTTTATTGGAAGTCTTTACCTACCGCAATAAAGACAAAAATTATTGGATTTTTTTAAAAGTATTAACTGTTTTTAGCAGAAAGTATTAGGCGCTCATATTAAGGAAGAACGTACTTCTTTCGGCTTATAGGTTACCATGAAAGAAAACCGTTTCTTGCAGCAAAAGTATTAGGCTCTCATGAAATCGCAAGATCTCGAGAAAAAATCGGATTAGAGTTAAATACATCTTTTTTGGGAATACTGTACCTTTTTAAATAGGAAGTAGGTACATATAAAAGAAGAACTTTACCTTTGAGGCTCAAATACTTGTGGAAATGTTTGAGAAAAAGTATACAGACTTATTAATTTAAAAACATTAAATAAATAAATTATCTACTTCTAAAAATTAACTCCTACATTTCCATGACAGCCTAGTACTTTTTCTAACATAGAAAATCAATTATACAATATACTACCCATGACCTCATGCAATCCCATTACCTACGTCTTTTCTAAAATGAAACATTACAATTAAATTATTAGGTAATACTGTAATGTTGGGCAATTTAATAAATAAATAATATAAAATATTCAGGAAAGTGCAACGGGAGAAGGAGAGAAATGCGACAAGTAAAAATTTCTGGACATACATTTTATTAATGGGACTACGAGAAATACTTTATCCCTTGTGGACCCATTGATGAACAATAACTTGACAAAATAATGGGACCAAGAGAAATCTAGACCGAGCTAGCCGATACATATATTACCTGTTTTCTGGATCTTCACAAACACCAATATGACTGTCAGCCACTTGTTGGCTACAAGGTGCTTATTATTTTGGTGTCTGTGCATTTTATTTAGTCATAAAATTTCACTTCCAAAATACAGTTGAAATAGTTATAAATTGAAAGACTAAATTAGAGTGCATTTAAGTAGGGACCTACCTATGGTATTACTACGGTCGCAACCCAGGGCTAAACAGTTGACTGTGTAGAAACATGAATTAATTTGTTTGGGAAATTAGGACATGCATATGAACTTAAAACTATGACTATCACAACTTAGTAGGCTTTACAAGTTGATGAATAATGGGTGAATGAAAATTTTTTGTACTGTTACGCAGATAACTTTCTATGCTATGGTATGTTACTCTGCACTTGGCCTGATACACTTTGGGCCTGTTTTTGTTATTAAAATATTACTAGATTTTTCGCCCTTTTTGTGATCTGTAACCACAATTTTTTGGTAAACTTTGAAGCAAGTTATATAAATATGTTACAGATTGCAGCGAGGACTGGCATCATCACATCAGCCAACCTATGATTTCTTACTAAGTCATGGTTTCTCTTTTCCACTTTTTATGCAAAATCATGAAATTTAAATAGATAAACAATGCCAATTGATTTTGGCTGCAGGTAGAAATATTTTTTTTTTCTTTCATTCGGCAACTCTTGCATACCTACTCATAGTTTACATCATCATCAACACATTAGTCCAGTTTCTCCCATAAGTGGCAGTGCAAGTAATACTTCTTTTAATAGTTGATTGTATTATTTATACACACTAATATTTAATATTACAGTGATAATAAATACAATGACATTTTAAAGAGAATAATTTATAATTAGTTTAAGTTGCATACTGTATATTTTTACATAACCACTCATTTTTTATTATGTATTAATATAGGCCATAATTTTTAAATAGACTTACATTTAAAATTATCAAAACTAGTTTTGTTTTTACAATAAGAACATCATATTACTGTTGTAAGATATCTGTACACTGTAAAACGATTGTTAATAATATGGTGGCATTCCGCCCCCAACTTTAAACAACTTATATTTTACTAGATTTAATTGATTTGTTTTCCGAGGTACAGATTAACCCTGGAATAGTATTCTTACAGCACTTACACAGACACACACTTTACTGACAGTTTCCCCCAGCAGCGGAGCGCAAGCTACCGTCGGTTGTTGTTGCGGTGGTTGTTGTTGCGTCCGCGCGGCGCGTAGGTCTTGGGCGGCGCGGGCGCGGGCGACGCGGCGGGCGCGGCGGCGGGCGCGGGGGCGGGGGGCGGCTGCGGCTCGCTCATGTTGAGCTGCTCGTTGAAGAGCATGCAGAACTCGCCCACCTTCTGCAGGTCGCCGCTCTTGCCGGCGTAGAGCGTGAGCTGCAGCCGCCACAGCGCCGCGTAGCCGCGCGTGAGCCGCACGATGTCGCCGGGCGCCAGCAGCGCGCCCGCCGCGTCCCACACGGACAGGTTGACGCAGGCGCTGGCGTCGGCCACGCGCAGCGTGCGCACCTCGCGCCCGTCCTTGGTCAGCGTGGCGCCGCCCACCTCCAGCACGATGAACACCGCATTGATGTTCTTCATGCCCGCCTTCAGCTCCTTCACCTGCACGAACTCCAGGCTGCCCATCGCCACTGCTCACTGATCTATCGACACATCATTGAGCAAGGAGCAGCTGGATATTTAAAAAACTCTGAGAAGACCAGTAAATGTTGCAATACATACAATTATCACGATTATCACAGACAATAAAATAAAAAACGACACCAAAAGTTCACAACAATAAAATGACAGTAACGATCGTACCTACGTAATTATTTCCTTTTTCAACAGCAGAAAATGATTGTTGGGATTTATTTCAAACACAAAGTTAAATACATCAACAATCGAAACATAGTTGGAAACATTATTTTGTCACATTTGACAATAGTTCTGTGTGCATTGGACTTGACATACTACAAATTATGATTAAGTCAGAACTCAGAATAATAGGAGCACGGATGTCAAAAAAAAGAGGGATGGAACCTTCTATAATCACGAGTGAAGCAGAAAAATGGCCGCCGTCTCTTTATGTATGCGTGCCGTGGCCATCGGTGTTGCCAGACTAATATCACTTTGCCCACTTTTTCAAATCAAGAGAATCAAGGTGCTTCAGGGTGCTGACTAGCGCCACCAATGGAGAAAAGTCATAAGTTGTGAAGTTGTTATAATACGTTTTATTTTAAAAGTGAACATGAAAAATCTTAGCAACTGTGACAACTATTTTTTAAACATACAGTCTAGAAACCAGAATCAACAACCAAGGACTTCAATCACTTTCCGCCAAAAACAGCCGGTTTAACGGAAATCCATTAAAGTGAATATAATCTATTGATCATATGTTCTACCTAGAGCGTAAGTTTGAAAAATAGTTATCACAGTTGTTAAGATTTCTCATGTTCACTTTTAATAAAAACGTTCTATAAAAAAGTTATGATTTTTTCCATTGGTGGCGCTAATTAGCGCTCCGAAACGCCTTAAATCATGTTATCAAAAAATAAAGTAAACTTACCTAATCTAGTGACGGTTTCACTTTTATCATACTACTGAGTGACTTAAAAGGCTTTTATGATGGAGGTGTGGCCTCGATTGAGTGATAGGTTATGACTAGAGATCGGATAATTGGATGCATATTTGCATAAAGTTGAGATGTTTGCTAACATTGACAGCACTTTCTTTTAGTTTGTTACTATAGAATCAAATCGGGTGTAAGTAACTATATTTACTTATTTTAAGGTGCTAATATGGAGTGAAGTTTTTTATAAAAAAAATTTGGGAGTATTGAAATCGACAAACGTGAAACAGCGTCACCAACTAACTCACGCGCTCAATTTACTCACATTATCACATGTGACGAATAAGTGGAAAGTTTAGGATACAAAATAGCTAAGTAATATCACTGCCACCTACAACGGTGGCGGGTGTTTGACAACTTAACTAATATCAGCTGGATGTCAGCTGTCAATAATTATTGTAGGTATATTTGTAACATCGCCTAGCCCAGATATGACAGAATTTGTCGTGGGTTGAGTTACCTGGAGAGTGGTGTTCCAGTTCCAGAGAGAGAGCGCCAGCGTAGGGACAACCCAATTAATTAAATCTAGGTACCCTACACAAAATTTAGGTTCTCTGGAACCAGGACCTCACTTCAAACAGGATCCAAAACTTAGTATGAAGTCATAAGAATAAAAGTGACATGAAGTATGTATTTACATGCTATTTAATCAATTAGGCACGTACACTGCGACAAAAATATGGACCAGATTATAGTTTTAGCTTAAGGAATACGTTCCTAAACAATACTTAAAATACAAACGTAGGAAATGGGTTGCCAGCGGTTGTTATCCTTTACTTTAGTTACCATGTTAGGCTTTTGTCTTAAAAAGTAGAAAATTCTTTGTCAAATTAATTGGAGGGAAGTATCACGCGCAGAAACCGCCGAGGAGCTCCTTCAATTTCCTGGTCGGATGATGGTGATAACTAACAAACCTCCGTTCCCTAACGGGTCAAGCACAGTAACCTTGCGTCCCAGGGGGAGTGTCAAACCGGGTATACGGGCGATTCACGGGGCTGCGAAAGTGCAGCTGCTGCCCGTCTCACTCAATAGGTATGAGGCTTGGGTCTGTCACTGGTGCTTGGACTGGGATCTGAAACCCTGAGAAATAGGACTAATGTAACAACTTCTCAGCAAACAGAACTAAGTTGGATCGTTTTTAGATGGGGACACTTACCAATAAATGGGATTTAGGCCCGCACAAGACCAACGAAGCCTTCCGCGTGTGACCTCAGCACACGGTGTCAAATCCGGGAAGATTTCGCTCTGCGAAAATTGGAAGAACGACAAACCCTTAATATATGGCTCACCAGAGACCATTATAATAATAATAATAAGCCATTTATTTCCAAAAAATATTACATGCATTTTTCATTCACATAAAATAATTTGCCATAAATAAAATCATAATTTCATTAACATTCCAGCTAATCTAAAACAATATACCTAATAATGACAATAATTACTACTTGATTAATTCAATGTCATTAACATAAAATTGTAATACACTTTGGTTAGTAGAATATAATAGTAACGTTAATAAATATAATTTATATCATTCACTTCAATTAAATTAATTCACTGTAAAATGTCTGTTTTTAATTTGGATTGCTCGTATGTCGAGCATAGGCCTCCTCCATCCCGCGCCAAGTATGCCTGTCTGCGGCGAGCCTCGTCCAGGTAATGCTGGTCCAAGCCACGATGTCGTCTCGCCAGCGGCGCTGCGGACGGCCTGGGGGGCGCCGCGACCCGCGTGGATACCAATGTAGCATTTTTTCACTCCAGCGATCATCAGTCGTTCTTGCTAGGTGACCAGCCCATCTCCATTTCAGGCAGCATGCTAGTTTTGCAGCGTCTATCAGTTTGGTTTTCTTTCTTATCGTTGTTAGCCGTACTTTGTCTATCAGTCTCAGTCCTAACATACTTCTTTCTGCAGTTTGTTGAAAAACTTTTAGTTTTCGGATGATATCTGAGGTGAGCGGCCATGTTTGGCAACCATATAATAGAGTAGGTGTTACTACAGAGTCAAAAGCTTTCTTTTTAAGTTTGATATTCATCTTTGATTTAAAGATATGTTTCAGTGACCAATATGAGCTCCATGCCTTTTTTATTCTTCTTTCTACTTCAAGTACGGGTTTCTTTTCGAAGGAAATATTTTGTCCCAAGTATATGTATTCTTTGACATACTCTATATTATGGGAGTTTATTACAATCGGTTTTTGCTCTACATTGGTCATGACGCACGTCTTCGTGGGGTTCATCTTTAAGCCACACTTTTTACTTTGCTGATCTAGAGTGGTTAGCATGTAGATAAGGTCTTCGTGGTTCTCAGTTATCACTGCTATGTCATCTGCAAAGCGCAAATGGTTCAAAAATTCTCCGTTAATGTTTATTCCTCGTTCTGACCAATCTAGCTGTCGAAAAATATCCTCCAAAAGAGATGTAAAGAGATTCGGAGAGATAGGGTCTCCTTGTCTCACTCCTCGCTGTACCTCGAACTGTTTTCCGTTTCTTTCTAGTTTCACTTTGGCTTTGCTCTTGCTGTAAATTTCCTTTAGAATATTCACATACTTGATATTAACACCTTGTTTTTTAAGCGCAGTCCAAAGAGCTTCATGCGATATTGTGTCAAAAGCCTTAGCGTAATCAACAAATCCTATGTAGAGAGGCTTTTCGTGCTCTTTATATTTCTCTATCAGTTGAGTTAGTGTAAAAATGTGATCTAGTGTAGAGTATTTTGGTCTAAAGCCAGCCTGTTCTCTAGGTTGTTCGAAATCTAGGGTTTTCTTTACTCTATTTAGAACAACATTTGTAAATAGTTTATATATGGACTGCAAAAGAGAGATTGGTCGATAATTACCGATGTTCAGTGGGTCGCCTTTTTTATAAAGTAGAGTAATAATGGAAGTTTCCCATTCCTCGGGTATTGTTTCGTGTTCAATTATTTTGTTAAATAGTTGAGTTAATATGGAGGTCAATGGCTCTACCATCGCCTTAAGAACATCGTTTGTAACGCCATCCTCTCCAGGACTTTTCGAGGTTTTTAATGACAGAATTGCCTTACGTATTTCACATTCTAAGAAAAGCGGCAACCCCTCTTCGGTTGATTCAGCTGTATATGTTGTCGCTCTATTCTCAGTTGATTGATACAGGTTTTGATAGTATTCCGAGGCCGTGTGTATGATATCATTTCTATTGGCAGAGACTCTACCTGAGCTGGTTATTAATGCTGGTATCCATTGCTTGCTGTCACAAAGTCGCTTGGCTCCTCTCTTCACGGATCTTCGCTTCTCTAGCTCCTCTTCAATTATAGTAGAGCGGTATGTCTCGTTATTCCTTTTTATCTGAGTTCGGGTCTTTGAATAGAGTCGTTTAAGTGTCTTCTTATCTGAATCAGATTTATTTGACTTTTCTTTTATTGTTGTTCGTTCTAATATTAATTTTTTGACTTTTTCTGTTATTATTTGGTCGATTTTTCTTGTTTCAGGTATTATGGGTAATTGTCTAACACTTTTTTGAATGTTTTTGACAATATTTGTATAGTTTTCTTGAATACTGAGATTTTCTACAGGTTTGTTACACTCGACAAAAATGTTCTTCAGAGAATCTTGCTCTATTAGTGTATAGCCAGATTGTTTTAGTCTATGATATGTGGTTCGTGATTTCTTTTCTTTGCTGTTCATTATATAGGTTACTCGTACGATTCTGTGGTCAGTTGGAAAGGTAGTATTAATGATTTCAATGTTTTCTATAGTATTAAGTTTATTTTTCTTTGCTATGCAGAAATCTATTTCGTTGTAAGTTTTTCCATTAGGTGAGCGCCAGGTCCATTTTTGTTTTGGTTTTTTCTTGAAATAACTATTCATTATAAACATTTCGTTTTCCGCGCAGAAGTCCAAAAGTATCTTGCCTCTTTCATTTCGACTTCCATATCCCCAGGGACCCATTATGGAGCGCTCTTCAAGTGTTCTTTGACCAACTTTAGCATTAAAATCGCCTAACAAAATTACATTTGAGTGTTTTATTTTTAACGCATAGCGAATTTCATTGTAGAGTTGCTCTATTTCTTTTTCTTCAGCTTTCTTTGTGGGTGCATATATTTGTATAATACTTAGAGGGCGGTCGTCTGTGATCAGATCTAATCGGGCTACTCTATCTGAGATTGATTCGAAATTTATGATATTTGATTTTAATTCTTTTCTGATCATAAAACCAATTCCGTTCCTACCGCTTTTCTTACCGGTGTACATGAATATATAGTTTTCGTATTCTAGAATATGTGTTCCTTCTTTTTCAACATCCGAGAGCCCAATTATATCCCACTTTATTTTAGACAGGGCATGTTCTAGTTCTTCTTGCCGGCCGACTCCGACGAGCGATCTAACATTTAATGTCCCAATGTAGAGGATGGAGGGTTTTGGTCTAATACTCCCACGGCGACCACCCGTATTGGGAGATTTAGTATTTTTATAGTTATTTTTGTATTTTTCTTCAGTGTTCCTTAAAGATGTATATGTTAAAGTTTCTTTTTTATAGTTTTCTGTTTGTGGAGGGGCCTGTTCTAGATGCTACACCCTGCAATCATTGTTTTTTTCCCGTTGCCACATTAGGGGATGGGCAGGGTGACTGAGGTTTTGCATTTAGGTATGACTCTATTGTGGTTTTATTCTTTTTTGGGACGTTCATAGAATTCTGATGTTTGAACAGATGCTCTGCTGGTGAACTAGGTTTTCTTTTTGTGTTTCTAGTATGAGAATAGGATTGTTCATACATAGAGGGGGTTGTAACTGTTTTATCGGGACTTCTCGCTTTCAGTGTTATAATTCTGTCGTACTTCAAAACTACTTTTTCGCCCTGTTCTTTTCTACTTTTAAATTCCTCCTGCAAGTTTTTCCTTTTTTGTAATATTTTGGCTGGAAAGTCTTCTTTTATGTATATTATTGTGTCTTTCAAGTATTTTCTGTTTTTAAGTATCTGTATTTTCAAACTCAGTGTGTTCACCGTTACAACTATAGGTCTTATTTTTTTCGCCTGCCTTTCCTATTCTTCTAGCTGTCTCAATGTCGCGTCTTTCACATGCTATATTCATTTTTTCTATGAGTATTTGAAGTATATTGTCTTCTAGATTCTTGTATGATTTTTCATTTTCTTCTACTCCAAATAATATTATATTTTTCCGTCTCATATATCGTTCCATATTATCTATGGTGTGTTGCTGATCTTCGACTTTCTTTTCTAAAACGTCGGTTTTTGTTTCAAGGTATTTAAATTTTTGGTTTATATTTCCGTTAATATCTTCTATAATCGTATTTTTCATGGCGTTCATTTCGTGTTTCTGAATTTTTAACTCATCTTGAATTGTTTTCAGCACTTTCATAATATCGTCCATGGCTATGTTTTGTCGTGTGCTGCCCCCTGTTATTTTGTATCAGCACAACCTTGTGATGTCGTGCAGTAATCTTCGTTTTTGTTCGAATACTTGGCTCGTGTTGCGCTGTGCTTGTTAGTTCTGCCACTCATCAAGAGATGGCGGTAAAACGGTATTGATTTACAGAGTATTGGTGACTAATTGCTTTGAAATTTAAGGTTATACTTTATTTCACCTCTTTATATTGGAGAAAAATACTCACAGTTGTTATGGTTTTACACTTTTAGTCCCATCACTGGTATTTTCTTTCTGGTTGTAGGTGTTAAGATGCCAAGTTTTTTAAATTTACGTCAGTTACCGTTACACTTTGTTATTGATTGAATTCGTTTATTTTGTTATCAATTCATTGAAATGTTACTGCCACAATATTAAGCACTGTAGTGTCAATGTTTTAGAATATATTTATCACTGTTTAAGAGCTTTTAAAAACATGTTTTATTGTTGCAATCTTTGATTGGCCGTTACAAATTGTTTTTGTTGATATTATGTTTATTTTGGGATCAACCGCTTCGATAACACTTGTTCACATTAAGCAGTGTTAGTTCTTAGTTTTAATCACTTTTTAACTTGAATAAGGCTTTACAAACTTTATTAAATTGATATTTTTAAGAGACTTCAAATCTTTGGCAGCGCCCTCCAGTGTTGCCAGCTAGCCAGAGACCATTAGAAGAAACAAAATATCATAATTATTGAGGAAAGCTTACCAATTTCGGAAAATCGGCCCAGAAACAGTCTTGCCTTGCCGGCTGTCAACGAAAGAGAATGAGACGACAGAAAACCTGCGATGATCGGCTATTGACATTCCGTTCACCGTATAAAGTGTAAGAAATGGGCATAACAAAACTTTACTTCAATTAAATGATAATTATTTCCCGTGATTTTTAGTATTTAATAATAAAAAGAATAAACAGAGAAAAAGCACCGAAGCTAACTTCTAGCCTCCAACGATAATAAAAGAAACTTGAAACGTAACGCAGCCAGAGTGCGTTCCGAAACGCTCCTAAAGTTGTTCGCGAAAAATTTCGCGTTAATATCTTGTTTTTTATGTTTGTGGTATAGCCATTGGCACTATAAAAAGAAATAGACGGCTCATGCACAACGTTGTTAGATGTCCACACACAGCACGGCTTGTACAGAAATGAGGCGGCAAATTTCATACAGTTAGATATTTGAACATAATAAAGATATGTTAATTTGTAAGGGTTACGGTTGCGTATTTCCATAACTCCAAAACTACTACTATAAAAACACAAATAAATGCAACAAATACATTTTTCTCTACTTTTCGGGAATTTTGCCCGAAAAAAAAACTGGTATCACTGCGGTATTTGACATCCCAATTTGTAAATAAAGAAAAGTAAACAAAACCAAATAAGGAAAAATATCACGAATCAGTAACTTAAAACATTACTTACGCAAGGTAGGTGCTCCCATGAGACTTATTGCATTTTTTCGAGAAGTGTTTACACCACCGTACCATACAAGACGGCATTTCTTAAAATTTTCTTTTGTGTCAAACAAGACTTACTGGCACTGCTGCCCGGAGCGTAATGGCGGCAGAGTGACCGACTTGGTGTATCTGTTGAGTTAGCTCGTGTATGCACACGAAAGTGTAGGACTAGGGGTGCTTCACACAGCTTCACAGTTCACACCCTAGTTTCAATGCGAGATGGCATCCGTCTTTTTTGACATCCGTGAATAGGAGTATGTACACGGATGTCCTCCGTGAGTACCTATGTACAATACGTTAACCGTTAACCATTCATTTATAATCTGTGATAATTAAACACACAAAGTGTCAAACAGAACATAAGACAGATAACCTATAAATAGCAAGCAAAGCAATGCAATCCTACATAACCTAGCATCTGGCACTGGCAAAGCCAGTAACAAATTCAAAATACTTTCAATTTAGTAACGAGTTTTCATACTTGTCAAAAACTATCTCTGAAATAGACTCATATAAAACGCTAACGACTTGTTGGCAACTTGGCACAGTAGCACGGGTCAAAGAGTATATAAGCACGGGTATTGGTCGAGTTGTAGTGTGTAGTTGTAGCTAAGCAATGTTCAATCAGCTGGTGGCGGGCGGCGGGAACCCCAACAAGGACCTGGAGGTGACGTCGCCACCCGAGGACACGGTCTCGGCCCTCGAGTTCAGCCCACCCGCTGTGCCGCAGAACTTCCTCGTCGCCGGCAGCTGGGATTGCAAGGCAAGACTTCTTGCAGCTAGACTCAGATTACTTATTGCAAACAATTGCGAAACATTATGACGGCTGCCTTGTTGCAGGTGCGATGCTGGGAGGTGGAGCAGTCGGGGAAGACAGTACCCA
Source organism: Yponomeuta sedellus (assembly GCA_934045075.1). NCBI lineage: Eukaryota > Metazoa > Arthropoda > Insecta > Lepidoptera > Yponomeutidae > Yponomeuta > Yponomeuta sedellus. The sequence continues at coordinate 68,641 of OW203744.1, forward strand.
AGGCTGTGCAAAGCATGGATGGGCCCATTCTGGATGTGGCATGGCATGATGTGAGTACATAATGCCGAAGCCTTAAAGCATGTCATTTAAGTGTAAAGTAGTGAGGTTTTATCAATTTTAATTCACACATTGTGTTCTCAATTCAAGGACGGTGATTTTGTTGTTTGGAAGTTATTTTTATTATATCTTAGTAGCTTGATGATTTTGGCCCTCTAATTCAGGTGGTTGATAAGTTAGTTGAGATTTCCGCACCTATCCTCGCAGTTGAGTTGTTGTGCATAATTGAGTTCAAATAAACAATTATCTTATCTATCTTATACATAACTTGATTTGTCTGTGCCAGGGCTTGAACCCATAGACTTATGCATAGTATGTGACATATGTGCTCTCCCACCACAATAGTATAATTTTAGCTAGACCAACAGGATTTTTAAGTATTGGTAACTCATAACTTTTCCTTCAGCATCTCTCCTTCGTAGGTTGTATGCAAGAAATTGCTCTAAGCAATAAGGCTGCCAATTGTACTGTAGCGTGTAATTATTGTAAGAATATTCTTATCATAACTCTTGTTGGCATGATGTAAGAAGGTTGATCTGCAAGTTCACAGAGAATTTTTTTGCAATCACCATAAATGTGTATAATGGTATTGGCAGGACGGATCCAAAGTGTTTATGGCGTCAACAGACAAGAGTGTTAAGTGCTGGGACTTGGCCAGTAACCAGACTGTGCAGGTGGCCGCACATGATGCTCCAGTCAAGACCTGCCACTGGGTCAAGGCACCCAACTACACCTGCCTCATGACTGCCTCATGGGACAAGACCCTCAAGGTGAACTACCCACTTCATATATTATCATTTATTATTGTCATCAGTATCATAGTGCATCACTTGTTAAAAACTTTTCATGTGCTTGAAAAGTAACATAAAAAGACATTTGTTGCCACCAACAAAACTGAATATAGTTGCGAGTAGGTGGTACAAATAATAAGTCTCCTGCCACTTCAAATAGTCTGTCAATGCACGTCTTTGCAATGCAACGCTGAAATAATTATATAATTTTTACATCTTTAGCTTTCCTATGTAAAAATGTGGAACTACCTAAAAAGCAATAATTAACTACTAATGATTGTATCTTGTTGTTTTAGTTCTGGGATACTCGCAGTGCAGCGCCAATACTGACAATGAATCTCTCAGAACGATGCTACTGCGCTGATGTGGTGTGTATCTGAGCTTGTCATGGATTTTTAACCAGTGTCTTAAATAATTGTTTTTTTTTTCCTATATTTCAAATTGTTGAAATTGGATATGTGCTTATCCGATTTCAACAATTTGAATAGATGTAAAATTGGTCTCATCTTAATTTGGTGAAAATCTGATGGTGACTCTCAGCGATATAGAATGGAACTCTTCAATGTACAGCAGTAAATAAGGCCTTCTATCTTTTAGTATTATGTATTAGTATTATGTTTCACAAAGTATATCATAGAAGCTGTCCCAGGGTAATTTGGTGATGATTTATGAAGACTTTTGGAGGTTGACATTGAGAACTTAAAATTTTAAGGCATGAAATTAAGTTTTGATATTACACTTTGTTCAACAAATTCAGTAAGTCATCTCAGATCATCAGCTCAAGTGTCGTTCTTGAGAAGTTCTAAGCATCTATTGTAGATGGAAGTATACAGTTTTAACTGAATTATTTAATTCCACTGTCACTTTCGACAGCTGAAGATTTGGAAGTCAGATGATGACCAGAAAAGGAACACCCAGATCTAAGCCACTGCTCTACCTAGATATTTAAAATTTACTAGGAAAGAAAAAAGAGTCCGACGATTAGCTCAAGAACATCTAGATCTAAGGTTCCATTGCGCCTATAAATGGAATTTAACTCCAAACAGACTATTTTAGTACTGTGGTGATTAAAATAGCCACGATGGGCACATATGAGTGAGTCCACATTATGTACAGATGATCGTGAAATAAAAACTTTAAAATAAAAACTGATTTCAATACACTAAGTCACAAAAAAAGCAGAAATAATTTGAACGTACGATGACCTCTAAATTCGCTTAAAAATTAGTTTAATTTATTTCTGCGTTTTTGGTGCCTTACGATGATGAAGTCTGTTTTTATTCTAAAAAAAATCGGGAAGTTCGTGAAAGTGCTCTCAGTGTGTGACGTGTGGCGCGTGGCGCGGCGGCGCCGGCTGTCCGCAGGAGTACCCGCTGGCTGTGGTGGGCACGGCGGACCGCGGCGTCACGCTGGTGTCGCTGGAGGGCACGCCCAGCGAGTTCAAGCGCGTGGAGTCGCCGCTCAAGCACCAGCACCGCTGCGTGGCCGTGTTCCGCGACAAGAAGACCAAGCAGCCCGTGGGCTTCGCGCTGGGCTCCGTGGAGGGCCGCGTGGCCATCCAGTACGTGAGCCCGCCCAACCCCAAGGACAACTTCACCTTCAAGTGCCACCGCTCCAGCGGCACCACCGGCGGCTTTCAGGTGACGCGCGCGCGGCCGTAACGCATTTTTCAATTATTATTAATGAATTTTATTTTTATCTTTTTTATCTATAGGTATAATATAAAAATGAATCTCTGAATGTAAGAGATGGTAATCTCCGCTGGCAAGCGCAAACCTCGAGAGCAGCTGAACCGATTTCGCCGATTGTTTTTTTAGAATATTTTTTGAAGTACGAGGATGGTTCTTACGGAGAAAAAAAACGGGTGCTAGGCGGTACGAAGTTCGCTGGGTCAGCTAGACTATAATATAAAAATGAATCGCTGAATGTGTTGGTAAGCTCAAATCTCGAGAGCAGCTGCACCGATTTTACTGATTCAATTTTAGAATGTTCCTTGATGTACGAGGATGGTTCTTACAGAGAGAAAAAAAAATTTTATAAGAATCGACTGTTAGGCGGTACTAAGTTCGCTGGGTCAGCTAGTAAACAATAAATAAATATATCTATAATAAATAATGTATGTCGTCGTCGTCGCTGCATGTCCCATGTTTACGGAACGAAGATAAGTTAAAGAATCCAGGTCGAAGCGGGGCTCCAAACCGCGCTTTGCGTATACTGTGCAAATGCTTTAACTAACCGAGCCAACCTCGAACCTTGTTCCGCTACGGCGAATTCAGTTCTCCTCTCCCACGCTAATACATTAGTCAAGCCGAAGTGGGCCTCGTGTTACACTTACAAGCCAATGAGCAGTCTGTAGGTTCGCCCTGAAAGGAAGACTTTCTCTCAGAGAGAATGAGAGTAAAATTGCGGTGTGCGGACGTAGCAAACGACTAAAGCTCAAGTAAATATCTGAATTTGAATTAGAGTAGCACGAGTGGTTTGCCGAGTTTGTTTGTTTGTCTGTCTGTCTGTCAGTCTGTTTAACCGGCGAGTGGTGCGCAGGACATCTACTGCGTGAACGACATCGCCTTCCACCCCGTTCACGGCACGCTGGCCACGGCGGGCTCGGACGGCAGCTTCTCGTTCTGGGACAAGGACGCGCGCACCAAGCTCAAGGGCTCCGAGGCGCTGGACCAGCCGCTCACGCGCGCCGCCTTCAACCACAGCGGGCAGATCTTCGCCTACGCCGTCGGCTACGACTGGTCCAAGGTCTCGCCGCGCTTTTTGTCACTAAATTCACCCCTAATACTCGGCCTCGGTGTGGAAGCGAAGAGCGCTCGACCCAGCCACGGTTTCTATTCATTGGATGGATATACGTAAAGAAAACTCGCCGTTCGATTTACTAGCAACTTAGGACGTTGTCTATCCCATGAATTAAGCCGACCGAACTTAGATGGTAAAAGTGCCGCTAGAGCCTACTCTACGTCTCCGCGTCTGAAAGGTCACTTCACCATTAGGTACCGATCTAGGTAAGGTAGAAGTTACAATTATTTATTCTATGAGACATGTAACATAGATATAATAAGACCTTCATTTTATAACGTTTGCAATTGATAGCAATCCAAGTTAATTTATCTGCAGATGTTTAGCACTACTTAATTACCGAGGACCTAGGTCCTCTTTGCTAAAACATTCCCTATTTGCTTGAAGTATGTCCACCTGGGATGTCCCTGACCGGCCTCAGAATCGTTAGGTGTATACGTATATTTTAGCAGAGTGAGATAAAAGTACTCGAAACCGACGTGCGTGCATGTAAAAACTATTGAATATTGCTGAAGCAAATGAGATCTGTCGGGATCGTAGCAAATGGTAGACGCTAGTCTGCCCCTTTCCTCAGGGCTGCAGGCATGTCTGTGAACATATGTGAACACGATTATGAAATAGGCTGGTCAATTTGGTCAATTAGAAACAATTTATCACTAATGAAATTAAATACGTAATTGCAATTTGTTGTGTCGTAAAATCTTCTAGTTTTGTCTAAAATATAAACTGCTCACACAGCGTCCATGTGATTACTTCATGTAGTGTAGGAAATAGTAGCCAGCATTCACTTAAAATGGTCTGTATTGGTCGGCCTTCGTCCTTCCCCTAGTACCGGAGCTAGCCGCGTGACGCCATGTTGTGTGTCGGCAGGGGCACGAGCACTTCAACCCGGCCAAGAAGCCGTTCATCTACTTGCGGCCCTGCTACGAGGACCTCAAGCCGCGCGCCTCCTAGGTGGCCCGCTATGAGGACGTCAAGCCGCGCGTCTCCTGCGGCCCGCTACGAGGACCTCAAGCCGCGCGCCTCCTGCGGCCCGCTACGAGGACCTCAAGCCGCGCGCCTCCTAGGCGGCCCGCTGCGAGGACCTCAAGCCGCGCGCCTCCTAGGCGGCCCGCTACGAGGACCTCAAGCCGCGCGCCTCCTGCGGCCCGCTACGAGGACCTCAAGCCGCGCGCCTCCTAGGCGGCCCGCTGCGAGGACCTCAAGCCGCGCGCCTCCTAGGCGGCCCGCTACGAGGACCTCAAGCCGCGCGCCTCCTAGGCGGCCCGCTACGAGGACCTCAAGCCGCGCGCCTCCTAGGCGGCCCGCTACGAGGACCTCAAGCCGCGCGCCTCCTAGGCGGCCCGCTACGAGGACCTCAAGCCGCGCGCCTCCTAGGCGGCCCGCTACGAGGACCTCAAGCCGCGCGCCTCCTAGCCGGCCCGCTACGAGGACCTCAAGCCGCGCGCCTCCTAGCCGGCCCGCTACGAGGACCTCAAGCCGCGCGCCTCCTAGGCGGCCCGCTACGAGGACCTCAAGCCGCGCGCCTCCTAGGCGGCCCGCTACGAGGACCTCAAGCCGCGCGCCTCCTAGGCGGCCCGCTACGAGGACCTCAAGCCGCGCGCCTCCTAGGCGGCCCGCTACGAGGACCTCAAGCCGCGCGCCTCCTAGGCGGCCCGCTGCGACCGGCCACGCCGTCACTCGCGCAACAATCTGTGTGTGTGGGCAACTGTGGGAATCTACAATAATGTAATTTATGTCATTGGAAAACTTGTGTTAAAAGCTGATGTATGAATGAATAAACGGGTGTTTTCTTGATCGTACTAATTTAATGGTATCATGAAACAGTAACACAATTTATTGAGTTTTGATAATCCATGCCAGTATACAAAGTGTTCTGCCTAATTCTAAGGCGAAGTTGTAACTGCAAAATTATACGGCTGAAGTACCGAACACATGATAAAACCAAAATTACGAAAAGTATTTTGCATTATCGACCTCTGCGGCTGCGGCAGTAGCGCATCTGTCTGGCATGCTAGGGTCCCGGGTTCGAACCCCGGCTGGAGACAAAAAAAGCCCAGGTCTTGGATGTTTACATGTTTGTGATGTCCTTATTCCTGGTTCCCACTACACTGGATATCCTAGTGTGAGGCCAGAAGCAATGTATTTGCCTGTATGTAAATGTTATCTTTCTGACCAAAGATCGGCCGTAATGATGCGTTTTCGGCACATGGTCATAGAAGATCGGATTCCATAATAAGCGTTTCTGCCTAAAGAGCAAAGGTAAGGTTTGCATAGTATCATAATGTGTTGAATCCCTGTGATACCTATTTACGGTTTTCTCCCTGGAAAACCATGGTATAAAGAGCATAAATGCTACCTTTCTCATCACTTATTTCAGACGTAACAAACGAGGAATTAATTAAAAGATAAAATTTTTTGTTTTACGCCAACTGTTTGGATTATATTGAAAGATATTCTACAGAAATGTTGAATGAAATTACTTACAAACTAAAGCAAGGGCCGCGCGCCCCACAATTATGACGTATGTCCAGTCCCGACACGGGCGCGGCGCGCGTCCGTGGCGATATGTACGGGCTTACCCTATAGCTCACATTCGTAACCTTCGACTATCGCTACGAACTACAATCGTAGGTACAGGAGTATTACATCATTTCAGGAAACATAAAATATACGTAATTAATAAAGATATGTAAAAAATATTTTATAAAAAATACAATTGCAATTAACGTTTAAGTATCGATTAATCCCAGACTACAGTAGCTACCGATAGATTCATAGAGAGACCCGTGTTTTCGAGTCGTAAATTAAAGCTTAAAATTGCATGAAACCATACTCATCACAACCTACCGCACAAACTTAAGTATCACTACAACCTTAACCTAACTTTATGGCACAAAGTAATTGAGCTAACACACACTACGGTCGCGTGAAAGTGAAAAGAAGTTATCTAATGTAATAACACAAATTCGATCAGTTCAGTCGCCGGCCACGTTGAGGCCGAGCGCGCGCCGGCGCTGCCGCAACATGGCCGCCGCCTCGCGACGACACACTGCAGGAGCGACTGAGTCGTGCGCCGCTGCTGCTGCAGACGCGGCAGGTCGTCTCGCTCGCACTACAGAGGCGCGGCGCAGCAGGTAGTCTCGCTCGCGCTACAGAGGCGCGGCTCGGTGCAGCAGGTTGTCTCGCTCGCGCTACAGAGGCGCGGCTCGGTGCAGCAGGTTGTCTCGCTCGCGCTACAGAGGCGCGGCTCGGTGCAGCAGGTTGTCTCGCTCGCGCTGGTCGCGCGGCGCGTCTCCCGCGTACATGCTCTCGTAGACCGGGTTGGCGAAGTGGTTGCCGTTCTGCAACAGACACGAGCGCATTGCATTCGACGTGGACACGGAAATAACAGACTCAAGGTGTAGTCTACGTGGAGCGTGTTGTATGCTTGAAAGTGTACCAGTGATGGTTCTACATAATCTGATCCAACTCAAATAAAACCTATTGAACGCAGAACTGTGTGTTAGTATTTCGAAGTTCGAAATAAGCCATGTACGGGGCACTATCGCACTGCAGCGTGGAGTGTGTGGAGTTAGTAGGGAGATGTGACAGCGTGGTGGTATGTAGAGCGTTGTGTGACAGCATGGCGTGTGGAGTAGAGCGGTGTGTGACAGCGTGGCGTGTGGAGTAGAGCGGTGTGTGACAGCGTGGCGTGTGGAGTAGAGCGGTGTGTGACAGCGTGGCGTGTGGAGTAGAGCGGTGTGTGGTACGTGGCGTGTGGAGTAGAGCGGTGTGTGACAGCGTGGCGTGTGGAGTAGAGCGGTGTGTGACAGCGTGGCGTGTGGAGTAGAGCGGTGTGTGACAGCGTGGCGTGTGGAGTAGAGCGGTGTGTGGTGCGTGGCGTGTGGAGTAGAGCGGTGTGTGGTGCGTGGCGTGTGGAGTAGAGCGGTGTGTGGTGCGTGGCGTGTGGAGTAGAGTGGTGTGTGGTGCGTGGCGTGTGTGGCGTGTGGAGTAGAGCGGTGTGTGGTGCGTGGCTTGTGGAGTAGAGCGGTGTGTGGTGCGTGGCGTGTGGAGTAGAGCGGTGTGTGGTGCGTGGCGTGTGGAGTAGAGCGGTGTATGGTGCGTGGCGTGTGGAGTAGAGCGGTGTGTGGTGCGTGGCGTGTGGAGTAGAGTGGTGTGTGGTGCGTGGCGTGTGTGGCGTGTGGAGTAGAGCGGTGTGTGGTGCGTGGCTTGTGGAGTAGAGCGGTGTGGGTTGCGTGGCGTGTGGAGTAGAGTGGTGTGTGGTGCGTGGCGTGTGGAGTAGAGCGGTGTGTCGTGCGTGGCGTGTGTCGTGCGTGGCGTGTGTCGTGCGTGGCGTGTGTCGTGCGTGGCTCACCGCGGGCTCGTCGCGCTCGTCGTCTGCGCCGGCCAGGTACATGGGGTTGCTGATGTGCACGTCGTCGGCCAAGCGCGAGTGCGCCCACGCGCGTCTGCCAACAACACACGTCCGTTACTCTTACTACACCGAAATAGGCGTTCGTTTTAGTTTCACTTTAGCATAAGATTTGATAAATAAACTACCTAGACAAAACAAGTATGCAGTAATTGGAGAGTGGGAGGAGTCGCATGGTCCGAACGGTTTAGGTAGTTGGTAAACTGGAATATTTTATTTTTTATTTAGGATTATAACAGTTTTTTATAGTGCAGAAAAAATATTGCTTTTAAATCTCATGATCTCTAACTTTTTTTGAACTAAAACTTTCGTAAGCACAACACATTGTAGACTTTTAGTCCGGATTTACTTACGGGTGTTGTTATATCGGAAAAGTCCGACCAGGTTTCGCTCCAATTCGCAAAGCTTAATCATGGTGAGCAGAGACGGAGCTCGGTCGGACTTTTCCGATATAACAACACCCGTAAGTAAATCCGGACTAAAAGTCTACGATCTCTAACTTAATCGAGAAACGTCATACCGATTTCACTTCGACCCTACCATATCTGTTCTCGTGCCCAGTTTATGACAGAAGTTTATCATTTCAATAACTACCTACTAATGCGATTCGAAGTTGGACCACTGCAATTATTTATTAGGGTGGGTCTGTGGACCGAATGTTGAGATTTTGAAGTTGAAAGCAGCATCAAGCCGCTGCAGGCGCGAGCGACTGACCTGCGGCGAGTCCACACTTTGTAGAGCAGAGCAACTGACCTGCGGCGAGTCCACACTTTGTAGAGCAGAGCAACTGACCTGCGGCGAGTCCACACTTTGTAGAGCAGAGCAACTGACCTGCGGCGAGTCCACACTTTGTAGAGCAGAGCAACTGACCTGCGGCGAGTCCACACTTTGTAGAGCAGAGCAACTGACCTGCGGCGAGTCCACACTTTGTAGAGCAGAGCAACTGACCTGCGGCGAGTCCGCACTTTGTAGAGCAGAGCAACTGACCTGCGGCGAGTCCACACTTTGTAGAGCAGAGCAACTGACCTGCGGCGAGTCCACACTTTGTAGAGCAGAGCAACTGACCTGCGGCGAGTCCACACTTTGTAGAGCAGAGCAACTGACCTGCGGCGAGTCCGCACTTTGTAGAGCAGAGCAACTGACCTGCGGCGAGTCCACACTTTGTAGAGCAGAGCAACTGACCTGCGGCGAGTCCACACTTTGTAGAGCAGAGCAACTGACCTGCGGCGAGTCCACACTTTGTAGAGCAGAGCAACTGACCTGCGGCGAGTCCACACTTTGTAGAGCAGAGCAACTGACCTGCGGCGAGTCCACACTTTGTAGAGCAGAGCAACTGACCTGCGGCGAGTCCACACTTTGTAGAGCAGAGCAACTGACCTGCGGCGAGTCCGCACTTTGTAGAGCAGAGCAACTGACCTGCGGCGAGTCCACACTTTGTAGAGCAGAGCAACTGACCTGCGGCGAGTCCACACTTTGTAGAGCAGAGCAACTGACCTGCGGCGAGTCCACACTTTGTAGAGCAGAGCAACTGACCTGCGGCGAGTCCACACTTTGTAGAGCAGAGCAACTGACCTGCGGCGAGTCCACACTTTGTAGAGCAGAGCAACTGACCTGCGGCGAGTCCACACTTTGTAGAGCAGAGCAACTGACCTGCGGCGAGTCCACACTTTGTAGAGCAGAGCAACTGACCTGCGGCGAGTCCACACTTTGTAGAGCAGAGCAACTGACCTGCGGCGAGTCCACACTTTGTAGAGCAGAGCAACTGACCTGCGGCGAGTCCGCACTTTGTAGAGCAGAGCAACTGACCTGCGGCGAGTCCACACTTTGTAGAGCAGAGCAACGACCTGCGGCGAGTCCACACTTTGTAGAGCAGAGCAACTGACCTGCGGCGAGTCCACACTTTGTAGAGCAGAGCAACTGACCTGCGGCGAGTCCACACTTTGTAGAGCAGAGCAACTGACCTGCGGCGAGTCCACACTTTGTAGAGCAGAGCAACTGACCTGCGGCGAGTCCACACTTTGTAGAGCAGAGCAACTGACCTGCGGCGAGTCCACACTTTGTAGAGCAGAGCAACTGACCTGCGGCGAGTCCACACTTTGTAGAGCAGAGCAACTGACCTGCGGCGAGTCCACACTTTGTAGAGCAGAGCAACTGACCTGCGGCGAGTCCACACTTTGTAGAGCAGAGCAACTGACCTGCGGCGAGTCCACACTTTGTAGAGCAGAGCAACTGACCTGCGGCGAGTCCACACTTTGTAGAGCAGAGCAACTGACCTGCGGCGAGTCCACACTTTGTAGAGCAGAGCAACTGACCTGCGGCGAGTCCACACTTTGTAGAGCAGAGCAACTGACCTGTGGCGAGTCCACACTTTGTAGAGCAGAGCAACTGACCTGCGGCGAGTCCACACTTTGTAGAGCAGAGCAACTGACCTGCGGCGAGTCCACACTTTGTAGAGCAGAGCAACTGACCTGCGGCGAGTCCACACTTTGTAGAGCAGAGCAACTGACCTGCGGCGAGTCCACACTTTGTAGAGCAGAGCAACTGACCTGCGGCGAGTCCACACTTTGTAGAGCAGAGCAACTGACCTGCGGCGAGTCCACACTTTGTAGAGCAGAGCAACTGACCTGCGGCGAGTCCACACTTTGTAGAGCAGAGCAACTGACCTGCGGCGAGTCCACACTTTGTAGAGCAGAGCAACTGACCTGCGGCGAGTCCACACTTTGTAGAGCAGAGCAACTGACCTGCGGCGAGTCCACACTTTGTAGAGCAGAGCAACTGACCTGCGGCGAGTCCGCACTTTGTAGAGCAGAGCAACTGACCTGCGGCGAGTCCACACTTTGTAGAGCAGAGCAACGACCTGCGGCGAGTCCACACTTTGTAGAGCAGAGCAACTGACCTGCGGCGAGTCCACACTTTGTAGAGCAGAGCAACTGACCTGCGGCGAGTCCACACTTTGTAGAGCAGAGCAACTGACCTGCGGCGAGTCCACACTTTGTAGAGCAGAGCAACTGACCTGCGGCGAGTCCACACTTTGTAGAGCAGAGCAACTGACCTGCGGCGAGTCCACACTTTGTAGAGCAGAGCAACTGACCTGCGGCGAGTCCACACTTTGTAGAGCAGAGCAACTGACCTGCGGCGAGTCCACACTTTGTAGAGCAGAGCAACTGACCTGCGGCGAGTCCACACTTTGTAGAGCAGAGCAACTGACCTGCGGCGAGTCCACACTTTGTAGAGCAGAGCAACTGACCTGCGGCGAGTCCACACTTTGTAGAGCAGAGCAACTGACCTGCGGCGAGTCCGCACTTTGTAGAGCAGAGCAACTGACCTGCGGCGAGTCCACACTTTGTAGAGCAGAGCAACGACCTGCGGCGAGTCCACACTTTGTAGAGCAGAGCAACTGACCTGCGGCGAGTCCACACTTTGTAGAGCAGAGCAACTGACCTGCGGCGAGTCCACACTTTGTAGAGCAGAGCAACTGACCTGCGGCGAGTCCACACTTTGTAGAGCAGAGCAACTGACCTGCGGCGAGTCCACACTTTGTAGAGCAGAGCAACTGACCTGCGGCGAGTCCACACTTTGTAGAGCAGAGCAACTGACCTGCGGCGAGTCCACACTTTGTAGAGCAGAGCAACTGACCTGCGGCGAGTCCACACTTTGTAGAGCAGAGCAACTGACCTGCGGCGAGTCCACACTTTGTAGAGCAGAGCAACTGACCTGCGGCGAGTCCACACTTTGTAGAGCAGAGCAACTGACCTGCGGCGAGTCCACACTTTGTAGAGCAGAGCAACTGACCTGCGGCGAGTCCACACTTTGTAGAGCAGAGCAACTGACCTGCGGCGAGTCCGCACTTTGTAGAGCAGAGCAACTGACCTGCGGCGAGTCCACACTTTGTAGAGCAGAGCAACGACCTGCGGCGAGTCCACACTTTGTAGAGCAGAGCAACTGACCTGCGGCGAGTCCACACTTTGTAGAGCAGAGCAACTGACCTGCGGCGAGTCCACACTTTGTAGAGCAGAGCAACTGACCTGCGGCGAGTCCACACTTTGTAGAGCAGAGCAACTGACCTGCGGCGAGTCCACACTTTGTAGAGCAGAGCAACTGACCTGCGGCGAGTCCACACTTTGTAGAGCAGAGCAACTGACCTGCGGCGAGTCCACACTTTGTAGAGCAGAGCAACTGACCTGCGGCGAGTCCACACTTTGTAGAGCAGAGCAACTGACCTGCGGCGAGTCCACACTTTGTAGAGCAGAGCAACTGACCTGCGGCGAGTCCACACTTTGTAGAGCAGAGCAACTGACCTGCGGCGAGTCCGCACTTTGTAGAGCAGAGCAACTGACCTGCGGCGAGTCCACACTTTGTAGAGCAGAGCAACGACCTGCGGCGAGTCCACACTTTGTAGAGCAGAGCAACTGACCTGCGGCGAGTCCACACTTTGTAGAGCAGAGCAACTGACCTGCGGCGAGTCCACACTTTGTAGAGCAGAGCAACTGACCTGCGGCGAGTCCACACTTTGTAGAGCAGAGCAACTGACCTGCGGCGAGTCCACACTTTGTAGAGCAGAGCAACTGACCTGCGGCGAGTCCACACTTTGTAGAGCAGAGCAACTGACCTGCGGCGAGTCCACACTTTGTAGAGCAGAGCAACTGACCTGCGGCGAGTCCACACTTTGTAGAGCAGAGCAACTGACCTGCGGCGAGTCCACACTTTGTAGAGCAGAGCAACTGACCTGCGGCGAGTCCACACTTTGTAGAGCAGAGCAACTGACCTGCGGCGAGTCCACACTTTGTAGAGCAGAGCAACTGACCTGCGGCGAGTCCGCACTTTGTAGAGCAGAGCAACTGACCTGCGGCGAGTCCACACTTTGTAGAGCAGAGCAACGACCTGCGGCGAGTCCACACTTTGTAGAGCAGAGCAACTGACCTGCGGCGAGTCCACACTTTGTAGAGCAGAGCAACTGACCTGCGGCGAGTCCACACTTTGTAGAGCAGAGCAACTGACCTGCGGCGAGTCCACACTTTGTAGAGCAGAGCAACTGACCTGCGGCGAGTCCACACTTTGTAGAGCAGAGCAACTGACCTGCGGCGAGTCCACACTTTGTAGAGCAGAGCAACTGACCTGCGGCGAGTCCACACTTTGTAGAGCAGAGCAACTGACCTGCGGCGAGTCCACACTTTGTAGAGCAGAGCAACTGACCTGCGGCGAGTCCACACTTTGTAGAGCAGAGCAACTGACCTGCGGCGAGTCCACACTTTGTAGAGCAGAGCAACTGACCTGCGGCGAGTCCACACTTTGTAGAGCAGAGCAACTGACCTGCGGCGAGTCCACACTTTGTAGAGCAGAGCAACTGACCTGCGGCGAGTCCACACTTTGTAGAGCAGAGCAACTGACCTGCGGCGAGTCCACACTTTGTAGAGCAGAGCAACTGACCTGCGGCGAGTCCACACTTTGTAGAGCAGAGCCGCCAGCGCCGCCAGCAGCAGCAGCGCCGCCGCGCCCCCCCACGCCCCGCGCCCCGCTCCGCCGCCGCCCCCCGCCCCCGCGCCCGCGCCCGCGTCCCCCGCGCACCCCGCGCCGCGCGGGCACGCGCAGTACGTGGCCTCGGGGTCGCCCAGCGGCACTGGAACGTGGCACGTGGTCGGATACAGCCGACTGGTACGATGACAGATAAGACCCGGGCTACACGAGGTTACTTTTTCATTTAATTCTCTGGGCTGGCTGGCTAGGCTCAAAACTTGGTAGTTCAATTTAAATGAAGCTAGATTATCTTCAGGTAGCATTATTGCAGTGACTCAGGTGACTGCACGTCCAAAATGAACGGCAATGCGAAAAAATACAAAGAAAAAAAAGAATTAAAGATTTTTTTTTACTTTTTACGTCTTTGGTATATAGTCATCATTATCAATATAGCTACCCACCGTTTATATAGGTACCAGAAATTTTTGCAATGCTAAAAACGCACGGTTCCTAAAAACGGTGCTTGCCAGTCAACTGAAAACTCGCTTCGCCGGCCATATTAAGCTAGTACGCAAGCCAAGATAGTAAAATCAGTGGTCCGGGCGGGCCTAGCCTACGAGCCTTAAAAAATTTAACTTTTTCCTACTAAAAACTATCCTGGCTCGTAAACCGGCTTACTAATTTAGACATGAAGCTTGTGTTATCTACACGTAGGGAGAAGTACTAGCTCGAAAGCCCGAGCTCGCGTAGGGCGGGCGGGGCGCGGGCGGCACTCACGGTGCGGGCGCCAGGCGCAGAAGGCGGGCGCGGCGCAGCGGCGCGCGTCGCAGGCGTGGTCGCGGCCCGCGTAGTGCGCGCACTGCGCGCCCGCCCAGCCGCCGCCGCAGCGGCACGCGGCGCCCGCCGCCGTCGGCACGCACGCCGCGCCGTGCCGGCAGCGCAGCGGCCCGCACGCCGCGCCCTCCTCGTCGGCGGCGTCTGCGGACAAGATAATAAGCCATTTCGAGGTGGACGTCACAGAAACAGCTCTGCCCTCCGTGACTAAAACTAGCGACGCAAACAGCGTAAACAAAAAAATATGGTGCTACATCCCGAGCGATGCGCCGGTCGCCGCTTAGGTATATCGATTTCTAAACTATACTATTTTTATTTTTAATGCACTAACCCGTGCTAAGGAACAAATTTAAAAACCTATTTAGAGGCTAAAAATTTCACCCATGCCGGGATTCGAACCCTTAACCACTGGCACGGATAGCCAGATGTTGCGGGTTCGAATACCGGCATGGGTGAAATTTTTAGCCTCTAAATAGGTTTTTAAATATTAGAATTATAAATAAAACGACAGTTGCGTAAGACAGTTGTCACATGGCATCGCGGCAACGGCGGCGGCGGCATCGATCGCCCTAGGATTTACGTGGAGCTTTACACGCGACGCCGACTACATGCAAAGGTGAAAAATGCTGTCGCCGCGAGGTCATTTGAAAACTGCCTAACCAAACCTACCCCAAATTATATTGAAAATTATTTTGGACAAATAAAAATTAACAAATAAGTTTAACTGTGAACTCGCCCCTCCCACACCCGCATATTGTTGCCCACAGAGCCGGATCAGAGCAGTCTGTAAGAGCGTAACGTCAGTAGAGTGCACAGATTGTAAGTGCACACTAATAGTTACCTAGCCTAATGTCGCCTCTGCAAAAAATGGAGCAAATAAGCATCAGAAATTTAAGCGTATTTAATGACTGCATGCAAGAAACAATACAAAGTTAAGATGGCTTTATCAGTGCGGAGCAAAAATTAAATCACGGCGTGCCAAAAGCAGCATTTTGGGACCGACCCTTATCCAAATACCCAAATGTTAACGAACTGAGTCAATTACAACTTCGGAACTAACTGCAACATTTTACCTACGCAGATGACAGCTCTTCTTGTAGATTGTAGATGGGAGGATGCGAGATCCAACGCTTAACAACACTTTGTTGACAAAATCTCAAATTGGCAAGCTCATATAAAAACTCTAACGTTCATAAGTCGTTACATGCAAGCACGCCAGTTCCGGGTACTTTTTATCTTTCCCTTTGCGAATACATCCCCCTACCCCCTATTTGGTCGATGTATGTCCCGCTTGGGACGTTCCTTAGGTACCGGCACTTCCACTCACATTCGCAATATAGGATGAAAGAAGAAAATTTGACGAAACAAATTCCTTTTTTAAAAACCTATTCAGAGACTAAAAATTCCACCCATGCCGGGATTCGAACCCGCGACCTCTGGCTATCCGTGCCAGCGCTTTTTCCAACTGAGCTAATGGGCGACTCACCGGCATCAGTGAAATTTCGAACCTTTTACACTATTCTCTGTATTACGTACAGGCAGCGACATCTGGCTTAAGCAAATTGCATCACATCCAGCCCCGACTACCTACTTTTCAGTTAGGTTTTTACATCGGAATGATATCGCTGTACCCACATGATTATACTATTTTTAATTTTAATACGTATGGAGCCAATCAAGCCGCGGGTTACCCCACGATGTTTTCCTTCACCGATAGCAATAGGAACCGATAGTTAGTTTCTTGTGCGCTGAATAGCGCACATTATTAGAGTTCCGAAGTTACGGCTGATGCCGGAAAAAACAATTTCAACACATTTTCCCGTTCACCTAGTACTATGAAATTAAAAAAGTCGTCCCTAGCTGCAAAATTTATAATATCATACTTAGCTACAAATACAAGAAAAAAATCTATAATAATTATACATTAGTAATTAAATTATTAGAAAAATGTTTTTGAATTTCGGGAAAACCTCCAAAAAACTGCGAGACTCGATTGCTAAACTAATTAAGTAAGTAACTATTGGACTTTGACGAAATCAGTGGATGAATTCTTAGAATAATTTGTGCTAAGTTTATTTTGACATGCCTGCATAGTATTAGTGTGAAGTGTAATGTGATGTGATACCTAATTCATTAATAATTTAATTAATTAATTAATTAATAATATAATGAATTAATTTAATTATTTAATTATATTAGTGTGAATTGTAATGTGATGTGATACCCAATTCAATAATAATTTAATTATTTTATTTTATTATTTAATTATATTAGTGTGAAGTGTAATGTGATGTGATACCTAATTCAATAAAACAAACTGTGTATGTTAGTAACTATGTAAGTACCTACAAATTTGTACGGAACCCTCGGCGCGCGACTCACACTTAGCCGATTTTTTAATAATTAAAGAGCTAATTGTCGCACTTTCGTTTTGGGTTTTACCAGGGGCATCGGCATCTAATTAGATAACAGTCAAGAGAAGCGGGAAACTATTATAACTGCATTATTTATTACTTAATAACGCGAGGGCATTAGCGAAGCCAGTTTTTTCTAACACAAATAAAAACTAACAAAACTAACAAAATATTGAATGGAGCCCAAGTGGACTTAATGAATAAATAAATATTCATGGACATATCACACATATCTTGTTATATATAACATCCAAGACCCGATACAAACAAGAAAAGTTAGTTTCCTAGTTTGACCCGGCCGGGGTTCGAACCCGAGACCTTCGGTTTTACAGACAGCGTGCCAAACCGCTGCGCCACCGAGGTCGTCAATAAAATAAATCATAATTAAATTAAAAAAAAACATATGTGTCTATTAAGCAAATCCATCTCAAAGGATCCATCTTATCCACAACGATCTAGTAAGCAAAACCATAAAAGTTGGCTTCCCTTTGCATCAGGGGCCGGCGCATGTCACCTGGCTCTTTGTTTGTCAACAAGCTGAAGTGTCGCGACTACGCACCCAGTGAGCCGGCCCGCCGCCGCCGCCTGCCGCGCGCCATGCCGCCGACACCTTCACTGCACCACCGGTAGGTACCACTGACTCCCTCGCCGACCGCTCGGTCAGTGCAAGCCAACACTAGCCGCGTGCGGTCGCGGCGAGCCGAGCTGGCCGAGTGAGCCGCGGCAGGCGGCGTGACGTCACCGGCCGCGCGCGCGAGGCCGCGACACACCGCGGTTGTGTCACACTACACGCGACACCATGCTACTCATAATACGGGAGACGGCCGACTCAACATTGGATTGGGGTCAAATCGCATTTATGCCACAAGAGGCAATGATTTGTTTCCCCAGTGAATTCTGAGCATTTCAAGAAAGGGTGTAGTCGAAAATACACAACACAGCGCCTACGACGTCACAGTTTGCGCCCAATTTGTATGAAGTGTAAAGACAGCAATATTGTATGAGCGAGAACCAAAAAGTTCTATGGTATAGGTATTCACATCTCTCCGTTTGATACTTGCAATTCTGTGCTTTATAATATTCTCTTTCCTTGTGTATAAAATACCTACACTTGCTTTGCCTAAAGGTCCACTGTGCCTTTCCGCACTTTTTCATCGGAACGCTTAGCGACCGGTCAATAGTACGTACGTTCAAACATAAATCATATTAAGCAGGAAAACAGTTTTTTCGTTCGGTGGGTTCTCCTCAGGTGTGGGATATCCTGAGGTGTGGGATTTTCCTTGAAGGTGTTTGCGCTATCGCGGCTATGCTAACAGCGAGTGCACACAACGCGCTCTAGTGTGAGCACACGGGTTTTACCCGGGACAGAAAATATTCTTGCGTTAAGGCACTACCCAGTTCTAACACAAGTCTCTGCAAAAAATTAAAATCATAAATCTAAAAAACTATACTGCCACTTCTACAGCTCTTTTTAGAACCTAGGTCCGACAATTTAGAACTTTAATAGTCCGACTCGCACTTGTTATAGTTTTATCACGTCTCGGTCATCACGTATCCGCAGAGACGAAATTCGTAAATTCGAATTATCAGCACCATGCTAACGTGCAGAGGAGAGAATGCTATGTAACGGACGACTTTGCAATTAAAATATAAGGCTTAACGCTCTACGCGGTGCCACCAATGGATAAAAACACATCTTATAACGCGTCCTTGGAAAAGTCAGTCTACATAAATCTTAAAAAATAAAACTCTTAGAACCTACCGAAAAGAACCAAGATTTGGTAAAAATCTAGGACTTTAAAGGAGTTTTGCCGATAACAGCAGTTTTAGCGGAAATCGGTTAATCTCCGCGCTAATTAATACGTTTGTCTGAAAGGCTAAGAAGTCTTCAACTCTTCTATGTGGCTATGCGACATCGTCCCCTCTATACATGTAGTGTAAGGTGAGTCGCGGCGCGGCGTGCTAGGCGCGCGGGGCGCAGCGCGAGGTCAGCGCACTAATGACCGCCAGTCTCGGCTCGGCCGTGAGTGACTGACTGGTTTATTGTTATTATTACACCGGTTGCGTTCATTTTAAACAAAGTAGTTGCATCATTTTATTGTTAAAGTGACACACGGAAATAATATTTTACTTTATGGTAATTCATTGAACAAATCCGATGACCGCTGTATTAATTACTAGGTAATCATGGACATTAGAGTACGCGTGCACTACGCCGGGAACCATGCTTTATTTGGATTACTAAAATAATGCCGTTAATGAAAGTTACGTTTTATGACTTTTTATTTATAAAAAGACTCCTGAAACATAACTTTTAGCCACATTATTCTACATTGTATTTTCGATTTAAACTCGCTGTGTGCGTTTTCTGACTGGCCACCACCGGACTCGAGAGTCTTGTTAGTGTAGTGAGTTACGGGCGACACGTAATAGTCGGGTATAGCGCCTCGGTCCACTCGCGGCCCAACAAGTAGAACCATAAAGACATAAACATCAACAACCAACTACTTTGTACTTCCAGTATACTTCCACATGCAATGCATACCCATAAAATATTTCTTAATGTTTCGCGATGTTCATACAAAATTATATATTACGCGTTGCAATTGCAGTTGCCGTGGTCACGGGTAAACTGAAGTGGCGAGTGCAGTCAATTATTGCCGAAACGTCGGGAATTAAGGTTTTACCCTAATAAATAAATAATTGCGATTAGACCCGTTTAATATGTATCTACTAGCTGGTGCCCGCACTTCGCCTGCGCAGGATTTGTATTTCGAGTAGCCTATATTAGCGCGGCGTAGAAAAGAACTGACATTATGAGTATGACATTAAAATTATCACAATTATTTTTTGGGTCGCATTTGAAAAATATTACACAATATCTTTATAAATTGTAGCCTATGTGTTATTTTGATGTATAAGCTATATTATTGTGAAGTTTCATTAAAATCCATTCAATAGTTTTTACGTGAAAAGGTAGGTAACAAACATCCATCCATCCATACTTACAAACTTTCCCGTTTAAGTATAATAATTCTAAGTAGGATATAAAATATTTGGTGTGCGATGGAGCGAGATTACAAACTCTTCTCTGCTGGTGAGAACAATGAGGCTTGTACTAAAAATTGACAACAGTTACAAATGATAGGTTAAACGTTTTAAAGATATGAGGCAGAAAATATAATGATTGATTGATTGATAAATAATTTATTTACATAAGACACACACACGTATACAAAGTGAAGCTATAAGAATCTGGTTACAAGTCACAGCACGAAGAAATAATAAACAAACAAAACAGTAGCATTGGTACGTTTAAATGCTACATTTATAAATTAATAATATTCACTGAATGGCTCGTAGCCCCGGCTGCCTGAGGGATCTTAAACGATGACGAAGGTTGCGTTCAGTTCAGTGCATGGATGGGTAAACATCCATGACTAACGCTAGTGACATTTTTCCGTGCGTAGCAAGGCACGTTAAGCAGTTGGTGCCGTCTGCCGTCGATATGTAGCAGTCGTTAAGCCAAGTCAGGCCTTAGGGAGCTTGAAAACTTCTGACTAGCCACTAGTCACAAGCCCCCACCAATCCGGACTTGGCCCCCGTGGAGTATGGCCTATAGCATTCTCTGGGAAGAGACCGGTGTCGTGCCCCTCGGTGGGGAAATGATGCGTTGATGATATAATATTCACTGGTTTTTGTTATTTTGTGAATCATTTTTGAACCAAAAACGCCAAGATATTGACATAGTATTTCGTAAGAAAAAACCACTATAACCTCTTTTCTATTGTACAATTAACCTTTTTAGTTTTATTTATTTAAAGAGATCTTGTGTCGAGTCATGGTATTATTAGAACCTGATAGCTCGTAGGATCTCTGTTAATGACGTAGCTACTTCCGGTTCCTTACATTCCAGTTCTGTTTTACTACTTTAAAAATTAATTAAAGCGGCTCAAATTTAAATATTTAGCCCAGACTTAAATGAACCTAAAAAGTAGTTTTCGAAAAGAATTACATTAGGTTTGGGACAAAGCCGATTACTAGTATATCGGAGCCGGTATTTTTACGTCATAACAAGCAAAAAATTGTCAAGTAAATGTAGGTGCGTTTTTATTTTATTCATAGTCAATATATAGCTGGATAAATAGTGGATCAATGAAATAAGCTACTTCAAATTTATTATGATTTAGCGTTGATGTTGTACCGATTGATGTTTATTCTTTCTTCTTACGATTTGGTAGATATAAATGCTTTCTCTATCTCGTACATAAATCGTAAGGCAGTCGCGAGGCAGGAGAATATATTATACTGACCGGTGCAGTTGCCGGCGGGGGCGCAGGGCGGCGGGGCGGCGGGGGGCAGCTCGCAGCGCGCGCCGCGCCGCCCGCCTGCGCACGCGCACTGCGCGCGCCCGCCCGCCACGTGGCACGTGCCCTGTACATTAGTTTATTTTAGTAATTAGCATGATGCACTGTGGTCCAGCGAGTCCCCTCTCGATTGGCTCTAATATTTTTTTTCGGTTACTCTCAATTATGACTTTACCTTCTGGTAAAGTCATAATTCAATTATGAATTTACCTTCTGGTAAAGTCATAATTGATCATGAGCACATGGGCTGACAAAGGAACTAACCACCGCAAGCCGCTGGTCTCATCGATAGGTAAATCTTGATTAATAAGTTTAAGCTATGCCGATACCTACAATCGATATCGCTTGCCCCATCACTATTTTCTTAGCTCTTAGCGGTAGCTCGCTCACCCGATGATCGGTTCTATCCAAAAACTGAACTCAGGCACTTTTGTTTGACCGCCTAATGAGCGAGTCAAAATAATTCATGTTTATCTTTTAATGCAGGTTTATTGCCAGCAAGTGATTGTGATTCGTTTACTACTAAGTAATATTGTGTTTGTTATGATTATTATATTGATTTGTGACTTGTTATGACTTATGATGACTCATTGAAAAAGCTGGTTTACGAAACCTAGGTAGGTACCTGAAACCGGAATTTACTTACCTGCCTACCTATTATGATATACAGTTTTTTTTTCGACTATACCGCTGTTGTACATTGGATATCATAACATAGAGGACAGCAGGCCCATTAGAAGCGGCTAGTGTCTTTCCAGAGTACCCTCCGGTTTCTTCTATCATGTGTATAAGTTGTTTCTTGCGGCGGTTTATGTTGAAAATAACAGGTATGAAGTTGATATTCTGATCGTTTGCAAAGTGGCATGTGTGCAAAAGTGGGTAAAGGCCATGTTTCATGAAACCTCATAAAACTACAAGTCGTACTATGATAATTCAATGTACATTGCAATATCGATTTATACGTAGAATCTGAGCCCTCTCCGGTGCAGGCAGCAGCCGCGGCAGGCGGCGGCGGCGCCCCCCTCCCCGCGTGACGTCACTCACCTGGTGCAGGCAGTAATCGCGACAGGCGGCGGCGGCGCCCCCCCCCCCCCTCCCCGCGTGACGTCACACACCTGGTGCAGGCAGCAGCCGCGGCAGGCGGCGGCGGCGCCCCCCTCCCCGCGTGACGTCACTCACCTGGTGCAGGCAGTAGTCGCGACAGGCGGCGGCGGCGCCCCCCCCCTCCCCGCGTGACGTCACACACCTGGTGAAGGCAGCAGCCGCGGCAGGCGGCGGCGGCGCCCCCCTCCCCGCGTGACGTCACTCACCTGGTGCAGGCAGTAGTCGCGACAGGCGTCGGCGGCGGCGGGCTCGCAGCGCGGCGCCCCCCCCGCGCCCGCGCGGCGGCACACCGCCCCCCGTGCGCACGCCGCCGCGTCGCTGCACTGCTCGCAGCGGCTGCCTGTCGGGGCAACGCCGGTCACGTCAATAGACACGTTACCACGGGAGGGACAGTCACAGTGTTACATGGAGTCACTTTTTTAAAAGTATTGACCTTTTTGTTATCGGTAATCTGAGGAACAAGGAATTCCGAAATGCAACTGTAGTAAAGTATGTAATTCGCGTTCTCTATTCGGTAAAACGTGGAAGCTATTGAAAAAAGATTTTGACATGGACCGCTGGATAAATAGAAGAATTCCAGATTGGGCTAAGGCTGGGTGTATACCGTCGTATCCGGGCGGGCACTCGCAGTGCACGTAGTTCCGCTGCTGGCGGCAGCGGCCGCCGTTCTCGCAGCGCACGCGCGCGCACGCCGCGCCCTCGCTCGCGGTCTCGCCGACCGCGGTCACGCCGCTAGCGGTCGCGCTGCTAGCGGTCACGCCGTCGTCGGCGGGCGGCTCGACAGTCGCGATGGCCGTCTCGCACAGTTTGCCGGTGAAGCCGGGGTGACAAACGCACTACGCACACAATATTATGTAAGTGGAACAGAGTTAGACAAAATCAACCGGAAGTAAAATATCGGTTTTTTTTTTTTTTTACGGTTCACAAAACTGAATGTTACACCTTAGACTTACAAAACAGTTCATATTATAAGAGGGCTTACAGTGATGTACATTCTACTAGATGTGAACACAACATGCAATTTGAGCGCAGAAGTACTAATTAAATTAAATACTATTTTTAATGGCTAAGTCCGTCTCCCACCCCATTCCAAGGTGTGACACCGACGTAGCAACCTAGAAACCTCAAACAAGATTCAACCAAAAAATGGCTACTTAGGTGTGTCCCCAGAAGTGGGCGGGAGCCAGCAAATAAATTTGGTATTAAAGTAAACTAACCTAAGATAAATTTATAATATGTGTCATGGCTTAAGGCCCTAGCCCAAAAAATATTTTGGCAAGGGAACGTTTTACAGAGGCCAAAGAACCACTGAAAATATCAAATTTGTCCTTTAGATTGTTGCATAAAGAGCAAATTCTGTAGAAAGAGGAGTGTTGCACAAGATTAGTGCGACTCTGGGGAAGTTCGAACACTTTCCTATTATGGAGGCGACTACTCGGTCTTGGCACGGCCAGGTTTAATCGCTCAAGAGACTTGGGTGAATCAATATATCCGTGTAGGACTTTAAACAAGAATAGCACGTCGGCGGCCTTACGCCTTGCCTCAAGAGAAGCCATTTTATAGTGGTGTAGGCGATCAGTGTACGAAGTTAGACTACTACGTCTGAGGTCGGTAGAAGCTAGGTGGTACATAAAGCGCTTTTGAACCCTTTCGATTCGCTCAGTGTGGATACGGTAGGTGGGATTCCATACAGGACTGCAATATTCTAGAATACCACGAACTATTGTATTGTAGATGACAATAGCGACCTTCGGGTCTTTAAAAAGTTTAGTCTGACGTATTACGAACCCAGACAGTTTGGAAGCTTTCTTTGTAATAGCGTCGATATGAGGACGGAAGCTCAGTGTATTGTCGATCGTTACTCCCAGGTCACGTATTTCGTTAACCTCTTGTAAAGGCTTGGTGTTGATGTTATATGTAGCGGGAAAAGGATATTTTTTCCGCGTAAACTTAATATGGTAACATTTGTTGGGATTAAGTATCATGTTATTACGACTGCACCAGCTGTTGACGCTGTCAAGATCTTGTTGGAGAATATCGATATCTACCTGACTGTGAATTACACGGTATAGTTTTAGGTCGTCTGCAAACAGGGAACAGCTAGATTTAATAACACTGGTTAGGTCGTTAATAAATAATGCGAATAACAAGGGGCCCAAGCGAGATCCTTGCGGCACGCCGGATGTGACGGGCTTAGGGGAAGACCTGTGACCACCAACCACAACAAGCTGAGAGCGGTTGCGTAGGTATGAATCACACCAACGCAGCAATGAGCCATGAATACCGAGATATTGCAACTTGTCAAGAAGAAGGTCGTGGTTAACCAGATCGAATGCTTTACTGAAGTCAGTATACAACGCATGCATCTCATAGCCCCTATCGATTGCTTCTGATACCTCGTTAGTATAATCTACAAGATTGGAGACTGTAGATCTGGCTGGCAGGAAACCATGTTGCTGAGTTGCGAGAGACTGCTTCACATGCCAATAAAGTCTATTGTGAACAACAGATTCCAGCATTAGTCCACATATCGATAAAATCGATATTGGCCTATAATTTTCCATGTCACTGACATCGTCTTTTTTGTGAATGGGGGATATGTGAGCTAGCTTCCATTTAGAGGGGAATACACCTGAGTTCAGAGAGCGGTTGAAAATAGAAGTTAGCGGTCCGGCAAGTTGGCAACCACAGTTCCTCAGGAAAAAAGGAGAAAGACCATCTGGCCCTGGACCCTTGGAGCAATCCAGGGCAAGTAGCGCCCTCAGTACCTCGTCTTCCGAGACCCAGCAACTAGCAAGAGTGGCATGATTGTATGACGTAGCAATTGGAAACGACGTCAGATTGTCACCCTTGGGAGTTTCGTAGATGGACTGAAAATGTTTAGAAAATAGGTTCGAGATTTTCTTGCCGCCTGAGACTGTGGTGGAGCCGCTTGACATTTCATTCGGTATTGAGTTTATATTACTCTTCATGCTGTTAACAAAGTGCCAAAAATATTTGGGGTCAGTCCGGAGTTGTTGATGAGCGTTATTTCTGAATTCAGTAAAACAGTGCTTTATCATTTCATCACAGCGCCCCCTTAACAAATCGAAAGTAAGTTTATCCATGGGGTTCTTATATTTCTTATATTTACGATGGACTTTAGCCTTTTCCTTGAGAGCTTTAATCAAGGAAGAACTGAACCAAACCGGGCAGTTAATATCGCGAGGTTTTTTAAGGGGAGTAAACTGAGTAATGATTGGCCAAATTGTGCCATAGAAGATAGTAACCATGATGTTGACATCAGTTATACCATCCCATATTACGTTCCAGTCAAGATTGGAGAGAGCATCGTTGATTGCTGGGAAATCAGATTTATTGAAATTGAGCCTAGGAAGACGTGCAATTTTTAAAAGTTTTAGGTTATCTAATTTTAGGGCAAACTCTAATGCTGGGTGATAAGAGTCAGTTTTGACCAGCGGGTTAGCAGCTTTGGATACTGACAAATTATGATTATTGCAGAAGGCCAGGTCGAGGATACGCCCCTTAGAGTTCAACACAGGGTTTATCTGCGCTAAACTGTTGAAAGACATTGTTTCTATAAGCAAGCTATCAGATATTGACTTGAAAGACACTGGAACCAATGAGTGCCCTTCAGGGGCCCAGGTGATATTAGGAAAATTAAAATCACCGACAACGATGGAAGTAGTGCTTGGCTTCAAAGCTTGCAATGTCTTCGTAATGCTATTTAACTGGTCAGCAATGCAGTCCGAACCACAGTTGGGAGGAATGTAAAGAGCGCAGATGACGATATTAATTTTTTTGTGGTGGCTTTGGAGTTCAATTGACACCCACAGATCCTCGCCGTGAGACTCCCAAGCAGGTCTTCTAAGCACATCTAAGTTGTTTCGAACCGCGACCAGAAGACCTCCGCCGTCCTTTTTAGAGGACGAGGTAGTAGAACGGTCACGTCTGAAAACATTGTATCTACCGTCAAGTAGCTCGTGGTTATAAACCGAATCGTTCAACCAGGACTCCGCAAGAATTATTATGTCATAGGTATTTGTCAATGCGTTAGTGTAAAGAGATTCGGTTTTGGTTCTTAGGCCTCGAACATATTGGTAATATATTGAAAGATTGAATTTTAATATTAAAATACACCGATAGCATGCCAATTATACGACCAATATATATACCGGTCACAAAGATGCGAGACAGTCCATGTTCTTAATTAACAAAGATGGTGAGTGAGTGTCTTTGCGCACATTGATACGTCCATTGCGCACCCAAACAAACTCGTAACCTTTATCCTTAGCAGCAGCCCTTGTTGCAGCATGTAGCTCCTTGTTAGCCGGGGATAGATGCTCAGTTACGAAAATCGGAGACCTTTCACCGCTGATACCTATATGGGATGAGTTAAGTTTATCTTGCGGATGAGACTTATTGAACTCTCTAGTCGCTGCCAGTAAGCTGTCTCTGCAGCGCGGGCTGGACAACTTGATCACTATAGAACGGGGCCGTTTCGATTCACGGTTCATTTTGGCAACTCTGTGATAGTTCAGGATTTGGGTATCCGAGAGATCGCAGTGAACCACTGAGGCCAGTTGGCGAGTAATGACCAGCAGATTTTCAGACTTGTGCTCAGGAACATTCTGTACTTCTAGGTTGCACTCCCTGGCTTGTTGTTCCAGTTGGTTTACCTTGATTGTCAGGTCTGACAGTTTTTTTTGAAGAACGAAGTTATCTGCTTGAAGAGTATCAATAATCTTGATCTTATTGTCAAGTTTATCCTCAAGGCACTTCTGTTGGGCCGATATGAAGTTGTTACTGGCTTCCAAATCATTTAGCTTCTCATTTATGGCACGAAAATCGTTGGCATAGAGCGTTTTTAGTTGTGCCACTAATGATTTGGACATTTCATCGAACTTCTGGTCCAAGTACTGCATTTGTTCAGATGTGAATCTCATGGATGCGGTCGAGAGAGGAGTTGATACTTTGCCAGTCGGCGTATTAGAGCTAGATTTGTCACCCCGCCGATCCGAACTCTCACATTCAGGGCACTTCCAGGCGGCCTTGGCACTTTTTGATTCCTTTCCAAAGTTTTCAGCAGAGATACCGAGGCATTGGTAGTGAAAAAGATCACTGCAGTGCATACATAGCTTTTGATCAGCAGATTTTACCGCCTTCCCACATTTCTTGCACGACACCATCGTTGATTGCAGATGCGTCGCAAGTTCAAAAGTGATGCTTCTGGGATTTCAACTCTATGCGGCGAACAACTCACGACAATAGCTGGGTGGTCTAGTCAAGCGTTGCACTCTAATTTGACCCGTCCGTCACGCAACCGGCGTTAGCGCAGTTGCGAGATTTGCTTGCACCCGATATACCCATCGGTGGCAGATGATTTGGCACAACCTTCAATTTTAATGACGATTAGAATCACTAAACACAATTCACAACACCAGATTCATATTATAAACTGATTAACTGCACTTCGTAAGTCGAATGAACAGTAACTTAAGTATAATAAGTGAATAATAGCGCTGTTATATATTAAATACGAGGCAGCGCGATCAATACGTGCGACGGGTAGGTGTTTACGTTAGGTGTTTATATTTATGAGTTACACTCTCGGAGATGCAAAAAAAGAATATATTTAAGTATCTTATTCTGTTAAAAAAGTGCTACTGGTCCATGAAAGCTCTCATGAAGGGCAACCTTCCACTTTCCTTAAAGCGGAAACTCGTCGATGTGTGTGTCCTGCCCATTCTCACCTATGGGTCCCAGACTTGGTCGCTGACCAAACTACAAAAGTCAAAGCTTAAGGTTTGTCAAAGAGCGAAGGAGCGCAGTATTTTGGGCCTTAGAAGGGTAGACCGCGTCCGAAATACTACACTAAGCGCAAGGACCCGAATAATCGACGTGGGTGTCCAGACGGCGAAACTGAAGTGGAGCTGGGCCGCCCATGTCAGTCGAATGCACCCGAATAGGTGGGCGAAACTCGCCACCGAGTGGGTGCCACACGACGAACATCGAAATCGAGGCTGGCCTAGAAGACGGTGGAGAGATGAACTCGACAACCAGCTGCCGGAGTGGTCTCAGGCGGCCCAGGACAGAAAACTCTGGACTGAATTGGGGGAGGCTTTGGCCCAGCAGTAGGACACAAAACATAGAGGCTACGTAAAAAAATATTTTGATGTTGTAATATTGATGTATGAAACCATGAAATAAAAAATTACTTAAGGATATAAAATGAAGATTGATAAACTGCCCCTCGAGCATGAATACCGGCGAGCCGGCGCCGGCCTCGTACCTTGAGCGGCTGGCGTCCGTCGGGCGCGGGCGCGGCGCCGGCGTCCAGCGCGCACTCGGCGTCGGCGCTGCAGTACTTGGCGCAGCGGTAGTGCTCGCAGCGCGCGCCCGCGAACAGCGGCGGGCACTCGCACGCGCCCGCCGGCCCGCACGCGCCCGGCCCGCACGAGCCCGGGCACGCGCCGCCCGCGCCCGCCGCGCCCGCCGCGCTCGCGTTCGCGCTACCGCCCTCCCCTTCCGTAGCGATCGGCAAGCAGCGACGCGTACTCTGGTGGACGGCGAGTCGAAGTCAGACGATCCTTTCAGCGAGGTCACAGTGATATTTATTTCACCTTACATTAAGAAAGAAATAATCGAATGAAAGAATTTTTGTGGGGATGCATCCGTTGCGTATCAACGGTAACCGTGCGTCGGGCTCGAGACATCGGCGGTGCGGCGCGTGCACTCACGTCGGGCTCGACGGTGTCGGGCGCGAAGCCGTCGGCGCACAGGCAGGCGAACCCGGCGGCGCGCACGGCGCACGGCGAGCACACGGCGCCGGGGGCGCACGGCGATCGCTCGCCCGCGCACGGGCCGTCGTCTGCGGGAGGGGTGTCAGTTTCCGATCATCGTAAAGCGACTCGAGACGGGAAGTAAAAAAAGAACTTTTTCGTGACACCGACTATAAAATCGAGAATAAAATATATCGATATCGTGACCCATACGACAGCTAAGTGACGTAGAATTTTAGAATTACCTATTTGGTGTTGCAGCGGATGCAGCACGGCGAGCGCGTCCAGCGGCATGCGCAGCCGGTCGGGCGCGGGGGCGGGCGCGGGCGCGGGCGGCGGCGCGCGCTTGTGTAGGCGCAGCAGGCCGCGGCGGCCGGCGCACAGCAGCCAGTCCTCCCAGACGGCTGCGCGCGCGCAGGCGGCCGGCGCGGCGTCGGCGCGCGCGCTGCTGTTGTAGGGCGGCGGCGGCGCCACGCCGGCGCGCGTGAGCTGCGCGACCAGCGCGCGCCCGCCGCCCGAGAGCCGCACCGTCTCCAGCACGCCGTAGTAGGAGTCGAGCGCGTACAGCCGCTGCGCCGGCGCGTCCAGCGCCAGCGCGCCGCCGCGCCGCACGCGCACCCCCACCAGCGGGCGCGCACCTGCGCGCCGCGGTAATTGTGTTAGTCTCGTTACAACATACAAAACGGACCGTTTGACTTCATCTAAACGCCTTCGAGAGACCGGCGAATCGATGACCGGTCGACCTGACGTTACAAATGTTTTTATAATTTCGTTAATTAAAACATCGAGAAACAACGAGGTCGCAGGAGTTGATGAAGTAATATTGATTTCCTACGTCGTCAGGCTACACTAGTCCACCGCTGGACGTAGCCCTCCCCTAAACAGCGCCACCTTGTGCTTTCATAGGGGTAATGCCCGTAATGCCCACGCTGAGCATGCGGGTTGGGGATCGCAGTTCGGTGGAACACACCCCCCGGTTTGTGTCCTTTGTCGCCTTTTACACCCATAGGAAGAATTGATTTCCTACACTAAAAATTTATTAAAGTGGATCATCGGAGCTCGGGCTCTCATATTTAGTTATTTTGTTGAAGAGAAGCTATTAAAATATAAATTAATAATTTTCTGCCAAGCGATATTGCAACAATAGTTACTAACCGAGCCCGGAGAGGCTGGCGGTCATGATCGCGCCGCGCGCGCGGTCCGTCCAGAACAGCTGCCTGGTGGCGGCCAGCACCGCCAGCGCGTCGGGGTAGCAGTCCGCGCGCTCGTACAGCGTCACGCGCCGCGACCCCGCCACGTCCGCCGAGTACAGCCCCCCCCGCGCGCCGCGCCGCGCCGCCCACACCAGCCGCGCGCCGCCGCCGCCGCCCATCAGCAGCGCCAGCCCGCGCACCGCCCCCGCGCCCGCCACCGCCACCGCCACCTCCCCGCCGCCCGCGCCCGCCTCGCCCCCGCGCACG
The DNA here is from genome assembly GCA_934045075.1 of Yponomeuta sedellus. Classification (NCBI taxonomy): domain Eukaryota; kingdom Metazoa; phylum Arthropoda; class Insecta; order Lepidoptera; family Yponomeutidae; genus Yponomeuta; species Yponomeuta sedellus. Next base: position 99,120 of record OW203744.1, read on the forward strand.
CCCGCCGTGGCGTTCGCGCGGTAAATGCGCTCCCCCTCCTCGTCCCCCCACCACGCCCACCACGTGCCGTTCAGCTCGGCTCCCGTCACGCACGTGATGCGCACCCTGCGGGAGAGAAAACGATCAGTGCGCCGCCGCGGGGCCGGCGGGGGCCGGCGGGGGCCGGCGGGGGCGGCACGCACCCGTCCCGCGGCGCGTGCCGGTGCAGCGTGCGCAGCTCGCGCTCGCTCTTGTGGTGCAGGTCGGCCAGCAGCAGCTCGGCGCCGCTGGCCAGCAGCAGCGCGGCGGGCGGCCCCCCCGCCGCGCACTCCGCGCCGCCGCCCCGCGCGCGCCAGCCGCCCGCGCACTTGCACGTGGGCGCGCGCCCGGCGCGCGGCAGGCACAGCTGCGAGCACGCGGCCCACGTGCACGCCGTCGAGCCTGCCGGCCGATATGAGATGTACATTATTACTAACACGTTGTCCCGAAAGTACTTATTTGTGGCTGAAATTTTTTACATTGATTTTTGTGTTGCGTTACGGCAATCGAATCGTACCTTCTTCACACGTGACGTTGTCGGGAAGGCAGTGCGTCCCTGCGCACAACCGTTCGCCCGGCGCGCACACGCCCGGCACGGACGCGGGCGCCACGAAGGAACCTACGCATTGACGACGCCGAATGTATATAGTACCGTGACTTTACCGATTTAGCTTAAAGTTAGTCGTGCAGTGTAGCTTACACAGGCGCGGGTCCTCGTCGTCGCCGCCTGCGCAGTCGCGCACGCCGTCGCACAGCGCGCCGCGCGCCGCGCACGTGTGCTCCTTGCACCTGCGGGCACGGGCACGGGCACGTCAGCTTCGGAGCTCGAGACTGTATTTGTTACCGAACTCCTCCGAAAAGGAGTTCATCTTTCACCTTTTTAATGTTTTTTTGTATATAATTATGTTTAAAAGTAGGTCCAAGAATACACGTTGTACAAATATGCACATTATTATTAGTAAGGAAACACCTACATAAAATGCTATGTCATCATCATTGTAAGCTTTTTACCCAGTACACGCCAGTTGGCGACTGCCCTCTGACAACACAACATTGTGGAATAAATCTAGTGAAAATAACATCGGATTTGTTCTACTTCCTCCAACAACATAACATAACATAACAAATATTGTGCGGACAGTCAAACTAACAGACTCGCCCGTACATTTGGTCCTTCGAGACCTGATCTCAGTGTGTTTATTGCTTTTTGCGTTAGCGAATCGGTCTGACTGGCCTCTCAGAAGCGGGAATCACCAGTTGGATTGAGAAGGCGCACATAACGCATTAGGTGGTAAGTGCACTGAGTGTGGAAACAAGACCAGTGATTAGTGATACGTCGCTGCATCATCGGAACAACAGTAACAAGAACAACAACATCAACAACAGAACATCGGACAACAAAACTCATCTTGACTCGGATCAGGAGTGTAAATAGCAACAATAACATGCAACAGGTGAGACCATAAAACACATTTTTGGTTAAACAACATGACATCCTACGAGGGTATAATTACACAACAATCGGAGCTGGTGGAAGAAATAAAGTCCATCAGTTCCAACTTTAAGAAGGATGGAGCCTCCAGGAAGTTAAACGAGGAGTACCATGATGAAAGGCTAAATCGATTAGAACAAAGCTGGAAAAAGTTTGAGTTCAACCACGACCGAATTTGCCTTTTGAAACAGGAACAAATAGGCGAATATTTTCAAAAAGGTGTGAAAAGTAAACTGGAAAATATCTACAAGGAAACAAAGGAAATGATAACGAAATCTAAAAGGAGTCTTGAAAAAATAATACAGGTGGAAGAATCGAAACTGAGAGCAGAGTTGGAAAGGAAGCGAATCGCAAAAGAAACCCTTATGGATCCTGGCCCATCAACATCAACTAACCAAGCGAACATGCCAATGGGCGAGGAACCTAACTCAGACGGCGAATTCTACGAAACGTCACTCGACGCCAAAACGATAGAATTGCTAAATGAACAGAAGTCTCACGTCAAAGCGTTCCAGAGAGCAATTTGCAATCTGAACATTGATAACATAACAGAAAAGTGGCAACTTGAAGATAAGTTGCGAACAATAACAATGCGATGGGAAAATTTCGACAAGCTATACTGGAAGTTGGATAACATAATCAAGGATAACAATTCCTACGATCAACAATACAACAAGTTGGAGAACATGTACGACACGGCAAAAACTTTGATAAACACGAAGATTTGGGAGCAAAATCACCAAGAAAAGGCAGCACCCAAAATCGAAATACCAACATTCAATGGTAATTACTCCCATTGGACAACATTCAAGGACTTATTCACGGAAACAGTTCACTACAATTCCTACAACAGGCACAAAAAATGCAACATTTAAAGACAAAGTTAAAGGGCGAAGCAGAGCGTCTAGTACAACATCTAACAATAAGCGCCGACAACTACGACACCTGCTGGAGTATCCTGCAGCAGCGGTATGACAATATACGACTGCTCTTCACATACCATGCTAATGAGCTACTAAACCAGCCCACCATCCAACAAGCTACAGCTTTTCAGATAAAAAGAATGCATGACTCTACTTTGGAAAACATAAATGCTATAACAAATCTACATATCGATACAACAAACTGGGACCCATTGTTAGTGCACATACTCATACAGAAGCTCGACGTCGATACGAAACAATGCTACATCGAGTCACTCAAAAATCCCAGGGAAGTACCTAGACTGGAGGATTTTTTAACATTCCTGGAAAACAAATTCATGGCCTTGGAATCGACAAACACGAAATCGAGCCGTAACATACCTGAAAAACAAAACAACCACAAAAACATGGTCCATAAAAGGTTTCAACCTGACCGGGACCTGAACGGGAACAAACAACTTAACTCAAACGGGAACCGACAATTTGCCCCGAAAGCCTTCTATAACAACGTGACTATAAGGTGCCCCCAATGCACCCAGCAACATGGGCTTTACAGTTGCAAGGTATTCTTAGACATGACGTCAAACGAACGGCTTCAGATTGCAAAGAAACTCGGAGTGTGCAAAAACTGCTTGTTAAGCCATAATGGCAACAATTGCACATCGACTCAAAGGTGCAAGCAATGTAACCAGAGCCATAATACTTTGCTACACGAGGCGGTGTCGAATGAATCCGGAAAAGTGAACAAAAGTAACCGTATAAGCAGTCACTTATGGAATGAAGGTCAAAATGAAGTACTCTTAGCAACAGCCTTGATCGAAGTCCAAACATCTTCTGGAAGGTTTATAACATTGCGAGCATTACTCGACCAGGGCTCCCAAGTATCCCTGATCACGGAGGATGCCGCTCAACGACTGCAGCTCAAGCGAAACAAGCTGGATGCAGTTGTAACAGGCGTAGGAGCTACACCCACAAACAGATGCAAAGGGGTAGTCCGGCTATCATGTAAGGCAATGAACGCTAACTACGAATTTACCACCGACGCGTTGGTAATGAACACAATAACAAGTAAATTGCCAAACAAAAACATCGACAGAACAACATTAGAGTCGTTAGATCACATTCAACTAGCTGATCCTAACTTCCATGTATCTCAAAACATCGACATTTTATTGGGAGCCGACATCTTCTCAGAAATACTACTGGAAGGCCTCATAAAATCTAAAAACTCAACAATTACTGCGCAACAGACCCACCTAGGGTGGATCATTTTTGGCAAACACAAGATGTTTCAATGCCACGTAATAATCAACAATTTGGAGGATATCGAGAAGTTTTGGGAACAGGAGGAAATAAGCGAAAATAAAACTAACAGTAATCAACAAGAACAAGAGGAAGATTATTGCGAAACCTTCTACAAACAAACAACAGAAAGATTGGCGGACGGAAGATACCAAGTGCGGCTGCCCTTGAAACCGGAAATAGGTGAAAAGCTGGGAAAATCAAAGCCCCAGGCCGTCGCACAGTTTAAACAACTAGAGCGAAAAATGGACGCCAATCCAGAATTTGCCCAAAACTATACGGAGTTTATTTATTTATTTATTTATTTATTTATTTATTTATTTATTTATTTATTTATTTATTTATTTATTTATTTATTTATTTATTTATTTATTTATTTATTTATTTATTTATTTATTTATTTATTTATTTATTTATTTATTTATTTATTTATTTATTTATTTATTTATTTATTTATTTATTTATTTATTTATTTATTTATTTATTTATTTATTTATTTATTTATTTATTTATTTATTTATTTATTTATTTATTTATTTATTTATTTATTTATTTATTTATTTATTTATTTATTTATTTATTTATTTATTTATTTATTTATTTATTTATTTATTTATTTATTTATTTATTTATTTATTTATTTATTTATTTATTTATTTATTTATTTATTTATTTATTTATTTATTTATTTATTTATTTATTTATTTATTTATTTATTTATGGCAGAATACAAACATTTAGGCCACATGATGAAGGCCGAAAACAACACTAACACTGCACGCTTACAATACTTCCTGCCGCACCATGGAATAGTGCGGCAAAATGCAATAACAACAAAACTACGGGTGGTCTTCAATGCATCTGCTAAGACAAGCACCAAGAGCAGTCTCAATGACCTCATGGAGAGTGGACCGAACCTACAGGCCGATCTACAGGGTGTCTTACTACAATGGAGGCAACATCAATACGTTCTAACAGCTGACATCGAAAAGATGTACCGGTACCTAGCCATGCACCCAGATGACCAGGCACTCCAGAAAATCGTATGGAGAGAATCTTCTCAACAGCCCATAGACGAGTACCAGTTGTGCACAGTAACCTATGGTACAAAGGCCGCACCTTTTTTAGCCCTGAGAACGCTGAAACAGCTTGCGGAGGATGAAGGAGGGAATTTTCCAATTGCCAAGCCAATCCTACAAAGTAACTTCTTTATGGACGATGCCATGTTCGGAAGCCATACCATCGAAGATGCGAAACAAAAACGAGATCAGCTAATGCAGCTTTTAAGTTGCGGCGGTTTTAACCTGCGTAAATGGGCGAGTAACGAACCCCAGTTAGTGGAAGACCTACCCAAAAAGATGAGAAACCCGCTCAACTTTAACTTCACTGACACAGATTCGTCAAAAACATTAGGACTGGAATGGAACCCGAAAAACGATGAGTTCGAATTTTCACCAGTACTGCAACACAAAGAAACAATAACAATAACAAAACGTCAAATACTGAGCGAAGTGTCCTCGTTATTTGACCCCCTAGGCTGGCTCGCACCGATAACAGTGAAATCAAAAATAATTTTCCAACAAGTTTGGAAAGACAGCCTTGGATGGGATGAAGCAGTTCCCGAACACATACAAAAGGAGTGGATGCCACTAAGAGCGGAATTAACAAAAATGGAACAGTTTAAGATCAAACGATGGCTCGGATGTACGAGTGCAACAGATAAAGAACCGGAACTACACGCCTTCTGCGACGCGTCCGAAAAAGCGTACGCATGTGTCGTCTACAGCACGGTGCGTAAGTCGGACGGAACAAACAGGGTGAACATAGTGGCAGCAAAAACGAAAGTAACTCCAATACGCAAACAACAATCTCTGCCACGACTCGAGTTATGCGGAGCCCAGTTACTGTCCAAACTCGTCAACAAAATTAAGCAAAGCTTGAACAGACCTGACATGAAGGTTACAGCTTGGACAGACTCGATGGTCGTATTAGGATGGCTTAAGGGCGACGAAAACCGCTGGAACAGATATGTCGCGACCAGAGTGAGGTCAACAAAGGAGGTTATTCCGGGTCAAGACTGGCAGTACGTGAATTCAAAAAACAATCCAGCAGACTGCGCGTCCAGAGGTTTACTACCTACCCAGTTGAGTAAACACAAATTGTGGTGGCAAGGGCCAGAATGGCTCCTAAAAAACAAATTGCCAGAAAAAATCTACCTACAAGAAATACCCACATGCGAAGAAGCAAAGGTACACACAGTTACGGTACCAGATAACGAGCCAAACATCATAACAAAAACATTAAACAACTGCAATTCTATTGCAAAGGCCGTCCGCGTTATCATATGGGTGTCGCGTTTCATAAGCAAAGCGCGTGCCCAGAGAGCGCCCGCCGAGCACTTTACACTGGCCGACATGAAGGCTGCGCGCAACAAGATAATACATCGAGTGCAACAAGATCACTTCAAAGAGGAAATTCGCGCTATAAAAACCAACAATACAGTGAACAAAAACAGCAAAATTGGGAAACTAAATCCTTATGTGGATGAGTCGGACCTTTTGCGCGTGGGAGGAAGATTGAAACATTCAAACTTAACAGAAAACGCCAAACATCCTCTCATCATCCCGAAAGAGTCCAGACTGACACAACTTCTAATAAATGAAGCACACAAAACAACTCTCCATGGTGGAGCCAGACTGACCTTGGCAACGCTACGTCAGCGATATTGGATCATAGGAGGGACAACCACAGTGAAAAATACACTCAGAAAATGTGTAACGTGCAGTCGCTACAAAACAACCCGAGAAGAACAACTCATGGGAGATTTGCCCCGACCAAGAGTCACCCCTTCACCACCCTTTTACCACACAGGAGTGGATTTCACGGGGTGGGTGGACATCAAACTCAACAAGGGACGTGGCGTGCGAACGAGCAAGGGTTACGTCGCCGTTTTCGTTTGCCTCGCAACAAAAGCTGTGCACTTAGAGCTAGTCACAGACTTAACAACGCAAACATTTATACTTGCCCTTAAACGCATGGCGGCTCGGCGAGGCTGTCCGGCACATCTCTACAGTGACAACGGTACAAATTTCGTGGGGGCCGACCGCGAATTACAGAGACATCTACAAACACACAAAACGTTCAACAACAACTTCTTCTCGCAAACTCTCGCTGAACAAGAGATCCAGTGGCACTTCAACGCCCCGAGTTGGCCGTCGGCAGGAGGAATCTGGGAGGCCGCGGTCAAATCTATGAAACACCATCTTAAGCGAGTGTTAGGGGAGCAGAAACTAACATATGAGGAATTCCAAACATTATTGACGCAAATAGAGGCCTGCATGAATTCGAGGCCACTCTGCCCCTTAACAGAAGACGCTGACGACGCAGAACACTGTCTAACACCGGGTCATTTCTTGATCGGTCGACCAATCATATCAATCCCCCAAGAAAACCTACAAAACAGCAAGATAGGCCCACGCCGAAGGTGGCAACTAACAGAAAAAATGTTCCAAGGATTTTGGAAACAGTGGTCATTGGAGTATTTACACGAACTTCAACAGCGCGCAAAATGGTGTAACAAAACACGAAATATACAAAAAGGCGACATTGTACTCATAAAAGAGGATAACCTCACTCCAATGAAGTGGCCCTTAGGAAGGGTAATGGAAGTACATCCTGGAAGGGATAATTTAGTACGAGTGGTCACTGTAAAAACGCAAGATAGCGTATACAAGCGACCTATAACAAAGCTCGTACTACTACCGGTAACAAACAGCGACGAAAACGCCGACTCGACAGTTTGCCATCTAGACAGCTCGGCACCCAATTCCAGTAACATCAACAAGGCGGAGAATACTTTAACAGATATGCAACAAAAACGGCCCTCTGGACAACACGGCAGAAATACGACGCGATCGAGCTTACTTTGCCTTTTCATAATGCTTCTGACACTCTTTCATCCATCAAGGCCAACTGAATACTCACAGATGAAGGCTTTTACTCAAAGTGAAGACCTTGTTAACATTGCACCGTTCAAAGATAACAAACTCGTCTATTTTGACAACATGGGAAAGTTACAAAACATACATGACACTTGGAAAATAGTGACGTACTATAACATGACGTCCTACTGGATTGGATTTGAAAGTGTACAAAGACTGGTGGCTCATGTCGAAGACAGATGTGAACTTCTTATGTACAGAACAATATGTGACAGCGTTACGGCAGAGTTGAAACAAGAAGTTGAGGACCTGAAACATAATAACAACTTGCTGAAAACTCAGCACGGGGCCATTCCGAGACGCGCAATCCGAGGGCTACTGAACGGAGTAGGCTACCTAGCGAACACGTTATTCGGGGTACTCGATGACAGCTTCGCACAAAAGTACAGTTCCGATATCGAAGCCGTGAACAACAATAACCTTAATCTTTTGGCACTTATAAAAAATCAGACGTCAATTGTGGAGGCCCATAATAACATTTTGAAGAGGAATGAGGATGTCATGAAAAGACAGTTTCAGCTAATTCAAGAACATCTAAATACAACTGAGCAATTTGTACGGAACATGAACGAAAAAATAACCCAAGAAGATAACATGAACTACTTTAATATGATGGCCATGGCCGCTAGCATATTCATTAACAAATTGCAATACGTACAACAAACATTACTTGACACAGCAACAAATATACACCATGGACAGGTAGACACCAGGCTTTTCAGCCAAGAACAACTAAAGAAAGAGCTCAATACTATTTCTGGGCAACTACCCGCTCACCTGTATCTACCCGTTGATAACACTCACGATCAACTCAGAAGCATCTATAAACTACTGACAGTTAAAACAAGAGTTGTGGAAAAATTCTTCATAATCGAAATAAGCTTACCCTTAACAAGCGAAGTCAAGTTCAACCTCTACAAAACAATACCTATACCAATTAATACACAGAATACCACCTTAACATTAAGAATAGAATCAGAATACGTCGCTGTGAACCTAAGAAAGGATATCTACATGACACTGACTGATAAGGACATTTCCGCCTGCAGCAAAATTGATACCTACAATTTTATCTGCGCGATTAATCGTCCAATATACAACATGCACAGCAACCAGTCACCATGTGAAATCAGCATATTAACAAATTCGAGTACATCAAAATGTATCTACGAGCGGGACCAGTGCGCCGACAAATGGATCCCATTACAGTCTCCGAACGCATGGATGTACTTTTGCTGCGACGAATGCCTACCGCGAGTCATTTGCGATGAACATATGACTTCAAAGTCAATAAAAATGGCGGGAATAATTAACACGAAACAAGGATGTATTATTAAACACGGGGAAACAACTATCCATACACAGCAATACTTTCAAAATAATGTCAACATTAATCCCCAGATTCAAGTCCCATACAGTGACTTATGGGATTTAAACAGCATACAAACAAACCAAGCAATAGCGCCGCCTAAAATACGAATAACTACAGATTTCAACACCGATGATCTTAGCGAGCTACAGAATAACATTGAAACACTAAAACAGCAAAGTGTGTTACCCAACACGGTCTCAACACATGATGTGCACCAATATACGGTATCCTATACAACATTGGGTATTGTTGTAACATTTTTGGCCGCGGCAGGGTGCAAATACTTGCACTGGCGACGCAGACGCAACACTCTTGTCATTCAACAACGGAGCGCACCTCGCGCGATTCACCTGGAAACGAAGGATCGAGTCCCTGGACCAGTCATAGAGATGACCTCACGACCAATGGCCAGGACCACACACCGAAGTCAACAAGAACAGGAACCCGTCTATGCTCTACCTAGGATATCGGTTAGACCTAAGTTTGATATTTAAGTGAATAAAATATTATAAGTACTTATGCTAAGTGAAATGTAACTTGAGAAGTATGATAACGCTCGCGACTTAGTACTTAGGTTTAAAACAGTGCAAAACATTTTATACAACTTATGCGCCAAGCTTTGCCTCTGTAATTATGTTCGATTTTCTTGTATTTTAACTTAATTTTTTTTGTCCTTGGCAGCATGTACAAATATGCACATTATTATTAGTAAGGAAACACCTACATAAAATGCTATGTCATCATCATTGTAAGCTTTTTACCCAGTACACGCCAGTTGGCGACTGCCCTCTGACAACACAACATTGTGGAATAAATCTAGTGAAAATAACATCGGATTTGTTCTACTTCCTCCAACAACATAACATAACAAATATTGTGCGGACAGTCAAACTAACAGACTCGCCCGTACACACGTAGATTTATGAATACGACAAAACAACGTTTCCGAGGTTAACTAATCATTAATAATAAATACAATTCAGTAAGTTCTTAGCTGATGAGACCTCAACATCGACGGCGCGCAGGCGACGTCGGCGCAGAGCGCGGCGCTCTCGTCCGATGCGCCGGCGCAGTCGACGTGCGCGTCGCAGCGCCAGGCGGGCGGCAGGCAGCCCCCCCCGCAGCGGAAGCCGCCCCCCGCGCACGCTCGCATGGTGCCGGCGCTTGCGCCCGCGCACTCCGCCTCGTCCGAGCCGTCGGCGCAGTCCGCCGCGCCGTCGCACCACCACTCGCTGCCGGAATGACCAATTCGTTACGGGAGTGATTCGAGACTCAGTGCCCTACCGGCTTATTCAAAACTGATTTTTTTTATGTTAGGTTTTTCACAATGCATACTAGACGAGCTTTACATATCTGTGAAATCTAAAAAAAATATACTATATTTTCATGCAACTATAACTATTCGGCTCGAACCCAATCGGACGAGAGTCATTAGTAAGTAATAATGTATTTTTTTAAGTAAAAAACTGTAAGTATCCTAATAAAGAGAGAAAAAAAATGTGTACTGACTCGCGCACGCACTGGCGGTCGGTCGCGCAGGCGCGCGTGCCGGGCGCGCAGGCGGGCGCGCAGTGCGCCTCGTCGTCGCCGGCGGCGCAGTCGCGCGCGCCGTCGCAGCGCTGCGCGGCGCGCACGCACTCGCCGCTGGCGCAGCGGAACTCGCTCTCCGAGCAGTTGCGCGGCGCGCACGCGCGCTCGTCGCTGCCGTCGCCGCAGTCATCCTGCCGCGTGAGCACATCGCCGCGCTTTTACCTCCCAACATGAAACTAGGGGGCGAATCCCTGGCAATTCCCATATTCGCTCTCCGCGACCCCCGGCCTATGTCCCGCTAGACGTTTGTAGGCATATAGATCTTTTGCGTGGGTACACGCACGTTTTTTGTTTAAAACTTGATAGCTCTTATTTGTGTTTTTTTTTTTTGTTGTGAACCTACACCGAGTGTATCATTTGTATCCAAGGCGACGACAGTCAACTTTTTATAAAAGATTCCAGAAATTTAAAATTGTTTGCATGTACACTGACTAAACACAGATCAAACTTAAAACAATCAGCGTCAACCTTGTCGATAACTGACATTTCTATTTCATTACTTTGGTTCGTTACGTACGTTAATATTCCTTAATGATTCGCGATACTACGTAATTACGTTTTACCTGATAAATAATCGCGAGTAGACCCGTTTCATACATACTTACGATAATTATATTATATAACTACCAACTTGAAGATTGTAAGTCTTATAAGTATGTGTTTGTTTTTTAGTACTCGGATTCACACAGATGCTAATTATATCGTGCACTGTTTTTATATTCGTAAACGTGCGTCTGTCGAGAAACTTAATAAATAAATATAGCGAACATAGAGCAATATCATTAAGTTTCCCTTTTGTACACTTCGTTTTGAGCCCTAAAGAATAATAACGGCGGAAGTACGGGGTGTCGAAGCGCGCACCTCGTAGTCGCAGCGCCAGCGGCCGGGCACGCAGTCGCCGGCGTCGCAGCGGAAGTAGGTGGGGTCGCAGGGCGCGCGCGCGGCGCCGGCGCAGGCGCGCTCGTCCTCCCGCGCCGGGCAGTCGGGCTGGCCGTCGCACAGCCAGGCGCGCGGCACGCAGCGCCCGCCCGCGCAGCGCAGGTGCCCGGCGGGGCACTGCCGCGCCGCGCACCACGCGCCCTCGTCGGCGCCGTCCGCGCAGTCGCGGTCGCCGTCGCACGTCCACACCAGCGACACGCACGCGCCCGACCCGCACGGGAACTGCGCACACGCATCGCACCTTCACTCGCGCCGCCTGACTACTACGACGACGCGAGTCGCGCCTTTAAACGTCAAAATTAATTGTCAAATTCTGACATTTCATCGCCACAAAACGCGTGACTAGCATCATCGTACTACCTAGGTTGGTGGTTTCTCGGCTGGTATTCTAAGCGCTATTTAGAGGCTAAAAATTCCACCCATGCCGGGATTCGAACCGTGCCAGTGCTCTTTCCAACTGAGCTAATGGGCGACTCATATTTTACTTACAAAATGAAGCAAAATGCAGCTGACTCAGCAAAATGCTGAGTCAGCTGCCTTTTGCAGCAACGGAAACACACCGCGACAAAACTGTTTAAATTGTCTTTACTAGCTTACCCTTTGATGTTCTCCGATAAGTTTGTTTCGTATTTGTTAGATGTTTTGTGTGTGTGACTGTTGATGCAATGTTTCTCTTTCTTTCTCTTTCAAATGCTAGTAGCGTTTTCTGTTAAGCCGTGAATAATATCTGCACGATTCGTTAAACAAAAGCATTATTAGAAAATCAGCGGAAGAGCTTTCTTTTCGCGAAATAAATATTGAAGGGATACTTATTGCCCTTAAGCGAAAAGTCCTCGTCGCATGCATCCTGCATCATCATCGACCCATTATATAGGTGTATATTATTATAAGGTATAGTCCATACTCCACCACGGGGGCCGAGTCCGGATCGATGGATGCTCGCAAGACTAGGGGCCGGTCTTACTGTCAGAAGTCCAGTCATTATCCTGCATATCCTAACTGAAAGTGCTCAGATCTGGTGTTCGACAGAACAAGAGAAGCCGAGACTCGAGGTTCGCCAGCGGCGACGTAACAGTTGACGGCGTCACCTCGTGCGGCTGGCAGGTGCGCGGCGGGCAGTCGGCCTCGTCGTCGCCGCCGGCGCAGTCGCGCGCGCCGTCGCAGCGCCGCGCGGCCGGCAGGCAGCGCGCGCCCGCGCCGCTGGCGTTGGCCGCGCACTTGAACTGCCCCGCTGCGGGAAACGAGCGCACGCGCCTGCGGTTACACTCACGCTCGGCTTCTGATACGAGCTCAACAAAATGAACGATAGCGAGTGCCGTGCGATCGGCCAGGGCGTCCGTACCGAGGCAGGTGAAGTCGGCGCAGTGCGCCTCGTCCTCTCCTCTGTCGCAGTGCGGCGTGCCGTCGCAGATTTGCGCGGGGTGCAGGCAGCGCGCGCCGCACTGCAGCTGGCCGGGCGCGCAGGCGAAGGCGGCGCACTCGCCCTCCTCGTCCGATCCGTCGCCGCAGTCGTCCTGCGCACGCGCACCGACCGTTCATTTTTTTCGTATACAAATAAGCACAAAGTGCATCGAGTCGATGTAAATAAATGTAAGCTTTCTATTTCGGAAAAAAATAATTTTGAAGAAGACATTCTTCATTTCATAGTATGGTAGAATATAATTGTAGTATAAGTTAGTCTTAAGTTAGCTATGCCCTAGCAGGGTTCTTGTTTGTAACCATGATTTTAGTTAAGACCTTTATAAATAACAAGAATGCTAATAAACATCTTATCTTCTAAATTTTATTTTTCGACTAACCTTGTCGTTAACTCAGTTTTAGTGTTGTTTTTGTTTCACCTGTGATACCTGTTTTCACTTTGGCTATCGTATCAAAATTAATTCAGCTTTACTATAAAGCTCAATTAGTTGTCCCAAAATAATGAATGTCGGGAAGCGCGCGTCCGGCGCTTGCGCACCTGCGTGTCGCAGCGCCACCAGAAGGGGATGCACTTGAGCGTGGAGCGGCACACGAAGTGCGCGGGCGAGCAGCGCGGCGCGCAGGCGCGGCCGTCGGGCTGCAGCTCGAAGTGCTCGGGGCACGCGCAGCCTGCGCGCGCGCCGCCCGCCGCCGTGGGCGCCAGCAGGCACAGCCCCGAGCAGTTCAGCGCCGCGCACTGCGCCGTCAGCTCTGAGGGGAGGCCGCCGCGTCAACAACTATTTTATAACTCGTGTAACATAAACTTGAAATCACATTCTGGTCTGTGATATAAAGCACATCGTAGATTAAAAGCGCATATGTTCTTTAACAGAGATAATACTAAAAAATAGCTCCTCAAAATAGTCAATTGGAATAGACAAGGGGAATTGCAAAAAGTTATTGTGAACGGCGGTAAATATCTATAGTTGCGTTCTAATCGTGACAGTAATAACTACCTATACTCTGCGAACATTGTCAACCCGCAAATTAGAGTAAATTTATATAAAAAATACGCACGATCGAAATCATATGGTTTCCACTACATGTATTTTATTTTATTTGCGGTTCACAAAACTGAATGTTACATCTTAGACTTACAAAACAGTTCATATTATAAGAGGGCTTACTGTGATGTACATTCTACTAGATGTGAACACAACATGCAATTTGAGCGCAGAAGTACTAATCAAATTAAATACACTAATAGTACTATTTTTAATGGCTAAGTCCGTCTCCCACCCCATTGACGGCCTTGGTGGCGCAGCGGTTTGGCACGCTGACTCCGCTGAACCGAAGGTCTCGGGTTCGATCCCCGGCCGGGTTAAACTAGGAAACGAACTTTTCTAGTTTGTCTCGGGTCTTGGATGTTATCTATCTATTTATTGTATTATTATACGATAGATCGTCGAGTTAGCACCTATAACACAAGTAATTTAGTTGTACTTAGTATAGGGCTAACGAGATCTGTGTAATATGTCCATGAATATTTATTTATTTATTTATTTTATTTATTTATTCCAAGGTGTGACGCCGACGTAGCAACATAGAAATGTATTACGACTAAGGTATTTAAATTGAGACTATCTGTTCGGAGGCGGGTCGGTCGGGGGCGCGACTGACCGGGCTCGGGCGGCTGCCGCGCGGGGTGGAACAGCCGCAGGTCCATGGGCTTGTGCACGGTGTGCAGCAGCGTGTCGCAGCGCCACGCCGCCGCGTCGTCGCTGGCGTTGCCGCGCCCGCCCCCGCCCCCGCCCCCGCCCCGCAGCGCGCGCCGCCGGCACGACTCGACGGCGCGCGTCTCCCAGTCGCTCCAGTACAGCCGCCCGCCCCACGCCGCCAGCGCGAACACGTGGTGCAGCCGCAGCCAGCTCTGCCGCTCTGCCGCGCCGCGACAAACAAGCAAACTATTTTAAACTCCTCCCTTTTATAAGTAACCGGAGCGTCGGACGAAGGTCGGACGACTCTTCAATCAAACAAACAGAGTTCTGGCTGTGGTTTAACAAATTTGCAGCCATATCGAGATGAGTTAGGTTATCCCGTTAAATCGGCAATACGAAGAAAGAGAAGAAGAAGACACAAAACAACTTTGGGACAGAAAAAAGGATAAACGAAAACGTAAGCAAGGAGCCGAGGAGCGAGCACCGACCTCTAGAGAAGAGCACGCGCACGTTGTTCCCGTCGAGGTCGGCGACGGCGATGTAGTCGTCGCGCGCGTCCGCGAAGTAGAGCTCGTTGGCGGGCGGCACGAGCGTGAGCGCGTTGGGCCAGCCCAGCCCGCGCGACACCAGCCGCCGCGGCGCGCCGCCGTCCAGCCCCGCGCGCCCGATGTGCGCCGCCGCGCCCCAGTCAGACCAGTACAGCCACCTGCGAGCCGCGCCCCGCCAGTTAACGACCATAACACTGCTGGGAAACTGCTCAACGAATGTACCGAGTTACACGATCGCTGGCCGTTTCACTGCGAGATTGCGTGTCTCTGTTTACTCAAAAGATGTAAGCGGGCTGATAATGGAAGTTATAAGGGTTGGGTGATGATTCCCAGAATAGGATGCAAGGACGCACTAGAAGAGTTTGATATGTCCGGCAGATACTCATATATTTAGCAGCGCACATCGGCGTAAATCCAGGGCGTCCAGATGGCACCAAATTCACACACAGTCACAGCACAATGACGTGGAAATGTTGAAAGTCGAGAAAAAGTCCAGGGAGAGCACTATATTCGTTAAAAACACATAAGACGAAAGCGTGCGCGCGGCACGACGATCTAAGGACAACAGATTCGGCTTCTCGTTGCGAGGTGACGCTTTTAAGTACCTAGCTGTGTTATATAATTTGAGTGTAATAGATGGGAGCTAAGCAAGAGACGTTTCTCAAGATCCTTAAGGGATGAAAAAGGGGGTTACAAACTGGGGCATTATGCTGAGTATTGCCGATGGAACGCTCAGTTTCGTGAAGGTAGTGAGTGGACTGACCCCTTGGCGGGCAGCAGCGCGAGCGCGCGCGGCTCCTGCAGCCCGTGCCGCAGCAGCACGCGGCGGCGCGCGCCGTCCAGCCGCGACACCTCGATGGTGTCCGCGCCCTTGTCGCACCAGTACAGGTTGCCCGCCACCCAGTCCACCGCCAGCCCGTCCGGGTTCTGCCGCCAGACACACCACTTTACGACCCGGAATAAGACCCAGACACATAATCGCACCCCAGCGGAAAGATCAAATCAAATTACGATGTAATCACTACGACGGGACCGTCCGATCTCCACGCCACGGAAAGAAGTTGGGTGTATTGTAACGCACCTGCAGCGTGGCGGAGTGCAGCAGCTGGAAGTCCTGCGGGCGGTGCGGGGGCAGCTGGCCGGGGGGGGCGGGCGCCGCCCGGCACAGCCGCTTGATGGACGAGCCCGGCCGCGTCACGTCGCTCCAGTACAGGCAGCCGCTGCGACACGACACGCGAGGATTCAAGGACGGCTCTTCGTCCAATCGTTTCGGGAGTCACAGTACGGCAGACGTACCTCTCCCAGTGGAAGTCGAGCGCGACGGCGTTGGTGAGGTTGTGCACGAGCAGCGCGGTGCGGACGGCGGCGGGGGGAGGGGCGAGCTCGGCGCGCCGGATGTAGTAGCGGTTGGTGAAGATCAGCGACGCCGGCACCTCTGCAACACGCGCGCCGGTTAGCGACACCGGCAGGCCAGCGACACTCAGAAGAGGCTACTCGACTGGACCTACGACCCTGACCTGAACCTAAACTTACCCGATTTCGGAGTGCAGCTGATCCCGTCTTCCATCAGTTTGTAGCCTTCGGCGCAGGAACACACGAAGCTTCCAATCGTGTTCCTGTAAGAGAACGGCAATATAGTTGTAAGTTATATTAGAATTTATTTCCGTTGGCCGAACGCGTAAGCGAAACAGTTACGCTAGGGAAATTGCATTCGACGCTCTTTTTCAATCGGCTGGCAGCCTGTCTCGAATCTATAATTCCGTAGCACGCTTCGGGGGCCGGTCTAGACTGACCGGCAGCGGTGGTCGCAGGGGCTGTCCTCTCGGCACTCGTCGACGTCTGCGCAGGCGCGCGCGTCGGCGCGCAGCCGGTAGCCGGCGCGGCACCAGCACGCGCGGCCGGCGCGCAGCGCGCTGCAGCCGTGCGCGCACGCGCCGCGCGCGCAGCGCGCGTCCGCCTCGCCGCCGCACAGCTCCTGCAGAAACACACTCACTTAGGCCTCCTCCACATTCAGACAATTTACCGGGAATACTAGCGTCACGCGATGCTTGTGGATCCGGGACGTTGGCGCCCAGTGCATCGCTGACGCGCGAGATTATTCGAGGCGAATTCGTCCTGCATGGACAAAGTCTTACAACAAAGAACAGCCCAGCGTCCCCACCTTATGCGATTACAATTCAAAGTTTACCATGACTATATTAATAAAAACGAACCAGGTCGGGCTAATTTAGTTACCAGAATAATAGCAGTACGAAGCCATTACAAAGCAGTACAAAGTTTCTAACTCGAACTGAAATGTTAATTACATAAATCAATAACTCTAAGTTTTGTGACTCGGTATAGGCTTTATTAGCGATGTAATTTATTACCTCGTCGCTGAAGTCGCCGCAGTCGTCGCGCGCGTCGCAGAGCGCGGCGCGCGGCACGCACGCGTTGTTGCGGCAGCGCCACTCGGCGCCCGCGCAGCGCAGCGCCCCCGCGCCCGCCCCCGCGCCCGCGCCGCCCGGCGCCGCGCGCGCGTACGACATGGCTGCGCGGTGAGAACGGTTCACAGTTTACAATGCTGGCAGGCGAATATTACTGGGAATTTGTCAGAAAGTACATTAAGAAAAATAACATAATTCACGGGTAGAAGCCGTAGTCGTATAGAATTGAACATTTGTAGCAGCACATCGGTGCATCGTACCGCAGAGTTCGGGGTCCTCGTCGGAGCCGGCCCCGCCGGCGCCGCCGTCCTCGCAGTGGTCGCGGCCGTCGCACAGCAGCTCGCGCGGCACGCAGCGGCCCGCGCAGCGCACGCCGCCCGCGCACCCCGCGGGGGGGGCGCCGCCCGGCAGCGGCGGGGAGGGAAGGCCCGCCTCCGCGCCCGCGCACCCCGCCGGCTCGTCCGACCCGTCCGCGCAGTCCGCGTCGCCGTCGCAGTACAGGCTCTGCGCACAGAAACGCACTTTTGTCGTTTAAGATGACGCAAAAACGGGAAATACCGAAATCCTGATAGCTACGTTTTTAAGAAACCAAATTTAACTTTTAAAAGGATCACAAGCGGTAGCGAACCACGGCAAGTGTCTATGCCGCGCGCGCACGTACCGCATCTAAACAGAGGCCGTCGTGCGCGCAGCGCAGCGTGCCGGGCGCGCAGGCGCAGTGGCGCTCGTCCTGCGCGCGCGGGCAGTGCGCGTGCGCGTCGCAGCGCGCGGCCGCGGGCACGCACGGGCCGCGCGCGCCGCACCGGAACTCGTTCGCCGCGCACGACACCTCGGACGACTCTGTCGAACGATGCCGGGTGAAGTTTCGTAAGCGCTACCCACTTTTATTTAAGTCGCATATTATTCTGCGTATCTATATGAGACCTGGTCGGATTCTTTCGACAAAAATGAAATACGTAAGTATACGATAACCGGAATTAAATTAATAGTCACCTATCGATTTCTATTGTACATAATTTATTATTTATTTATTAGTTACTCCAACAGTATTTTCACATTTCATTTAAAAAACTACTTATTCTAAGGTACAATTATAATATATTACTTGAGTACAAAACTGGTACAATAAATATTACCTCTTTCAAATGTTGCGTATGTGTATTATATTCATCTATCTTCTTCTCCCGGATGATATTATTTGTATATATTATGTATGTTTATTTTATATTTTATTTATGTATTTTCCTAATTATGTCATTAGTTGCACCAACTACCCTTCTTTTAGTTCTTTTGTGTTTTCCATCAAGGGTTGTCTGGAAGAAATTACTTTTAGTAATAAGACCGCCAATTGTACCTTAATCTGTATCTTCTTATTTTCTAAATTGTAATTCCTGGTGTGCAATAAAGTATTTTCATTTCATTACAATTCCGTGTGAAAAACCTTTACAGGAGTATACAACTTTCAAAAAATTGTGTGTTCAGTAAAAGTTGAATTACATAGTAAATCGAATTTCTAATTCAATTAATTTACGAATTTTGAAAGCCAATTTACGAATTTCGATTACAATAAATTAATATTTTAGTAAAAATTACAATTTAGAATCATATTAATAAAATTACTTCAAATTGCTGTACATTGGTGTTTTTTATACCTAAATTTAATAAGGTTAGCAATACATTAAATTCCCAATAAATAATTCAGTTACATTTTAAATAAACATTGTTAGATAGCAAATTAATTGTTAGGTAGGTTACCTAAGGCATTTTAAATTAACTTTTCATCAAATATTCCCTAAATAAATAGAATGGCATTCCAAAAATGTCAAGCTCTGCTGACATTGGCGAGGTTTCCTGAAGATTATTGTAGGTCAGCATTGCTCTATTGAGAGGAGAGAATTTACCCACATTTGTTCTATATGGCTTTACAGAAAATGTCCGGGTGAGAGGATTACGAGGAGGAGCTCTGGGGACTGTTAATGTACCGTACTCAAAAGGTCAGGTGCATCTAGCGCGCCATTCACCAGCTTATGTAGTGACATCAAATCAATATTCGTTCTACGCTTCTCTAATGTCTGCAGGTTAAAGTGATCTGTACGCGTTGCATAGTTTGAACGATATGGACAATCTAAACTCTTAAAAGCCAGGAATCCTGTAAATTTCCTTTGATTTTTTTCTATGCGATCTATGTGCACCTTATATGAAGGGTTCCATACGGCCGAAGCAAATTCTAGGTGACTTCGTACCAGAGAGTTATATAAACAAATGATTGCATCCACATTTTTGAAATCCCTACAAATTCTTTTAACAAATCCGACCATTCGCCAGGCTTTGGTTACTATAGCGTCGATATGGTCCCGGAAAGTTAACGAGCTGTCTAATATCACACCTAGATCTCGAATTTGTGTTACTTCTATTAAAGGTGTCTGATTGATTGAGTATTGCGGAGGGATACGGTTGCGTTTTTTGGTAAAGTTGATACAGGAGCATTTACTAGCGTTTAGAGTCATCTTGTTTGCTGCACACTATAATTCAATAGCATTTATATCTTCCTGTAGTAGTTTCATGTCATTAACATTTTCTATTCGACGATACAATTTTAAGTCGTCTGCAAATAGAAGACAGCTGCTTTGTCTTATGTGTTCAGCAATATCGTTAATAAACAGGAGAAAAAGCACCGGACCAAGATGGGATCCCTGGGGAACAACAGAGATAGCCGAGAAAGTTGTGGAGCTGTACCCAACAGTAGTAACTCTCTGAACACGATTACTTAAGTAAGATTTAAACCAGGAGAGTAATAATAGTGATGATGTTACCGGAGCAGCGCTCGTGCTCGTCGCTGCCGTCGCTGCAGTCGCGGACGCCGTCGCAGCGCCAGGCGGCCGGCACGCACTCGGCCGCGGCGCCGGCGCCGGCACCGTCGCCCGCGCTGCCGTTACCGGCGCCGGCGCACTGGAACTGCTCGGGCCCGCACGCCGCGAACTCGCCCTCCACGTCCCAGATCTCCGCCGAACTCGAATCCCAAGCCTCGGGCGATTCTGTTATATTTATTACAGGTATAACCTTGGCCGTTCGGTGGGTGAGCCATCCAGTATGGGTCGATAAAATTGAGGGGACAGTGGGATGACAATGGAAGAGATTGGCAGGGGATTGAAAAGGTTGGCGTGACGGTGAAGAGGTTTGTTAAACCACTTAGTGTCTTATATAGGCTGATTAGGTAGATAAATCTCAATGAATGACGAATGAAAAGAAACGGATGCGAATAGCGAGAGACCGCGAAAGATGGCGTGATGGGGAAAAGGCCTATACCCAACAGTGGGCAGAGGTGAGCTGATTATGATAATAACGCACGGTAGATGAACGAAAATAATAAAATGCGTAAACATAGAAGTCACACCAGTCGGGCAGTCGGTCTCGTCTGCGCCGTCGGCGCAGTCGGTGTGGTTGTCGCAGCGCCACTCCGGCAGGAAGCAGCCGCCGCCGCCGCCGCACGGTAGCGCGCGCGCACCTGCCGAAACACTGCTATTACTGCTGCACAATCATTACAATATTTAATTACATTAGCGAGTTCGACAGTACCCAGCGTGGCGCAAGAGACGTCGGGGCAGCCCCGCTCGTCGGCGCCGTCGTCGCAGTCGAGCGCGCCGTCGCAGCGCGCGGCCAGCGGCACGCAGGCGCCGGCGCAGGCCAGCTGCGCGGGCGCGCAGGCGCAGCCGCGCTCGTCGGAGCCGTCGTCGCAGTCGCGCCGGCCGTCGCACGCCGCCGCAGCGGGCACGCAGCGGCCGCCCGCGCCGCACGGCACCGCCTCCGCCGGGCACACGCGCGACGCTGCAAGTCGCCACAGAGTAATGGAATGTTGCTCCGTCCAGATTTATTTACTATCTAGACCGTAACGGCTTGTGTTCTCAGGTACGAGAAGTAGGTCATAGTAATACTAAAGAGGTAATTACTTATAGAGATAATTATATAGTAGATAGATCGAATTGCATATCGGTCAGAGTGCTAATTATAGTGCAATAAATAATTTAAATTAAAAAAATACATATTCATGGACATATTACACAGATCTCGTTAGCTTTACACTAAGTATAAAGTAATTAATTATTTATTTGTTGATTTAAGTCTCACCGACGTGTAACATACAAGCATTACAATGGCTTAGTTTTCGTAGAGTTTATTCTAGTACCTTAGCCAATTACAAGTTGTGTTAGCACTTTATAAAGTTGCCTATGTTCAAACTAAAAACGAATAAGTATATACAAAAATATACTGTTTCGTAATATATCGGAAAAGCTATGAACGCACATGTTAAGATAAGGAGAGCTTATTTAAGAGTGTATTTAAGCAATGTTTTAATCTGTACTGACTGCAGTAGTAGAGCGCCTCGTCGCTGGCGTCGGGTGCGCCGGCGCAGTGCGGCACGCCGTCGCACACGAGCGCGGCGGGCACGCAGCCCCCCTCCGCGCACGCCCACTGCCCCGCGCCGCAGCGCGCGCCCAACGGCGTGCACGCGCGCCCTGCGACCACGCCTCCGCGTCAACAAACTCACACACGCAAGCTCAACACACGCACCTACGCTACGCCACGTGCAATATCACCTCTCGAACTTGTATGCTTAAAAATACAATGCGCTGTCGATTCTTATGCGTTGCATTATTTATCGCGTCAGTGACTATGAATCGATGGACCAGTTTTAGCTCCGTAGGTCACGATTAGTATTTAAACTGACGTTGTTGTGAAGTTTATAGCGTCGTTGGAAAACAGTACTAGATATGAAAGTAAAATTTTTATATGGCACCGCCGAGATGGGCATGGAGTGGATGGATGGAAATGTGTTAATGGTTAAATTTGTTTATCTAGTATACATTATGTTCGTATGTTAATTTTAAATAAATGATTGTGTGTTTTACTGGCATAACCGTCCATCGTAAGCAGTTCAAGATGTAGGTATAATGAATTTATGAATGTCTTTACTCTAACTAAAGAAACTTTAGGTCTGTTTGTCTTTTATTCTCAGTTGATAATTGTTTGCGACTGTTTGTTTCTAACAAATTAAAAAAAACAGTAAAAAAACAGCGAAACGTCGCACTGACCGTCGTCGGCGAGCTGCATGCCGGGCGGGCACTCGCAGACGGCGTGCCCGTCGGCGGAGAGGCGGCACTTGTGCGCGCAGCCGGCGTGCGCGGCGGCGCAGGCGTCGGCGCCGGCGCAGGCGGGCGGCGCCTCCACGGCCGCCAGCGCCATGGGCCGCGCCGCGCCCGCCCACAGCTCGCGCACCCCCCCCGCCGCGTCCGCGCGCCACACGCGCCGCGCCACCCAGTCGCTCCAGTACACGGCGCCGCGCCACGCCGCCAGCGCGAACGGGTGCGCCGCGTGCGCCGCCGTCACGATCTGCGCCGTGCACACCACATTTGTACCTCGCGACGCATGCGACGGCAATCGAGGGTGATCTTCCATCTTAACACTTCGCTCCGACTCGAGGAGCGAGCGAGTCGCCGCGGCGCACACTCACCCGGCGATGGCTGCCGTCGTAGTGCGCGCGCTCGATCTTGTCGAGGCGCGCGTCGGCCCAGTAGAGCGCGCGCGCGCGCACGTCCAGCGCCACGCCGTTGGGCATGAGGATGTGCGTGCCGATCACGGTCTCGGCGCGCGGGTCGGTGGTGCGCGCGCGCTGGATGGCCGGCGCCGACGCCTGCCAGTTGCTCCAGTACACCCAGCTGAGGGGACGCGTGATGCGGAACGATTACGACGGAGTTCTCTTAATAAAATAAATAAAGATAAAGTAAGCGGTCGGACTTGTCGCAGGGCTCGAGCGCGATGCCGCGCGGGCGCGCGGCGGGCGGCAGCGCCAGCAGCGCGCGCGGCACGGCGGCACGCGCGCCGGCCGGCGCGGCGTCCACGGCCGGCACGTGCGCGCGCATGATGCGTGCCGCGCTCGCGCACGTCCAGTACAGCGTCGCCTCGCGCGCAGAGAACACCATGCCCTCCACCGCGCCAGTCTCTGCGCACACGCACACACACACGGTCACTGACTATTGCCGGTTAACTCGTCGTCTGTAAAAGGCCGACGAGTCACTACAAGTTGCGATATCGTATATTTACAATCAAATTCCCGACAGAAAGTCTTATAGGTGTCACCGAGTAATATAATATTTAAATATATCGCGTTTGTTATCGAATAAATTCCTCTGATGTTATTTATTAGGAATATTCGGTGGGTCTGAGCATAGGTCGTAGGTAATGTGGCAAAACAACGTTTGCATAGTGTTAATATTTAAGTGGATGCTACACTGCGATGAGTGAAGGCGAGCCAGCAGCAGGCAGCAGCACTCACGCGGGATGAGCAGCTCCTGGTGCGATCCGTCGAAGCGCACGGACAAGATGGCGCCGCGCTGGATGTCGGAGTAGAAGAGCCGCGACGCGTTGTAGTCGTACGCCAGCCCGATCACGTTGCGCATCAGCTCCCTGCGGGCCGGCGGTCATATGAGCGCTACACCTCGCTACACAGAACTACAACCATGCGGCGTGGAATTCAACTAAAAACGACACGGTTTTTATGCCTAATGTGTCGGTAAAAAATATTTCAGATGTTCACTCAAATTGTTTGGCCATTGATTTACACAAGTGAGAAAAATGATAACCTTATTCATATTCTATTCATATTCTTTATTGCTAAATCACATACATAGTTATAGTACAGATGGTGTTGGTATTTGTAGATAAGTACATGATACCCTATGAGGGCACTGCCTTATTATGTATGCCAGATCCTAGACAAATATTTTTTTTAATTATTTAGATATTGATTACATGCAAAAGAATAAATAACAAACATACAAAACAATTAATAATTCCTTAACGAGATTGAGGGTTAAGAAAGTATTCATTCAAATAATAATAACAGTTTTTAATTAACAATATTTTGAGTTTTTTGGTAAATCAGTGGTCTTTTGTTCCATCTTTTATGTTTTCCGGTAGTTGATTATATATTTTTGTCAGTGATACATAGGGACTATTTGAATGTAATTGCAATTTTGAGAAGGGAAGAGCCAATTTATTTTTACGTCGGGAGTTTGGGGGGAGGTTGGTTTCCTTAAATAAGGTAATGTTTTTTCTTACGAATGTCGCTGCTTCTAGTATGTACCTAAATAGACGGGAGAGTGAGTAAGTTGTGCTTCACAAAGTATGGTCGACAGCTTTCTGGGCAGCGAATGCCGGCCAGAATACCTACGGACGCATTTCTTTTGGATGATGAAAAGTTCTTGTATATTCGTACTGTTTCCCCATAGGCTTTTTGTGGATATAGCTGCACGTTTTGTTTAGACAGGCTCTTTGTATAGAGTTTGATGCAGCATTATTTTAAGAGCGGAACGAATGGCCCGTAACAATATTGCACGGCCATCCAAGCGGAGGTGCGCAGGTACTGACTTGTCCTCGATGTGCGGCGCGGGCGCGTTGAGCTGCGCGCCGGCGTCCAGGTGCGCGCTCTCGATGCGCGTCACCGCCGAGAACACCAGGAACTCCTTGTACGCTGCCGGGACACACATTGCTCAGTTAACTGATCGCTCTGCCGGTTTAGCGTCCTCGCTGGACAGAACGCCAAACATACAGACCGATGAGTAGAATTCATCAGCATTATCATAATGAGCCGGTGTCAGTCCACTGCAGGACGTAGGCCTCTCTCAAGACACGCCGCGAAGCCCAATTTTTTGAGAGATGTAAGAGTTCTAAGTCTTCCCTTTCGCGAGTTAAGGAACTGTAACATTAAACTCAATAATTTAATATACTTAACAATGTAAATGTACAGCGAGAAGTTTGTTTTTCTTTGAAAGGTAACGTACGCGTGCAGTTCTTCTTGTCGGGCGCGAGCTGTCCGTGCGGGCAGCGGCACTGCCCCTCCGCGCCCTCCCCGCGCAGGCACACCCCCGCGCACCCGCCGCCGCCCGCGCACGCCCCGCCCGCCGCCCCCGCCCCGCCCGCCGCCGCCTGCCGCGCGCGGGACCATATCTGCAGGCACACAATCGAACAAACCATGCTGTAATGCAACATGACCAGATCTCAAAGGATAAAAAAATAAACAAACAAAATAGGACAAGAATAGAACCAAATTGTGAATTAGTATCATTATTTTTATTGAAAGGATTAAAGGAACTTAAATTTCTTTTTCTAAATTCACTATTTCATCGTAGGTACTGATCGATCAATGTTAGCATAAGTTTATTTACTTTTAAGCATCGAAGCACTCGATTGGATTTTTCTAAGTCTTTATTACTGTGTGAGTAATACACAGAGTGCTTAGTGCGAGTTTTTTTACTATTCGATCGCGTTAACGTAAACTCATATTTCTATGGCATCGAGGAAGCGCCACCTAGCGACAAGTATGGAAATTGAAATTGCTGAGTGCGAGTTGTAATGGTTCACGTTGAGAAGTAAACACGTTTACCAGCCAAAACACGAATAAACGTTTGAAAGACAGCGTTTTGCCAGTTCGAACGGTTAACTTACTCATACTCACTGTTCGATTAACGCGGTAGTAAAGTTATTCGATTAGATCTGTCAAACTCGTACTAAGCACTCAGAACAATAACACAACGGACGAGTTATAATATGTGAGTGGGAAGCAAAGGGTAGGTGAGCGGTGGAGCAGCGCACTCACGACGAGGTCCTTGAGGTTGTCGCCGAGGCGGCGGCGCAGCACGCGGTAGTCGGACACGTTGAGCAGCGGCGCCGCCACCAGCGCGCCGCCCTGCAGCATGCTGCCGCCGCCACGCGCACACAGACAAACAAACAAATAAACGACCACGTTACACGCACACACCATACCTTTGACAGCTGCACTTGTTAAAGCACTATGTTCAGTGATATGAAGTATGGCGTTTCGTGTATAGCGTTGGAATTTCACAAATTTAAAGCGAAAGCGACGGATGGCTTACTTGAATAGAACGCTTGCGCGATAAAGGAAGGTTATGAATCTATGTCTAGGTCGGTTTTTCTTAATACAATCTATTATGGAATACAATCGATCTCGAAATCAAAAAACAGTATAACCTGTGGTATCACTTGAAATCCCTAGAGGTGCAATCCCAATCCAACTATCGTTCTGTTTTTATTTACAAATGACAAGCCGGATTGTAATGAAACTTTTTAGAACACATTTAGAGGAGACACATAGTCGTCTCACCTCTACAACAAATTTCTCTATATCGATATCTCTTCAATCAATTTGATAAAATAGTTTGACTACGTGGAAGAACACAAGTAGCGGGCCGTGCTGGTGACGTTTGTGTCCCGCTGTGCTGCTCGCGCGTGCGCGTGCGCGTGCGCCACTCACGTGTCGAGCCAGTAGAGTCTGTCGCGGTGCACGCGCAGCGCGGCGGGGCGCAGGCCTGCGCGGCGCAGCAGCAGCTCGGCGCCGCCCCCGCCCCCGCCGCCCCCGCCCCCGCCGTACGGCGCGCGCCACAGCGACTGCGACCGCCCGTCCGACCAGTACACCATCTGCCGCAGACAGACACACCATTCGCACACTAAACCGATAGTCTCCCGACATCATCACCATCGATCATTTCACCCACTGCAAGACATAGGCCTCCCTCGCGGTTTTCCAAGCTTCACGGTATTGTGCCGTCCGCATGCAGCGACTCCCCCCACCGTGATCGTTAAACATTTAGCTATTTAATGATTTGTTATTCTTCTTTTCATCAACGCAACTAGTTGCGTGTGATTCATTCCTTAATGTATGTGTACACTTTTCTAGGTAGCTGTATTACTGACTGTGTACCGCACACAACGGAGGTGCAGGCGCAGGCAACGAGACGCGCGAGTTCGACAACTCACAAATCCTGCGCCAAACAGTTAGCTTTTCTTTTGATAATAACATAGATATTCAAACATAGAACTGTGCACAATTTTAATATACCTACGTCATAAAGACCTATATATCATACTTTCTTCTTCGACCACTGCCCTGCAATTTACAACAACCGAATTGAATTGCACACAGTCATCTCTGCTCGTACACTCAGTACTACCATATTATTGATGAACGGGGCAAAATGAGTAGAAGTGTGTGGTGTGACCTGCGCGTGCGTGTCAAGCGCGAGGTGCTGCAGCGAGCCGTTGTGCAGCAGCCGCCGCTGCGAGCCGTCCAGCCGGCAGCGCTGCAGCAGCGCGCCGCCCGCCAGGAACAGCCAGCCCGCCGCCGCGTCCAGCGCCAGCGCTGCGCCACCGAACAAACAATTTAACCGACCACCGCGCCCGTTACTACACATCGATATTAAGAGCTGCCGCGTTCATATTTGTAAGCGTTCGAAAATTTCAAATAATTTAGTAGTGTCACCTAGCGGAACTATCGTAAAACTATTGCCCAGCTGTATCACGTTATTAAGTATTCATCTAAAACGCGAGCGCGACCGAATATACACAACCAAATTTTCTTCCTTCGAAATACTCCGTAGCGTAATTCTGACGCGTGGCGAACAGCTTGCAAATAAAGATCAATCAGCATTGATTCACTCAATTGATACCTAAAGAAATCTAGCACCTGTTGGAGTGTCGTAGCAATGACGATAACTTTTTTTCTTTTATGTTTTACAAAAATCATTTTTAATAACTTAAAGTGAAGAAAATGAATAGTACTGCACGTTTCTCGGTGGAAGCTGTTGTATATTTCTGAGTAGCAAATAGTATATGTAGTGTAGTTACATGTGACGGGCGCGGGCTCTGTGTCGAGCAGCACGAGCGCGGCGCCGCCCAGCCGCGCGGCCAGCAGCGCGCGCCGCGCCGGGCAGCTCCAGAACAGCGCGCGCGCCGCCGCGTCCAGCGCCAGCGCCGCCGGCGCCGCGCCCTCCCCCGCCGCCCCCGCCGCCGCCGCCGGCCCGCGCCCGCTGCCGTCGCGGCGCACGCGCATCACGCTGCCCGCCTCCGGGTCCGCCCAGTAGATCCACCCCTCCTCTGCGCACACAACACTACGTCTCAACCACCGACCGGCACGTTCACACTGACGGACGTACCGAATAACAAAACATTCGAAGCAAGAAAGTGAAGAGGAAACGACAAAAGCATATACAATGTTTTGAATTCATGTACCCCCTCCCTTCTGAGATCCAATCGACAGCGGACGTGTTTTCTGCTTAAACTCGTATTAATATTAAATTAAATTCTTCGATCAAACACGGTGACATACTAGGAGCACAAAGCGCATAGATGCTAACGTTCCGATCCGTAAACTGCAAGAGGAAGATAAACGATTTGCCTGAGGCGGATAACAACCGAGCGTGAGTGAGACAACATCTTTTTTGGTAGTCCTGCTTTTCACCGATCTATACAAGCTAACGGTTCACCAATCAACGCACGCGCAGGCCTATTCCTTTGTTTCTCACAAAGTAGGAAGTGAAATAGCCTTTATTAACTTACTTCGCCGAGTGAAATTGCCGTTCAAATAGGCCTACGTTACATATCGCTGCGTTAATATGAACTTGCAAAGGTCGCCGCCACCACAGAGCCCAATTGGAAATCCTACACCTATTCATACGGTTTCTGAACCAAATAAGCGACAAAAAAGAGTCCGGCCCACAAGCAATGATTTTAGTGACGATTTACTATCATTTAAAGAAGAGCTTTTATCGGCAATGAAAGAATTGCTAACCACCCATACGTCGAGACTGGATCAATTAGAACATCAAATGAAGTCCATTCTCGAACAAAATATACATATCCACTCCACAAATAAGGATATAGAGAAGGCCATGACTGCCGTAAGCGAGGATATTAAAACCATCGAATCGAAGCTGGAGCTCCTGAACCAGAACAGAAAACAGCTCGATCTACAATTATCTAGCCTTGAAAGTAGGATTGATAATATTGAAATTAACAGCTTAAAAACCTGCATTGAGCTCAGGAATGTACCTAAAGTACCGAAAGAAAAGAAGAGTGACTTATATAATTACGTACACAAATTATGTGAGACGCTAAAATTCTCCATCATGCAGTCTGAAATTCGGGACGTCTACAGGATGCCATCTAAAAAAGAGAAAACTTGCTCTTCGGTCTCTGTCGAGTTATCAAATACTCTAAAAAAATGCCAACTCATTGAGGCGGTAAAAACTTACAATAAGACACATTCATCTGATGGCCTTAACTCAATGCACCTTGGGATATCCTCTTCTAAACAACCTATCTACATCTCGGAACTTCTCACCGGAAAAATGAAGCGTCTACTATTTCTTGCTCGGGATTTTGCAAGGACGCATAATTATGCGTTCGCTTGGCCTTCTAATGGCCATATCTATTTGCGAAAAGAAGAAGGACAGCCACACTTAATGTTAAAGAACGAAGCTCAATTAAATACGCTCAAGAGTGACTTAAGTCGCGGCCATAATAACAATAACATAATATGACTATATTTAGTGTTCGTCAAGTCAATCTCACTCCTTGACCCGTCTCTTGAACCAATCTCTTTTGGTCTGCATGATTTTTTATTTTGCTATATAATAAATTTCATTATTTGCTACATTTTTTATACACACAAACACATACAAAAAACCTACAATACACTCAACTACACAAATGTAAATAAACACACCACATTTACGAAATTCCTACGAAAAAGCTCCATATTTTTATATATTGCACGAGTCTATCACAATGAATTTTTTTTAAAAGTCACGCTTGATTTCCTTAATAAACTTTTATGTCCTTTTTATCTTATACGTACCCTTAAATACAAGCTTATTTTATGAGTAACGATTTATCTGACGTAATAGACAATTTGGATAACTATGAGATTTCTGAATCTTACACTTGTAACCCCGAGGACTGCTCACGTATCGTAAGTGGTACAAGTACAAAAAGATTACAAATCTTGAGTCAGAACATAAGGAGTATCAATCAAAACATTGCTGGATTTCAAACGTTCTTAGTCAGATCCCAACTTGAACCTGACGTCATTGTTTTCACGGAATGTTGGCTTAACTGTTCAACTAATTACAGTCTTCCACAATTAAATAGTTACAACTGTTTTACATCTCAAAACAACACCAACCAGAGCGACGGCGTTGCAATATATATAAAGAATGATTTAAGAACTAATAATTATGAACCAGTCTTTTCGGATGCAAACTGTCTAGTGTCACTTATAGGGGATAGTACTGCCTTGCTATCGATATACAGATCACCATCATTTAAAAACATTGATAATTTTTTGAAATCCCTCGATAGCGTTTTAATTTCTGTGACTAAAATAAAAAACATAATTATAGCCGGAGATCTGAATATCGACATAGGTGAGACTACCTCCGATGTGAATTGTGCACCATACCTGACATTATTAGCTTCCCACGGACTCCTACCCGCGCATAATAAACCTACTAGAGTAAATACCTGTTTAGACCACATTATACTTAAATCCAGACTTCACTCCAAAACTATTATAATAAAAAATAGTGTAACTGACCACGATACCGTCTATATTTCACTTAATCTTACACAGAACAACTTTTTTTCAAAACAAACTGTGACTAAGATTGATTACCAAGGAATTAGTAAGCAATTACAAGAAACCGATTTTGATGAGGTTATGAAGTGCACTGATTCAAATAGAGCTACAGACATATTTGTAAAAGCAATAACCGATATAATTAATAGTAACTCATCTTCTATGGTCCTATCTAGGCGCAAAACACCCATAAAACCCTGGATGACACAAGGCTTGTTACGGTGTATAAAGAATAGGGATAAATTACAGAAAAAAGTAAAAGCTGACTCTGAAAACACTATTTTAAAAATTACCTACAGGCGCTACAGAAATTTTTGTAATAACTTAATTAAAAAAATCAAAAGACAATACGAGAAGTCCGAGCTAGAGAAAGCAAGTAAAACTAGTATAAAACAAACATGGAAAGTTATAAATGACATTACAAATTTCAAACCGAAAAAGGTTACAACACAAGACCTACTACCTACAAATACTAATACGCTAAATTCTGTAAACGTGGTTAATAAATATTTCGCAACAATAGGTGAAAATTTGGCAAATGAAATAATAAATAAGAACCCACCCACTCCTTTTGTACCTTTAGAACCTGACACGCAAAGTTTAAATTCCCTTGTTCTACTAGAAACAAATATCTCGCAAGTAATATCATTAACTAACTCACTTAAAAATTCATGCTCCTCTAGTAGTGATAATATCTCATCAAAAATTATTAAGCAAAATATAGAAATTTTTGCTGGACCACTAACTCATATATGTAATCTTTCTATTACCACTGGCACTTTTCCTAAAGCATTCAAGCAATCTACTATTACCCCTATTTATAAATCAGGAGATAAAACATCTGTAAACAATTATAGGCCAATTTCTATACTGCCAACCTTTTCTAAAATATTAGAAAAAATTATTAACTTACAAGTGACAAAATTCTTAGAAAAAAACAAATTACTTTCACAGAACCAATTCGGCTTTCGTATTAATAAATCGACTACTGATGCAGTCACTAAATTGACAAACTCTGTTGTAAAAGGACTTGATAAGGGGGAAAAGTGCCTGGCTATATTTCTGGATCTGCGTAAGGCATTCGATACAATTTCTATCCCTCTACTATTAAATAAGCTTGAGATGATAGGTATAAGGGGCCTCCCATTGCAATTACTTCAAGATTACCTAATTGATAGGAGGCAATGTGTAAGAATAGGGAACAATATTAGCGACGCACTGCCAGTGGGCTATGGAATCCCTCAAGGAAGCACACTCGGTCCGACTCTCTTCCTGGTGTATTTAAATAGCCTCTGCAATATCAACATCCCTAACGGTAACATTATTTCATTCGCAGATGATACGGCACTTTTATTCCGGGGAGAGAGTTGGTCCGTAACTTTCAACCATGCCCAAACTGGACTTAACTTAGTTAAACGTTGGTTGGATACAAATTTACTAAGTCTAAACATAGAAAAAACCAAATACATGACCTATTCCATCGTTCCCCAAACACAACCTAAGAATTTAAATTTATATATCACTGCTCACTCCATCTCATGCAATATTTCTGCCTCTCTAGCCTGTGACTGTCAAAAGCTCGAATCAGTAAATTCCATAAAATATTTAGGAGTCATCATTGACAAGCATCTAACTTTCAAAGAACATATAAAGGCGGTTACCAGTCGTGTGCGAAAACTTATGTATATATTTAAAAATCTACGTCACGTGGGTGACGCTTACATAATAAAAATGCTTTATTTCGCCTTATGCGAATCAATTCTTACTTATTGCTTATCTATATGGGGAGGAGCACCTAAAACCTATCTGATAAGCCTCGAAAGAGCTCAGCGTGCTATACTTAAAGTCAGCCACTTCCTACCAATTACAACACCTACTACTAAAGTATACGAAACTTCTCAAGTTTTAACAGTGCGGCAGCTGTTCATACTGAACACCATTACTCGTCAACATAAAACTACACCTATCATTACCACAACTAGAAGACGAACTGATATAGTGTTAAGGGGGGAACGTTTTCGTACTGTCTTTGCAAACCGTTTTCAAGCTTTCTTGGGAATTTACTTATATAATAGACTCAATAAAATCCTTAATTTACAATTTCTCAATAATTTTCAGTGTAAAAAGCAAACTAAAACCTACTTGCGGAGTCTAACTTATGACCAGACGGAGGATTTACTGAAAATTGCCAAATAAACCTGGGCATAGGTATGTTTCACTGCGTAACGAAACATAAGTATTCAGCGAAATACTAATATACATATACATATCTTAACGTCTCTCTTATATACATACGCACACACAAACACCCACAGACACACACACACACACACCACACACTCACATTCACTCACACACACACACACACAAATACACATGTGCATGTTAGTTTACTTTGGGTTTATTGTAGTAATTAATTATTTATATCGAATTTCAATTCTCCAGTACATTTATGCAGTAAATGTCACTGGTAGCATAAAATAATAACAAGTTATATTCATCAAGTAAATTTTTCGATTGTAATATGGAACAGTTGTGTGAGCATTTCAACAGGGCACTGACGCCTGTATCACAGATTTTATCTACCACAGGCTTCAGAGTCTATCCAACCGTAACTTCACTATATTTAAAATGTATGGACTATTCATTGGATAATAATAAGACAACTAAATAATTATGTTATACTATAACTTATGTTACAATAACAATTGAATGTGAATTAATCTTAATCTTAAATAAATAAATAAATAAATAAATAAAATTGCGTTAACAGTGTCACCAGCCGCCACCTCCTTACCGGCGTCACAGTCGAGCGCGGCGGCCATGCCCAGCTCGGCCAGCGGAGGCAGTAACTCGTCGTCGACGTCCCCCTCGTCCACCGTCGTGATGCCACCGCCACCGCCACCGCCGGCCACCGGCAGACCGTCCGAGTCCAGCGCGATCCCTCGCAGCTCCCAGCTCAGCGAGTAAATCAGTACCTCGTCCACGGCTGCCCGTCATACACGGAGTCATAAAAGATAATTTCACACCAATGTGAATTTTAGTCCATAGAAACTTGATTAAAAAAATGTTGTTGAAGATCACAATGACGACTACAAACAAAACAAATGCTTACACTATTTTTATTTTTTAATGCACTAACCCGTGCTAAGGAACAAATTTAAAAACCTATTTAGAGGCTAAAAATTTCACCCATGCCGGGATTCTTAGCCTCTTATTTTTAGCCTCTAAATAGGTTTTTAAATTTGTTCCTTAGCACGGTTTAGTGCATTAAAAAATAAAAATAGTGTAATCATGTGGGTACAGTGATATCGTTCCGATGTTAAAACCTAACTGCAAAGTAGATAGTCGGGGCTGTAAGTAATGCAATTTGCTTAAGTCAGATGTCGCTGCCTGTACGTAATACAGAGAATGTTGTAAAGAGGTTCGAAATTTCACTGATGCCGTGAGTCGCCCATTGGCTCAATTGGTAGAGCGCTGGTACGGATAGCCAGAGGTTGCGGGTTCGAATCCCGGCATGGGTGAAAATTTTTAGCCTCTAAATAGGTTTTTTAAAAACAAATGCTATTTAAATTTTTGACTGATAAATTAAAACCAATTACCAGATTTCTTCTTACTCACATAATTTTGAACAATACTACTGAGTGTGATATATTATGTCAAAATAAAAATCACAGTGGTCCGTAAACCAAAGTCGCCCGTATTCGTAAAAAGGATAAAGTGCCTTGCTGAGAAATGATCCTCTGGGACTGCTTGTAATACTCACGTATGCAGTCTTTCCCCTGCGCGGTGAACCCCTGTGCGCAGGCGCAGCGCAGCATGGCGGGCGGCGGCGCGGGCAGGCACAGGTGCGCGCACTGCGCCGCGGCGCATGCGCGCGCCGCCCCCCCGCCCCCCGCCTGCACCGCCGCGTCGTACACGCGCAGCGACACCACGCCCTCTGCCGGACACGCCGTATACTGTATTCACTTGTACCCAACACTGTATTCAATTCAAAAAACCCTCTTCTTAAATTTCAAAATTAACAATAGGTTCTGTACGATCGCTTATCGTTTATTGCATTACCTATTATAAACATTTTTCATTTTCATTTTTTTCATAAACTTTTGTTTTAAGCATACTTAATAAACATAAGTTTACGATGCATTATGTGTCTACGGAAGCGCTTGTGGCTTAGTCGAACCGAGGGATTGGAATCAATCACTCGAGTTAAGTAACAACCGGCGCGGTCAGGTGCAGGATGGGTGTCTATCCCGAAACTACCGCTAGTGGCATTTTTCCGAGCGCTTCCGTGCTTCGCAAGACACGTTAAGCCGTTGGTGCCGGCTGCCATGTAATGACAGTCGTTAAGCCATGTCAGAGGCCTCACGGGCGGCTCGATAACTTCTGTCAGCAAGACCCACCACTGTATTACAATCCTCCACTAACCCGGACTTGGCCCTCGTGGTGGAGTATTATTTATTAGGTTTTTCAACAGACGCACACTTTACAAATATAGACACAATTTACAATAAATCAAGCCACAGTGTGAATCCAATAACTGAAAAACACAACATTCACATCACATAACATGTAAGACTTACGGACTACAAGTTGGCGCGATTACCTATTGGAACTAAAAACAATAAAGGAGTACGGCCTAACCTTTCTGCTATGCAGTAAGAGACCCGTGCCCCAGCAGTGGGGACATTCGAGGGTTGATAATATCGTATCGTATATTTTTATTAGGGATTCCGCAGAGCCTGTACGGTGCAGAGTGTTCAACGTTCTGTATGGTCGTGGAGAATGTATGTGTGCACCTGTGTCGTTGAGCAGCACGGTCCCGTTGTCGCAGGCTGGCGCGTCGCAGCGGCGCAGCGCGGCGGCGGCGGCGTCGGCCCAGTACAGCTGCCCGCCGAACACCTCCAGCGCCGTGGGCCGCGCGCCGCCGGCCAGCGGCACCTGCGCCCGCCCAACAAACAAACAAACAACCAATCAGACCAGCGCCGCTACATTGCTGCTCACCGCTTGCTCTCGCCTGTTGTTCACGTGGGAGAGGCAGCAGTCGAAGAGAAAGGTAACGTAGACATACTGGATATAACTACGCTCGGCCCCACAATGCGCATCAAGGTACCAGAACATTTTTTGATATTGGCGCGGCTTCAAAAAACAAAAATTGTTGGGACATTTGGGGCCAGCATCGTACACATTTCTATCACGCTATCACGGGTATCGTTACCTGCACCAAACGATCCAAAACATGCGTCTTTGCACCTACATGTATTCTCTTCGAGCACCATCGCCCTACAACCTACAAGATCTACTGCTCCCTTGTCATATAACATTACTATAATATGTTGAAATTTCAAGATGGTAACTGATGATGTGTGACACTAACAACACCGAAGGATAAAACTAGCAAAGAACAAAGCTTTGATGAGGCCAATGATCTGTAGCGCGACGCTAGATCAGCGGACAAGGTCGACAAGAATCGAGAATGAAGGCTGACCGGGTTCGAGTTGACCGCTTAGTTATATTTAGTTATATCAATGCGAATGCCAAACGCGGTTTGAGTGAACTTTATAGTGACTCGAGGGTGTCCGCGGTTTTCTAGCCCAATGTTTAATGTCGATACATGTTGTTAAATGATGACATTAAACAGAATTTTACAATTTGGCAACGATTAGACTCACCGTGGTGACTCGTTCGGTGTCCAGATCCATGTATTGTATGGTAGCGGAGGCCAGGTTAACCCAGTACAGGCGAGACGATTCCACGTCCACAGTCATCCCTGCAATACAGAGCGAATGTAAAGAGCTGCTTAACGATTGTTCGATTTGTAGGTTGGGCAGTTTGAAATGATTTCCAAGAAGGTTTTTTATGGTTGAGCGGCGGCGTGGCAGCACGCACCGGTGACGTCAGCCAGCTGCGGCGCGCTGTGCCGCGCGAGCAGCACGCGCCGCGCGCCGCCGCCGCCGTAGCTGGCCTCCAGCACGGCGCCGCCCGCCGGGGAGTGCGCCCAGTACAGCGTGCCCCTGAAATTGGTCAATCTTTTAAAAATTGTTTACTTCAAAAATTTAAAACACACTTTATATTCTCTATTACGTCAATATTTTATAAGCAGTGTTA
Source organism: Yponomeuta sedellus (assembly GCA_934045075.1). NCBI lineage: Eukaryota > Metazoa > Arthropoda > Insecta > Lepidoptera > Yponomeutidae > Yponomeuta > Yponomeuta sedellus. The sequence continues at coordinate 136,444 of OW203744.1, forward strand.
ATATAATTGTAAAAGAATATTTTTTGTTGCAATTATAGATCTCAAGGTTTACAAGTAACAATGCATTTCTGTACGTTAAGTAAAAAAAGACAGGGCGCTATGGCGCTCATTGGGGGAGGGCTATGTCCAGCAGTGGACTACATAATATAGCCTGCAGAAGAAGAAGTAAATCACTATATAGGATCCTAAATAAAAAGAAAAGAAAACCTCCGTCGCACTTACCGCAGCGGATGGACGGCGATGGATGTGACGTTGTGCAGATCACGGAACAGGATGGCGCTGGCCTCGCCGTCGAGCTTGGAGACGCGCATGCGGGTTGCGCCCGCGCAGTACAGCAGCTCGCGCGCCCAGTCCACCGCCACGGCCTGCAGCCCGCGCAGCCCCGAGTCCAGGACCACGCGCGGCGGGCCCGTCGTCAGCCCTGCCGCGCGGACGCCGATTAGGACCTCCAATTACACCACGACGAGCGACCGCAGCGATTATATACTCTTTATTGTTACCATTAAATCGGATTAAACGCATGCGGTTTTCTAGTGTAGCGGCCGCATTACGGAAACGTAAAAACATTCTACGGAGCTCCGAACAACATCCTTGCGCCGGCATCTCACTGACGGCGCGGCGAAGCGTACGCACATATTTATGTGGGGAGTCGACGCGACACTAGCGCCGCGCGGTACGCCACGTCGTATGCGTTAAACTAATAATACCTGTACACCATACTATGTGCGATTATAATTTTTGTACTTAATAAGATATGTAAATAAATTAGTTTTCTAATCAATCTCAGTGTCATACTCCAAGTTTCATCGGTCTCCCACACTAGCTTATAGGAACTGTGCGTCGTGCGGAGGAGCGGCACGGCGCACGGAGCGCGAGCGGGCTACCTGTGGCGCGCAGCTCGGCGCGCGCGGGGTCGGCCCAGTAGAGCGTGCGCGTGCGCGCGTGGAAGGCGAGCGCGGCGGGCTGCGCCAGCGCGGCGCCGGCCACGCTGGGCACGGTCAGCCGCGCGGGCGCCGCCGGCTCCACGCCGCGCAGCGAGCCCGCGCGCCCGATGAACAGCACCTGCTCGTGCGCTGCAATCAACAAACTACGATCATGATTCTGCCAACCTTCTTTTAATGTAGATCGGTCGACGATGTGAGGCGATACCGCCGCCTTAGATGCAGTCGTTCGCATCCACACTGAAATACCTGTTCTTACACCCGCTGCGCCGGCGCAGGTATTAGACAGGAGCAAAAGCAAACACGTGCATGTGTGAGTACTAACGCTCGCAAGTGCGGTTGTCGGCGGAGAGGCGCATGACGTGCGGGCAGGCGCACAGCCGCTGCGCGGGCGCAGACAGCAGGCACAGGTGCGAGCAGCCGCCGCCGTCCGCGCACGGCTCCGGCCCCGACCACTGCTGCCGGCTCGGGTGGATAACCTGACGGGACACACGTGTCTAGTGAGAAGGCCTACCAGATTCAAACTATTAATTATTAAAATAAATGGTTTTCTTAGAATACAATACAATCAGAGTTTAATTGAAATTAGAATAGGCAGACAGTGTGAAAAAAAAGTGTTATCGAAAATGCCCAGGATTGTATCTTAATAACGGCACAGCTTAGGAAATATAGCGATGCACCCGAGAGTTGATTTGATGTTTTTTTCTTATTGACCAGTGAAGTCATTAATTCCTGTACGACGCCATATTGCTCAAGAGCGTATTTTTTTTTGTTCTTGTGGATTTTTATAAAAAATCGTTTTTTCATTTGGTTTTCTTAGAAAAAACACAAAAAACGTATAAATATCATCACTTTCGGAGCACTTATTAAAACACCAACAAAAAATTGAGTTAGTGTTCAGAAACCGGTCAAATAGCCTACTCGTAGAGCGCATTAGCGCCGCGCACCTTGATGTCGAAGGGCTGCGTGAGCGTGCGCTGCACGCGGCGCACGCCGGCGCCCGTGAACTTGTCCGCGCTGAGCACGCTGTTGGAGCGCCAGTCCGTCCAGTAGAGGCGGCGCTCGAACACGGCCAGCGCGAAGGGGTGCGCCAGCGCCGCGGCCGAGTCCAGCACGCGGCGCGCGTCCGCGCCCTCGTAGGTGGCGCAGTGCAGCGAGTCGGCGCGCGCGTCCGCCCAGTACACGCGGCGCGCGCGCGCGTCCAGCGCCACGCCGTTGGGCCACGCGCCCGCCGCGCCGCCCGCCACCTGGTCCACGCGCACCACCTGCCGCACCCGACACACCGGGGACAGACTTATTTACAAATATTAAGCTAAGGAAGCTCCGGTTCATTTCTATTTTCTGCAACTCGATTTCACGCCTAACCAATCGATTGCAGATACTGTCCATCGGCTAGCTAATTACCTAGCTGATGAATTCATGGGCATTAAATCCAAAACTTAGGTTAGCTGGTAGATAGTGCTAAGTAGCATGAAGCTCGCCTATGTACCTACATATTTTTTTGCAAAGAAGAACTTAGTGTAATAATTAATTAAATAATTAATCGCAAATTTAATAATTAAACGCATTCAACTAAAATTATTTAGTAACTACCTAGACGTATATGTCCAACAAGTAAAGTAAAAGTACATGTTGCGGTATTCCCCACGAATATTATTAGGTCCCATCCTATTTGTAATTTGTATAAACAATTTCTGTGACATGGAAATTAATGCTATAACGATTGCACTCAATACCGATAATACTGCGCTACTATTATCAGCTGAAACTGAACAAAAAGTTTTGTATGTCCTAAATTAGCGATGGAATATGGGGTAACGTTTATGAAAGTAATGAAGGTGTCACGTAAATTAGTCGAGCAGGACGTCCAGATGGCAATGAACGGTCGCGACTAACCAGGCGGCGCTCGGTGCCGGCGAGGCTGGCGCGCTCGATGCGCGGCGCGGCGTGCTCCCAGTCGCTCCAGAAGAGCAGCGCGGCCGCCGGGTCCGCCGCCAGCGCGCGCGGCGCCGCCACGCCGCCCGCCACCAGCGTGCGCCGCCAGCGCCCGTCCAGCCGCGACACCTGCCACCACCACCACCACATCGGTGCCCACTCCGCTCCACTCCCCGACACACACTAATACTATCCAGCCATCGAGCGAGAAACTGCCTCAAATCCCTTGATTCTAAAAAAATTTGGTTTTTATAAAACGTGCTTGTTATAGAAATATTTCGAATTAGACTGATTGTGTCTCGAAAGTTCATTGAATTGTATTATATTTCACTCGCGAGAGCGCGAGACAACATCGCGCTCTCTCTGGTTCAGTAAACGAGGAAATAAAACTTTATACATTAAACAAAAATACATTTATGTCAAAAAGAATTCTACCATTAGAAGTGTACGAGTATTGTCATCAGACCTGAACGAACATACAGAATCCGCTACTTTACTCTCTTTTCAAGTAAGTCTTAAACGGTAAATAACTCTTCCATTAGACCAAAAAATATTTTAGTATATTTTTTGAGGACCTAAAAGCAACATAAAAATATATTTTAAAACTTTTTATTCCTAAACAGCCAAAAACGCGGTCAGCCATTTTTGTCTATGGTTTGAAGTCCAAAGAATTGTAAACAAAGTTTGACATTCAATTTTCTGTAAGTAATCTCCGAGCATAGTGAAATAACAACAACGCAACCATGATTTCATCGAATTTACATCCAAAATATACCAATTATCATTATTGCATTGTTCGAGAATGAAAAAACACGTCAATAAAGACCCCTGGGAAGTTGTGGATTCGTGTTCCCAGTGAAAAACTTGGCTCAAACTTGCCGAAAGAGACCCCGACTCTTTATCAAACTTTATGAAACTCCGGTATATTTATGTGAAGATCACTTTGATGTAAGTCCTATAATAATCAATGTCCACTGGCTCTGGCTGAAAGATGTTTGTTTACATACTTTAGATGCTTACAAGATGGCGGATAGCGTTTTCGCCGTTACGAATTAAACGAGGAAAAATTTTTTTTACTTTGCAAATTTTGCAGTCATCCTGCATACTTACTTAGCAAAATCAATATATTTCGGTTTCCTACGTTAAATACTATAGGAAATATTCATTTATCGGGTCAAATTTGATACGTGTCAAATAGCGGATTTCAAAGTTGTAAGTGAGCTGGATAGTATGCAGCGTGTGAGCGGCACGGACCTCGATCTGCTGCGCGGCGCTGTCGGCCCAGTAGAGGTTGCGCGCGCGCCAGTCCACGGCCAGCCCCTCGGCGGCCGCCAGCCCCCCGCGCAGCACCCGCGCGGCGCCCGCCAGCGCGCCCCCCGCGCCCCCCGCCAGCCGCGCGCGGAAGATGCCGTCCTCCACCACGTCCGTCCAGTACACCTCAGTCTGCGGAGCAACTCTAACGCTCTTATTGACTGCCGTTTTAGTGACTGTAACGGCACGGCAACATTTTATTACGAACATTCCAGACATGATACTCGTACATGACTGTCTGATGTGTTCACACACCTCTACCACGGACTGAACAGTTAAAATTCCCAATCCGCGGTGGGCTAGCGTGGTATGCCCATAGTCTCTCTGAGATACGATCTACGCATTACAGTGGGACGTATGCAGGTTATATATATATATATATATATATATATATATATATATATATATATATATATATATATAATTAGACGTGATACATTTTTATTATACCTTTAAAGTTAAAGAATGTTTCTCGTTCAAAAATAGTAAATTAAATGAAATGACTTTCTTGGTAAAACCAGTAATTTTAAATAAAACATATCGCCTAAAATGTTCAAAAGTTTATAACTGTTGCCGTTACAGGCTACATCAGCTAAAAGTATCTCATTTTATAAGAATGTGTGAGCGAAAACGATAACGACATAAGCACGATCTTAATCAAATCGAATAATTTTAAACAAACTTATTTATTAACCTCAAGCCTAATAAAGGAAAAAATCATCTAACTCTTAAATTTAGCAGACATAGAAAAAACTGGTCACAATCTTCAATACAAATACGTGCATATGGATTGAAAAGGCTGCAGAGTGGCGACGAACGCAGTTTGAAACCTTATTTCATGAGGCCTTTTTAATGAGCTATCTTCTTTTTATTCCAGCGAGGGTGATCAACTCACCGATGTTTTTGTTTAATGGGTTACGTAATCGAGAGACAGGTGGGTTCAGAATTTGTTGTTCATGTTTCCTCTAAGCCGAATTAGATTTGAAATTTGGTAAATTTGTGGTAATTCACTTACACTTTTTGTTCAACATTTGAATAATCACACGAGTGTTTTAAGGAATTGTGTAAACAAGGTCGTTTGATTTCAGCTCTGGCGCCAGCGAGGCTGCCGCGCCGGTCGTACCTGGTTGGTGTCGGGGTCGATGCGCCAGTCCAGCGCCACGGCGTTCTTGAGTCCCGCCAGCAGCGCGCGCGACGCCTCCCCGCCCGCGCCCGCGCCGCCCCCGCCCCCGCCCCCGCCCGCCGCCGGCAGCTCCACGCCGCGGATCTCGTGCCGGTTGCTGAAGATCAGCAGCGGCCGCGTCGGGTCTGCGCGCCCAGACCTTCCGTTACTTTCATTTCTTTACACGGGAGTGCTCGTCAACCGTTCTACTAAGCTTTTCGTGCATTTATTGTCTCGTGTTACATAAAAATCGTGGCTGCACGATGTCAATCTAGCAAATGTGCCGCGCAGCATATTTGCTGACAACAATTTAGTATAACTTAAGTCAGTGTAAAACAGCCACTCTATTCAAGCGCACCTATACTGTAGAAATACTAATAAACTTACGTAAAATCAACTACTGTGTTTGAAACTCAAATATTCGACAAATGTATGGTGAAAGGGCCGTCAACTAAACGCCAGACTGTACAGTGGCATATCTACTAAAAGCTACGAGTACACGAAAATAATGTTACAAATAGAGTTACTCTCTGCCACGTCTCGCGTCGTATTTTTTCCTGGTCTTACTCTGTCATAATTATATGTGGGCGAATACGAGGCAAAGACTTTTCAAAGACACTTAGACTGAGGAAATGTGTGGTGCATAAATGATTCTCACAGGTAGGAGCGTTACTTCATCGATCAGACTGTGAAATAGTAACGTACGGTTAGTAAAATAAAACGGCAAGAAGAATCGTGTTACGTTTAAAAAACATAACTGTTTAAACTTATTCGTCAATAATAAAGACTTTTCCTTTGTAATAATGTAAAATAAACCGATCGACCATAAACCGATCGACCGGAGGGCCGTCAAGGGCCGAGTGAGCGAGGCGCGACTGACCCGTGCTCTTGCAGGAGAACCCGTCGGCGGCGAGCCGGTAGCCGGCGTAGCAGCCGCACTTGTGCGCGCGCTTGTGCGGCCAGCACAGCTGCGCGCACGCGCCCCAGCGCGCGCACGGCGCCGCCGCCGCGCACGACGAGCCGTCGCCCTGCAGCTGCGGGAGGGGGGGGGGGGTGAGGTTACACTACTGGGGCTCTCGCTCGTACGGTACGGGCGGGGTCTTTCGGTGCAGACCATTCGGCTTATTTAGACGTAAAAAGAGTACATGCGTTCAACGCGTACGGTGCCACCAAAATGTAGATAAATAACACTTTATTGTATACAGAAATAGAAATTACACAGATTAACCTAGAAGTACAGACGGGCGGTCAATATGTACTCATTCTATGGAAATTATTACTCACATAAACCCATCCCGGATATGGCTTCACATTTCCGACTTTTTATAATGGCTGCTCGATCTAATATCTTGAAAAAATGGCGGCTATAGGATTTAGATTAAATCATGTTACAAAAAACAGTAATCAATTAATATTAATTGAAGAAGAAGAAGAAGAAGGTTACAAAAATGTCGCTAACGTCAGTATCTAGGCTGCGGAGAAACCTACGGAAGTAGACTGGACTCGCTGGTGCTGCCGAACTTTTTGACTTTGCAAGAGACAAAAGGAAACGCGCAGGGTCGATTGCCGACCTTCGTTAACCGGAGAGGCATCAGAAGGAGAATCGAAAAGGTAAGAGAGGGCGGCGACGGACCTCCATGTCGGGCGGGCAGTCGCAGACGGGCCCGGCGGGCGCGGGCCGGCAGCTGTGCGAGCAGGGCCCGGGGGCGCACTGCGGCTCGCCGCAGCGGTCCGCCTCGTCGGCGCCGTCCGCGCAGTCGGCCGCGCCGTCGCACTGCTGCGCCAGCGGCACGCAGCGCCGCCCGCCGTCGCACGCCAGCGCGGGCGCCGCGCACGGCTCCGCCCCCGCCCCCGCCCCCGCCGGGCTCCGCGTGCTCGTGCTGGCGTGCGTGCCGTTGCAGGCGGACTCGTCCGAGCCGTCCAGGCAGTCCACGCGCGTGTCGCACCGGAATTCCTAGACACAAGTCACTTGTTTTCAGATGGATTTAATACGTAAAAAACTACACTATTTTTATTTTTAATGCACTAACCCGTGCTAAGGAACAAATTTAAAAACCTATTTAGAGGCTAAAAATTTCACCCATGCCGGGATTCGAACCCGCAACCTCTGGCTATCCGTACCAGCGCTCTACCAATTGAGCTCAATTGGTAGAGCGCTGGTACGGATAGCCAGAGGTTGCGGGTTCGAATCCCGGCATGGGTGAAATTTTTAGCCTCTAAATAGGTTTTTAAACGTAAAAAACTGTTAGTATGTATTCTAAATAAAATAAATTTCGGATACGGACCAGATACAACTTTTTAAAAAAAGTTTTTTTTTTAATTCGTTTTTTTATAAACGTACATCATGATTGATTAGCTGAAATGTCCTACTACGGGTAAAAAAAAGGACTGTACAATATATTCGACGAGCACTTAGAATAATTTTCTTAAACAAAAACACTATTTACTTGTGTAAAATCGCAATGATATTACAATTTAAATTGAAATAATGTAAGTTTAAAATAAATCTAGTCAGTCAATTACCAGTCGGATACACTCTCCGTTGTCGCACTGGAACTCGTGGTGCTCGCACAGGCTGCGGTCCGTGCCCTCCTCCTGCCTGCAACAAGCGGGACACGGTTCGAAAGCGGCTTCTAGCTCTGTCTCTCCGAAAACGGGTATGCGAGGAGCGAAGTGGCACCTGTCGGGGTTCGGCGGGCAGGAGCGCTCGTCGGATGCGTCGGCGCAGTCGGCACGTCCGTCGCAGAAGTACTCCCACGGCACGCAGCCGCCCGCGCCCACGCTTGTCTCGTCCCCTGCGTCCCCAGCGTCCGCGACCCCCGCGGCCGCCGCGCCCGTGGCGCCCGCCGCGACGGCTCCGCAGCTGAACGAGCCGACCGGACACGCGCCCGGTGCCGCTGAAATATTACAACAGTAAGGTCGACTCGTGCACGGGCTAGCACCGTAAATGGCGTACCTACCTTTGTCCTAAGTTGCGATCACTAACTGTACAGTCTGGCGCTTAGTTGACGGCGCTTCCACCATACATTTGTCGAGTATTTGAGTTTCAAACACACTAGTTAATTTTACGTAAGTTTATTGGTATTTCTACAGTATAGGTGTGCTTGAATAGAGTGGCTGTTTTACACTGACTTAAGTTGTACAAAATTGATGTCAGCAAATATGCTGCGCGGCACATTTGCTAGATTGACATCGTACATGCTCTCAACCGCAAAAGAGATAAGATAAAAAATCAGTTAGAGATTGAGAGATACAGAGTTCACTAAAATTTAAACTGTAACATTAAAGTAAGTATGCTTAAGTAAGTACAATATGTATAGTAGCTATTTATAAAAGTAAGCCGTAATTAACTAAAAGTAAATCAATTATATTATTCGAAATTAAACGCGATATTATCCGCAGAGGGGGCGGGGTCCGACTTCTGTGCCCGCTGGTTTCTCTTAGGTACCGCCGTTAACTCGATGTCTTCGGAGTGTGCGCCGTCATGCACTCTTCCCTTGCATAGGTCAGGACAGCGTGTTTTCAAAATCCATACGGCAAAGGTGGTAAGTCCTGCTACCAGTAAGCAGTAACTGATCACATATTGATGTATGTCGTGAGTGGATATTTTTGATGGTAGATGGAGTTCGTTGGTCCTTTGTAAGGCTAGTCGTTTATCCACTTCTGACAGGTTCCATTTGTCCGGTAGAGACAACCCTGGCAAACCGTGGATGGTTAAATTCACAATTCTATTAATAGAGTTGTTCAGCAAGGGAGTGTAGAAGGATATATCTGGTTGCATCTTAACGTTACTGCTAAATTGATTCTTGGAGTAGATAGTCGTATCACGGGCTTGCACCATGCAGCCTTGTTTCAATGTTAGTATCCTGGAGTAGTCAGTAGTGTGCAGTGATACGTCCTTATCACATATTGAACGTAGCGTACACTTATCGCAGCACACATGCAGCCGAGTATTCGGCGCATGTAATTCGATCTAGTAGTCCTTGCACGATGCGCTTCTCATCTCACAAAGCAAGGCCGTTTGTTGACCGATTAGTTTTGCTTCGCAAGGTGCATTTTTGTAGTGTAAGTTGTGCACCGGTAGAATTGCTCGGCAGATAAAGTTATCTTTGCTTCTTTGTGTGCAGCGCTTTAAGTCTTCATATTGCATACTCATGTATGTGTTTTTTCTAAAGTTCATAGCTACGTATGCGGTTGACACTTGTATCAATTTAGTTGCATTTTCTTGAGTTTTTATCGGCAAAGGGATGACACGGTAGAGGGTGAAATCTTCGTCTCCGATGAGTGGTATATGAATCTCACATAAGAAATTGTTCTCAGTTATTCTTGCCTTTGAGCCAGTTCACGGATTACATCTTGCTCGCAGTTGATGGGTAGCGGCGACAGTTTTACAATTGGCCGCTTCATCGTAGAGGTCTGAGTCTTGACAGTAGTGACTCTGACGAGTCCGTCGCGACCGGGGTGGAGTTCTGTTACGCGTGCCATCGCCCACTTGCCGGGTGGCAAGTTATCCTCTTTCACCAGTACTATGTCACCTTCTTTAATGTTTTTTGTGGCCTCTTGCCATTTACTTCTAGCTTGTAGTTGGTTGAGGTACTCACTAGACCACGTCTGCCAAAATCGTTGTAACATATGCTCGGTAAGTTGCCACCGACGGCGTATGTCAACATCTCTGACGTCAGTGTAATCGGATATAGGTAGAGACAACGTAGGGCCGCCAGTTAGGAAATGACCCGGAGTTAGATAGTTATAGAATTCTTCCGGATCTTCAGTTAGTGGGCACAAAGGTCGCGAGTTCATGCAGGCCTCGATTCTGGTCAGCAAAGTGGTGAACTCTTCGTAAGTGAGTTTCTGATCTCCTAGTACTCGTCTGAGGTGGTACTTCATGGCTTTAACTGCAGCCTCCCATAAGCCGCCTGCGGTGGGCCATGCGGGGGCGTTAAAATGCCACTCCACTTCGAGTTTTCCTATTTCATCAAAGAATTCCGGCGTCAAGGCTTGTTTGAATTCTTGGAACTCATTGCGTAGTACCTTTGACGCGCCGATAAAGTTGGTTCCGCAGTCTGAGTACATATGTTTGGGGGTGCCGCGCCTGGCACACATCCTTTGAAATGCGGCAAGAAATGTCTCTGTGAACATGTCTGATACGAGTTCTATGTGTACTGCCTTTGTAGCCATGCACACGAAAATCGCAATGTAACCCTTTGAGGTTTTCACACCTCGTCCCTTGTTAAGTTTGACCTCTACGTGGCCGGTGAAGTCGACACCGGTATGCGTAAATGGTCTGGACGGGTTGATTCTCTGTGGGGGCAGATCGCCCATCAGTTGAACGTTCTTGGTAGGCTTGTGGCGGTGGCATTGTACACAGTGACGTAGTTGAGTTTTCACAGTTCTGTTGCCGCTGACGATCCAGTATCGCTGTCTGATGTAGGATAGGGTCAATCGGGCCCCTCCATGAAGAGTTGACAAGTGTGCGTGTTGGATCAGAAGTTGAGTTAGCCGGCCATTCCGAGACAAAATTATAGGATTTTTTGTCTCAGGAGGCAGTAAAGACTTGTTCAAGCGTCCGCCGACGCGTATGATTCCGTTGGAATCCATGTATGGGTTCAGTTTGTAGACGCTGCTCGAGTTAGGTACAGATTCGTTCTTCTGTAGTTTTTTATATTCAAATGCGAAGTCGGTTTTCTGCGCGCACTTGATTATTTCATTATTTGTAACTGATAATTTGCTCGTCGTTAGGTATGCGGTTTCGGATTTCGTCTTCCCGCGTACATTGTTGATAAAGCGCAGTATCCATGCCATGACTCTTTTTGCACGGGTGTATGAGCTATGTTTGAGTAATAGGTCGCTAATAATAGACTCGTACGGCTTGTTTGTTTGTCCTCTCAGCTGAGTATGGTTGGCGCTTTCTAAGTTCGTACTGAAAAGGCACACGGCTTGTTCCTTGTCACTGCGTGGTGTTTCCTCCGTTTTCAGAAAATCAGGTCCTTCCCACCACAGACTGTAGTTAACGAGCTTCGACGGATACAATCCTCTAGACGCGCAGTCTGCGGGGTTTTCTTCTGACCTTACATAGTTCCATTGCTCAGCCGGGATTTGTTTCTTTATTTTGGTAGTCCGGTTAGCCACGTACGTCTCCCAACGTGCGGCTTCTCCTTGCAGCCAGGACAGTACTACTTGTGAATCGGACCATGCTCGTACGGTTATGTTATACCCAGATAAGGCCTTTTTAGTTTTCTCGATGAGTTGAGACAGTAGTAGTGCGCCGCAGAGTTCGAGTCTCGGTAGAGTAGTGTTCTGCCCGAGCGGTGAGACTCTAGTTTTGGCAACAAGTAGAGTGATAATCGGCATTCCCTCCTCGTTTGTCATGCGACTGTAGATAACGCAGGAATAAGCCTTTTCGCTGGCGTCGCAGAAACCAAGTAGTTCCAAGTTGTTTTGGGTTCCGCCGAGCCATCTGTTAAGTTTAACAGTTTTGAGTTGAGTCATCTCGGCTTTCAGTTTCAGCCACTCTTGTTGAATTGATTCGGTTGGGTTATCATCCCATCCGAGCTGACTTATCCAAACTTGCTGGAAAAGTAGTTTGGCCTTAATAGTTATTGGTGAAAACCAGCCCAGTGGGTCATATAATTTTGATATTTCCGAAAGTAGGTATCTCTTTGTAATCTGAGATTCGGTGCCAAGTTTAAGGCTCCAGTTCATGACAAATATGTCTTCGTGCGAATTCCAGCCAAGTCCGAGTGTTTTTGTAGTATCTTCAGTTTTGAAGTCGAAGATGTTTTTTGTTGAAAGTTGATCGCTAGTAAGATCCTCAAGTAGAGTTGGGTGGTTACTCGACCACTTCCGCAAGTTCATTCCGCCGCCCCTTAATAAGTTGATGAGTTGGTGTTGTAGCTTTTTGGCTTCATCTAGAGAGTTATGACCGCTTACGAGGTCGTCGACAAAAACCTCCTTCGTCAGTATTTCGGCTGCGGCAGGGTACTTGTGCTTATCATCCAAGGCCAACTGTAACAATGTTCTCATAGCTAGCCAAGGCACAGATTAGATAATAGTTACTACGTAACAGATACATCACTCCCATACTAAAGCGAAAATACCTACGCTATAATAGCCTACAAAATCTTAATAATAATAACTACTGTTCACAGCGAGGAGAAATATACCATAAGTACCCGCTCAAAGAGTCGAGATTGTGTTGCCCACCGTGCGACTCACGTGCAAGCGCGTCATCGCACGAATGCGCTAGGGTTGTACCTATGATGATTATTACTGTAATAAAACGAATGTTGTGAAATAACCATATTTATTTATTTGTCAAAAATATGTAATATAAAATGACAAGCTGCCTTTGTTTGAGTTGTTATTAGATCAGGCCTCCCTATTATCTCAAGCCAATTGCGGCGTCTGAAAAGCAAACATTAAGGTATCAAACTTAATTTTTCGTCATTGTGGGCGATTTTGACCGCCACGTTTAATCCTGAAATTGGAATGGGTTCTATTTGTCCCTCTCTATTCCTAGACAAATATCTAAAAAGAAGGGGACAGACAAAACTGATTTTAGTTTTTGGATTGGGCGTGGCGGTCAGAGTAATAATAATAATAATATTGGCCTTTTTGCATCTACTTAATGAGATGATTTATACAGCGTCCAGTGGTACCTTCACTCACACTAGATGGGTGAAGGGACCACTCCGACGCTGTAGTGCCTGGGTCATGGTTTTATAGATGGTGTAGGCTTGCCCAGCACCTATACCATCCTGACAGCATAGTCGGCCTAGCCCACAGGAAAGACTAGTCAATACGTGCGGAGCCAACCAAGCCGCGGGTTTCCTCACGATGTTTTCCTTCACCGTTAGCGTGTGGTATTGCGACTGCAAATTCGCAAATGTACGTAACTTTGAAATTAAACAGTCATTGGTACATGCCCGCATTCGGGATCGAACCTGGGGCTCTCGCTTGCCAGTCTTTGGTTCTACCCACTGAGCTACCACCGCTGTCAGAGTAGACCACATTATATTGGTTTGAATTCGAGAAATACGTAAATATTTGACATCCATGTTTGTTGTACATGTTTTGTTTTTAATTTTTACTACGAAACACTAAAAAGCCAATTTAGTTGCTAAATTAAATTAACATTAAAAACAAATACACGATTATACTATTTTTATTTTTAATGCACTAACAAGGCTAAGGTTTATCCGTGCCAGCGCTCTACCAATTGAGCTCAATTGGTAGAGCGCTGGCACGGATAGCCAGAGGTTGCGAGTTCGAATCCAGGCATGGGTGAAATTTTTAGCCTCTAAATAGGTTTTTAAACAAATACACGCACGACAAATGGTTAACTACTATCAATAAAATATTACTAAAGTAGTAATATTTTATCGATGGTAACTACCCATCTTTGTCGTGCATGTATTTGTTTTTCACGACTTTTAGCAACTGCTGGAGCGAACTATTATAATATTGATATTTTTGGCATTTTCCATCAATTTACGACTATATGTATAGCCACAGTACAGCCGTGAAAACGTGACAGACAGAGACACTTACGCATAATAATGTTAGAACGGATGTGGTTATTTAGAATCAAAATTAACAAGTCCACGAAAAAAAGCAGTTACCTTTATATATTTATTTTACTTTTATAGTACCTACCTACCTAAATGTTTAAAGAAATAAATATAAGATTTAAAATACCACTTACCTTTCTTCGTCTCTCGGCAGTGAAAAAAATGATAATTCTTCATTTGTTCTTTTACCTTTACACCCATCTACTGAACAATAATTACGTGGTTTCGGCATTTCGAGTAGTAAACGCGGGAAACGTGCGGTGCGAGCGCTCAGGCGGGCGTAGCGGCCCTTTGGCGGTTGTATCGTGGACGATACGCCGAGCGGCAGGTATATAACGCGTGACCTTGAGCGAGTGACGGACGCCTGGCCAAGGCGCGCTTTTCGTGCCGTACGTGACGGTGCACAGCTGTAGTTCTTGTAATTTTTCACGCGGTGAGTCTCGCCAAATAATTTTTCCACGAAACATTTTTTCTATGTCTGCGGTGTATGCGTATTTGTAGACTCGCCACTTTATTATTAAGCCTTGGATGTCCTTTTGCAAGTTTGCTCCCTTTTCTTGAAGATTGTTAAGGCTGAATCCTGATGTAGTTTTTTGGGAAGCGTTAAAAACAACTCTGAGTTTAGTTGTAGTGGAGTGCTCCTTCAGGACCCCATGGTGTGGCAGAAAGCATTCAGGCTTTGTTTGCTGAGGCGACGGCTTGAGGTGTCCCATGTCAGAGTATTCTTTTATGAAATCTCTGTACATCGACGCAAGTTTCTTGTTCCTCTCGAGACGCCTTTCGAGTTGCAGGAATTGTGAGATGGCAATTGATTTTGAGTTACCCAGGTTTTCCTCGAATTTGGGGACCATAGGCATTTTCACCGTGTATTTCCCGTCGGGACATCGTTGCACCGTTTCTACATAGTGCCTTTCGCATTGATCGTCCTTTGACAAGTCATCGTTGCCTTGAATTATGTCTTCATATTCCCAGATTTTTTTGAGTTCATTCACGTCGATTAAGGTTGCGTGACAGTTGAATGTTTGCAGTTTCCCACACAAAATCCATCCGAGATGTGTTTGTTGGGCAATGGGTGCTTGTTGACCTCCGCGTAGCACACCATCCAGTATAATTTTTGAGTATACGTCTGCTCCTAGCAATACGTCTACCGACCGTGAGACATTGTAGTCAGGATCGGCAAGTTTCAGGTTCTCTAAGTGCGGCCAGTTAGCCTTGTCGAATGACGAGTTCGGTAAATTATTAGTAAGTTTTTTCATAATTAATGCCTCAAAGTCGAAGCTGAAGTCATTGTGAATGGACTTCGAAGTCAGTTGTAGTTTTCCCTTGCAGTCTCCAGATACTGACCCAATTCCAGTAATTGTGGCATTTAGTTTTCGCCTGGGTAGTTTGAGTAGTTGGGCAGCATTTTCCGAGATCAGATTTACCTGGGAACCCTGATCTAAGAGTGCCCTAAGCGGCACATACGTTCCGTCCATCGCCTTTATTTTCAGTTGCACAGTTGTCAGCAAAATTTCTGTGTCGGTGTTTGATAAGTGATTTGAAACTTGTTGTTGCTGAGGGGAATTGTATGCTCGCTGTGGCGGTCGGTTTTTTTCAATGTTATTTGGTGTAGAGTTCTTTCCGGCGGCAACCACGTAATGTAATAGTGTATGGTGTTTCATATTACATTCCTTGCAAGTTTTAGTTGACTTGCACTCCAAGTGACCGTGGCTGTACAAGCAGTTTTTGCATACTTGCAGTTTCGCAACAATGCCGTTCCGTTCTCTAGGGTCCGCGCTGACAAACTTCGGGCATTGCATCAGAACATGCTTTCCGTCGCAAAGTAGGCAGTGTCCATATACAGTATGATATGTTTTCGGCGTAAGTTTTTTATGTTCGTAGTAGTTAAGATTCTTCAGGGGATATTGTTTATTGAAAGGTTTGTTCGAGTGTTGATTCGACGTATTAGTGAATTCTTTCTTGGTAGTTCCCATAGTTTCAAAGGCCATGAACTTGCCTTTCAGGAACAAAAGAAACTCGTTCAAGTTAGGTATCTCCCTGTGATCGCGTAGTTCCTTTGATTTGATTGATTTGAACGAAGTAAATTGCAGTCGTCGATTCTCGAAGCGGTGGTTTAAGATTTCCCAGCAGCTTTCATAGTTTTCGGCACTGATAGTTAAGTGATGCACCAGCTTTTCAGCTTCGCCTCGCAGCTTGGTTTTAAGGTGCTGCATTTTTTGCGCTTTATTTATGGTGGGATTTGAGTGAATGGTTTCTACGAAAATATCCTTGAAATAATTCCACTGACTGTAGCTTCCGGAAAATTCAGGAATCTCTATTCTCGGCGCAGATTGTTGAAAGTGTACAGTTGACCACAGTTTACGGTTTAGATCTTTCTTCATTTCGTCGTATTTATCTTCGACGCTGACGAATAAACGATAGTAGTTTTCGTTCGACCCGTTGAGTAAGCTCTCTAGCTCCCAATGTAGTTTATCGATGGCCTCCCACTTTGATTTGAGCAGGCCAAGACTGTCTTCCAGTTCCCACTTCTCGTTAATCGATGGAATGTCGATTTTAGACATGATGCGGTCGATAGCTCTGAAGTTGCACTCTTGCTTAGTTAGTAGTCGAGAGACAGTTTCGTCAGTTGCATCCTCTAATATTCCTGACAAGTCGAAGTTGACAGACTTTGATTCGGCTGCTTGCAACCGTTTTAGTAAGTACATCATGTTAGTCTTAGTTGATTCAGCAATTGTCTGGAGTTTTTCAAAAACATTTTCACTGAAGTAAGGGATGTTTTTGTCTGATATTTCTATCAAAAGTGTTCCATGTCTCTCCTCAAAATCCTTCCACTGGCTTTCGAGAGAAGTTAGTTTGTTCTCAAGGTAATCTTTAGTTTTTCGTGACGCACTATCTTTCTTGTAGTTTTCACATAGTTTCTTTATAGCTTCAAAACACGTACACTGTTGTTGAAGTTTATCCATGTTGCACGTATACTAGGGTGTCCTTAGTTAAGCTGTTCCCGCTCAGTAGTTCGGCACGTAGTTGACGGTGCACGATGAGCGCGGTGTAAGTTCAGTAGCTCGAGCTCAGCAGTCCAGCACGTAGTTGACAGTGCGGGGTGAGCACGGCGTTGATTCAGTTTCGGGCAAAGGTTTTTAGCTGGTACCTAGCGCAGGTGCACTCCGGTTACAGTATTGTGCGCCTTCTCAATTTACTTGGTGATTCCCGCTTCTGAGAGGCCAAGTAAACCGATTCGCTACACGAGGAAACAGAGCACTAAATACCTGGTTATGGCTAAATGACCTCGCCGTTCCTCGAAGGACCATAAAATGTACAGTCTGGCGCTTAGTTGACGGCGCTTCCACCATACATTTGTCGAGTATTTGAGTTTCAAACACACTAGTTAATTTTACGTAAGTTTATTGGTATTTCTACAGTATAGGTGTGCTTGAATAGAGTGGCTGTTTTACACTGACTTAAGTTGTACAAAATTGATGTCAGCAAATATGCTGCGCGGCACATTTGCTAGATTGACATCGTACACTAACGATCGATCAGCTTCCAATTCGTTCAGTTCGCAATTCGTAACAAACGCTTTAAACAACCAACGCGGACTTGGCCCCCGTGGTGGAGTATGGCCTAACCTTCCTGCGATGCAGGAAGAGACCCGTGCCCCAGCAGTGGGGACATACAAGGGTTGATTACGATTACGCTTTAAACAACTGGGTCTGCAACCCAATAATCGACGCCACTACGTTTTGTCTGCGCTTGCCACAGAAATATTACTTCTTTTCGCATGGAATTCTGTTGACAAAAGTATTCCATGGTTACCATGGACACTTCCGCATACTATGCTGTGGTGCAAAGCCAGTAGGCGGAAGGAGGGGCGGCGGCACTCACGGCAGTGGGTCTCGTCGCTGGCGTCGCCGGGCCCGCAGTCGGCGGCGCCGTCGCAGCGCCAGGCGGCGGGGATGCAGCGCCGCGACTGCGCGCACGCCCACTGCGCCGGCGCACACGCGCCGCACGCCGCCTCGTCCGCGCCGTCCGTGCAGTCTGTTATATATAAACGAATTACATTTAACGATTGAGAAAATATCCCCTATTTTAACGACCAAGGGGGTGAAATTGAGGATAAAAGTTTATATGAAAATTTTTATTCCTTCAACATAGATATGTTCATATGCAAATGCAGGAAATTTTGTATGACTTGAGTGTGGCAAAAATAACGAGTCAAGTATTTCAGCGTTATTTTAATCAAATAATGAAACTTTTGATTAAACGCACAGCCCAAACCCTTAGGGGCTAGAAGCTTGTTTCGCAAACTTATTCCTCATTAATATGACGAAGTCCCTCTTTAAGAGGAGACTTTTAAAAACAGTAATCACGACGGGGATAAATAATAGTATGGTTAGCTACAGTTGGATTTCAAATTGGGTAACTTTTTCGAAGAAATGTGATTATCGGCATCGATTACCTTTAAATCCGTCGCACACGAATCGCTTCGATATGCATCTGTTGGCGTCGCACTTGAACTGGTCCTCGTTGCACGTGACGTTGGCTGCAACACGTAACACAAGCTTAGCACGCGCGCTACGTGTACCGAGCGCGGCAGTGAGCGAGACGCACCGCAGCGGGCGTCCTCGTCGCGCGCGTCGTCGCAGTCCGCGTCGCCGTCGCACACGTACTGCGCCTCGATGCAGCGCCTGCCGACACACCGCCGGATTCAAATGTGACGAATGCTATTGGTGTTACATATACAGGGTGTCTCATTCAAATCGGTCAGTATGGGAAAGTCTGAAACTATAAGACATACGAAGATCTGTTCTGAGGAACCATGTCATCGAATTTGATAACAAAAAAAACTGCATTCATACATTTTAAAAAACATCTGTACTCCGTTCGGGAATCGAACCCGGTTTTTTGAAAAAAAAAAAACTTCTATTAATCAAACACTAACAATCAATTGAAGAGCCCACTTAAAATAAGTATGTAGATAGTACTTATTTAAAGATTAAGATCTTTACCTAAACGTATTGAATATTGTATTGAAAAAGGCGGCGGTCACTTCGAGCACCTACTAAAATAAATTAAAGTATGTGAAAACAATGCATTTTATTAATTTTAGACATCATGTTTCATACAGACATGTACTGATTAAGACCTACACAATCGATATCTAAATAGAAATAGTGTAGGTTTTTTTTTTCAAAACCACCGGGTTCGATTCTCGAACGGAGTACAGGTGTTTTTTAAAATGTATGAATGCAGATTTTCTTGTTATTAAAATCGATGACATGGTTCCTCAGAACAGATCTTCGTATGTTTTATAGTTTCAGACTTTCCCATATTGACCAATTTGAATGAGACGCCCTGTATACTAATTAATAGCAAAAAAAAATCCGTTTTTCGAGATATTCGGCTCATTAATTCCATTTTGAATTAAAGACTCGCGATGCTCATACATACTAGGGCGACGCGACGTTGCCTAAATGTCGGAAATAAGGTAATTACATTTACTTAGCATATTAAACGGATCCAATCATGATTATTTATAATTATCAAATACCCATTGATTAAATATAAAAATTGTAACTGTTCTTTGTATAATTCATTGAAACTTTAACATAGCATTGATGGAGTATTTAACAGGCATAATGTGAAAAAGCGAAGTGTTTCATTATTCACGAAACTTGTTATAGAGATAGTTAGATAGAGATAGAGAACACTTTATTGTACATAAAAATGTTATAAATATTTTTCCTTGTAAAAATAATGTTAGAATGCATGGGCAATATTAGAATAGTCGAAAATGTATAGCAGAGCGCGAGCTCACCCGCGTCCGCAGTGGAACTTGTCGTCGGGCGCGCAGGGGTCGTAGGGCGGCGCGGCGGGCGCGGGGCCGCACTGCTGGCGGCCGGCGCCGGCGCCCGCGCCGGCCGCGCGCCCGTCGCCGCACAGGCACGCGCGGCCCGCCGGCGCGGCCGCGGGCACGCACAGCTCCGCGCACCCGCCGTTGTTCACCTGACCGGTTACATTCATATTTTTTTCTTTAAGACAATTTCAGCGAGTTTCAGTTATTGTCACGTACAAACATTTTGTTTCAAAAACTATTAAAGCAAGAAATTGACAATAGTAGTAGTATGACAATATTTTATTTAATGAGGAAAAACTTGGTAGACATTACTGCTCTTATCTGTAGCACTAACACTATGGATTGGTTTTAAGATGTAAATATTGACTTTTAATTGCTTTCCGCATCGTAAGGTCTGTCTAAGGGCGCGTGTCAGTCGTACCGCGCAGCGCGAGCGGCGCGGCGGCGGCGCGGCCAGCACGAGTCGCAGCTCGTAGAGCGGCGGCGGCAGCGCGGCCAGCTGCGACACGGCGCCGCCCGCCAGCCGCCGGATCAGCCCCGAGCCGTGCTCCGACCACACCACCGCGTCTGTGCAACCACCCGACACCCCACACACGGTTATTTTCATCACTAATTCTAAGAACACAGGCTTAAACAACACGAGTCCCTCAACTTTTCAACTCGACGAACATGTCGCAGCCACATCTCTATTTATTTATTGAATGTAGAGACAAGTTTTTGTTTCTAAAAAGAAAGATGTATTTAATAATTAGTCAATGTCGTGATCGTTCATTGACACCAATTTCATGTTAGACAGCCGGAGGTTTAGGTAATGGGCTGCATTGTATATTGATAACACAAATGTCATGCTTTTCGCAATGAAAGACAAAGTAATTCATTAATCGTTCATCAAAGTCGTTACCTTCATTCACTCAAAATTACGGTGTACAAACTCGAAAATAAATGAAATAAATTTGAAACAAAGCGCATTAAAAGAAAAAATCGATTACTTTCTCATGAATGAAATAAAGAAATGAAATGAGACAACGTTAAAAATTATCGATGAAAATACTTATGAAATATATACTGAACAGATTCTACTTATTTATGTGACGTCGTGTAGTCAACGGACAAAGTAAGAATTATTGTGCTGTTGATTAATCTAGCTCTTGTGAATAAAGGTTTTATCAAATTGCAAGCAACTTTTGTATAAGCTAGCACCGCGTGTAACCCGAGCAGTGAGTATCTATTTGATAAAGGCGGGCCGGCACGGACCGTCGTAGACGGCGAGCCCGTAGGGCTTCAGCAGCGGCGCGGCGGCCGAGTGGCGCAGCACCAGCTCGCGGCGGCGCGACACCAGGTGCAGCCGCTCGATCTTGTTCAGGTACGTGTCGCACCTGCAACACAACCGATATCGCACTCACTACCTATACGACTATTCACCACTACGAACCACGGACCGACCATCTTTGGCGGCGGCTGAATGAGCGTGGCCGAGGACAGAGAGAACTGGGGCGTTCTGCGGGGAAGCTTATAAGCTATGAGCTGATTGATTGTAACCGGTCGTGCAAACGGGAAACGAAGCAGAGGACGAGCACTAACGCGTCGAACGGACATAACGAAAGCTTTGGGAGGGACCCTACGAGCAGCCATACATCTGGCGTAGCCATGAGGATACGACGAAGAAAAAGAAGATTGATTAAAAAACAATTTAACGTTGATGTTGGTAAGTCCATTGATATGGGCCGGCATTCTTTACAGTGTTGCACTAGCACAATGGCGGAAGAGCAGAAAATAAAAATATTTCACATTCCGTTTCATATACGGCTGTCATTGAATTTCGGCCAAAGTTAAGATATACAAATCAGGGATTGGTGTTACTTAAAATAATGCCGTTAATAAACTATTTAAGAGCATGACAGTTTTTTTCCGTATTTAAACGATTCTTATCGACAGGTACTTTTGAGGCAAACGCGTCGGCAATGGAACATAATATAAGGCAAGCCCTATCAATATGGGAACTATCCTGCGCAGAACGATCCTATTAGATTTATTATTAGATGCCTGTCGCACAGAGCGACAATGCGAACTTTCGGTTTTCATTACAGAAACAATCTGTGGTTACACTATTTTTATTTTTAATGCACTAACGGCCGAATACTCAAACGTCAGTCAAATCGATCACTCAGTTGAAGGGCATTCAAATTTGAACATCTGTTAAATATTGAGTGGTATACACAAACGTCATTCAAACAATTTCAGACCGTGATCAGCTGAGAAGCCGTCAAATAAACAACAAGTCTGTTTTCATTGACAAAATATTTAAACTTACCTTATGAATCCGATTTACGCAGAATTTGTTCGATCTTTTTTAAGTTTTGTGATGAAATATGAAGTATTTTTATAAAAATAAAATAAAATAAATCATAACATGATTTATGAAACAAACTTAAATTATTATTACCTCGTTTTGTACAAAGCAAAATGTTTAATGTTGTAATAATAATATCTTATATTGTCGTAGAACGAAACGTTAGGGCCATCTCACCAATGACATTTGAAAAGTCTACCACAATAAAAACATTGCGGTATTGCGGTTTTTTAAAGCTATTCCCTGATAAATACTAATATAAACAAGAATTGAATGAGAATTATTATTATGCGTTATTATGCCAGTAGCATAATATTAATATTAATAACGCAGGGTTATTAAAATTTGGTCCACTGGCTGTTTGGATCTATTACTCCTTGTAACTGGTTGGATTGTATGTCAAAAGACGGACAGACTCCAAATATAATACCGTCTCTATCGACAGCCGGAACCGCGCATGGAAGTCTGTTTCATTATAATACTCGAATGCATTTAACTTTGCCTCATTTCTTCGAGGCACATTAAGCCCTTCCTCGACATGATAAGGACATTGTTTTTCACATAAGTTCACTGATATTACAACTTTTTTACGATTTGAAGGTCCTCGCGACCACTTTCAATTGTAACGCCTACTCAACTCGATTTGACAGCCCATTTGACAGATAAATCGCGCTAAGTGGCGTTCGAGTATACGAATTTTTCGCAGAGTGATGTTTAACTACCAGTTATTTTGTGTTCCACTTAAATTTAACACAAGCTTTTAACTAACGTTTGTGTATACGAATTTTGTGTTTAACGGCTTGTCAATTACTTAAGATGCCTTTAAATATTTGAATGACGTTTGAGTATTCGGCCGTAACCCGTGCTAAGGAACAAATTTAAAAACCTATTTAGAGGCTAAAAATTTCACCCATGCCGGGATTCGAACCCGCAACCTCTGGCTATCCGTACCAGCGCTCTACCAATTGAGCCAATGGGCGACTCACGGCATCAGTGAAATTTCGAACCTCTTTACAATATTCTCTGTATTACGTACAGGCAGCGACATCTGACTTAAGCAAATTGCATTACTTACAGCCCCGACTACCTACTTTGCAGTTAGGTTTAACATCGGAACGATATCACTGTACCCACATGATTACACTATTTTTATTTTTTATTGGGCGTGAGTCGCCCATTGGCTCAATTGGTAGAGCGCTGGTACGGATAGCCAGAGGTTGCGGGTTCGAATCCCGGCATGGGTGAAATTTTTAGCCTCTAAATAGGTTTTTAAATTTGTTCCTTAGCACGGGTTAGTGCATTAAAAATAAAAATAGTGTAATCATGTGGGTACAGTGATATCGTTCCGATGTTAAACCTAACTGCAAAGTAGGTGGTCGGGGCTGTAAGTAATGCAATTTGCTTAAGTCAGATGTCGCTGCCTGTACGTAATACAGAGAATATTGTAAAGAGGTTCGAAATTTCACTGATGCCGTGAGTCGCCCATTGGCTCAATTGGTAGAGCGCTGGTACGGATAGCCAGAGGTTGCGGGTTCGAATCCCGGCATGGGTGAAATTTTTAGCCTCTAAATAGGTTTTTAAATCTGTGGTTGTATTGTTTACAGCTATCAGTTGATAAATTACCGAATACGCATGTTCTCGTACACAGCTGGACTTATGCCTTCTTCAAAGGAGGCCATTTCATTCTGTCCTCGGCCATCCTCGTCCAGTAGTCGAAATCGCATACAAAATAACCCAATCGACAACTGTTAATAGTAAATCGACACACTGTCAACGAAAGGGGTAAGCACAGCAAGACAAGAGTCATCGGGTAGTGGTAGACCCCGTGACCGTCGCGTCAGTGCAGGTCTGTGTCGAGCAAGTGTACTCACCAGTAGAGGTAGTCTGCGTGCAGCGCGAGTCCGTTGGGCCAGTGCAGGTCTGTGTCGAGCAGCGTGGTGACGTTGCGGCCGGCCGGGTCGGCGGCCAGCAGCGCGGCGCGCGCCGCCCACGACGCCCAGTACAGCGCGGGCGCGCCGCTGCCGGCGCCGGCTGCCAGCGCCAGCGCGCGCGGGTGCGAGCCGGGCGCGGCCAGCAGCGTGCGCCGCACGTGCGGCGCGTCCAGCCGCGCCACCGAGATCGTGCCCAGCGCGTCGTCCGACCAGTACAGGTTGCCCGCTGCCGGACGACGGACCCGTTAACGACGATCACTAAACGGCGCTACCGCAGTTTACTCCGGTTCGTAACCCTATGAGTCCAAGTGATTGTGACATCCTGCGGTAGCGTGGGTCGGATGTGTTCAGTTTTTTGCAGGTTGTCTCTTTCAGAGTAGAGGCTTCTCCACCATACATGACCATTGATGAGATATAACATTGAAGGGTTTTATACGACGATAAAATTAACAAAAAATTACTTTACAAAACACAATACAGTCGTTTTGCAGAATTATTGAATAAACTTAGACATATTACTTGACTTGATACTTTGTTGGAAAAATCATAAAAAGAGAAACCAAATTATGTGTGTATTTAAACTCTAATCAAGTATGTAAATATAAAAGTGCAGTACTCAATCTAAAACAAAAAACTCAAATGTCGATAAATCAAACAAAACGCTTAAGACGAGCGCTGGTTTACATTTCAATTGGTTCTCTTCCTTATTAATGTTGTTAAATCATTTGAGTCTACGACCAAAAAGAAGTATGATCTATAAATATATATTATCAGGTAGGTACACTTCTTCTTTTCGTGTCAGCAGCTTGACCAGTTTACATTCTTCCTGCCAAATAGTTGGGCACTGCAATCGGGTACAGTGTACACAATGTAGTACGTGTAGCAAGTCGCACTGACCGTCGGTGTCGAGCGCGAGTCCCTCGCAGTTGTCGACGTCGGCGGCCACGAACACCTCGCGCGCGCTTCCGTCCAGCTTCTGCCGCACGATCTCGAACCTGCGCACGCAGCGAGCTTGTCATCATCTACCCTCACAATACAATCACTTGGCCAGGCCCTACAGTCCGTTAATGCATTGTAGTGCAATGACACTTGCACGAACGTAACGATTTCATTTCTGCTTTAAGTATTTTCGCACATGTATCAACCCTTCTAGGCCCCAATAGTTTAAAAACACGTCACGTGACCCGCTCATTTATTTGACATTGTAGTGTGATGCCGTAACAGAATTTAGACCCTGGTCCTATGCTAGGTACTCCTTGATAGGTACTCATTATCAGTTAAGGATATCAGTTTTGCTGTGTGACTCGTTTGTGAGTAAAATGTCGACATACATTTTTTTCTACTCCTCACAAACACCCAGATTGAATGGATGAATTTTCAGGTGTAACAAAACCAACCCGGACTTGGCCCCCACGGTAAATCTAATTAACTTTAAAGGACTGTGTCATCTTGTCTTGGGGCAGGGGGGCGCGGGGCGCGGTCTCACCTGTGCACGTCGCAGTAGTAGAGCCAGGGGGCGGGGGCGGTCTGACCTGTGCACGTCGCAGTAGTAGAGCCAGGGGGGCGCGGGGCGCGGTCTGACCTGTGCACGTCGCAGTAGTAGAGCCAGGGGGCGGGGGCGGTCTGACCTGTGCACGTCGCAGTAGTAGAGCCAGGGGGGCGCGGGGCGCGGTCTGACCTGTGCACGTCGCAGTAGAAGAGCCAGGGGGGCGCGGGGCGCGGTCTCACCTGTGCACGTCGCAGTAGTAGAGCCAGGGGGGCGCGGTCTCACCTGTGCACGTCGCAGTAGTAGAGCCAGGGGGGCGCGGTCTCACCTGTGCACGTCGCAGTAGTAGAGCCAGGGGGGCGGGGGCGGTCTGACCTGTGCACGTCGCAGTAGTAGAGCCAGGGGCGCGGGGCGCGGTCTGACCTGTGCACGTCGCAGTAGTAGAGCCAGGGGCGCGGGGCGCGGTCTGACCTGTGCACGTCGCAGTAGTAGAGCCAGGGGGGCGGGCGCGGGGCGCGGTCTGACCTGTGCACGTCGCAGTAGTAGAGCCAGGGGGGCGGGGGGCGGTCTGACCTGTGCACGTCGCAGTAGTAGAGCCAGGGGGGCGGGGGCGGTCTGACCTGTGCACGTCGCAGTAGTAGAGCCAGGGGGGCGGGGGGCGGTCTGACCTGTGCACGTCGCAGTAGTAGAGCCAGGGGGGCGGGGGCGGTCTGACCTGTGCACGTCGCAGTAGTAGAGCCAGGGGGGCGCGGTCTCACCTGTGCACGTCGCAGTAGTAGAGCCAGGGGGGCGGGCGCGGGGCGCGGTCTCACCTGTGCACGTCGCAGTAGTAGAGCCAGGGGGGCACGGTCTCACCTGTGCACGTCGCAGTAGTAGAGCCAGCCGGCGCGCGCGTCGACGGCGGCGGCGGTGGCGCGCGCCAGGCGCGTGGCGGGCGCGACGGGCTCCCAGCCGGCGCGGCGCGCGTCCAGCGCCACGCTCTGCACCATGGGCGGCGAGCCGCGCGCCACCACCAGGTAGCGCGCCAGCTCCGCGCCTGCACACACCGAGCCCGTCACACCGACACCGCTATACTTCAATGCTGTAGTTATTATGCATGTAAGCGAGCTCAAACGACCCAGTACACACATCATTTCGTCGTATGTAACTTGTAGCGTTATTTATTTTTAGCGAAATACGCTACTAAAATTATTATTGTTCTTTTTTCCAACTTCACGTTTTTCGTTTCATAAAATTATTATTTTAATTTTATTTCTTCTTTTACTCGTTCTTGGCCACTATTTTCAGCTCTCTTTGAATGAAAAAAATGTCGCGCTCGGGAAAAACTGGGGTAGAAATAAAAATCTGAGATACATACAATATTTACAAAATTTTATTTACAAAAAAAAAGAAGTGGGTTGTGGGTAATAAGCAGGTTCGTGCCCTACACAGTTGGTTGGTTCAGTTCACGCTGCCGATAGGTACTTCCCTAGGCTGGATGCGATGACGCGCCGTGTCGCCTTGATAGCGGCGTAGAAGGCCGGCGCTGATTCTTATTTCTACACCAGTTTTTCCCGAGCGCGACAAACTCTCTACGTGATATCGCTTTTTGCACAATTTCAATAGTTTAAGTCGATAGAAAGAGCCGTACCGGTAATGGCTTTTGAGAGCAGTGTTTCAGAATCATTCATTTCTTACGTCTTTGAGGAACCATGAAAAATCTGTGGTTGACGGCACATGCTCCACTAGGAGCATAATATGCCGTCAACCACGGACAACCCGGAAAACCCGTCAAAGATAGGCAAAGAAATAGGGATTGCGAATTTTAGTATTTAATATTTAGTGTTTACGCTTGACCATTCTATACCACGAAAACAGTAGTCCTTCCCAGAACTCCGCCTCTAATCCCCTATTGGACGTGTTCCCCCACAGACCCATTAGCTTAAGTATAAGACACAGGCCATTCTCGTAAAATAAACAAACTGATTGAATTGTGGTCCTCCATTTCAAATTCTAACCATCTGTACATGAAATGCAAAATAAATAATCGTCACAAAGAAAAAAAGGGTTATGAGAGATGGACGAACGACAAAGTTGTCTGTGTCTGAATCTGTACAGCGAGGGCTGCGGGAGGGCGGTACTCACGCACGCAGTCGCCGCGGCCCGCGAGCCGGTAGCCGTGGCGGCACAGGCAGTGCGCGTGCGCCGCGCCCTCGCGGTATGACGTCACGCAGATGTGCGCGCAGCCGCCGCGCCCGCGCGCGCACGGGTGCTCCACTGCAACACACGCACGCGCACTCACTCGCCTGTACCTTATCCCGTAGACTTGGGAGACTTAATAGACATTGGATATGAAGTAATTTCCGTAATTAGTAATTGCATACCCGTGCTTCGCAAGGCACGTTAAGCCGTTGGTGCTGGCTGTCATGTAATGGCATTCGTTAAGCCATGTCAGAGGCTTCATGGGCGGCTTGATAACTTCTATCAGTAAGGCCCGCCAATATCTTACAATCCTCCACCAACCAGGACTTGGCCCCCGTGGTGGAGTATGGCTTAATTTTCCTGCGCTGCAGGGAGAGACTCGTGCCCCAGCAGTGGGGGACATACAGGGGTTGATACCATTACCATTAGTAATTTAAAAATAATGGTTATGTTAGAACCGTTTCCTTTAGGGGGGGTAGCTTGTATTCTTTCCGTGAATGGAAATATTGCATTAGGGCTATACCCTGTAAAAATAGTAAGCTGTGTGGAAATAAATGTTTGAATGAATGAATGAATGAATGAATGAATGAATGAATGAATGAATGAATGAATGAATGAATTAATTAATTAAATAATTAAATAAATACTTAAATAAATAATTAAATAGTTAAATAATTAAATAATTAAATAATTAAATAAATAAATAAATAAATAAATAAATAAATAAATAAATAAATAATTAAATAAATAAATAAATAAATAAATAAATAAATAAATAAATAAATAAATAAATAAATAAATAAATAAATAAATAAATAAATAAATAAATAAATAAATAAATAAATAAATAAATAAATAAATAAATAAATAAATAAATAAATAAATAAATAAATAAATAAATAAATAAATAAATAAATAAATAAATAAATAAATAAATAAATAAATAAATAAATAAATAAATAAATAAATAAATAAATAAATAAATAAATAAATAAATAAATAAATAAATAAATAAATAAATAAATAAATAAATAAATAAATAAATAAATAAATAAATAAATAAATAAATAAATAAATAAATAAATAAATAAATAAATAAATAAATAAATAAATAAATAAATAAATAAATAAATAAATAAATAAATAAATAAATAAATAAATAAATAAATAAATAAATAAATAAATAAATAAATAAATAAATAAATAAATAAATAAATAAATAAATAAATAAATAAATAAATAAATAAATAAATAAATAAATAAATAAATAAATAAATAAATAAATAAATAAATAAATAAATAAATAAATAAATAAATAAATAAATAAATAAATAAATAAATAAATAAATAAATAAATAAATAAATAAATAAATAAATATTTTTTTATTTAATACTTTTTAACTTTCATGCAAAAAACAGAAAAAAAATTAAATGAAGTGATAAAAATTAAAAGCCTGAAGAATGGGTGTTACTTTGAACAGGTATTAAGTGGAGTAACCACCGAGGCTTTCGATCTAGGCTGCCGATGGGACAACCTTGGTGAAGCGACTTCCCAATCGGGGATGGACATGTGAACTGGTGGTGGTGGTGTGTGCTGGTAGTGCCGGGTCTGGCTCACCGAGCGGCTGCCGCTGCCGGTGGAACACGCGCAGCGCGGCGGGGCGCGCGTCCAGCTGCACGCTGCCGCCGCCCAGCAGCAGGCTGCTGTTCTCCCACACCTGCACACGCCGCCGCCTCATTGTACCACTAGTTGTAACATTCGGCAAGCTCAAGGCTGCTATTTCGCCGCCAGGCGTAACCAGATGACAGTCCACCGCCTTGATTATGTAAATTTTCATGCATATCGCTGAGTGCCAAGGTGGATGGATTGCTAGCTCTGCCGGATAGATATGAGAAGTAATATGTATGAACCAGGACCTCTGGAAGGGTTCCAATCAGATACCAGTCCAACTAGAAATCCTGGATAGGAAATGGCGCTGGATAAGACATACACTACGCCGCGACAAGCAATGCCTGACCAGACAAGCACTTACGTATACCCCATTGGGCAACCGAAAGAGGGGGCGGCCAAGGACCACCTGGAAAAGATCAATAGACCAAGAGGCCAAATCGATCGGCTTGAATTGGAGGCTACCGCGGACCATCGTCAGAAGTGGAAGTCTGTGGTTGAAGCCTCATGCTCCGCTAGGAGTTAAAGGACCAAAGAAGAAGAAGATGTATGATACATAATGGATACCACATTTCAGTGAATGTTTGATACATAACAGTGATATTAAAATATAATTGGACGACAAAGTTCAGTACATATTTCATTTTTACACACAGATATATACGTGAAAAGTTACATAATCGTTGATACCAAAGTAGTAAGATTTTATTTGTCATTGTAAATAGTGCGAGTATGGCAGCGAGCGGATCCTCACCGGCAGGTAGAGCCGGCGCTGGAAGGTGTCGAGCTGCAGCAGGCGGTCTGCGCGGCTGCGCGGGCGCAGCGTGACGCGGCGCGCGCCGCCGTAGTCCGCCGCCTGCACGTGCGCCAGGTACGCGTCCGCCCACACCACGCGCGCGCGCGCCAGGTCTGCGCATACACCGCGTTACTAACGTGTCGAGTGCTTAAATACGAGTAACAATCATTGATATTCTGATTGTGAAAATGTGTGTATGTGTGTGTGTCGCGTACCGAGGGTGAGCGCGGCGGGGTAGACGAGCGCGGAGAGCGCGAGCGGCGCGCGGGGCTCCCCCGCCAGGCTGGCGCGGCCGATGCTGGGCGCCTCCGCGCCCCACACGCACCAGAACATCTCCCTGCAACACGCCGAGCCTGCGTTACACGCGCTGCCTCTGAGCTACGTACAGCCGTAGCCACTCAGCAGACGCTTCAAACTTTACAGCTCGAATCCAAAATTGATAACAAATTTTGATGCTCAGGGGCCAACGTAACCAATAAACACAGCTTTGACAATCGGTGCACGCGTAACCTCCTACCCTTAGCACCGACGCTTCTTCGATATCAACTCTTGTATGTAGCCACTGCTGAGGCACTGGTCTCGTTCCGCACCACAGGAGGGTTAGGCCGTACTCCACCACCAAGTCCGGACCGGTGGAGCAACGCTTTCGCAGCCCCTATTCCAGCGAGCCGCAGTGCGCAGCGAGTGTTCACACGCGTGCACTCACCCTCTGGTGGGGTCGAGCGCCAGCGCGCGCAGCTTGCGCAGGCCCCGCTCCAGCAGCAGGCGGCAGTGCTGCAGCGAGTGTTCACACACGTACACCACCTCGCGCGCCTCGTCCGCCAAGTACCAGTTGTCGGCGATCCAGTCGATGGCCAGGTGCGACACCGCTGCCAGCCAAAATACAATACAGTATTGTTTACGTACAAATCAAAACGTCATCGTCTACATTTCTACGTTTTAATTTTTTAAGTTTACGAGTATCACTAAAATATGCGTCGAGTCACTGATTAAAATATAATGTAAACAAAAGCAAAAATATGTGTGACATTTATTAAATTGAATAAAGTTCAATTCAGAGGATAAAACCAGTCCAAAAATCGGCCACTTCGTTACCAGTAATCTGGTAATGAAGAGAGCGCAGAGCGATATCTGTCAGAGCGAATATGATTGTTCGTCGGTTTGCTGTGTAATTTTATGATCCAGTGTGATTTTAAATTCTTATGAACATCAATTCATTAGAATTTAAAATCAAACTCTTTAAAGCACATCATTCTACACGAGCCGCTTGTGGGAGATTACACGCAAAGACAATACAGCGCCCTGCGTGTCCAATATAATAACGCATTCAGGATGCTGATGGAGCTAGCCCGATTTCGTATTGCATCAGGGATGTTCGCCGAGGTGCGAGTGGATTGCTGCTACGCAACCATGCGCAAACGGTGTGCATCCCTGGTGCGCAGGCTCAAGCCAGCGACAGCGGCGTCCTGAATATGTTTGCGAGCATGTTAGATTTGGAGTACACGAACCATTGCTCAAGTGGTTCATATACTTCATAATAAAATATAAGATGTGTCTTCCTGTATTACTAATTATACCCGTAGTTTTAAGAATATTTATTTCACTTACTAACACTACTGTATTTTCACAATTTGTATGGTCCGTGCTGGTCGAAAATAAATAAATAAATTTACTCAACGGAGCTCCCCCCTCGCTACAGTGGTAGCTGCAGGGCGCCTCTACTGGAGGCACTCACAGGAAATGTCCGGGAAGAGGTCTGGAGCAGCCAGCACGGTGCGGTTGGTGAGACCGGGCGTGTGCAGACACACGATGCTGGCGCGACTCAGGTTGTGATGGACGTAGCAGATCGACCTGCACACAAAACTTCAATGGTTGAGACTGGTGATGGCTGAGCACTGCGTTATGCTCGTGAACGAGTGCTGTTCGTGTGTCTGGCCGCAGCACTTATGTTTTTCCCCTATTATTGTGAGACATTTAATGCTTTGGCATTTAAGGTTGTTAATGGCAATCATGAAATATTATTAGGTTAACATATGGCAACTGATGTATTTGGTTTTAAGAAGATTTGAGAAAAGATGGTCCGAGTGGAGTTTTTTTTTTCCGCTGCCTTTTTCTCCACTACAATACGGCCCGAAGGCGGCGGCTTACATTTTACATTGTACATTGACATTCAGCAAACAGAATGTAAATTCTTTACGTTGAAATAAAATTATTTGAATTTGAATATAGTACAACCTCTCCGCAATATATCTTGACTTTTTAGAAACGTGACTGTACTTCCATGTCAGAAAAATATTGAAAATGTTGTCAATCCAAACAAACACAAAACCTTTATAAATCAAAGTAGATAGGTATTATAATAACTTTATTTATTTATTTGTTTGTTTGTTTGTTTGTTTGCTTGCTTGCTTGCTTGCTTGCTTGCTTGCTTGCTTGCTTGCTTGCTTGCTTGCTTGCTTGCTTGCTTGCTTGCTTGCTTGCTTGCTTGCTTGCTTGCTTGCTTGCTTGCTTGCTTGCTTGCTTGCTTGCTTGCTTGCTTGCTTGCTTGCTTGCTTGCTTGCTTGCTTGCTTGCTTGCTTGCTTGCTTGCTTGCTTGCTTGCTTGCTTGCTTGCTTGCTTGCTTGCTTGCTTGCTTGCTTGCTTGCTTGCTTGCTTGCTTGCTTGCTTGCTTGCTTGCTTGCTTGCTTGCTTGCTTGCTTGCTTGCTTGCTTGCTTGCTTGCTTGCTTGCTTGCTTGCTTGCTTGCTTGCTTGCTTGCTTGCTTGCTTGCTTGCTTGCTTGCTTGCTTGCTTGCTTGCTTGCTTGCTTGCTTGCTTGCTTGCTTGCTTGCTTGTTCTTAGAAAACATTACGTTCCGCCGCCAGCGTAATCAATCTGAGTCAGATATTGTAAACGAAAGCAACAACACAGAGCGGACACTAGATGGCACCTGCAACAGCCTTCCAAACATATCGGACGACGAAGAAATTAGCCACACTGTCAAACACTTGAAAGGTAAAATAGAAAAACTTAATTAAAACTGTTTTTATACGGATTTATGCTCGTTTATTACATTTTTACAATTTTCCAACGTTTCGGCACTTTTTCAGGTGCCGTGGTCCCGGATGACTGAGGTGACAGGTGTCTTTTAGAAATCATTAACGGTTAGTTTACTACCCTCGGCAAAAATTACAAAAGTTAATTATGAAGTTACGTTCCAAAATAGACAAACCAATTATTTTTTATATAAAGTCAACAATATTGATTATTAGTAATTGAAGTTAAAATTAAATTTATAAACTAATTACTTTATATGAACTTAAAGATACCGATTACTAATTGAAATTAAATTGATTTTTTATTATTTATTCTACAGTCACACTTCTAGCAAGGGGGTCTCATGCACTTAAGCACTAACCGTTAATGATTTCTAAAAGACACCTGTCACCTCAGTCATCCGGGACCACGGCACCTGAAAAAGTGCCGAAACGTTGGAAAATTGTAAAAATGTAATAAACGAGCATAAATCCGTATAAAAACAGTTTTAATTATGTCTACAGCTCGTGTTAACCTTAGAAAATACTATAGAAAAACTTACTCAAGAACTAAATAGCGCCCACGAAGAAATAACCTCACTAAACATAGAAAATAATCACTTGAAAACATTAAATAATGAATTGATCAAGAAAAACGAACTATATAAAAAAGTTACGAGTTCACCATGCGGGAAAACACCAAAGACTACACCTAATAAAAAAATCACTCCTAAAGTACGTAAAAATGCCTTCAAAAATAAAGAAACACAAACCAATCAACGAGATATGCCTGACATGAATGTACTTAGTTCGGCAACTAATAACAAAAATACAACTCACTACAAACATAAAGAAACGCATACAAACCAAAAAGATGTGAATAAAATCAGCTCAGAGCAAAAAAATAAGGAACAAACATTCGTAGCAAAATCAATGACACCTCAAACTATTAAGCAAAGTGTTGAAAACAATAAAAATATGCACAATAAAGAACAGAGTAAAATATGTTTACTGAGCAGCAACAAAACAAATAAGATAAGATAAAAAAACCCAAACCCGAGCCTAAATTAATCACATTCAGACCGTTGAAGAATATAGACCGTGATATTTTTGACAATAATTTGATACAAATGGATTGGAATAGCCTTGATGAAACATTATCAGTTGATCAAATTTGTTGTAATTTTAATGAGTCGTTGCTATTACTGTTTGATTTATTCGCGCCAGAAAGAAAAGTGGTTATAAGAAAGCGGGAAGCGCCATGGGTAACTAGCAATGTCCGTTTTATGATGAAATTACGAGACGAAGCCCATCTCGAATTCCGGAAATCTGGATCAGAAAGGGCGAGAGATACCTATAAAGAGTTAAAACATCTTGTGAACTCCTCACTTTATTTTGAAAAGAGGTCATATTTTGAGAGTTTTGTAAATAAATATATTAATAATTCAAAAATCCTATGGAAAAACTTAAAAGGAACCGTAGGTATAAATTTTAAAACCTCTACTAAAATTCCTGAATCTTTCAATAACCCAGAAGAAATAAATACTCATTTTTTGGATATACCTGGCGAGCGAGAGGTGTCTATGTCTGATCTCACATACTTTGAGTTTAATAGGTTTTCTGAGGCAACGTTTTCCTTGTCGACTGTGGATGAATCTCTCATATCACATATAATTTTGCACATGAAATCTAATGCCAGGGGCGCAGATGGAATTTCCCTGGACATGTTAATACTGACCTTGCCGACCACACTGAGTGCAATTACAAAGATAATTAATAAGTCTATAAAATCTAACACATTCCCTGAGGCTTGGAAAATTGCTCTTGTGCGGCCCACACCCAAAATTAATAACCCCGAAACTGTAAAAGATTTACGCCCAATTAGCATTTTGCCTTTTCTCTCTAAAATCTTAGAGAAGGTTGTATACATACAGATGGCGGCCTATCTTGAACGCAATTATATTCTACCGGAACTTCAATCTGGCTTTAGGGTGGGAAGAAGCACTAACACTGCTCTCTTGGATGTCGTGGATGATATTTTGTCTGCTCGCGATAGGGGTCAAGGTACTATTTTGACTTTGTTGGACTTCTCCAGGGCCTTTGATTGCATTAACATAAATCTAATGCTTTCTAAGCTTTCATACTATGGCTTCGATACCAATACTGTCTGGTGGTTCAGCAGCTATCTTTGTGATAGAAGTCAGCAAGTAGTTTTGGATAAAAACAACGGAGTTGGTCTGAAGTCTCGGCTTACCCCTACTTGTTCTGGTGTGCCACAAGGATCTATACTGGGTCCGCTCCTTTTTATCCTGTACTGTAGTGACATAATACACAGTATAAAAAACTGCCAGTACCACATGTATGCGGATGACTTACAAATTTACATTAAGTGCTCGCCTAAGGATGTTGAGGAGGCCGTGCAAAGGCTCAATGGCGATTTGGAACGTATCTCCGCGTGGGCAGCAAAGAATGCTCTTGTACTGAACCCTTCAAAATCTAAATTCATGATTCTAGGTAGCACTCATCAAATCAGGGATATTTCTCTGTTAAATCCTTCTGTTTGTATTGGCTCAGTACAACTGGAACGAGTACAGGAGGCCAGAAATCTCGGAGTCATATTCGATGAGGAATTGCGTTTCGAAAATCACGTTGCAGAAATGGCAAGAACCTGTTTTTATCGTCTTAGTGTTCTTTATCGTATTCGAGACTTTTTGGATGAGGACCTTCGCATAAGACTTTGCGAGGCACTTGTACTGTCCAAGTTAAATTATTGCATAACCGTCTACGGTCCCTGTTTATATGCAAAGACTATTCGTGTCATCCAACGTGTTCAGAACGCTTGTGCCCGGTTCTGTTTTCGCATACCACCGCGTACACACATTACACCGTTTCTTAATCGCGCAAATATACTGAATATGAAGAGTAGATTGAAGTATCACTTGGGATGTCTGATGTTCGGCGTGGTCAAGATGAGGTCTCCTAGGTATCTATATGATAAGCTAGAATGGTCTACCTCATCGTATAGTCAACGTACAGGAAAACTGGAATGTATTCTATGCCCCGAGCACAAAACGGCAGCTTTCAGAGGCAGCTTTAGGTACGCTGCCTCGAAGTGCTGGAATAATATTCCTCCACCTGTACGTAATCTAAAGTCAAAATACACTTTCAAGTTAAAGCTCAAGCTCCATCTCATCACGCTCCAGAAATCTTGAAAGTTATAGTCTGTCCCATAATTAGTCATAATATTTCTTATTTATGGGGTTTTATTCATTAATTAATTTAACAGTATTTACATATATATAGATATATATATATATGTAGGTAAATACATTTTATTTATTTATTATAATTTATTCACTTGCATGGGATTATTTACTCTCTATTGTAATTATTTGTTGTATCTGCTAATTTGATAAGGCATCTCTTTCAAGCATCTCATCAGACGAATTGCCGAAGTTCACTGGACGAGTTCTCGTGTTGTGTAGGTTATTGCCTAACCACCCCTTTAGCCTTAGCCTTAAATGTATATTAGCTAAAAATTTGATTCTGTATATTATCTGGATTGAAATCGATGAATAGACGGATTCATAATGTACACGGAACACTTACATGACCTTTGTATTAATGTAAAAGATAAATAATTATAGTATCTTGTTGTCTGTGCTTTTGTGCAACCGTTGTTGTACGTATTATATGAATGATAAGGTTATATTATTGCATTTAAGTGTTTTTCGTATCTGTCGTGATTTCTCGTGTCGTCACGTGCAGGCTCTGTCAGAAAACCAGTGGTCTCGGGTTCATAACCCGTGACAATATGCTGAGACAGCGGCCTTTTTATAACCATAACACACATTGGCATCAACCTATGTAATATTATAATAGTTATAAACTGTTTGTGTCTGCATGTTAGTCTAGTGTATTATTACAGTCTAAGTTAGTTAAGTGTAAGTATTTAAATCTTCCGTTCTATGTTGCCATTCATATTGTATGGTCTATTTGGTGTTATGGTTTATGAATAAACATTTCTTACTCTTACTCTTACTCTTACTCTTAAGATACTCCAAATTGCTGAGAGCACCTTTCCAAACTTCAATATCATTCACCATCTGACCCCTGGAGCAGATTTAATGCATATGCTGGAAAACATCGAAACAACTGTAAAAGACTTGACAATGACTGATTTCTGCGTTATTTTGATCGGCAGTGAGGATTTCGAAACGACAAATAACTACATCGATATCATATACCATATACGAGAGAAATTACGAAACATAAATCACACAAACATAATCATATGCTCTCCGACATTCCGCGTTGACAATTATTCAAATGTTTTTAACAGGAGAATAGAATTGTTTAATAGTCTTCTATACCTTGACTTGGAAGAACAACACCACGCCTATGCCATAGACTCGTGCCTAAACTTAATCTACGACAACAGCATGTTTTATCAACAAAGCGGACATATTAACAACCACGGGATGAGGACTTTGTTCAACGATCTATCGTGCGCAATAAGTACAATTAAGGGGTACCAAGGCTACACATGCTTGAATACTGATTACACCGAAGATACTGAGGATGACAGCATACAACCTATCCAGTTTTTTCGGATCTAAGCATGTATATATACTCCACCAGAATATAGCAGGTCTTCTTTCAAAATCGGACTTACTTACGATCTGCTTAGAAGAAATATTAGAGACACTGAATCAACGAGTTGATGTCCTTTGCGTAACAGAGTAACGCAAAGGACAGAGTAACGTAACTTCATGGCTTCAGATCAAGAAAAACTGCTTATAATTCCTAACTACCGCTTAGCTGCATGCTACAGCAGAGGGTTCACAAAAAGAGGAGGAGCTTGTATTTTGGTGACAAAAGAACTCCAGTACACAGAACTTATAGCTGTGTCCAAACTATCGGTAAGCGGCGTCATCGAATGTTGTGCAATAGAACTAACTGCCCATAACATTATGATAGTCTGTATATATCGTGTACCAAGAACAACTAACTTAAACATATTTTTTGAACGGCTAGAATTAGTTATACAAGAAGTAAATAAAAAACAAAATAAGCGTGTTGTAATTGCAGGAGACTTCAATATCGATATAATGAAAGAAAATAAGATCACACTGGAACTAAATTGCATTCTTCTTAATTATAACTTTAAATTGGAGATTCAGCAACCAACACGTTTAAAAAGCAATACCTGTATTGATAATTTTGCTCATAATTGCCCACAAAAATGTAAATCACATGTCATAGAACTGGCTTTATCTGACCACACTGCCCAACTTTTAAAATTCCCTGTGAAACAAGTGTGTAATCTGCCATACTGGCGCACTAAAAGACGCGACTACAACACAGAAAATTTACTGAGATTTGAAGAGTGCATTAAAAACATACATTTTACTGATGTTCATGCTACCCAGGATCCCAATAAAGCATTTGATTTATTTATTGAAACTTTTAAGTTCTTCTACGAACTCTGTTTTCCTTTTAAAACTGTAACTATAAAGACCAGTAAGAAGTCAAAATGGATATCACGAGGAATTATGCGCTGTAGTAAGAGGAAAAGGGAACTCCTGTGGAAATACAGACTGAAACCAACTTACGAAAATAAAATAGCCCTTAAAAAATACTCAAACATACTAAAACGTGTAATACGACTCACTCAACAGGCTCAAAACAATTATAAGATGAAAAACTCTGAGAATAAGTCGAAGACATCTTGGCAAATTATTAACAAGGCAAAATTAAACATACCTAAAGAGCCCATAACAAAAATTTGTGTAAACCAGAAAACAATAACCAACCCCAGTGAAATATCGAATGCATTCAACGATTTCTTTATTGACAAAGTGCAACCACTTCAAAATAAATTCAGTACTAGACACTTGGGTTCTAAAAGTGAATCTATGTTTATGACCCCCAGTATACCGGATGACATTATACTAATAATTAGGTCCCTTAAAAACAAGATGAGTGTTGGTTATGACGGGATATGCACCAAAGTGATTAAATTTGTCGCAAAACATATATCTAATCATTTAAGCTACATCATAAATCTGTGTGTAAGAGAGGGCATATTTCCTGATGGCTTAAAAACATCTATTATAAAACCGCAATTTAAAAAAAACGATAGGGAAGATATGAACTTTTACAGACCTATAGCACTAATTCCTATCTTTTCTAAAGTATTTGAGAAGTTTATATATAATAGACTCTACGAGAATTTTGAAAAATACGAACTACTAATACCGGAACAAAAGGGATTTCGCAAGCACATGACAATTAATATGGCAATCTATGACTTTTTAAAAATAATTATGACAAACGTAGATAATAAGAGAATGACATCAGCAATTTTTATGGACTTAACACAAGCATTTGATTACGTTAATTATGACATTTTACTTGATAAACTAAACTCTTATGGTATACGCGGTAATGTTTTAAATTTAATAAAATCATACTTAGGAAATAGAACGCAAATGACGGAAATAACAAGGATAAATAAATTGACAAAAACGGAAGTAACGTATCGATCTAATGAACGCAGAATTGTGTACGGAGTACCACAAGGTAGCGTGTTAGGACCGCTACTTTTTATTATTTATATAAATGACCTGCCTAAATGTATTAACTACCCCATGAGCCTTTTTGCCGACGATAGTGCTGTAGTTATTGAAGATAGAGATACAGAGTTGTATGTAAATGACATCAATACGGCTTTAGATAACGTAATTACTTGGCTTCTACATAATAACCTGAAAATTAACTTGAGTAAAACAATTATTATACAATTTAGTCAAAGAAATAAGATATTAGAAAATCTAACAGTTCAATATGAAGGCGAATGCATCAAACATTCTGAGACAACAAAGTTCCTAGGGCTAATAATCGATAGTAAACTTACATGGAAGCTACAAATTGAAGATTTAGCGAAACGAGTGAGTAGCTCCGCATATGCTCTTTACAAACTCTCTCATAGTGTCAACCCAGAAACCGTACTACTATCCTATCATGGTTTAGTAGAATCCGCGCTTAGGTATGGAATAATCTTCTGAGGAAATTCGACGGACAAGCACGTCATATTTAAAGCCCAGAAACGGTGCCTAAGATCAATGTGTGGTCTAAGGACAACAGATAGCTGCAAGCCTTTCTTTAAAAAACTCCGAGTACTAACTTTACCATCGTTATATATATATGAGATAGCAATTTTTGTTAAAACAAACCAGGGTCGATTTGAACGTGCATGCGATTTAAATGGACGTAATCAACGAGATAACACACGTCTTTGTCTAAATTTGGCTCACACGGCACTTATGAGCAAAAGTGTATTTTGTATGGCGCCAAAATATTTAATAAAATTCCATTGTCAATCAAACATCTAAAATTAAGTATATTTAAGAAAAAGCTCAAGAATCTACTAATAGACAAATGTTATTATACAATCAATGAATTTCTTGCTGACAAATTGTAAATTTAATGTAACTATATCATTTTGACATTTAATGTATTCTGTATTCACATTACCCTTATCAATTACTGTAACATAATTTGACATTAATGTATTATTTGAGACGCACATTGCAATAAGATTGAGCTTAATTACGTCCTATTTAAGATGTACCTGCATAAGATATAGACTACTTACTGTTATTATTTGAATTAAGATAAGCTCAACATTTGTATGCTGAAATGGCAAAACACGAAGATCTTTGTTATATTGTACCATCTGCATGTTTGTAATACTCGTGTTTATACAAATAAATCGAATTGAATTGAATTGAATTGAATTGCTTGCTTGCTTGCTTGCTTGCTTGCTTGCTTGCTTGCTTGCTTGCTTGCTTGCTTGCTTGCTTGCTTGCTTGCTTGCTTGCTTGCTTGCTTGCTTGCTTGCTTGCTTGCTTGCTTGCTTGCTTGCTTGCTTGCTTGCTTGCTTGCTTGCTTGCTTGCTTGCTTGCTTGCTTGCTTGCTTGCTTGCTTGCTTGCTTGCTTGCTTGCTTGCTTGCTTGCTTGCTTGCTTGCTTGCTTGCTTGCTTGCTTGCTTGCTTGCTTGCTTGCTTGCTTGCTTGCTTGCTTGCTTGCTTGCTTGCTTGCTTGCTTGCTTGCTTGCTTGCTTGCTTGCTTGCTTGCTTGCTTGCTTGCTTGCTTGCTTGCTTGCTTGCTTGCTTGCTTGCTTGCTTGCTTGCTTGCTTGCTTGCTTGCTTGCTTGCTTGCTTGCTTGCTTGCTTGCTTGCTTGCTTGCTTGCTTGCTTGCTTGCTTGCTTGCTTGCTTGCTTGCTTGCTTGCTTGCTTGCTTGCTTGCTTGCTTGCTTGCTTGCTTGCTTGCTTGCTTGCTTGCTTGCTTTCTTGCTTGCTTGCTTGCTTGCTTGCTTGCTTGCTTGCTTACATACATACATACATACATATGTATTCATTCATTCATTCATTCATTCATTCATTCATTCATTCATTCATTCATTCATTCATTCATTCATTCATTCATTCATTCATTCATTCATTCATTCATTCATTCATTCATTCATTCATTCATTCATTCATTCATTCATTCATTCATTCATTCATTCATTCATTCATTCATTCATTCATTCATTCATTCATTCATTCATTCATTCATTCATTCATTCATTCATTCATTCATTCATTCATTCATTCATTCATTCATTCATTCATTCATTCATTTATTTATTTATTTATTTATTTATTTATTTATTTATTTATTTATTTATTTATTTATTTATTTATTTATTTATTTATTTATTTATTTATTTATTTATTTATTTATTTATTTATTTATTTATTTATTTATTTATTTATTTATTTATTTATTTATTTATTTATTTATTTATTTATTTATTTATTTATTTATTTATTTATTTATTTATTTATTTATTTATTTATTTATTTATTTATTTATTTATTTATTTATTTATTTATTTATTTATTTATTTATTTATTTATTTATTTATTTATTTATTTATTTATTAAGGAAAACTAGTGACTAAAGCTATATAGAATATTACACAATCGAGATAAAAAACAGACAGTCATTAAAAGTTTCCACAGATAACTATAAGAACAATCTTACACAATAACCAAATCAATTTACAATTTAGAACCACAATGTTACAATTAAGTTTCAGGATTGAAAAACAATTTTGAAAGGAGACATCTCACCGCAGTTATTTCATCATAGAATAAGTCAATATCGACTTCCCTCGCCAAACAGTTGAATAGATTGCAAGTTCGCCAAAGAAAAGAATTTTGACTATAATTAGTTCTGACCACCGGTAAATAATAAGTCATTCTTCTGAAGAAATTCATTATCATTAATTGAATAGTATCATTCGATATAGAAGAGTGGATATCTAGAAGTTACTCTTCTTACTTGTAAATCTGTGGGTTATTCTAGTATGCAATGTGTCGCATTGCCATAGTAAACC
This sequence comes from Yponomeuta sedellus, assembly GCA_934045075.1. NCBI lineage: Eukaryota > Metazoa > Arthropoda > Insecta > Lepidoptera > Yponomeutidae > Yponomeuta > Yponomeuta sedellus. The sequence continues at coordinate 179,094 of OW203744.1, forward strand.
ATGTCGGTGCAACTGACCGGTTGAAATGAAATGAAAAGGTTTTATTCAAAGTAGCACAGAAACTGCGGCTTAATGAACGTTACAATTCAAACTAGGTGTCCATTTCAAAATCTACATGATTTAGGAGAAAAAAGGGACAAAAAAAAACTCCTAACTTAGTCTTTTCAAAAGTCCTTAATTAACATAGTTTACATAATTATCATAAACATAGAACTCATACATTGTACTGGCTTTAATTCCAGACCTCATTGTCATCTAAATAATCCTTTATGTTATAATAGCCCTTTTGGCACAAAGTTGGTGTCTACATAGAGTGAGCGAGTGACCACTGACCGGTTGGTGTAGTGGAAGTCAATGGCGCGCACGTTGAGCGCGGGCACGCGGTGCTCGCGGCCCGCCCCCTCGCCCGCGGCCCCCGCCCCGCGGCCCTCAATGAAGCGCACGTCTCGCTCGGTCGCCACCACCAGCGCCAGCGGCTCCGACTCGGGATCTGCCGAGCACAACAACGGTCACTTTTTTCCTAAAGCAGCGATTTACGCAAACCTTGATCAAAGTGTACTTTGATACGGCTCTCGCTATATTACCACGATTTTATCCAAGTAGTCCTCAAAGTTACTTTGCCCAAGTATGGCGGTGTATGGAGCATGTCAGCCGCTTTGCAGGTTGCTGGCTCAGAGCTGAGCAAAACGAATGCAAAAACCAGAGATTCTTTAGCTGACCTGGACTGATCCTGAGCAGTTCTAGCAGTCACTTAGAAACCAATTTACTACATCCAAACTCAATCTGTCGTACAACAGATGTTGTACAAAAGACAGGAAGTTGGACTCTGTACAGGTCAGGTATTCATGGTGTTTGAAATAGATAGTGTATTGCAGTAGTATGTTGGAAGACATAGAATTTTATTAAGAAACTACTTCAATGCAGTACTGACCGTTAACAGCAGTGCAGTCTCCGTTGGGCTCCATCTTGTAGCCGGTTGCGCAGGCGCAGCTGAAGTTGCCGACCGTGTTGTGACATAGCTGCGGGCACACGTCCTCTTGCTCGCACTCGTCCGTGTCTGCACAACAATTTATAAATCACTACTGCAAGCGTGAAAAGTTTATTTAAGCACTACACTCGTGAAAACATTACACATACGCTAAATAGTATAACCCACAATGTGGCTGAAGTAGAACAGATTTTTTATGTTTCTTCCATTATGGAATATTTTACATTTTTGAACCAACACTTTCTTAAGCACAACACATTGTAGACTTTTAGTCCGGATTTACTTACGGGTGTTGTTATATCGGAAAAGTCCGACCAGGTTTCGCTCCGATTCGCAGAGCTTAATCATGGTGAGCAGGACGGACTTTTCCGATATAACAACACCCGTAAGTAAATCCGGACTAAATTTCTACAATATTTTACATTTTTTTGTAATTTTTAAAATGTATTTTATCTTTTCCTCCGTAATGAATAATTGCCTTAGCGAATCCGAAAGGTGCCGAACAAAACCAGCGCTGGTCAATCGTGACTGACCGAGCTGCAGCCTTTTTCGTTTGCAGCATTGATGCACTATTTTATAGTAATTATTATATTTGTCAAGACTTTGTCTGTTCGAGGGAACCAGGCTCGAGGCTTTGGCTACAGGCCAGAGTCTCGGGCGAGGTCTCCTCGAATTCTTTCACTTGGTCGTGTTTTACTAAACAGTAGTAGCATGTCACAAGCTGCGCTGTAGCCAGAGCCGGTTTCCTCACTCTTTGATTCGATCGTGTAGAACGCTTCACGCTGCTTTCTTCTCAACTTCTGCCGCGAGCGGTTGAAGAACCGACAACAGAGCAACTCTTCCAAAACCCACTTATACCGTCACGTACCACGATCGTGGCGAACTACACTGATACGGTCATTGTAATCAGACATTTGAGGGGAAGGAGATTCGCGAGCCACAGAAGTTCACAACTTTTGAAGTGGTCGTCGTCGGATCACGATGACGAAGACATCACCTTGTTGTTTTTTTTTGTGTTACAAGAATTTTGTGCTACATTGTTTTATGTATTCTGTAAACGTTCCTCTGCATGGCACAGAGGTTCTCTCAGAGAGAGAGGGTATGGGCTTAGTTACGACGTGACTTTGTTTCTAAGTTATATAAATGCTTTCAATTTACACTTTCTTATCGCCTTCATTTATCTGTGCGGAGTTGTCTGGAAGAAACCACTCACCGACGCAGAGTGCGTCGCGCGGCTCGAAGCCGGGCTGGCAGAAGCACGCCGGCCCGTCGTGTGTGGGCTTGCAGCCTTCCTTGCACTCCAGCTCGGTGCACTTCGAAGAGTTGACTGAAGGGAACGAGGGTCAATTGGTAATCTATCTTCAAATCCAAAACAGGGCTTTTAAGGCTTAATTTAAAAGTCATAATAAAAAAGCTTTCATGTAATGTTGGGATTATTAAGCTACACATATCAGATACATACTTAGAAGAATAAAAATATTGTGGATATAAACGAAACTAACTTGATTACCACGTGTCCAGAATTGACCAACTTCGTCTTGCAGAAGAGAGCGATCATATTCATTTATAAGCAGGGATTCGTTAAGTAGCAGTTACTGTTACCAGAAGTAGCAGTGGAAATGGACACCTAGTTTGTCTTTTCTAGTCACGTTCGTTAAACCGCAGTTTCTGCGCGACTTTGAATAAAATCTTTTCATTTTATTACTGCGCTTCTCCGGTGCAAATCCTTTCACGACGATGGCACCAACACGTTAAAAAGAAGACTGCGCTCCTTTTAATAGTGAATTTGACTTTGGCTTCGACCGAGGGCCTGTCGGCGGCGGCTCACACACTCACAGTGGTCGCAGATGTCCCACTCGTCGCTGCCGTCGTCGCAGTCGCGGCGCCCGTCGCAGAAGGCGGCCACGGGCACGCACGGGAAGTGCCCGCCCGCCGGCGTCGCGCAGCGCGCGGTGTTGCCCAAGCACTTGTGTTCGCGCGCACCTGCGGCGCAAATAAAAACAAGAACAAGAGCTTTTATAAAAGACGTCTTACTAACGTGGTTGTCTTTTAGGATATTTTGAGGTCATAAAACGCGTCACTATAAAATGAGTCGTGAAGCGGATGCGCGGAGTATAAAAAAGCTCCTTGAGCAGAACATTTCAGTAGCTTTATATATGTGTGTGTGTGTGTGTGTGTGCACGTGTGCGTGTGTGTGTGTGTGTGTGTGCTCACATAGGAAGGCATCTTCGTCGCTGTGGTCGTGGCGCCCGCAGTCCAGATCCCCGTCGCAGCGCCAGGCGGCCGGCACGCAGCGCCCGCTACTCACGCACCTGAACTGACCCTCCGTGCAGGACCCGCGTCCCTCTGCAGAGGGTTGCAATAATACCTACTTTAAAAACTTTTATTTAATACATTCCAAACATGTTATTTGATTTAGAGCCCACTCAAGAACGCATGGAGTGACGTTTACTTGAGTAAGGGTTCGTTTTCCCCTTTTTGATTATTTTTGAAGAAACCATTTAGTCTAACAACAAAAACACACTTATTTATTTACAACGTTACAACATAAAATTTTAAAACACTATTCGATGGAGAAAAAACTAACAATAAGAACCTAACATAATTTACAGTGTGTCCCTATTACTGCAAAATGCTACTGGCTCAGCATTGTGGTAAGCGCATTCGCCTAAAGCGCTTTTTGAACCTGACCGATGTAATAAAAACGAAATATGCTGAATTCCATAAATTCCATCGTTAAATCTGTTTACTAATAAATTCATTCGGCATTTGACGGTCACTTTGTCTCTTCTATATGATTTGGTTCCGAGTGGAAGGCAGAAATGAATCCAGGTTTTCACGGTCTGCGCCATCCGAGTAAACTAATGCTTCTAATTGGCTTTTTTGGTGTTGTCACGGAGAACCGTCCAATCAGAAGCGTTAGTTTACTCGGATGGCGCACTCGGTCCGAGCGTACTAAGGTACTAAGACCGTGAAAACATGGTCTATCTCGTCTGATTGGGCCTTTACCGCAGAGCAGCTCGTCGGAGGCGTCGGCGCAGTGCGGGCGGCCGTCACAGCGCCAGGCGGCGGGGATGCAGCGCGCGCCGTCGACGCAGCGCCACTGCTCCGCCGAGCACGGCGCCGCCGTCGCGCCCTCCGCCTCCGCCCCGGCCTCGCCCTCCAACGGGAGAAAGTCTGGAACCAACCAACAGTACTCTCGCTAAGTTAGACTTAGAGATAGGTCGCATAGGACCTGTGTTGGCCGAATTCGCGGCGTCCTTTATAAGATCACATTACGAATGTCAATGTACAATGTAAGCTGACTTCGGGGCGAGTTTGTGATACCGAAAAAAACTTTGGCATTTGCATCTACGTTATCGGCCAGTGGCACTTTCACTCAAACTAGATGGGTGAAGGGACCACTCGGACCGGACGCGGGACATTTGTTTTTAGATGGTGTAAGCTTGTCGAGCACATATACGATCCTGACAGCTTAGTCAAAAGAAAAACTATTCTGACTAGAGGCGAAATTAATAGTGAATATTAAGGGTCAAAAATGAAAAGCAATATAAAATTATAACATAATTATCAATAAAATCAAGTGGGATCTAACAACAACAGTCCTCTGACAAGTCATAAGATAAATCACCGTGCGCAACGGTACTGTGTATAGATCGTACCTGCAGCTTTTTTTTGCAGTAAATGAAAACCTACCTAAAATAAAATGAACATGTGGACTCATTCTATTTCATGCCCATTTTATATTGTTCAAGCTTCTGACATTCACTGTTTTCAATTTAATAGCGATTAACGCCTAGCTACAACTTGCGCTTATTGACACAGCCTTATTTATGTCTTTGATTACCTACGTGCATATGAATGAAGTTGTTTCCTTACCGCAGCGTGCTTAGAATTAAGAGTCTATCGTTACAATCGTGTTGCGCATGCAACTACTGAATTATTTAGAAAGGGAAGATGTAAGATCACCAAAGTATTTTCTAAGGTTAACACGAGCAGTAGACATAATTAAAACTGTTTTTATACGGATTTATGCTCGTTTATTACATTTTTACAATTTTCCAACGTTTCGGCACTTTTTCAGGTGCCGAAACGCACCGGTATCTTTAAGTTCATATAAAGTAATTAGTTTATAAATTTAATTTTAACTTCAATTACTAATAATCAATATTGTTGACTTTATTTAAAAAATAACTGGTTTGTCTATTTTGGAACGTAACTTCATAATTAACTTTTGTAATTTTTGCCGAGGGTAGTAAACTAACCGTTAATGATTTCTAAAAGACACCTGTCACCTCAGTCATCCGGGACCACGGCACCTGAAAAAGTGCCGAAACGTTGGAAAATTGTAAAAATGTAATAAACGAGCATAAATCCGTATAAAAACAGTTTTAATTAGATCACCAAAGATTAATTTCGTTGAATGCTACATATAAATGCATTCATCGATTGCCTTGATGGTCTAGCCGTTAAGGCACTTAGGTACCAATCTAGAGGACGTGGGTTCGATTCGCTGCCGTACATTGTACAAGTGGGCTCGGTCTGGGTGTATTTTCATCCTTGACTGGTTACCATCGTTCAGGGTATCCTAGTTTGGGACCGGGTCAAGTGACTGTGTTGTGGGGACGTGGTTGTTATTATTGAATTTTACACTTCAGCAGACAGGCGGAAACAGATTAACATACAGATACAAGAAATTGAACAACAAGTATCGTCGTCGTCAAGCTATACCAGTCCACTGCTGGACATAGCCCTCCCCTAAAGAGCGCCACAAGTATCGCCTGAGGTTACATTTTATGGATGTATTTATGCCTAGAGTAAATCTTTTTAGCAGTGAGGTTTTTTTTTTACTAAAATAAGATTTTTTTATTCATGATTTCAAAGTTGTCCCGATAGAAGTAAAGAGTTTTGCACCCTCTATAGATATTGCACTTCAAATGACGAACAGAAGTAGGTATAGTTAAAAAAAATAATGAGCCGCGCCGGATTCCAGCCGCGTCCATGTTATCTGCTGAAAGACTCATTCATAGCTTCAGTACTGTGCGCGCCTTTGTGTCTGAAAGCAGCTGGCACTCGGCCTTAAAGCCACACAGTAAGACTGCAGCTATGAAAGCGGTAATGAATAGACTCGGTGTCTTTGTTCGCCCTTTCATTAAAACAAAGACGCTTTGTGGAGACGTTAGCCGACACACACATCACCTCTGCAGTTTACTAGATAATAGAAGTCATCAAACCTGAGGGCTTTTTAATGTATAAAATGAAAAATATTTCATACATTACCTTAACGTTTTAGGTATTCTATACATTGCCTAGGTATTGTATAGAATACCGCATTACACCATTTCCGGTAACATATATAAAGTTTAGGAGAACTCTTAGCCAGACCGCGATGCTTAAAATCGCTATTAAATCGTAATCCAAAATTGGTGATAGATAGATGGAGACCAAACACTAAAGAAAGTTAGATTTACATTTCCCCGAATTCAGATTCACTTACAGTATTCTGTAATAAATTATTTACGGGTCACTGTAATCGCCTATTATGTATCGTATTTAAGGCCAGGCGCGCACTACGATATTTAATCGCGCGATATTTTTGTCGCAGAAATATAACGTTATTATGTCAGGGCGCGCATAAGCTACAAACAAATCGCAGCGATTTTAAAATTGTGATGTGTTACATTTTTGCGCGACTACTCGCGACGCGATTGTCGCAAAACTACTGTAGCCTATGGAGTTGTACGGCTCCGCGCGCATTGCGATTGTAAAATTGCATACTCCGATTTTTTTAGTTTTTTTATATTTAATTTGAGGTCCAACAATTCTCAGTAATTTGTCAAATGTTTGTTCATTCGATAATAGCCAAAGATTTTTTTGGGATGCAGCCGAAGATCGTTGTATTTCAGATAAAATAAACCTTTGACACATCTTTCTGCTGTGAAACGATGAATCCAGTAATGACAGGTATACCTTATTCTCTCTTTTTTTTCTTCTCCTCAGAAGTAAAGCAAGACAGGCAATTTGTACGAAATCCATGTTGGAAATGAACAATCCATCGATTTTTTCATCGCAGTGCGCGCAGTGATTTTTTTACGATAATAAACAGCGCGATTTTAAAATCGTGTCGCAAAAGTTAAAATCGTAGTGCGCGCCTGGCTTTACTCTACTCGAAGATAACATGTCGTAAGCGGCGTCGCACAACTACAAACAAACAACACGGCTCACCGATGATCTTTGACTGTCCTTCACCCTTGTTGCTTTCAGTAGAGTCTTTATTCTCTAGTTATCATTTGCAGCCATGACTAATAAACAAGAGTAGTTTTGTGTCGGCGAGGTAACTACGCTTCCAACAGTCCTCGGAAAAAGATAAAATTATCAGTGTAGTATTTGGTAGATATGCGCTCGCTAACAAGGGTAAGGGTAAGAATGAAGTAACGAAGGTAACGATTCTCGCGCGAACAGTAACAAATATCAACCATGGGAGAGACTTACATGTCTAACTAACTACCTAAAGAATAAACTAGGTAGGTGCTATCTGAAATAAAATCTAAGCCAATAAGCCAACTACTCTCTTAAAAATAATGTCACAAAAACAGAAAATACGAAATGTAAATTTAATTTTCCCATCGTTAATCGTGATGATAGGTACCTACGAGTATTTAAGATTCTAACACCACAGTATTCTCATCTTCTAAAAGTCACAAACAAATGCGTAATAACATAGAACAATGTTATTACAGTATTAACGACTTTCTGTGCAATAAAACAATCTAACACTAAACTTAGTAATTTTAGTTTGCACTTAACAGTTGGAATTTGTTATATTTTTCTTTGTGCATCTCATGGATTTGTAAATACAAAATTATTGCATGCCTGCATGAATATTCATACGCCCAGTGGGTAGAACCTGGAACCTGATCATTAAGAAATATATTTAAGACCTGTATTTAACATTTTTTACCTATGTTCATGAACAAACGATTCTGATTAATAACGACATACGTCGTCAACAAAAGTCGTGAAAACATAATTTTTTTCTAATCTATTTGACATTAAGAAACAGTAGGTGAGCGGGTTATCCGCGGGAGGGTCGCGGGGCCCTGAGCCGCCCGCAGACGCAGCGTGATCCGCCCGATACCGTGAAGTGCACTACTTCAGTGTGTGGCGTGCAGAGGGATCACACGAGACATATTACTGTAATATGAAGCACCAGCTGCGCTACAGGGTTTGGGAAGGTTGGGGAAAAGACGCGTTGCCAGTAAACTATTACAACGTGCATTACTAACCAATGGAATAAAAGTCATAACTTGTATTAAAAAACGTTTTTATCTAAAAGTGAACATGAGAAATATTAGCAACTGTGACAGCTATTTTTAGAATCTACAGTCAAGAACCTACGATCAACACTCTAGGACTTTAATACTACATTCTAGGCTATATGTTCTAAAAATAGGTATCACAGATATTAAGATATTTATACTATTTTTATTTTTAATGCACTAACCCGTGCTAAGGACAATTTTAAAAACCTATTTAGAGGCTTAAAATTCCACCCATGCCGGGATTCGTACCCGCGACCTCTGGTTATCCGTGCCAGCGCTCTTTCCAACAGCTAATGGGCGACTCACCGGCATCAGTGAAATTTCGAACCTCTTTACACTATTCTCTGTATTACGTACAGGCAGCGACATCTTAAGTGAGGCTTAAGTGAATTGCATTACTTACTAAGTTGGAAAGAGCGCTGGCACGGATAGGCAGAGGTCGCGGGTTCGAATCCCGGCATGGGTGGAATTTTTAGCCTCTAAAAAGTTTTTTAAGATATATAATGTTAACGTTATGAAAAAAAAAACGTATTATAAAACGTATTACAAGTTATGATTTTTATTTCATTGGTGGCGCTAGTTAGCGCCCCTAAAAGCCTTAAAGACCTCAGTCTGAGTTTATTTCCATGTTTGGGATGTCCTTGCCGAACAAGTGATTCGGTTGTGTAGAAGTTATTTTTAGTTAATTCACTCTCTCAGAATCAGTTGGGCGTCGAATAAATGTAAAAATAATATAAAGCTTAATAATAAAAACTGTATGTACACGGATTTTACTCGTTAAATTTACATATTTAGTCTTCCGAGACCACGGTACTTGAAAAAATGCCGAAACGTCGGAAAATTTTAAAAAATGTAAAGTAGGCGAGCAAAATCCGTGTAAATACAGTTTTTATTATAGTGCTCATGTTAACCTTAGAAAATAGTATAAAGCTTCATTTGAACACATTCAATTTACGAGGTGAATGTACCGGATCCATCGTTCTGTGTTTGTGCGGTCGTTATCGTCGAGTACACGAGTCGAAGGGGCCCATTGGAAGACAGATTACATCTAATTGAACGGCAGGGGATTGCACTGAGGGTGGCGTCATGCGTCGTCGTGCCGTTTGCTGTGAGAGGTCTCGCAGGAAGAGTCGAACAGCTCTTTCTAATTGTGCACGATTAAATGCGAGGATCGAGTTTAAAAGTAACGGTTGTGGTAAAACTAGTTTAAAAGTAACAAAGCAGAGCCCAGCGGTATCAGAACCGTGAAAAGTATTTTTCACCAGACAGGCTTTCAATAACCAATCTATTTTTTGCTGGGCGTCAAATTTAATGTAGCCAATTGTTTGCCAGTGACATTCCCGGAGCGATGACACGCAAAGGCTAATAGAGCTTAATTCGCCGGAGGAAATGAAAACATGAGTCGCGCGCGCACGCCGCTCGCCCCAATCGACCGAGATCGCTTTATCATTTAGGTGCATAGTGCAGCTTGAGCTTGTAAATTACTAGGTATGTCGATTGTTTATTAGTTAACATAAATACACACATAGCCTCACGCCTGTATCCCAGAGCGGTAGTCGGAGACCACGGACTGGCACTTGCCAAGATCCTGACAGATCAGCTTCATCAACGGTTATAAGTCGTTGTATGCACGCACGCTGGTTCCGGGTACTTTTTATCTTCCCCTTGCTAATACATCCCCTATTTGCTCGATGTATTTCCGACTGGGACGTCCCTTACCAGCCCTTACACTCACATTCGCAATATATATTTGTTTCGTCAATCTTTCTTCCTTCGTCCTCTCCACATGTGCAAACCAATTTATTAGTAAAAGTTATAATACAATGCCGCAATACATCCGACTGTAGGGCACAGGCCTTTTCAGAGAGAGAGAGAGATAGCACAGGCTTGTTCTAAGCATGTCCATGGTAAGCCATTATGGTGAAAGGATTTGCCAGTTAGCGTTAGGTACTTGCTGACTTTCCCAGAGTGTGCCAGACTTACGGGCTTAGTGAGTATGGTCTTAAACACCAGGTAAACTAATTTCCCACGTTTCTACACCGTTGCAGTAGCTGTCTGATGAGTAAGGTATGCTGACGCCTTCCAGTCCTTAGCAGCAATTGGGAACGTAGATTGCTGCTACCAGGATCTTACTACCGGAACCGTCGTACTCGTTTCCTTTGTCTTTCTGAGTAAACGCAGAGAAGCGAAGAGATGCAACACAAAGCAGCTGCGCATCAGATTAAATGTTCTGAGGGCTTAGTGCGAGTTTTTTAACTACTCGATCGCGTTAACGTAAACTCATATTTCTATGGCATCGAGGAAGCGCCACCTAGCGACAAGTATGGAAATTAAAATTGCTGAGTGCGAGTTGTAATAGTTTACGTTGAGAAGTGAACACGTTTATCAGCCAAAACACGAATAAATGCGAGTGCGAGTTGTACCGTGACAGAGTTTTGCCAGTTCGAACGGTTAACTTACTCATACTCACTACTCAATGCTCGATTAACGCGGTAGTAAAGTTATTCGATTGGATCTGTCAAACTCGCACTTAGCACTCTGTATATTGATTTCTGGACTAGTGCATTGAACAGTTTGTCATTAAGAACTGTCCATGTTTATGTAAGCTGCAAGTTTCCCAAAAAGAAATAAATAAATAAATAACACGTGCGGCCCGATTGGATCTCCAATCTATTATCTGTAGTTGATCGAGTGGGTTTTATATGTAGCCTATAAACGTCCCACTGCAGGACACAGGCCTTCTCTCAGAGAGAGAGAGAGAGAGAGAGAGAGTACGGGCTTAATTACCATGCTTGGCCATCGCGGATTGGTAATTTCAAGCGCTGGTATTTGAACACTTGAGACACTCACTACATTTTCCTTCACAGCTAGCGGGTGGTATTACTACTATAATTTACAAATGTTCATAATTACACTATTTTTATTTTTAATGCACTAACCCGTGCTAAGGAACATAAAAACCGCAACCTCTGGCTATCCGTACCAGATAGATGTCTGGTACGGATAGCCAGAGGTTGAGAGTTTTGCAGAGGTTGCGGGTTCGAATCCCGGCATGGGTGAAATTTTTAGCCTCTAAATAGGTTTTTAAAAATGTTCATAATTTTGAAAACAAAGTCATTGGTACATGCCCGCACTGGGAATTAAACCTGGGTCTCTCGCTTCCGAGTCCATTGTTCTACTCACTAGGCTGCCGCAATGGAAGAACGAGTGGGTTAAGTTAATGGTCCTTAATTAGATAATATTCAATGACTTTGCTTGTAAACATGAATACGATCTCCCTATTTACGACGATAAGTTACAGAGCTGTATAGTCATCTTGAAGGGACTATTTTTAGACAGTCCTAGAGGAAACGGAATCGAGGTATGAACTTTGATAAGAATACATCTATACCGAGTAACTTTGCCGAGTAAATTGCTCTAATAGCTAGAAGGCAAGGAGGACATCGGATCAATTATGTTTAATTAGGGTTGCTAGTAAATTTCCATCTCAGACCTTTATAAAATGAAGTACAACATAAATATGGAATTACGTGAATGAATAGTTACACTCCATCAACAACATAATACAGAAGGCTTTTAACTAATAAGGACTGGTATCATTGCATTCTTACACCCACCACAGCTTACAGCACAGGTCTCTTTTGTTCAGAGTGATTTCGATACAAATACTGTTCAACTATCTGTGGGGAACAAGCTGCACGGAAAGACACTCAAGAACAGGACGGGGCCGATTTTGGCCTTCTGTCCCTCCCGCTCAGTCCTGCCTAGGCTCCGGAGTGTTCAGACCGGTTCTCGCGCCGCCGCCGCGTCGAGGGTAACAAACATGTGTCATGTGTGCGCGCTCTCACTCACTACCCAACAGGTTTCCGTGGCGGCCGGCAGCTAGCCGTTTTTAGCAACCAATCCAAAGCATTTACCCTCATCTAAGAGACTAGTCCGCCCAAGACTGTATAGTATCGACGTCTGAAGCCGGATGTTACTTATAATAGCAGCGCTGCACTCGATTCAAAAATAGCCTACTAACAATCATCTAGTACCTTATACGTGATATAGATACTATATATATGTAATAGTATACTCCAATCGCTTTTGGTCAAAGATGCAATAATTCTACGAAAAGGCATTGCTTTTGCCTTGAAGAGGCATTAACTGTGTCTTGAGAAAACTCAATAATGCTTTGTTGCATGGCGACCGGGCGGGCTAAATGCGTCTTATCTAGTAGTTGTAAGTACATAATAATTATGTAGGTTGCAGGGAGCGAGCTGCAGTGCGGGCTCTAGGGACTGCAGTGCACAGAGCACACCGCAGCTTCGGCGATGCGGTTCTCATGTTACATACCTTGCACCTTAGCAACCTTAGGCTGCAAACTATAGTCGGTTAAGGCAGATCGTTCGTAGTGAATTACCTACCTCGAGTACCTCGTTGTATTAGCAATAAGGTGCATTGGGCGACAGAAGTACGTACCTACCTAGATATTTGTGGCGAGCTTTGTTAGAGCCCTGTCTAGACGTGGACGAATGTTGAGTGCTGGATCCAGTATCAGTCTCAAATCTCAGTAGTTGTTAAACAGGTTACTTAATAGAAGTATGACAAAGATCCTCGAGAAGCAGAATTAATTATCGAATACGGGCTGACTGATTGCAACATTATAGCCTAAATCCGACTTACTACAAAAGAATACGATGTATGTAGCGACTTAGCGTCAGTGTTTTAGCACATCGAGCGGCCTTGCAAAGCACTCTGGCGCTCACAGGTTTAGGTAAACGACCTTCGAAGGCCGCGGCCGGTCCTCGTCCACACAAACTTGCTCTACATTTAGCGATGGGTTCGAAAAAAAATCGACAGATGGAATAAAATTCTGATGCGATTTCGATTAATTAGTCTATTGGAACTATTCGATCGCCAATCGGCACAAACTCAAATGTTTTTCACATTTGATTATATTTGTGCCGCACGCACGCAACCAAAGTTGCGGAGTTGTCAGTGCGTGCGACGCACGTAGTTGTGCATTGTCAATAAATCTAGTGAAAAAAAAGTGCCATCCCCAAACCTGACATTGGCAGAATCCTAGCGGGTGCCATAAGAAAAGAATTGAATTGAAGAACTACATACCGATGGTCGGACGTTATAGTTTATTCGGTGGAGCGTCTGCGGATGCGGATGGCAGGGGACCGTGAAGGCTTATGCACTGGGCTGATGACTATGATGAACTACATACCAGTAACCACTACTACACTGGTTTCTCATTCGGGAGGTCGTGGGTTCGAATCTCGGCACGTACAAAAGACTTTCTTTCGTTTTCTAAGTTTCACGTCTAAAGAAAGGCTTTACCCAGCAGTCGGACGCGTCCTCAGAACACAAAATATTCTGAGGACGCGTCAGAGCTACATAAAAATAAAAACAGCACAAAATAATCAATTGTGCTGCTTCCGAATTCCTCAAATGCGCGCCTAATTAGCAAGAACGTTTTTCCGAAAGTTTTACCCGTGGCTAAAACATTCTTGCTAATTAGGGATGATTAGGGTTACTATTTTTTTGTGGAGCCTACACACGACCAAGTGCAGCTAACGGCTAACTGAAGGAAAACATCGTGAGGAAACGTGAGTGTTTGAGGTGTTAACATTCCTCACAGGTTGACATTCCCAATCAGCGTTGCGGTAATTCGGAAGAGGACCTGACTATATGGTGAGTAATTTTAACTCGATATCTAGAGGCGTTTCCGAGATAAAGAGTGTTGACAGTCAGTCAGACAGACGCAAACAAAGTGATCCTATAAGGATTCCATTTTTTTCCTTTTGAGGTCCGCACCTTAAATGGAAAAACAATGGAAACCTTTAGAGCAAATAAATAAATAATGAAATTGGTGTATCCCTTTCACCGCCTTCTAGTATGTACGTAACCCGTGACTGGAGCGGGTGGAGGATGCTGAGTCTGGCCAACAAGCACCTAACACTTTAGGCTGTTCTTACGTGGAGCATGCCGACAGGCTTGCATAAATTTAGATTTTTAGTTATTGTAGGACTTTTGATAAATGTGGTTTGATGCGTAATTAAATTATGAAATATTTAAGCACATTTTTGTTTTCTTATACAGTGGGTTTCCACCAAGAAAAACATTGTCTCCATCAGAAAGTTAGTAGAGAAGAAGCGAAATATGCCTTTAATATCGGCGATTTAATTATCCATCAAACTGCACACCACATTTAACAACAATGTACTCATTTTATTAGAATAATTAAATTGTCGAATTGTACGAGCGAGACAGTATGCTACTTAAGAACAGTTTTAAATAAAAACATGTAAATTACTATAATAGTATCATGTTACGCGTCCGTTATAAAAATAGTAGGTACATACATCAAATGAAGTTTAATTTAATTTTACATTTCAAATGAAGTTTTACAGAGTACAATCCTAAATGATCCCTGCAGGTACATCGACTTTACAATATTTTGATGATTACAATTAATTACAAATGCGCGTTGGCATACGCGTACAACGGACGGGCGTTGCGTGATTACGCGCGTTATTGTGCGTAACACAACGTAAACTATTGTTCAAGCACAGACACCGCTTACAAAAGCACACTTCTATCGATTGTTTGAATAGTACTATTCGGAAAATTCAATTTTTAACAATGGTATCTGGCTGGCCGTCCAAACGACACGCGTGACTTTAAAATATGATTGATAGATTTTACTTAGTAACTATCGCTACATTACATGCAACAACACCAATAATAGGCAAACGTTATGATTTAATGTAAGTAAGTACCTAAAATTCAAAACAGAAAAGTGTACTAAGTAGAAGATCTTATTAAAAAAGCAACACATGAAATTGTAGATGATATTGAGTTTGTTCTAAATACAGGTTTGAATTGATTGTATTAGCTGTGCCCCGCGGTATTGCCCGCGGTTCTTGTATTTTCCCATGGGAATAATATATTTTCCCGCAGTAAAACATAGCCTATGTGTTAATCCAGGGTGTCGGCTAACTCTATACCACATTTTATTAAAATCGCTCCAGCCATTTAGACATGAAGTAGTAACAAACATACACACTCACAACTTTCGCCTTTATAATACTAGTGTGATGATTTGATGACAGTGTGAAGTGTGATTATAAAAATATAATGGCTAATAATACTGTAAGATGTTTGTACATGATTTTGCTGGGAATGCACCAAGTGCTGTTGTAAATAAATAGACAGTGCAGCGACAGTAAATCAGCGCCGTGTGGGCGCGCCGCGACATGTTTCGTGGAGAAACTCCAGCAAGTAAACCACTTTATTCAGCACAGTACTTAATAATAGGGTGATAAAACTACCAGGACATGGCCCTTTAAATATATTTTTTTAATTGTATCTACTGACATGCCCAAGTTAAGTAAAACCTTCCAATATTATTTTAGCAATTTTGTCTCTCATTTCAGAAACAGAGATAAGACACAAATAAGGTTGTTGATTTTTCCCTGGTGGTAGAATCTTAGGTAGCTGTTGTTCCAATACCAGAAGTACAATGAGATATCAGTGAGCTTGTATGGGGGCCAAAATATTACATAGTATGTCAATGATTTCATGTTATGTCCTGTCTAGATACTAAACATGATCTTAGACTGTACTTAACTACCCAGACACCTTGGTAGATACAATTAAATTATCAATGTAGCCATCTATTAATAGTATGGATGTTAATTATTTGTAACTGATTTACCCAATACAGTTATCAACTCGTCAAGATTTACATTTTATTGCAGTAGTAGATACATGGTCGAGTAGGCAGTAGGTTGGTGTGCTGTGTAGTTTGATCTAACTAGTATTTTAATCAGTGTTTAACATTAACATGAAACTGTTGAAATGATTCAAACAACAAAGAATACCTGATTTCAGGTTTTAAGTCCTTGTAAATTGTTGTTGTGAATTCTTATAAGTAATAACAGGTTTTTATAGGAATTCACAACTAAATGTATTCCATAGATGTGGTACATAGTACATGCAGCATTGCATTTAGTAAAAACCATTTTAGTTTAGTCTACGAAAAGATAAGTATAATTACTGAAGACATGGTAACAAATTGCAACCATTTTGAATTTAACAGAAAAATAGCTATTTATAAAGCAGTGACATAAAATTTAAATTGTATTTACATATTATTAATCTCCAAAAGCCAAAACAACTGGCCATCTATGGAAAGAAACAAATACCTTATCAAGCAGACAGAGATAAGTAGGTCCATAGGGCCTCGGTAAACAAAGGCCTGAGTATTCAATTAGGAGCCTATCAGTGGGATCAAAGGGTAGTGCTCTCCGGGCACCTCTAGACACTATTCTTTTTATCAGGCCCAAAGTTACAATGCAGAAGATGACTGATTCAATATCATCCATCTTCGCCACTGTAACTTGGGGTAATGACTTCATGGAGGCCAAGATCATATTGAGTGTTGGTGAAGCAAGTAACTGAACAACTATTTACTCTCTTGCTCACACAAATCTAATGCAAGTTGTGTAAGAGGCAAATACTTTTAGCTTCGTGGGTTAGCTGGAAGAAAATACTATCTAGTATTTAGCTCACCTTTGTACAAATTTGTTTTAGTGCAATAAAGAATTCACTTTTTTAACTACATAATTTTTAAGTATTTTTGTTGAGGCTGACAATTAGCCACTAAATTGTGTAGAAAATAGTGACCAAGAGTAGCGTTGGCCTAGGTAATAAATAGTCATGGACATATCTCGTTAGTCCCATACTAAGTACAACTAAATGACTTGTGATACAGGTCTAACTCAATGACAGATTTATTACAATAAATACGTAGACAACATCCAAGACCCAAGACAAACTAGAAAAGTTCGTTTCCTAGTTTGACCCGGCCGGGGATCGAACCTGGGACCTTCGGTTTTACAGTCAGTGTGCCAAACCGCTGCGCCACCTAGGCCACCAGATGAATTGGAACAATGGAGAAAAGGACTGGGAATGCCCAATAATGGGCTAAATTTAACGATTGGTCCAATCAGTGGCTCCTACTACAACTACCACTTCTTTGTCCCTAAAATCTCATTAGAGGAACAAGATAGTCTAATAATTGTTGTAGCAGGGTAGTAATAATAATAATTACAGTAAGTTAGCATCGGTACACAATAAATCTCAAGACAAACATCTGTAAGCCAAATGAGCCGGCGTTTTGGCGTCTAAGAATAAGTACGTGCGCTGCGCCTCTTTAAAGCTTGAACTTGAATTACGTAGGAGCGGCGCGACAAAATATTATTCTCACTATTTATATGACCCTCCCAGTCTAAAGGGTATTTTCTTTTCCGCGTCTGGTAAGGGTTATTCGAGTTCACTACCTGCTGGGGATTCGTCGGGCCCGGCAGCGGCGGCGCGCGGCGGGCTCGTCAGCGCCGCTAGCAGCGCCAGCAGCGCGCTGCCGCGATATAGCATCCTCATGCCGACCCGCTCCTAGGCGGCATCGCAGATACTACACATTGCACGATGTTTTAGTCACAATTTAATATATTTTGTTTACACTTGGCGCACGATTTACTCGCAGAAATTCAAGATTTAATAATTACAATTAAATATAATTGACTTATTACAATAACAGAGTTCCTTGAAAAGTTAAGGTTAACACTGCACAGTTCTTACGGCCGATTTTTTGGTAAATTTAACAAAAAACGGCGACCGTTTTCTCTTCGACTTCACAAAAAAGCTCGCAAAAAGCTTCCGCAATCCGCGCCGCGCGCTGGAAATCCAATGAATCCACCACAAACAAACCAAACGCCCGCACAAGCAACTCAGCTACGCGATTGGTCGGACACTTTTGTATGGCCCACAGAACAATTAGATTGGCCAATGCTTTCTAATCTGTGGTCAATACTAATTGTTCTGTGGTCATCTGACAAATGTACTGTTTGTCCAAAAACTCAAGAAACCAAAAGTGAAACTTTATTTTTATTTTCCATAGTACCACGATGGAAAATAAAAACCATTTACTACCTTTGACTAGCACAATAATGTTTTTAATCAAAAAACTGTAGTTTTTATAATTCTTTAGTTGCTAGAAATTCACTAATACATGCAGACAAAAAGTCTGAGCAATACTCCATTTGGTCGACTGAAAAAAATGCATATAGGTATGTCTATATTGATTGATTATAAAGAAAGTGACCCGGACCCGAGCCCCAGCAGTGGGGACATACAAGGGTTGATATCGTAGAGGGACTATCTACGGTCGATATCGATTAGAAATGTCAATATATCTCTACTTAGTCTGTGTCTTAATCTATCTGTCAAAAAACTTTGTCTCTCTTCGATTTTGTTTCCTTCTTGAAAAAACCGATACAATCAGGTAAATATCCATTTATTAATTATTTCATTCACATTTAGCTAGGTGAATTTTGTACCAGTCTCATCATAATATTATGTAACGTTTGAGGTTAGGTTATTATTTTCATCTTTTCGTGTCGATTATTTTGATCTAAATCATGAACTGTGGTACCTCCAGCCATGGGACATGGGCACGGCGAGCCTCCGTACCGCGTGCCGGACTACACGGAGTTCTCCACCAAGGGCATCAAACAGCTTGAAGAACTGGAGAAGGCGCTCGCCGAGAAGGGACTCAAGGACCCCTGGATCAGGTCAGTCGCAAACCACAGATAATAATTTTTTTGAAACCTCAAAACATACGTTAAATTTGATGATGATCATCTCCTTAATACATGACAGATCAAGAAATCTGTGACCTCTGGAAATATGGACAAAAACTCACAACTAACGCAGAAGTATAAAAAAGTTTCACAGCAGTGGGTTCGGCCACAATGTTGTCAAACTTGTTTTGTTTCATCAACATTAATTAGTTAAATAAATATTAGTTACAACTTCTTGCTAGAGCCGTAGAGCTAAATTGGTGTCAAACACACAGTAACTGTATTAAAATTAACAGTCATTAAGCCCTTTTATCACTTACTAAGGATATAAATACAGTTCAAAAACATATTTTAAGCAGTTTAGAGAATTTCATTTCAAGACTGCTTTTGAATAGGTGGACTTAGTGACATCAATCTAATTTCTAATAGGAATAATCTCCATTACCGTAGTATCCTACACTGATAGTTACATAGAAAGAAATATACAAAATTAACAATACTCATTTCCAATAATTTAATCCTCCTGTACATACCTTGTTAACAAAGCATACTTTATTAAGAACAATAGCAATAGTGGCAATTTACCCTCATTTAGCCTACACTGCTTATTATTACAGAATAAAATTTGAAATGAAACAAAAGTGTAATAAATTTTAACCTGATTTGTTGTTTATGTTTCAGGAATGAGGCATGGAGGTACCACCCCGGGTTTGGTACCCGCCTGCAGCGACTTAAGAACTTCTTCTTCCGTGGCTTTGGCCTGGGCTTAGCTTTGACTGTAGTGGTGGTGGGGGCCGATAAGATGCTCGGCAGCGGAGGACACGGTCACGGCCATGAGGACCATGGCCACGATGGGGGACATCATTAGGTGAACACTTCCTTCACGTTTTGTTATTTATAGGAAATTATTGAATACTATAGTTATTGCACTAAATTGGTGGTTTTATTTGGTTTACGTCACTAAGTGGCCTATTTATCTCCCACACATGACATTAGAGAGTAATTAAGTCTTGTGTGTTCGTGGTCAATTTTTCTCAAGGACACTCACAATCACCTCTTCAGGGTTGTAATTTGGCAGGTGTTAGAAAAGCCTGGGGAGCTACCTAAACCTAAGTAGCTACTGGAAATTATTATTATATTTATTTGTATGTGGTGTTATAATCACATTCGACTAAATGTTTTCAAGTGGCGATAGTCTAAAATACGTCTAAATAGTCTGGTACGGATAGCCAGAGGTTGCGGGTTCGAATCCCGGCATGGGTGAAATTTTTAGCCTCTAAATAGGTTTTTAAAGTCTAAAATATGTTATTCGACCAAGATTTTTTTAACCTTAAGCAATAACAGTCAGCCAGTCGGCAGAGAATCGCTCGTAACCCCGGCTGCCTGAGTGATCCTAAACAATCACGAAGGTTAAGCAACAGAGGGTGCGTTCAGTGCATGGATGGGTGACCGCCTATGACTTAAGTTAGTGGCATTTTTCTGTGCTGTTCCGTGCTTCGTAAGGCACGCTAAGCCGTTGCTGCCGGCTGCCGTCGATAGATGATATTCGTTAAGTCAGAGGCCTTAGGGCAGCTTGAAAACTTCTGACAGTAAGACCAACCACCTAGTCCTGCAAGCCTCCACCAATCCCAACTGGGTCCCCGTGGTAAACTATATGGCCTATACCTTCCTTAGGGATTCCTCAGGGAGAAGAGACCCGTGCTACTCGGTGGGTACATAAAGGGTTACTGATGAAATAACAGTCAGCAAGCAAGGTGCTACTATTTACATTTTTTGATGCCATTTGATTCTGTTAGGTGGTATCTATGTAACCTGCGGAGGAAGCTCACTATTGAGCAAAGGCCTCTACTGTCAAGACAACTATTACAACCCTTAAAGCCAGAAACCGAAGGGGATCAGAAATAATAGATGTGGCATTTAAAATTAACCATACAATTTTATTTTGATATTATTTATAACCTTACACGAAATAATAGAGCAATTCTGTACAACGTGAAGTTATATAGCTAAATAACTTCATCAAGAACACATTGAAATAGCCAATCTGCAGGAGGCATTCAATTCTACCTAAATGTCAGTACTGCTTCCTGTGGCGGCCTAAAAGATTATTATAATGCGTTTCAGATGACTTTACTACCGACACACTGTTTACAGTAGATTGAACCATTTTTTACGAGACACGAGTATGAATACATGATAAAATTATAAAACACTGAATGAGCCTAATCCGCAGTCCAGCTGGAGGTCCGCCTCTCGAGCTAGTAGAAGTCATCCTGTGCGGGGGCGGCGGCGCTGGCGGCTTGGTTCTTGACCTGGTCCTGCGCCAGGTACATGGAGGCCACCTGCTGCGCCGTCGTGGCCTCGTCCGGCGTCTTGTCCTCGCGCTCGCGCACGAACCTGGCGGCCGAAGCCCACTATTTATTATCATGTCGGAGGATGCTCCTTAAATTTGAAAAAAAAAACTCACGCCTCTTTTCTATGTAATGGCAACAGGCCTATATAGATATTGCAGGGACTCAGAACGCTGATCAACATTTTAGCAAGAAAATAGCGCAACGATCAAGCGCGGACGACTGTGTCCAGCCAATCATCTTTCGAAATCTTCAGATACAAGTCGTCCCGAAACGCTCAGACAAATCGTCTCCCGGAACTCTCTGCGTATAGTAGTAAATCGTAACACCTAAGTATTGTGGAACCTTCGGACATATTTATTTAAAACTACGTCATCCAAAAGTTAACCCACGAAACATATTCATTAACAGATATTATTAGAGCGGTGGTAACGCATCGGTAGAACGCTGACCTCGCAATCGGACAATGAAAATTTCGTGAGCATAGTGTTGTACCTACGGAAGGCTCAGCTGCTCGCGATGCTGCGCCAAGCTGTACCTGGGGAAGCCGCGATGCTGCGCTAAGCTGTACCTGGGGAAGCCGCGATGCTGCGCCAAGCTGTACCTGGGGAAGCCGCGATGCTGCGCCAAGCTGTACCTGGGGAAGCCGCGATGCTGCGCCAAGCTGTACCTGGGGAAGCCGCGATGCTGCGCCAAGCTGTACCTGGGGAAGCCGCGATGCTGCGCCAAGCTGTACCTGGGGAAGCCGCGATGCTGCGCCAAGCTGTACCTGGGGAAGCCGCGATGCTGCGCCCAGCTGTACCTGGGGAAGCCGCGATGCTGCGCCAAGCTGTACCTGGGGAAGCGCAGCGAGATGCCCTTGTCTGGCGCCACGAGCCCGATGGCGGCGCGGTGCGCGGGCGACAGCGACAGGTCTGCGCAGCGCACCTCCCACACGCGCGCGGCCGCGAACCACGCGTCGGGCGTGTGCGCCGGGTCGAACCTGCGACCACCGCACACCGCTCTCGTGAGTTACAGACAGTCCGAACAGGCAGGGAAAGAGTACACGCACACCTGGTACCCAGGGTATCCTAGTGTGGGGCCGAAAGTAATGTATGTGCTTGTACGTAAAAAAAAAAGTTATGTTACCTGCTTTTCACATTTTGTACGTGACAAAGCTTTTGCCTGCTTATAGGCAATGGACGTGCGTTATGAATATAGAATTTTGTTTATATTAGAGTGTTTAAGTGTCTAATATAAACAAAATTTAAAAGTTGAATGCAGGTTGTCATTTTTAGACACAATGAATTAACTTGTTACTAGAACTCTTTCTCTCTGAGAGAAGACCTGTGCTCTGCAGTGGGACGTTCACAGGCTACATAAACAAACAGCAGAACTTGGGCCGCACCAAAGACATGCTCTGGAAACGGAGGCTTCCAGGGCCGTAGAGCCTCATAGGGGAAGCTAATGCTTCACAGCTGATCTATCGAAGTATGTCAAACAGAAAGAGACTAAGACAGCAGCGAGACTTCCTGTAGTAGGGCTTCGGCGACGACGACCTGGGGCATTATTATGTAAGTATCCATTGAGATGAGTGACGTTGATTTTTACTTTTTTTAAGCTGTCAAATGCATACATTTTTTGACACTTAGGAGTCGTCTCAATGCTTCACTCGATAGAGTGGAATACTACGTAATAGCAGCGCTAGTCTTGAAAGGCTACGGGAGAAGCAACGCTAGTATACTAGTACCTATAGAAGAGGTTCTAGCGAGCAGCGAGACCGACCTGTAGTAGGGCTTGGGCGCGTCGATGACGTGATCTTGTAGGCGCGCGCTGAGCGCGTGCAGCGCCTCGTCGCTGAAGCCGGTGCCCAGCTTGCACACGCTCTGCAGCTGGTCGGCGCCGGGCTCGCGGCACGCCAGCAGGAAGCCGCCGAACACGCCGGCGCGGCGGCCGCGCCCGCGGTAGCCGCCGATCACCACCACGTCCAGCGTGTCGCCCACGCCCTCCAGGTAGTCTTTCTTCAGCTGACGGGAGGATGAGAAGTTCTTTACACCACAATAACACAACATTATCTTAGCAGTTACACTTTTTACATTTGTATTTCCTTGTTTTTTTTAAAGAGTTATTTACAGTCTGTTAGCTTTTAGAATATACCGCGGGCTCTAGAGTAAGCTTAGGTTTTCGCCGAAAGCACACGAGTCTAATACTACTCTCTGCTCTGTATAAAACTTTTCTCCACTATTTTGACAAGTTATGTAAGGTAAGTATCATATTAGTTCCGATATTTCTATTAGGTACACGAATATATCCAAAGTAAGTATTCTAAAAGATAACAGATTGTACAAAAGGTAAATTCGAAACAATGTCTTATAAAGTTATAACACTCAACGAATACATTTATAATTATCTTGATAAATAAAATATAAAAAAAATATTGTTAATTATAAAATTTCACAATTTATAAAAGGGTAAAGACCCCGTACTAGGTAAAAACCTGTATTACGGAAAGTCCTGCTCTTTCGATTACCATGGTGGAAAAAAAACAATTTCGTAAAATTGTGAGTGGATAGTATACAGTTCGATATTACTTTTCAACAAAAGTTTAAAAAGAACTAAGAAATAACTATAAAACTAAATTTCATGCAAAATTTAGGTAGTGAAAAGAAAATAAAATTTACATTATTCTTAATGCAATCACTTACTTAATTATCAATAAATAATCCAACGAGGTCTATGCATGTCTGTCTGTATTTATGTATGTGTGTGTGAGTGTGTTTCGAGTGTGTGTGTGTGGTGTGCGTGCATGTGTGTATGTGAGTGTGTGTGTGCTATGTGTGTATTCTTTGTGAAATCTGAAGTACAATTGATGTGGAACGTTATACTTATTACGTTATATTGATGGTAGTTCTAATCCATCCGTCTTCCATGTCCATACAGAGTGAGTGAAGATGCCACTCGATGTTATAAATCATCTCATTACGTAGATGCAAAATACGATTTTTGTCCTAAGAAATAAAACTCTTCCAGTATAAAATGTCTTCGAGTTGTGGTGCAGTATTTCTTTAGTAATGTATCTACCAAAAACAGTGTTATCCACAAAAACCACACACTATGCGCGTACTTGGCAATAAAGGGTACCTAATTGAACTGAATTGTGCAATGTTTTTTTGTTGTACAAAGAACCAATGCTCGGACGTAAAGCTGCCAACAATATCTATGCAAGAAAAAACAAACATTGGTACAGCATAAAAAAGTTTTGACCAGCGAACCGCGGAAACTGACTGCGGAACCGCGCAGCATCTGAAGCTCCGCCCATACCTTGAGCCAGTTGTGGCTGCGGCGCGCGATCTCATAGGTGGAGCGCTCCCCCTGCAAGGTCTTGACCATGAGTCCCTCGCAGGAGCCCTTCACCGCGTCCTCCAGGAACTGCTGCACCTCGTCCACCGTGTTGCAGTCGCTCCAAGTCGCGAACTGCCACTCGCCTGCAACGAAGGGAACGAACACTAATTTACTGCGACCCAAGCAACGCAAGGAAATTATATGGAATCAGGCGTTACTTTGCAGAAATCCATGATAGCACTAAAATGACAAAATTAGGTACTTTGCTAAATTCCGCCAAAAATCCCACAAGCACCATACTTGCACTTGTGAGCCTGTGCTTCGTGTTAGAGGCGATACGTGTCGCGTATTTTCTCACAAGTATTTGTGTCAGTGGTGTGTTCGTATCTTGCTTCTACTTGAAAAAGTGGAAGAGAGGGCGCTGCATTGACTAACCGCATGGTGCTTGTGGGATTTTTGACGGAATTTAGCAAAGTAATTATCTTATTTTAGTGCAAAGAAATTTGTTATTTTCACACGAATCACGTACATATGTCCCGTTTTGTACTGCAATTGGAAAATGAATGTGTATTTTTTATGCTTTTATATACTAATCTATTAAAACGCCACTAGTTGTACAACAAAATACATATCCATACAACAAAAAAGAAGATCCCAAAGGTGACTCTCGACTGGAAACCCGCTAGAGGCTAACGACGATCTGGAAAATCGTCCCAGTCGTGGAAGAGATTCGTCTCTCTAAGACGAAGGAGAAGAGAGTAACTCGGCTGGAGCTCCCATTCCTTGTGGCAGCCCCAGACTCCACGAAGGAGTAAAAGGATCAGAAAAGAAGATGTAAAGACATATTAGTCCAGTTCATCCAATGGTGGAAGAGATCACTTTAAGTGATAAGGCTGCCGTCTGTACTCTTAGGTTAAGAAATATCTGTGTAATTTCCATTTTTATGTACAATAAAGTGTTCTCGAAGCGCTCGTGGCCTAGGCGAACCGAGTGATTGGAATCAATCACTTGGTTAAGCAACAATAGGCGCGGTCAGGTACAGGTTGGGTGAGCGTCTCGTGACTACCGCTGGTGGCATTTTTCCGAGCGCTTCCGCGCTTCGCAAGGCACGTGAAGCCGTTGGTGCCGGCTGTCATATAATGGCGGTCGTTAAGCCACGTCAGAGGCCTTATGGGCGGCTTGATAACTTCTGACAGTAAGGCCCGCCACTGTCTTACAATCCTCCATCAACCCGGACTTGGCCCCCGTGGTGGAGTATGGCCTAAGCTTCCTGCGATGCAGGAAGAGACCCGTGCCCCAGCAGTGCGGACATACAAAGGTCGATATCGAAGATAACAAAGTGTTCTCTGTCCTAAATACACCCTGTGAAGAGCTCACCGTCCACCTGGTTGAAGTTCTCCCGCAGCAGCCGGCGGCGCTCTGCCAGCGGGCGCGCCACCAGCGGCTCTCCGTTCAGATACAGCAGGTCAAACACGAACACGCACACCTGCACCTTGATGTCCGCCTCCCGCGCGTCCTTGCGCTTGCGCGTCGACAGGATCTGCGCACGACCGACAGGGTACATTACTTAGGGACTTTATTGCACACGGAACATCAAATAGGACATAACATAAGAAATTAGAGATTTCTTCCAGCAAACCTTGAAGAGTCAGAGCAGCAGTAAAAAACGGGTCTACATACACGTATGTAGAACCGTTTTTTACAATATAAACTACATAGACTGCAAAAACCCTTAACAATAACTTAAGCAGAAATAATACACTACATAGACTAAATAATGAATAAATATATAGCTCTAAGTTATGATAGAGAAAAATAGTGCTTACTTAAGACTTAAAAATGTATGATTTTATTTGGTCCAATAAACCCTTTTTTACTTGGGGTGCGAATGTCAAGGGACGGTAACACATGGACGGGGAAAGGCCAAGCTCAATGATGATAATGAATTGAAGATCCAAAATTTACTGCCAAAGTGATACTAACGACACAGTATTTACTTTTATGCCACACCTGGCAATAAAGCGGCTTTTTCCGCACGCTGCGCGTACGGAATAAGCCGCTTCCTGGCCAAGTGTAGACATAAAAAGATGTACACAACACGGGAGGTAATAAAGAAAGCTCTCGATCGCATATTTACGTCCCTCGCTTGCAGCTCGGGCCGCAAACTTCTGCGATCTCGGCCTTTCTTTGTATTACCACCCTAGATGTTCCATAATTTTATGCATAATCCTGCACATATTATGTTTTTTTGGAGAAGAATGTAAATGTTCATTTACGTTTACATTTTTCTTTTTTGGGCAGTCTTTTTTACAGAAATGTGTAAATAATGACGAACTGTTTTAAGGGCAAGTATAGCGAATGATGGACGCTTTTACGTACAAGTGTTTTTCTTGAAAGAGAGGTTAGTTTTCTTCTGTAATAAGGCACTTGAAAGAAACTCAGCGCTTACTTTTCAATAGTATCAGTTAATCAATCAATTAGCCCATACTCATCCACTGCTGGATATAGGCCTCCCTTAAGTCACGCCACTTCCTTCTGTCCTCGGCCATCCTCATCCAGCCACTGCCAGCAATCTGCCTCAGATCATCAGTCCAGTATATGGAGTCCAAAGGTGAAATGAAATGGTTTTATTCAAAGTAGCGCAAAAGCTGCGGCTTAATGAACGTTACAATTCAAACTAGGTGTCCATTTCAAAATCTAAATCATTTTGGAGAAAAAATGCACAAAAAAACTCCAATTTGCTTAAGCCAGATGTCGCTGCCTGTACGTAATACAGAGAATAGTGTAAAGAGGTTCGAAATTTCACTGATGCCGGTGAGTCGCCCATTGGCTCAATTGGTAGAGCGCTGGCACGGATAGCCAGAGGTTGCGGGTTCGAATCCCGGCATGAGTGAAATTTCTAGCCTCTAAATAGGTTTTTTAAAAAAACTCCAAACTTAGTGTTGTGGCTGATGTCTAGGTGGCTGACTGCAACCTCTGAACTCGACTATGTCCTTCCACATTATATGTATATTCAGTTGTATACCTTCATAATGCATACAGTCAAAGTTGTAGCGTTGTATTTTCGCTACATTGGCTTTAAGCCAGTTTTTGGATTCTTTCTATTTACACGATACATTTGTTTACCAGTTTTGACAGGTAGTAGTACTTTTCTTAGGGTTACCCTATCGAACCTTATTTTGAGTAGGTTCTGTGGAGGAACATAGATTATTTAATCTCTGTTTTAAAGCGGAAGTTCGCGTAGTGACGTGTTTTGTTCTTTTTGGATCGTGAATAGGCCCTTTTAAAAAAAACATTATCCAACGACATTTTGACGTTCGTTGAAGTCTTCATACGAGACACCACAATGGAACAAAGTGGTTGATCTCGAGATAGACGGCGTAAGCCGTTCCTATTTTTGTGATCGGCGTATCTAGCGACCGATCACCATATTATTCTTCTTCCCGGTGAGTGGATTTACTCGATTCCATCATTATTTTTGGGTTTTGTGTCGAATATAGAATATTGACGTTGGCGTGCCTTTGCAGGTTTTCGGGGTTTTTCCTCCATGTCCCCGGAAATATAGACGGGACATGTCTTGATCTTTTTCTATAGTAAGTATTTCAAGGATTCGCTAGGAAATAAAAGCGATTTTCGATCGAATTACATCATATTTTTACGTAGTAACCTAAAAGTGCACATTTTCTCTTACAGAATTTTATCTAAACTATTAACGACAATGGAGTATCGTCGTTATATTTAACCTAAAGAAACTCGGTGAGTGTTCTTGATTTTTCTTTAATTGCGTTAGGGCATTTTTCGTCCCGTACCAAATAAATTCATTCGAATTCCTTTGCTAGAAGTGCCATGATGTTAATCGTAGGTTTGTTTTCTTTTTCAGACTTTCTAGTCGGTTTTTTTTTTTTATTATTATTATAAATAAATATTCTAACTGCCATTGCCATTCGAAATTTCCTAATTACTACATAATGCTTCGGGATTGAGCCGGAGAGTGGTGAGGACTGCGGGTTCCTGAGTACCCAGAGTTGGACGTCCGCAGGTTCCATCCAGATGTTTTATATATTACCTATGTTATCCGGTATGTTTCCTTTTAATTTTCTGCGGAGAGAAGCATTCCCAGAGGCGATGCCCTCTATACTTTAAATAACTTGAAAGCGATAATCCAAGTAGTTTCGGTACAAATTTAAAATAAGTAGTTTTGGCTAAATTTAACTTTATTAGAACTTCCTTAGGGTTTCAGATAATTCACCAAGTTATTGTGTTGTTTATCATAAATTTTCACTAGGATCTAACGGCTAGTGGTTAAGTTTCCACCTTGACTGACTTCCTCGCTACTTGACTTTCTGAGGGGTGGAGCGACTTGACTACTGACCTGGTGATACCTACAGCCACTTAACCTGCTATGTTATAAATTTTAAACCTCCATGGCAAGCGGCCTTAAGCCATATGTAAGATCTTGCAATATATAGATATTTAAACATTAAACTAGTTTCTTTGATCTCCTTCAGCAGACTCAATTCATGCCCGCCTTGAGATTAAAACCCAAGCGCTTTACCTACTACTATCCACGGTATCTTCTTTTAGTGCTGGCCTGGCGCCCGAGTTCTAATTTGTTTATTTTTTTCAGCCTATCTTCTAATTGTTTTATAGTAGAGGGGTTAAATTAATAAGCTGTTTCTCTTATATTTCTATTTATTTACATTTAATTTGGTCAGTGCTAAACATTCCTCTAAAAGTGGGTTCTTATTGAACATCAAGAAGAGCCTCGCCTTAATTGAAAGTTCAATCTGAACTCAACCAAATTAAACGTAACTTAAATAAGCTAACGGACTTATTCCTTTTAAAATATTGCCTAACCTAACTAACTAAATTTCTTTATAAAATATACAAACAAAATATCACCTTCTCTTTTTTTTTAAAAAAAATATGACAAAGTGTGGAACACCCTGCGTCTGTTTTTCTGAACACTTATAACCCCAACCTCTTTAGGACGCGTGTGAGCAGGCTCTTCTTTTGAGCAAACTCGGTCCTATCCTAGAGCTCATTTTCACCTTCGAACTAGATAGTCATGAGTAAGCCCATTCCTTACAAAAAAAAAGTTATATAGTAAAATTAAAGTAAAAAAGCTTTTGTTGCCACCAACAATACACGAGTAGAAAGAATAAGATTAACATACACATTATATATATATAAAGCTACAATGCGATACTCACTGATCTAACATAATACGTTTTCTCGGAAATGGTACGAGTTGGACGAAAATAATGTATGACAAAGTTGTAGGGAATGTACGATATACGGCCATCCTATGGAGCCGATTTTTGAATTTCGAACGCGTTCCACTTCGCGAGGGCGCTAACTCTGTCGTTTACCGACTGATTTGGATGAAATTTTGATAGAATGGTGATATAGTGATCCGATTGAAAAAAAAAATTTTGGTTGTTTGAAATTCAAAATGGCGGCGCAGATATAGCCGACCGAAAAATCGACCTTTGCGCAAAAAAGTCGGCAGCCAACTGGGCATATGCTGGAGATATGCCGTAAGCGGCATCGCGTTGCCAAAGGACCCAGGTATATGAGAAAAATCCGACATCTTGGAATTTCAAGATGGCGGCCGAGATATTGATGATTGAAAATGACAAATTTTTGTATGGAGATTTAGTACTAAAATTGACTTTTCAATAGAGAAATGAGACAAACTTGCGAGGCCGGAGGCCGAGCTCCGCGAAGCGGGCACAAAAAGTTCTGCCGCGGCGAGGCCGAAGGCCGAGCTCCGTTTAGGCCGAGGCCGAAGGCCGAGACCATTCAGGTTACGGCGCACAAGTACCAGCGCAAAAGCAAAATGGGACAAACTTGCGAGGCCGGAGGCCGAGCTCCGCGAAGCGGGCACGAGGAACCCCGCCGCGGCAAGGCCGAAGGCCGAGCTCCGTCCAGGCCGAGGCCGAAGGCTGAGACCGTTCAGTTAACGGCGCACAACTACCAGCGCAAGAGCAAAAAGAGACAAACTTGCGAGGCCGGAGGCCGAGCTCCGCGGAGCGGGCACGAGGAACCCCGCCGCGGCGAGGCCGAAGGCCGAGCTCCGTCCAGGCCGAGGCCGAAGGCCGAGACCATACATGTTCCCATGCAACAATTCACTACAATAAGTGTCTAGCGAGGCCCTAGGCCGAGCGCCGCGGAGAGCGCAGCTCGGAGCGGCTGGGGGTTGGCGCGCGTAAGCGCGCAGGGGGCTCGCCCCCTAGTTATATATATATATATAAAGCTACAATCCGGTATACTCACTGATCTAACATAATACGTTTTCTCGGAAATGGCACGAGTTGGACGAAAATGATGTATGACAAAGTTGTAGGGAATGTACGATATACGGCCATCCTATGGAGCCGATTTTTGAATTTCGAACGCGGTCCACTACGCAAAGGTGCTAACTCTGTTGTTTACCGGCCGATTTGGATGAAATTTTGATAGAATGGTGTTTTAGTGATCCGATTGAAAAAAAAAATTTTAGTTGTTCGAAATTCAAAATGGCGGCGCAGATATAGCCGACCGAAAAATCGACCTTTGCGCAAAAAAGTCGGCAGCCAACTGGGCATATGCTGGAGATATGCCGCAAGCGGCATCGCGTTGCCAAAGGACCCAGGTATATGAGAAAAATCCGACATCTTGGAATTTCAAGATGGCGGCCGAGATATTGATGATTGAAAATGACAAATTTTAGTATGGAGATTTAGTACTAAAATTGACTTTTCAATAGAGAAATGAGACAAACTAGCGAGGCCGGAGGCCGAGCTTCGCGAAGCGGGCATAAAAAGTTCTGCCGCGGCGAGGCCGAAGGCCGAGCTCCGTTTAGGCCGAGGCCGAAGGCCGAGACCATTCAAATTGCGGCGCACAAGTACCAGCGCAAGAGCAAAAAGGGACAAACTTGCGAGGCCGCAGGCCGAGCTCCGCGGAGCGGGCACGAGAAACCCCGCCGTGGCGAGGCCGAAGGCCGAGCTCCGTCCAGGCCGAGGCCGAAGGCCGAGACCGTTCAGGTTACGGCGCACAAGTACCACCGCAAGAGCAAAAAGAGACAAACTCGCGAGGCCGGAGGCCGAGCTCCGCGGAGCGGGCACGAGGAACCCCGCCGCGGCGAGGCCGAAGGCCGAGCTCCGTCCAGGCCGAGGCCGAAGGCCAAGACCGTTCAGTTTATGGCGCACAAGTACCAGCGCAAGAGCAAAAAGAGACAAACTTGCGAGGCCGGAGGCCGAGCTCCGCGGAGCGGGCACGAGGAACCCCGCCGCGGCGAGGCCGAAGGCCGAGCTCCGTCCAGGCCGAGGCCGAAGGCCGAGACCATACATGTTCCCATGCAACAATTCACTACAATAAGTGTCTAGCGAGGCCCTAGGCCGAGCGCCGCGGAGAGCGCAGCTCGGAGCGGCTGGGGGTTGGCGCGCGTAAGCGCGCAGGGGGCTCGCCCCCTAGTTTTTTAATACATACACAAACTAATCTCAGCCAGGTAACAATGATTTATAGTCTCACTGGCACTTTTGCCTGCTATAAACAGTCGGCAGCAAAGGGTAGAGCGCTCAGCGCGGACAGACGGCCGCCTGTAGCGCTCGCCATACCTGGAAGGGCAGTATCTGCTTGTTGGCGACGTCGTAGGCGACCGCCTCTGCGTCCAGCACGCAGCTGGCGACCCCCGGCTTCAGCAGAGCGGGCAGGCGCCGCAGCACGTCCGGGTACTTGCTCGTGTTGTTCTCCTGGAGAACAAAATTACACATTGCAAATTATTAAATGCAAATTACTTGAGCCAGATGTCACTGCCTGTACGTAATACAGAATGTTGTTAAGAGGTTCGAAAGGATGATGGGCACAAATGTATGGAACCTGGTCCTGGCACCAATCGGAATGAGTAATACGTCGTTGGAAAGGTATTTTTTTGTAGAATAAGAATAATCGAAGCGCTAGTCCCGATTTTCTGTCCAATTTGAGTAATCATACGTTAAAAGTTTTTTTTTATTTAATTTTTTTTCTGTTGTTTTAATTCTTTTTGATATTTTTTCGACATTGTATATCGATTTTAATTACAAATGATCAGCATTGATTATTATATTATCATTGTTTGTTTATTATCGAAGTAAATAAAACAAGTTCAGAGTAAGTTTTATCGTTTAATGTGTTTCATCCATGATAATGTTATTTAAAAATAGTGCTGGTTCAGTAAAGCCTTCATGTCTAGCATATCCTAAATACCACACAATAGATATAATATGCGCACAGGAACCTATCGTGCGGCGTCCTGTCAAACATGTGCAATAATGTTGTAATATGTTTCTACTATTTCTGTCTAATAATATATAGCAAAAATATTGTTTTCATCGTACATGTCGGGACTGTATGCGTGCACGCAACAGCCACGCATCTTCGTGGATCCCATATTCATGGATATCCTCCAAAGCAGCTTCTCTATAAGTTTCTATAAGATATAAGCCGTTGTTGAGGTGCTCGCTGCAATATGATTTTGCCAGTTTTAACTGATATGTCCCCAATGACAGCAAAATCACGTCCTGTTCCCTTAATCGTGGAAAGTCTTGAATGTCATTTGCTTCCAATCTCTGGAAATTGGCTCTTCTGTTGTTTAATCTTTTTGCTTCTACATAATCATATAACACGTTTGGGGTTTGCCTTCTTTCAACAATTTTTTGTAAAAAAGCTTCTGCGTGTTGGCTATCGACAATAGGCCTGTGGAAGTGATTTGTAATTGCTGCTGCAATCATAAAATCCCCGAACATATTAGGCATTGTGTTATTAAAATATTTTTGGCGCAACAGCTTGAAATCTCTTTTGAAACGCCCGTTAACCACTTCCACTACCCATCGGCACATTGTCACCAGCCGGGAATCATTTGCTTGAGAAGTCGTGAGCTGCGACTCTTCCCGGTTCTTCGTCGGGGGGACGTGAAATTCGTAGCCACATGCTTCTATATGCTGCAGACTATCCCTGAACCCGCGGTCCAAAATAAATACGTCATTCGGCTGAAGCAATATATGAAGGGGATTTTCCTCGTCAGTCATTAAGTCGCTCATTATCTGCGCATCAGTTTTTGTTGCAGCGTATGGTCCTTTAACATCTATAATGTATCCGTCAGTGGTTACGATTAAAAATGGTTTCAACAAGTTTTGGAACTTGTGTAAACTGTAGGATTGCCTCTGAAACAAAAAGTTTGAACTCTTGTTTATATAAATATACGTACCATCGCAAATAATAATGGCTTTATTGTTGTCTTCATTTCCATACAGTGCTTTTGGAATCCTCAAGTTTCTCTCCAATATATCTTCTCTATTCATGTGATCCACTCCCAAGTGTCGCACAACGTAGTCAGTGCTAAGACACTCTCGTGCGATGGCCAACTGGCGTTCGAGTTTTCTCCGAGACATGTTAAACAACGTCGCAAGTCTCGCGTTGGGTTCTCCTGTGCGTAGTTTCGTTAGTAAAATGCCCAAAGTGGTTCTGGGATCTGCACTTCTATTTCTTAATAATGGATTTTGCTCTAAGATGGCATTAAATTCATCATTAGTACGTCCAGTCCAAAAGTGCATTTCTTCTTCATTCATGCCTCGGTCGCTAAAACGTAATCTGGGTGAGTTTAAGGCATTTCGCATTAGGTCACAAACATCCCTGAAGTGGGCAGCCGTAAAGTCATGGGAAATGTTGCAATGTTGGGGCAAATCATCCCAATCATTCCCATTAAGGTGATCGTGACATACTCTGGCACTGTCGGGGATATACAATTTATGTTGAGAAAATACGCGGATTTTAACAACATTTGGAATTCGATGGCGGGTTTCATTAGCGCAGCCATGAAAGGTACAATGCGTCGCGGTATTAGGTGCTCTCATATATTCAGGAATATGAAGCATTTCTTCTAATTGCGGTTGTAGTTGTTCTTGCGGTTGTAGTTGTTCTTGCGGTTCTGCTTGTTCTTGCGGCTCCGGCTCGGGTTGAGGGTTTGCATGACCTCTAGTCGCATTTTCGGCTCTTTGCCAGCATCGGTAACATACTCTTCGGGTGTTGTCAAACACGACCTGAAAATGATATATGAAAATGTAAGGAAAAGAAAAACAACTTTGGTTTCCGAAAAATACCTAACAAAATAACGCATTGGGGGTCATTTGTGGGAGGGATTTGTTTTTCTGTCAGAAGGTGTGCGAATCGTCAAATATATGCCACAGATTCACAGATTTCTCAGAGATCTGGTTGCGGTTTTCTGTAGTTGTGTGTACGAAAACAAGGCATACACACAACCACACAAAACCGCAACCACAGTAATTGGTTGTGGTTTTGTGTAGGCCTTGTTTTGGTGGTAAATACATCGTGGAAGACGTAAAAGTGAAAAAGGAATCACTTGAATGTTCTTTAAGCGACCAGAATCACTTATCAATCGGTTTTCACTTTTACGTCTTCGTTACCTCATTTACTACTAGAATAGATCTGGGATGCAGTTGCACATGATTTCAATTGGTTTCCTTTTATATCGAAGGTTCAGTGAGGATCGAGTGGAAAAAAAAAGTGCAATAGGTACAAACCTCCAGAGCAGCGTTTTCTCGTATAAATGTTACTAGCTCCACGTGTGTTCTTGTCAAGGCTTCCGACAGAACGCGTACTTGATATCTGCCTCGGTATAGCCCTCTTCGGCACATTACACAGTTACGGTAACGTTCCATTGCAACGAAACAATCCAATCGTTAAGCACCCAAGTCCAATATAAAGCCACGGTCAACAAATAAAACGGGTAACAGAGTCCAAAATGATGCCAAGGTCAAAGTCGATGTGAACAATGAGGAGCGTAATAACGTAGCACTTAACACAATATCAGCAAACGACTGACTACCTGCGCAAGCGGCCAAGCGTTCCTCACCCTAACATACCTGCCCCCGCGCCGTGTCCCGGAGCGCGAGAGGGGTCAAAACCGAATTCCAGCGTTACCCGTGACCGTGAGTGGGAGAAAGAGCGCAATGTCGCTGTCTCGCTCTAATGATTTATGACAGAGTATGCATAGATGTGATTTTCGTAAAAATCATGAGCATCGGTTGAGTTAAACCAGAGATATGAATTTTTCTAATTTCTATTTAGAGCAAAAAATGGTACTTTCCGACGAGCATATTTCAAAATGGACAATTCATACGGATTCGTCTTCATAGAATTTATTTTTTCACTTGAAAAGAGCTATCCAACGACATATGACTCATCTTGATTGGACATAAGGACCAAAACGCCCATCATCCTTTCACTGATGCCGGTGAGTCGCCCATTGGCTCAATTGGTAGAGCGCTGGCACGGATAGCCAGAGGTCGCGGGTTCGAATCCCGGCATGGGTGGAATTTTAGCCTCTAAATAGGTTTTTAAAATTGTCCTTAGCACGGGTTAGTGCATTAAAAATAATATAAAAATTACACATTTAAAATGGCGATGCTGCGTAAAAACAAAGTCAATTTGAAGCCAGCACCTACAGCGCCTTAAATTATTGCATTCTATTTGAGAGAAGGCGTAAGAGAAGGAGTAACAGTGTTTACATTTGTAAGTATCAAAACATTCTTATGAGTTTGTTACCATATTAGACTAAAATAGCTCTTTCGTTGTATGAAGAGAAGTCGGTGGTTGAGAGTGGTTTGTTTTGAAACACTTATACTCTCAGAAATACGTACAATTTAGTAGAGAAGTGATCATGAAACAATAATTATATGCAATCAAGTTTTTGCACACATAAGTAGACCTCAAGGTGTTCAACGTTATCTGTACGCTTTACGAACTTCAAGGTATGTTCAATCTCACTTCCCAGCAGCAGAAAATTATGAAGTAAATTTCATATCCATGCATCATTTGTTCATGTCGTACATAAATAGTCAACATAGATAGAAATACAAAAGATCTAAAATAGATAAATGTCCACAGCACGAACGCTCGATCTGGACCCAAACTAGTATATTTTTCTGTGCTCTATGAACCAAACAAGAGCATCACAAACATGAAACTGAGTCCAATTGTATAGGCCAAGTACGGCGGCTTCCATGTCATTCCATGTTATACCCTCTGTGGGCGCATGATTTTCTTATGCAGAGATGCCATAACAGCATTACCTGGTTCCGGCTGAAGACGGCGGCGTTGGCCAGGTCGGGCCCGGTGCCGGAGCCGGCTGCCGGCACGTGCAGCTGCGCGCGCTCGCCGTCGTACTTCCACTCGCACGTGAACTGCACGTTGTCGAACCTGCGGGGCGAGCGGACGCCGCGTCACCACACAAGACGGGCTTGGGCCGCGACGGGAAATGTGATGGCAAAATGACCGATAAAGTAGATTTTCGCTTGGTAAAATATAAGTATAAAAAAACTTATTTAGAGGCTACTAATTCCACCCATGCTGGGATTCGAATCCCCGATCTCTGGCTATCCGTGCCAGCGCTCTTCCCAACTGAGCTAATGAGCGACTCACCGGCATCAGTGAAATTTCGAACCTCTTTACAATATTCTCTGTATTACGTACAGGCAACGACATCTGGCTCAAGTAATTTGTATCGCTTGTAGAATCATCGCTGGCACGGATAGCCAGAGGTCGCGGGTTCGAATCCCGGCATGGGTGGAATTTTTAGCCTCTAAATAGGTTTTTAAATTTGTCCTTAGCACGGGTTAGTGCATTAAAAATTATATACAAGTATGTGCATTTCCACGAAAGCGACTCTCGTATGTCGCCACTGCTGGGGCACGAGTCTGCATCTGATCATCTGTCTATCTGTGGATATCTGTTATTGGCCCTGTGAACTGTATTTTTATTATTGTAATCGAATAATTTGTTTTCGCTGTTGATGTCCTTAATAAAATAAATAAATAAATAAGAGTCCCGCGCGAGGCTGAGTCGGCTCGGTACCTGGTGAAGAGGTCCTGCACGCCGCGCGAGGGATGCGCCAGCATGGGCTTGAGCGGCGTGCCGGGCGCCATGCGGCAGCGCCGCGGCAGCTCAGCGACGCCGTGCTGCAGCAGAGCAGCCAGCAGCAGCGAGTAGTCGGGGCAGGCGCAGTACGTGCTCTTGATCGTGAGCGCGTGCGAATCCACGCGCGCCTGCACGTACCAATTAATTACCGACGAGCCGCCGCTAACACTAACAGGTGCAAGCAGAGGGTGCGTAAGGCAAACTCGACAAACTTGGACTAAAGCTGAGTGAATTTAAAGTTGAGTTGTTTATAAGGTTTATGTATCGATCGATGGCAACCCTTTGTATATCCCCACTGCTAGGGCACGGATTTCTTCTTCTCTAAAAGGTTTATAAGAAATCTAATGAGGATTAGAGCGCTTCGCCAACAAACTGCTTTGCAGTTGGACGAAAATTGTGTGACTAAAAATGACTGCATGAATAAACGTAAAAAAAAATATCTGTGTTAAAAGTCATACTCTCTATTCGAATAGGGGAAGATTCTACTGATCGAAGCCAACAACTGTCACTTCAATTTGTCAACTGTTCCATAGATAGGCGAGCGACAGCCCCACCGACAGTGGCGTGGAGAGCATACCTTGAACTCGTCTTCGGGGACGCCCTTGGATGCGTCGAGGACGTCGGTCTGCCCGGGCGGGGTCATGGCGCAGGCCAGTGCCAGCGCCTGCAGCACCGACTGCTCCGCCAGACCGATCCGCAACTTGCCGGCAAGGGACCTGCCGCCGGTACTTGTTAATTTTTCAATGATTCATGATGCTCATACATAATTATATATTAAACGGGTCTGATCGCGATTATTTATTATGTAAAACGCAGTAAATAACATATTTTCTTTCCATGGACATGTTACACAGATCTCGTTAGCCCTATACTAAGTACAACTAAATGACTCGTATTATAGGTGCTAACTCGACGATAGATTTAAATACATCGATAACATCCAAGACCCGAGACAAACTAGAAAAGTTCGTTTCCTAGTTTGACCCGGCCGGGGATCGAACCCGAGACCTTCCGTTTTACAGTCAGCGTGTCAAACCGCTGCGCCACCGAGGCCGTCAATGATCGCAATAAGACCCGTTTAATATACGAGTATTACTATGTACATAGTTAAGCCTGATATTTGCGCACTTAAAATAGTTGTATAAATCATCAGCCAATGATGCGTCTATGTTATCGGTCTCGACAGACAGATGGACAGACGGACGAACGACAAAGTGATTCTATAAGAGGGCCTAGGTTTTCTTTTTGAGGAACCCGAAAAACGGCCAATCACCGTAAACTTACCGTCTCGTCTCACCAATCAACATCGATACAAATCCTACAGTTAAACACAAAATATTATTAATCAATTAGTCCTACCATCGGACGAGAGATGGCGTTACTATACCTCGTACGAACTCTCAGTGCGCCCCAGTCCGACTCGTACTTGGCCGGTATTTTAAATAGTAGTACATATTAGAGTTAAATAACGAATTACCTGATAAGATATCTCGCTTCGGAATGCCTGCAGGCGACGTACAGAGTCTGAATTTTGGCGATCTTCTTATTTACGGATGCTTGACCTGAAATAAAAGTACAAGACTTTAAATATTGTGGGCCCACTGCCGTGGCGATAATACTCTCATTCGATTTTCTTTCTGAGTAACAAATACATACAATCTGCTTCAAAGAAACACTCATTGTTGAGCCAGCCACCCAGCCTGTGCTATACTGTCTCATGGCGTAGCGCGTGACTGCTCTATAATCTATTCTGCTTCTCCAGTGACTTTAAAACCAACAACTTAAACGGTGGCACCCACCTGTCATAAGTGCAATCTTCTTAAGGGTTTCGAGCGGCCGCGTGACAATCAGCTTCACATCGGAGGATGTGAAGCTGATTGTCATTCTGCGACGCTCGGCCGTCTCTAGTGCCTAGAAAGAGAGTCACACTGTGGGACTAGAACATCACTAGCGAGATGATGTCGATCGGCAGTGAAAGTGTATACACAGAGAGACTTCTCACGGTTTTCTGTATCCTAGACACAGGCTTACGGCTTTCTCCATAGAATATCTACAAAGAAAATGCTGCTCCTGGCCATTGACGGGCTGGTTCCAATTATCACACACATCATGAACTTCTACTTGGCAACCAGCCTGTTTCCAGCCGCTTCACAGTGCCGCGACCCTAAGACAAAAATAAAAAAACCTAATGTGCAATTGCATGTATTTATTGATTTTGCTGCATAGGTTAGTAGTCAACACATAACGGGTACCTGTTTTTATGACCTCCTACCCTCTAATGAGGTAATTATGACCGGTTCAATTCGTCGTTTTAATGCATTGCGTATATTGCGTTTTACGTTACAAAAAGTCAGTTGCGGACAGTGCATCACAGTGTCGAAATTAGCAAGTGTTTAGGACCACCAACTATGGAGATTTCAAGCCAAGGTATGTAACTTTAAAATAATAATTTAATCAAGTTCTTGCAGTATCTATGTTTGTTTCTGTGTGTATCCAAAGTAACTGTTCCAAATGTGCTAAAAGTTAAGCAAACTCAAACTTTGAAGGTATTAAAAAAAACGTCACATAACGTTTTGTAATTCTTATGTAATATTGTTACTACACTAATAAACTTACTTATACATAATTTTTATCTGCTTCTGCTTGCGATTTATTTTGTTACAATTTTTTTTCTAGGGACAGGCAGGCAATCAAAAACGCAGACCTAGCGGAAGTATAGTTAGAGAGTGACAAAATCAACCAAAAGTCAGCCGTTTTTATCAAGATTTGTTCTTTGTTGAACCTTATAGAATGACCTTGTCATCTTCATGAACAAGTGACGAAGAAATGCCGGTTTTTTGCCGTACAATAGAGAAAAAATGGAAAGAAGTTGGTCGGAGCCGCCATAGATTTAAAAAACGGTACGAATCTTGGCTGCAGCAGGAAATATGCATGCCGGAATGTACGGCAAGTACGCTAGCAGTTGAAGAAAACCAGCCTGACCCTAGTCGTCCCCGTGGCAGGCCGCGCAAGCCCTTTGCTGAAGCTTCACTGAAGACCAAGAAAAGGCTTGTAATGGAAACTTTGGCTGGCAATGGAGCTGCAATTTGCTGCTGATTTAGTTGCTAATACTTCGACAGAAAGTGAGGCATCTTTTGTAACTACTCATCAAGAAATAGCTCTATGCCTTGATTTAGACTTATCAAAGAGGAAGTACAACCTATTAAGGTCTACGGTATTGCCGTGCACCCGAACTGTACATGCGTGTGAGATAATTGGGTCATTTTCCTTACTAATTGGCCCAACTATCAGAGGACGAACTAGAGGCAAGAAACAAAGAGGCAACAAAACCCCGATTATTTCACACCCGTAAATGCTCAAGATCAAAGTCAAACCAAGACTTGATGAGAGGTCTCCTGTTGAGCTCTGAACCGCTTGTTCCATCAAAGAGAAGGGTCATTTCAAATAAATGTATTAAAGTTACTATACATATTGGAATATACTTCAAACAAGCTCAGGAGCCCTCCTCATAGGTCGTGTAATTAGTAAATATAAAAATGGAAATGTTTGTTTTGATTTATATGATTATTTGTTTTTGAACATTGTTAAAATTTAAGATATTTTAGGAATATGGGTAGAACTTACCTGTACGTGTAAAAATATTATTATTTTTATTTAAGGTTGTATTAAATTACGAACAAATTAATGTAAATACAGAATTGTAGGTAATTGCGAATTGTTTAAATTGTAATTAATTTTTATATGAAGAGTTTTAACGCTATAAGTGGTATAAAACTCATAAATAATTATAGATATATACAATATTAATACATCTGAAAACAAATTATTAAAAAAAATGCATATATATTGAGTTATGATTTTTGTCTTCCACCCCATACAACTCGCGGCACTGTGCGCTTGGAAAAAGGCCAACGTCATTCTCCTTCCCAAAAATACCCAACCCTCGTCATTCTCACAATACCGCCCTATTTCTATCCTACCTTTCCTTGCCTAAGTCCTTGGATCCCTAGTAAACATTCAACTATCGACATTCCTGACCCATAACAATCTACTTAATCATTTCCAATCCGGTTTCCGTCCTGGTCACAGCACAGTTACGGTGCTGCTGAAGGTCACAGATGACATCCGTCTCGCCAGAGACAATAAGCAACTGACGGTGCTAACTCTGCTTGACTTCAGCAGTGCTTTCAACTGTGTTGACTTTGACATCCTCCTGGCTATCCTAGACTCTCTTAACGTATCTCCTCTTGTAATAGAATGGTTCGATACCTATGTGGGAGACCAATAAAACTTGAGGTATGAGATTGATGAGGAATTTATTTACATGTCTTCTTAAGTACAAAAGTTATAATCGCACATAGTATGGTGTTGAACAAGTATCACAAGTTTAACGCACACACCGTAGCGTACCGCGCGGCGCTAGTGTCGCGTCGGCTCTCCACATAAATATGCGCGCACGCTTCGCCGTGTCAGCAGTACCAAGAGTGAGATGCCGGCGCAAGGATGTTGTTCGGAGCTCCGTGGAATATTTTCTACGTTTCCGTAATGCGGTCGCTACACCACTCCCCTTCCAGCGAAGCGTACAGGAGGTTTTGACAGTCTTCCAGTTCTTGTGGTATAGTAAGTGCCAGCGTCGTTGTCTTCCATATTCATAGTAAATGCCGGTTTCAATCTATCAATTGATATGTTTGCTTCCCTGTTGTGAAGTTGAATAGTGTAGTACTTATCTGTTGGTCTTAGTAGGACTTTGTACGGGCCATCATAGTTAGGTGTTAGGGGTTTTTTTACAGCATCATTGCGTATAAAAACGTGTGAACATGTTTGCAGATCGTCATGTATGAAAATGGCTTGTGCTGCCGGTTTTCTTTGCACTTGTGTTCTTTTCATGGCTTCACTTAGTCGATTCATGTAGACCGAAGTTGGACGCGTTGCTATCGAATCGTCCCAGAGTTCTCCAGGTAAGCGCAGCGGTTGTCCGTACAGTAATTCAGCTGCGCTCGTGCCTGTGTCACTTTTCAAAGCTGCACGAG
The DNA here is from genome assembly GCA_934045075.1 of Yponomeuta sedellus. Classification (NCBI taxonomy): domain Eukaryota; kingdom Metazoa; phylum Arthropoda; class Insecta; order Lepidoptera; family Yponomeutidae; genus Yponomeuta; species Yponomeuta sedellus. The sequence goes on from OW203744.1 coordinate 221,700, forward strand.
CGTATGCACTCCGGGGACGCCAGCAGTGCATACGCTCCGACGAAACTTCCTCGGAGTGGTGTAATCTCACTGCGGGCGTTCCCCAGAGCGGGGTCCTCTCCCCACTCCTGTTTTCCATATTCATCAACTCAGTCACTGACTCGCTGTCGTCTCACTATCATCTGTATGCAGATGACCTGCAGCTTTATAGGCATTTTGAGGTGGATGAGTTTGACTCTGCTGTGGATATTTTGAATGCTGACCTCGCGCGTATACAAAAATGGGCTCAGCATTTCGGACTCTTAGTGAATCCCAAAAAATCACAGGCAATACAGGCAGGCAATTGGCAGTCCGCACTTCTACAAGTTGCTTATGAAGCAAACGGTGGTTCCTCCAGTCATTTACAACGGCACACCCATTGACTATACGACTACGGCTAGGAACCTAGTAGTGCTCTTTGACTGCCATCTTTCTTGGTCTACACATGTTAGTGAAGTCAGTCGGCGCGTCTTTGCAGCTTTCCATTCACTGCGGCGCCTCCAAAGTTTTCTCCCATTTAAAACTAAAATAACCCAATCTCTTCTTCTTCCTATCCTTGACTATGCGGATGTCTGCTACTTGGATGCCAATGAGGAGCTGCTAGACAAACTCGAACGATTACAAAATTTGGGTATCCGTTTCATATACGGATTACGTAAATTTGATCATGTGTCTCGTTTCCGTCATGAGTTAAAATGGCTCCCAATTCGTCTTCGCCGGAATGCACATATACTATCATTATTATATAAAATATTTATCCCTCATCCCCCGCCTACCTCAGAGAAAGGTTTCAGTACCTACACTCTGGGGAAAGGCCAATTAGATCTGCAAACTCTCACCTTCTTAAAATCCCTGCTCACAATAGTGGCGCTTACGGTGACTCCTTCACGGTCCATTCGGTCGGGCTGTGGAACGTGCTGCCACAAAAGATATGCGCTAGTCCCACTGCTGGTACATTTAAGAAGCGGTTGAAAGAGCATTATCTATCTCTGTCATAACATTGAGCTACATATTTATGTATTTATTTTTAGTTTACGTAGTTTATTTCTTTCTTTCATAGTTAGGTAGGTTATTCAATATTTATGTAGTATATTTTGTACACGTATATAGACCCGCATTTTACTGCTTCTCCGACTCTCTAAGGTTTGCTGGAAGAAATCTCTTTCAGAGATAAGCTCGCCTTTGTACATGTTATTTCTTATGTAATGTCCTGTTAAATGTTTCGTGTGCAATAAAGTATAATTAAAATCGTTCCAAGGCGTAATGTGGTCCTATCATCTTAATGTGCCAAAGAGAGTCGGCGCTAGAATGCCCCTGGAGAAAAATATGGAAAGACGTCTCTGATGTATCCTGCAATGCAACATATTAGTACAGTCGTTCGTTCTCGACGGCCGGCACGCACCTGTCATGTGCGCGATCTCCTTGAGCGACTCGAACACCTTCCTGGCGCTGAGCGCGCGCTGCGCGAACATGGTCCGCTGCGTGGCGCGCGCCTGCTCGGCCACCAGGCCCAGGTCGCCGCAGCGCTGCATGGCCGCCTTGGTCTGCGCCAGCGTGCGCCCCGTGCACTGCCCGATCGCCTTCATCAGGTACGTCTCCGCTATGCCTGCGGGGTAACATTCGATTCGTGGATAGACAAGTTTGACCGCATAATCAATTACAAAGGTCATTGGATACAACCAGTAAGATACACATAATATTCAATGTTAGCAGTAGCTTTCCACAATAATCGCGCGCATTATCATTCAACATACAACACAAACTGTGGAGGTGAAATAGAATTAGCGCCAGAATCGATAGGTACGAAAATTTTATGACAGCATTACAACATTAGTAAGTCACTACTATTTTTTTCTGTCGCCTCATTCCTAAGCATATTCTGGGTATACCCATGAAGATTAAAACTCTACAGTAACATAAAGTTTAATCATCAAGTGTGAGCTCACCGAGTTCAACACTGTGGTGTGCGGGCGCGAGCTGGTTAAGGCACATGTAGACGCTGGGAAGCAGGTCGTCCGGCGTCAGCACCATGACCGAGCGCAAGAAGTTGCTGAGCGTCTCTACGATGCGGAGGCGGGCCGACGTGGCCTCGATGCTCTCCAGGGTCTTGGCCAGAGCCAGGTACGGCACTGGCTGGCCTTTGGCCCAGCAAGCGTCTTTCACAGGATGGTATTTGGCCTTTGCTGGGTTGTACTCCTCCTCTAAAGATAAAGAATGGGTAAGCCAATCACCCAAGTCACGAGTACAGCTAGTTAGTAATATCTAAGGAATCTGAAGGAATGTGCTTTGCACATCACCCCTGGACATGCTGTGGTGTTGTCATAACATTAATGGGGTGAGACCGGAAGTAATGTGTGATGCGAATGGACATGTATCACTATAATTTTATGAAATATATACAAAGAACTTACTATGAACTAAAGAAAATACATATACATGTACAAAGGCAAGCAGAAATCAGAAATTTATTTCAATATAAAAAAAAAATACCTAAATTCCAAGAATGCTTACCCATTTCCGAAACTAGTTACTTGAATTGAGTTTTAATAATATGTTGTACATACCTACAAACTTTATTCTTATTATATAACTTTCATAACTGCATAATCACATAACCACTCCTGAATGGTACTGAACATTAAAAAATATGTGATGTCTGCTTGCCTGTATTACTAAAAGTAGTTTAAGAATATTTATTTTAACACATAGGCTACAATTTATAAAGATGCTGTGTGAATTGTCCAAAATATGACAGTAAATGTCAAGTAAGTAGGAAAAATTCCCAATAATCCTGCGCAGATGAAGTTGCGGGCACCAGCTGTTGATTTAATTATAATAATGTGTCTGGTTTGTATATAGCATGCACCTGCGACCAGAGCTCCATTCTCTTTTTCATCATGATTGTTTGTCCCTGCACTGGCCTTCCCATTAGTCACCACATCATCCTTCTCTGTCTTGACCGCTGCCTCCTCTTTCTTACTTGCGGGACTCTTGCTGCTTTTTCTCTTGCTGACTTTTTTCTTCTGTTCTAAAAAATGAAAGACATAAATTTGTTTTAGTTTTATATGTTCACTCTGGTTCATGGTGTGCTTTTGACAAATTCTATAATCTTAGATGCGAATAGACACTTAATTTAAACCAATTTTTTTCTACACAAACAATATTAACTCAATAGGAATCTATATCTTTGATCCAAATGTGCCATAATTGCATTGGTTGAGTCAGTTGAGTTGCAATTTTGTTTGATTCTAGATACAAAATGCTCTTGACACCAAAACAAATGAAATGACAATAAAATCCGCATGGATATTTACCTGCACCCTTATCAGGAGAGCTTGTGCTTTTATTGGCTAGTTTCTCCTCCTTTTCTGCCCTCTCTTGCTTTATTTTGACATTCTTTTCTGCAAGTGGCACCTTTTCTGGCTTCTTTTTACTCTTAGGCGATGAGTATGTTTTGAGAGTGCCATTCTGCGTGTCCTGTTTGACTGTGAGCTTGGGCTCTGGAGATGTTGCAGGGGATGCTGAAGGTGATGAATCGCTGCCTGAGCTTTCTATTCTTTGTCTTTTTGGCCTCTTCTTCTACAATTAAAAATGTTACTGATATATGAGTTATATACTTACAAAGTGTATGAGCAAAAAAAATATGTATTCTGGAAAGAATTATAAAGTACTTAAGCAGATATGTCACAGATATGAAACTTGCACACAGACATGGTCAAAAAAGTTAACCTCAGGGGTTTCTGGTGAGGGCGGCGAGGATGGCTTCACAGGGGAATGCGACTCACTGCTACTGCTCTCAATCCTTTGCCTCTTAGATGACCTCTGTGAAATATTATTAATACCTGGAAATCTCATATAAAGTGGTTGTAAGGTCAAACTGGGCAGCATATAAAAACCTATAACTTACTTTCTCCCTAACATCAATGGATTTGTGGAGAGGCGGTGTCTTTTCCTGTAGATTCAATTGTTAAGGTGGTTAATAAGACTTATAGAAAAACTGAAGTCATAGGAATGTTACGGTTTCTAAGGAAGGCCGATTCTAACCTCCTCATCAACATTTTTTTCTGAACTTTCTGTGGTCTTCTTTGGAGTTTTAGCAAAAAACGACGTAATGCTGCGTTGCGACATATCTCTGCTAGCGATTAATACTCGAAGTCCCGTTGATATTGAGTGAAGCTTCGAATGCCGCGAAGTAAAGCAAGCATCAGATTTCTTTAAATTTCTGAGAGCAACTATAGATCTAGAAGCACTGATAAGTTTTATTATATTGTTCATAAATAAATATTTATCTGAGCTAATACAGTAACCAATTAACCATGTTTTTTACACCGATATCCACAAAAAAAATAAAAATTTCACTCGTTTGTTGACATTCATCATGAACTCTTGACTGTTTTAATCTGTGGTTTGTTTGTCACAGAATAATTAAACCGTTAGTGCTCCAATTTGTAGTCGTGCCATCTCTGTTTCGCTTGGAAGAAAGTATATTTTTACCCTGCTGTCATGTTTAATTTAAAAAATTTTTTTTTTGGGCCGGGAACGTATTGTCTGTGACCATTTTTATTTTGGCGCGCTTTCAATTGTTCTGAAATCAAATAATAAATCATATGGCAAATATTCAACAACACTAATTAATGAATTATTTTTTTTTGACATTTGACGATATATTTGAGGCAACCATGGGAAAACATTATTTTCATTATGTTGCAAAATTGGACTGAGAGCTCCGAAAATACCACCGACCCTACAGAGCCTACTGATAGTTTTGGTGTGCCAAGTTTCAGAACAGAATTATTTCATCGTTTTCACAACTTCTAAGAATAATTCTTTAAAATGTAAGAAATAAAATAAATTGTAAACTTAAAATATATACAAAATTTTTTTGTAATAATTATGAATTTCTTTTTGAAATTATTTATACTATATTCAACAAGCTTATGTAATAAAGTATTGAATTAGATGGACTTGTTCCCACCTTGTTCCACTTGTTCTTATTTTGGAAAGATGGCGCCCTCTAGCTAGTTGTTGATCTGTCAGATTTACGCGTGTCCGTCCTCCATCCATGTTCAAAGTGTGGTGCGACTTATTTTTGTGTTGTGATATTTTTCTCGAAGGTTTTCTGTACGTGAAAACCTCAGCATGTATCATCCCATATAATCTAACTTAGCTCCGGCTGAATGGATCCCGCCGTCGCGTGGTATCAGCCCGAGCAGGAAGGACCCGCGAAGCGCCTTTGGCTGCGGATCTGGGATACGCAAAGTGATATTGACAAAATGAACCTCAAAAATATAGAAAACTCCAATCCCAATGTGATTAAAGCTCAAGACTTTATACCAATAAATGATGTGAATGGTGAAACTAGGAATAATAATTACTTCAACCCCGCGCGGAGGAAAACCAACGACAACCGCGCATCTACGTTTAATCTGAACAAGAACCACGATGCCCTCATCGGAGAATACGGGGGATGCCCCTGGAGAATACCCAACTACGATTACAAGCCTGGGATACTGGGGTAAGTGTCTGGTCGACTGACAACTCGTTCTGTCAAAGTGTCACATGGTGTCATTGGATCTGTCACTGAAGTGTTGGCGCGTGGTCTGCTCGCAGCCGCGAGCGCCGCTGGGTTGCAGTCCCGCTGCATGGCACGACCGCGTGCTCGGCGCTCCGCCCCCACTGCGCACTCCGTGATTCAAAATAGTCACAAAAATGCCGCATCAGCAGATGTTTACATTACTTTGTTAGTCGCTGGCAGACTTCTCCGTCTGACCTACTTAGATATTTCACAACCAAATTCTAATAGGATAAGACATCCTTGTCCTGTGCTTTATGTAAAAAAATATGAGTAGCTAACACACATCAGAATAGAGAACACTTAATTCTACATAAAATGGAATTTACTCTGATATTTCTTAACCAAAGAGTACAGACCGTAAAGTAATCTCTTCCAGATAACCAGGTCATTAGGTCTTTGAACTTTGTGAACTTTGAAAGGTGAAGCCAGCCAAGTGGTAGTAAGACTATGTACCTCAATAGACTAACAGTACATATGGGCGGGCTGGAAAGTTGCCAGTTCTACCCAAACATTGATACATATTCTATTCTACATTCTGCTCTTGGATCAATGATAAAAATCAGTATGCAGTATGTTCTGCTTTCCAGCCTTTAAATATCTCTGCAATTTATGTTCTTTACAATGTATTACTTAGTATTTAAAGTTGTTGATTGCTCTAACTAAATCCTATTTGGTAGCAACAAAGGTATTAAGCAACAGATTGGTGTTTCTTCGGAGCCTTTTATTCACAACAGAAAAACCCACAGATAGGTCACATTGTACCTTGACATTTAACATGTACATCCTTTATGTTGATGTAAACTTCTGATTTTCGAATTTTCTGTGTACTTGAAATATTCCGGCTTCTTGACTTACATTTCTCTGGCTAATTTCTGCCTTTGAGATTGGTAAAATTGAGACTCAAAGGAGTTGGGAGATCTAGATTAGATTAACAGGAAGTGAAAGTGAAGTGATTCAACATATAATGTGCATCCACTGTCCAGCTATCTTGTTTACCACTAAAATTTGGAGAATTATTGAGAGAATTCTCTTTATACCACTTTGCCTGCAGTAGTTGGCTAAATATTAGTCGATTAACATTAATATGGAGATGTAAAAACTTATAAAAACATGATTACTTTAAAACACTTCTCAAAGGCGGTTTAAATAATCTGTGGTTATTCTTTTCCCGTTACCACAATTTGTATAAACTGCATCTAAGGTGTGTTTTAAGGAACCATGTTTTTGTAATAAGTCTGTGTTATTAGAGTAACATAAATGTGATCCAAACATACTAATAATTTAGTTTTTTAGTTTGTCAGGAAGTGGCATGGCAAGAGTAATAATATAAAACATTGTGGCAAGTAACTAATTCCAGTCTCTGTCTACCCCTCCAGGATACAGGTGTGATTTTATGTAGTTACATATTACGCATATAACCGAGACAAATTTTGTCTCGGTTATATGCGTAATATGTATCGTGACCATATACAATAGTTCCCCTTTAAGGGGAACTATTGTATATGGTCACGATCCTCAGAATTGAGGGACCGATTAAAAAGAAGGTTAGAATTTACATAATCTTCCTATAATCTTTTTCGTAAAATTGAGTCAAAATCATTACGTAGTACAGACAACAGACAGTAAACAAACCAGATTTAATGTGGTAATAAGTTTTGGCTGTGCCTTCAATTTTGTTTGCATGGGATTCACATAAAAAATATGAGATAATTATGTTTTATTATTCCTATTAGATATGTTTTAATTCAGGACATGTGAATCATAGAAATGCATTCCAGCAGCAGCTTAGTGTGATTGTATGATTAATATACAACTAATTAAGTTAAGATATTTCCAGAGATACAATATAATTGGTGGCCTTATTGCAGCAATCTCTTCCAGATAGCTGACAACTTATTAAATTAATCAAATTAATATTACAAATGGTGTTTGGGACAAATTGCCTGTCTATGTATAAACACCCAGTGCCCCAAAAAGACACTGTTCGATTGACTTCGGTCACAAGTCGCACGTAACTGCGCGCTAAATTACCTGTGACAATCGGCCAGATTATCTGGTGAACTTTATCAGTTTATCACTTTCGAGATAGATACAGTTTTTCGCCGCGCAAAGTGTGACAGAAATGCGCAAATCGCATACTTTGGCATGCGACCTTGGGGGGCGAGTCAGTGGCCGCGCGACGCCTGTTATGTTATTTATGTTACAGTATGCGACTCCCGCGTTAGAGCTTAGATTCTTTTGCGGACTGACAGAGACGGAACTAGAAAACGCGGCGTGCAACTGCTGTGCCACCGCGGTCAAGGCAACATCAAGCTACCATAATATCAAAGGTGACAAAGGTCACAATCTAGATTTGCTTTTGACTTATTCTTCGCATGACTGGACTGATCCAAAACAGCTATTAACTCGCGAAGGTTATGATTAACTTATGGGATCGTTAGTTGGGACCTTCAACTGCCTGGAGCAAGTCATCCTGCCCTATTCGTATTGAAATAATGTTAATGTTTTAATTAAATAGATTTTATAATTTTAAAAACCTATTATTTATAATTTTATTCCTCCATTTGATTTTTCTTGAGAACCGTAGCCCACCGGAAGTCGCGCCGCATATAATTAACAGGATGAAGGGTCGCCTTAATAATACACTTAATTACGCTGTATTAAAGCATTGTCACATGTTGGAAGAAGTTCGACATACTCCAAGACAATGTCTGACCTTACAGAACCAACCTAATAAAACTTGTCCTCTGTCAATACGGGCCGCATGTCCAAGGCTGTCTGAGGAAGTCTTATCAGGTCTTCTGTCACAGTCTAGGGTGGACAACCCAATCTTTTTCTGTATTAATGTGATGTACAGTTGCACAAGCGCTGCTATAATTAGCGCGTGTCACTCGGGCGCCTTGGCGTATTCTTAGCGCCGACTGCACCGCCCCCGCCGCGCGAAGGCGTGAAGTAGTTGCGTAAGCCGCGAGTCACCACTGACACCGGTCAACTTGCACTCGCCGCAGACGTCTGACCCCATGCATGCAAACACAAAGATAGCGCGCAGAGATGTTTCCGAGATTTTATGGAGAATACATGCAAGCATACATGGGGCCGATTTCCGAATTAAGAATTTCGCTTAAGTAACGTTCTGTCGTACTCTGTTCTGAGAAATTCTATGAGAAAGCATTACAGTTAACTATTTAGATAGCTATATTCTCAACCCAGAAACTGGCCCGTAAACTCACGCCTGTATCCCGGGGAGTTAAGCAGAGACGAAGGTTTGTTGTCAAACCTCATTCACTCTATTTAAAACCTCTTTTTGAAGAATATTTCACTGAAGCACCATGCTACAATCCGTATACTCAGACAGGATTTCAAGCATGGAATCCTTATACCTCCTTTGAGGAGGTGATCCGACTGGATCAGTTAAAAATAAAGTTTAAAAAGAAAAGCCTACTTTACTTGCTAAAGCTTACTTACATAAAGCTGTTATTCACTTTTTATACATTATGTGTAGACGTATGGAATTACTTTGTTAGTTTCTACAAAGTAATTCCATACGTCTATAGTCCATACATTTCACAGCATCCTACTAGTATTATGTCCACAAAGTCATTTAGTTTTAAAAAACCTTTAATATTTTGACATATGCTGGGTGTTCTTATACACAGCGAGCTAGTGAGCGTCTCACACTGCGTTTGCCACTATGGTCTACACTGGAGAATCTTTGTCCCCATGGGTTATAGCATCTTTGGCAGATGTGGCCAGTCAACTGGCACTGTCACTTGCTCGTCATAAGGGCAATGCCAGCGATTAGCACTGCTCATCTGTATGACCTGGGCCACCACTTTGAACCACCATCGTCGAACGTAGGTCATCCCGTCTAACCGGATATCCCGCCCATTTCCACTTTCATGATTTTTATGCCACATATTCCATTTTAGACACTGCGTTCACGATCGACAAGAGTTGCCTAGTATGACTCTCTCCATGGCATTTTGAGTAACTTGGAATGAATATCGGCTAGAATGAATGAACGTTATTTTTATGTAACACTAGATGGTGACTTCGTTTGCGCAGGATTAGTGCAGGTCGCATTACCGGGATATCAAGCTATGTCTCAATTCAGATCTTTTTCTATCAAGTGACATGTAAATCCGTTCAGCTGTTCTTGCGTGATTGTGTAATAACATTGACATACATGCACATACATTGCTTATGACCCCACACTAGGATATCCTGTGCAATAAACATTCAAACTTGTCTACAAACTTTCACATTATAATATTGAAATAAGCTCGCCATCATGTACACTGATGCCGTGAGTCGCCCATTGGCTCAATTGGTAGAGCGCTGGCACGGATAGCCAGAGGTTGCGGGTTCGAATCCCGGCATGGGTGAAATTTTTAGCCTCTAAATAGGTTTTTAAATTTGTCCTTAGCACGGGTTAGTGCATTAAAAATAAAAATAGTATAATCATGTACACTTTTTATATTTTGTATCTTTTGTGTTTCTCTGTGACTTTCATGTGTGCAATGAAGTAAAGTATTAGTAGGATTATAGTGAGATATCCTCGGTCTGGTTCCAGGCTACACGAGGAGATCGAGCACTTCTACATGTACATGTCGCCGAGCGAGACCGAGCACCTGGTGCGGACGACGGTGGTGGCGCGCATCCGCGGCGCCATCCTGGCGCTGTGGCCGCAGGCGCGCGTCGAGGTGTTCGGCTCATTCCGCACCGGCCTCTACTTGCCCACCAGCGACATCGACCTCGTCGTCATAGGTAACCTATAACCCTTCTAAGCCCTGGAGGTAAAGGCCTGCGCAGATGAGGGACATAAGTCACCCGAGGGACAAAAGTCCCTGAATCGTAAAAAAATTCCTCCGAGTACTCGTCGCGGACTCAACCGCTGCGGTGTGCGGTGATTTTGTTCCCCGGAAATTGAGTAAAGCGTACGCTATAGAAACTAATATTCTGAGATTACGTTGACAGGTAACAGGCCACCATGATGTTGATTAAGGACTTTGAAAACACTAAGTTTCTAGTTTTAATGTCCATTTTTTCTCTAAAATAATCTACTATTTGAAATTGACACCTATTTTGACTTGGAAAGTGCATAGACGCAGTTTCTGCGCTACTTTGAATAAAACCTTTTCATTTCATTGTATTCTACTGATAATAACTTTTGAAGAAGAGAAGTATTTTTTCTTTCATCATAGGGTAGCCCTGAAGTTACTAAAAAGATCAAAGTGTCGTAACAGTACTATTTGTAAATACTCGTAGTGAAGCAAGGTATGTAATAGGCATGATGAAAGATTCTTAAATCCTCTTTCATTATGTGGGGACACATTTTATTATATTATTCTGGCACGGATAGCCAGAGGTCGCGGGTTCGAATCCCGGCATGGGTGGAATTTTTAAAATTGTCCTTGGCACGGGTTAGTGCATTAAAAAAATTATTATAACATTTTATTATTAACAAAAAAACCTATATTTCAGTAATAAACTAAAGTTTGACAAAACAAAGACCATTTTTCTAAAGTTATTTTTAATCTGTGGCAAAACAGCTCGCAGTTTCATGGCGTCGAATCTGTCGTCACGACTAGCTAAACAAAGAGCAGACGTCTAAAAACCACGGGTGTCTTTTACCAATGCACGGTTAGCCAGAGGTCGCGGGTTCGAGTCCCGGCATGGGTGGAGTTTTTAGCCTCTCCATAGGGTTTTAAAATTGTCCTTAGCATGGGTACAGCGATATCATTCCGATATAAAACCTAACTGCAAAGTAGGTACTCGGGCTGCAAGTGATGCAAATTATTTCAGCCAGTAATTTCCATTACTTGCACCCCGAAAAGGAATACTTTTGTACTTTCCCCTAATATCGTTAAATCTTTATTTATTTGACAACGTCGTCACGCCTATTATGGCCTAGAAGGCCTGAGCATTGCCATATAAATAATAGGTTCGAGTTCAGACTCTAACCATTCCAGTTTCTTGTGGGCACTGTACTAGGTTAATCCCGTGTCTGAGATTCGATACACACACAGATGCGATCCGATTAGAGATGGCAACTAGGATATTCTAGTACACTGGATTGGGGGCGTATCAATGAGCAAATAGGAAGACCGACCGAGAGTAGGCAGATTTTCGTCTATATTTTTATGTGACTATATATTATATCACAGTAAAAATTATGTGTTGAAACAAAGTGTGACGATGTGTTGTGATATCTACTTCGGGATACCTATACGCGTCACATTGGCCTTGTAGCATAGATAAACGTTTGAATTAGTTACTATGACGCCAGTGCCTCTCAAATATGAATTGGGTTGTAGATAATCTGTTACGGGATGACCGGCGATTTGCAAAACAAATTACTTTTGCAAGTAGAAGCGATTATCGGTATCGTGGATTAATTATTACATTGTTTATGCAATCTTATCTTTTGTCTGTAGCCTACTAGTCTATTTTATAAAATTGTGCAATGCCTTTTCTATTATGTTTTCAACTCGTTAAAGTAAAGTAAAGGTAAAAAATATTTATTACCAAATTAATTATGTTACATGCATGTGGCTTAATAGTTAAAAGGACATTACTGTTAATACACAGTTTATTTTCCCTAATAAACAGTCTCCTTATGAAATCTTCATGACACAATGCTAACGTATATCGATAGTGCAGTCATAATTACCACATAATAATATGGCGTGTCATGTTGTCTCACTCGAGTTTACCTGAAAATTGTTACGTTTAGGTAGTTGAGATAATGTTAGTTGTTTACAGCCGCGCTACTGAACCACTAAGATTACGCGCTTACAATGTACGTGCACTCAGCGCGTCCATTGTGACGGTGTACCAAGATTACATAAATTTATTGGTGCTAATAATAACAGCTTGAATAAAGATTATTATAAATGTGGTTATCGCAAATGTGGCGCGCGACGCATAGCAACAGTTCGGGTGCAGAAATTAGTCTAGTGATGACTTGGGTAGTCTGTGCGTCACTATGTATGATGTTTTTGAGGCGCTTTAGCGCCTGTGACCTCATCAGCAAAGGTCGGCCTGTCACTGAAATAATACTGTGATGATATTGATGCCAATTTACGCGATGACGAAACAAGTCATTGATCGATGTTGCAATTATGCGAAACGTAAATAGAATCACTTTGTAGTGTTTTACACTACTGCCGAAACAAAAACAAATATAGTAAACGATTTTAAGAATAAAACGCATTGAAAAGAAGTAGGCTGTACAGATAAATTATATTTATAACTGTGGATATTTATTAAGTAGTGCTGTGGGTTTTGTAAATAAATAAAATAAAGCACTATTACTATATGAAATTTCTTTATTGCACCAAGTAAGATTTGTACAATAGGCGGCCTAAAAATAAATAAAATAAAATTAACATCTTAATGCTTACTAAGAGATTTATCATATATTTCGATATCATATATTTGCCTATATTGCATAAATAATTAATAGAAGTAAAACCTGAAAACGCATTCGTTGTTAAATAGTAATTATTACAGGCATGGAACGTAGGTTAAATTTCCGTGGAAGGGTTTTCACCTGCTTTACAGCTTTCTAACACTTGTTTTTGTGCTAACCCGCAGACATAACATTTTACTTGCCGAAAACATAGTGAAACAAAAAAATGTATGAATAAAGAAATTCTTACTATTCCTGCCTTCCTTAGCTTTTTAATGTCGATTAAATGAGGAGTGTAATGTTTTTCAGGTGTCATGTAATGTTTTTCTGCCCGTTTCTTTATTCCACCGTAACTTTTAAAAGCCTGAACATGTTTAGAAGTGTGTAGTGTAGTTAGAATGCTTATGTCATAGCGAGTAACGCAGTATGCCTAAACATTCAGTTGTGTTGTTTATTTCAGTAATAATACCAGTTACTTTCCAATCACAGATAAGATAAGCTTTATTGATCCAATTTTACAAGATACATGTTACATTAGTAGGTAAGTATATAGTTATAATCATCACATAGTTGATGTAGATTGGTATTCGCAGTAGGCCGAAAACAGTCTTGTGAATACCAGCCATCCTCCCGAATGTACAACCAGAGCAAGAAAACAAACGTGGGTATCTTGACGCGTGCCGCCATGACAGCATTAAAAAGATGCGTTTAAACTTAGGAATTAACTAACCACTCCGAACGGTTAGTTAATTCGGTTACGAACTTAACCTAATTGTACTGCACTGCACCTAATTGTACTCCGTAAAAAGTTTCATTACAATTTTAAAAACCTATTTAGAGGCTAAAAATTCCACCCATGCCGGGATTCGAACCCGCGACCTCTGGCTATCCGTGCCAATACAATACCAACATAATATAAGTTTATTGTCCTTATGTGTGATGTTATGTCATCTTCAGATCAAGTGAAGAGTAAATCGGCGCTATTCAGACGTCAACTGTTGTCTGAAAAGTCGTTTCGTATTGGCCTCACACCAGAATGAGAGGAACTAAAACTTTTTACGGCAGGCGCTAAACAACAACATTCGCAGTTACCCAGTTAATGTCACGTGGGTGTGTTCGCGCCGCCTATTTATATCTGCGGCATCTGATGGCCAGTCATCAATGGGTCGGCTGATGATCGACACGGCAATAAGTCTCCTCGCACTCGTTTTAATATGCAAATTAGGGTAGCGTGATTCATATTTGTATTTGAAATCGCCTATTGAGTTCATGCTGATTCTTTCTAATCCAATTCATTAGCTTAACGCGTCCACTGCTGGACACAGGCCTTCCCCAAGGCACGCCACTTATTTCTGTCCTCTGTAATCGTAAATTTTTAATTTCATTTAAAGATAAGATAAAGATAAAAAAATATTTATTGCCTCATCAAAAAAACAACTTAAAACAAAATAAGACTTAAATCTAGGCTATAAATAAGTATTATTAAATGGGGCTCGTGCCCTAGTCAAACCGAGTGATTGCAATCAATCATTCGAGTGAAGCAACAACAGGCGCGGTCAGGTGCAGGAAGGGTGACTGTCCCCTGAATACCGCTAGTGGCATTTTTCCGAGCGCTTCCGTGCTTCGCAAGACACGTTGAGCTGTTGGTGCCGGCTGCCATGTAATGGCAGTCGTTAAGCCATGCCAGAGGCCTCATGGGCGGCTTGATAACTTCTGTCAGTAAGGCCCGCCACTGTCTTACTATCCTCCACCAACCCGGACTTGGCCCCGTGGTGGAGTATGGCCTAACCTTTGTGCCTTTGTACCTGCTATCCAGGAAGAGACTTGTGCCCCAGCAGTGGTGACATACAATGGTTGCTATCGACGAAATAGGGCAAAGGTAGTGGCTCAGCTGGTGCTGACCTGGGTAGCCCCGGAAAGCGCTGGTTTTCAGCCACTGCCTTCTACCTAAGATGTTGTACGGGAGTAATGTTAAGAGGTTTTAAGATACATAGGCAGGGCTACACGGAGTAGGAAATTATAATTTTCCATAACAATTCTGCTGTGCACCCTAAGGAATGTATGCATATTTTGTCTTATACAGCAACACTACAACATCCTTCAAGATGTTGTTGCGGTCCATGGACTTGGAACTCTTTGTACTCCTCAAAGTCCGTATTTCACAATTTTTTGTAACTACCCTTCCACAAACCCTTCAATACCATAGTTTTACTTTCAAGAGAATTCTTCTTGCATAATGAAGCCCTTTTGCATTTACTTCGTAATTAGTGCTATTTGCCCTAAACTAACAGTCTACCAGGGTGCCACGCTACAAGTCAAACTCCATGAGCAAACCAAACCAGTGCCTGTAAAGATGGGAGTTAGGCAAGGCGATACCATATCTCCAAAACTATTCACCTCGTGTTTGGAAGACATCTTCAAGCTTCTCAACTGGTCAGATAGAGGGATCAACATAGATGGAGAACGGCTAACTCACCTCCGATTTGCTGACGATATTATCATCTTTGCCGAGAACCTGAATGATTTATCAGCTATGTTAGGAGAACTGTACGATGTTTCAGTAATTGTCGGACTAAAAATGAACACGTCAAAAACCAAAATAATGTGCACTGATACCGACGTAGACCACATTACTGTGCATGGACAGACCATAAAGAGAGTGCATGAGTATATCTATTTGGGCCAAACCTTAAACCTGCAAAAATTTGGACAGAATACTGAAATAGACCGCCGTGTCCGTTTAGGATGGGGAGCTTTTGGTAAACTGTCCAAAGTGTTTAAAGGGGCCAATATACCAATAAACCTCAAGCGTCAGGTGTTCGACCAATGTGTCCTCCCCGTCATGGTTTATGGAGCCGAGTCATGGACTCTCACCAAACAAACTGTTCACAAGCTGCAGGTAACTCAGAGAGCTATGGAGAGAGCCATGTTGGGTGTCTCACTCCGAGATCGGATCAGAAACACCGAAATCCGAAGGAGGACGAAACTGACAGACATAGCCAAGGTGATTGCCCGTAAGAAGTGGAAATGGGCAGGCCATATATGCCGTAGACAAGATAAACAAGATATAAGTCCATCTTGTTGGCAGGCAACCAACAAGATGGACTGACGACCTGGTCAAGGTGGCAGGAAAAGACTGGATTCGAAAAGCCCAAGACCGAAATAAATGGCGTGCATTAGAAGAGACCTACACTCAGCATTGGGTGGCTATGGGTTGAAGAAGAAGAAGAAGAAGCCCTAAACTAATAAAAAGAATGTGCCCTTGACGGTCCTCAAAGATTGAGATTGAGTGTGAACAAATACATAGTTGTGGAGTGCATTAAAATTCTGGTACTTATAGAATAAAGAATGTTCTATTCTGAAACTAAATCGCTTGAAAAATATCTGAAATGAAATGAAAAGGTTTTATTCAAAGTAGCACAGAAACTGCGGCTTAATGAACGTTACAATTCAAACTAGGTGTCCATTTCAAAATCTAGATCATTTTGGAGAGAAAATGGACAAAAAAACTCCAAACTTAGTCTTTTCAAAAGTCCTTAATTAACATAGTTTACATAATTATTATAAAACATAGAACTCATACATTCTACTGGCTTTAATTCCAGACCTCATTGTCATCTAAATAATCCTCTATGTTATAGTAGTCCTTTTGGCACAAAGTGTGCTTAACATATTTTTTGAACCGCGATTCAGGCAAGCTTAATATATCTTCAGGGATTTTATTATAGAAGCGTATACAATGCCCCACGAAGGATGTATTAACCTTTGCCAGCCTAAATAGTGGGAACAAAAGTTTATGTTTATTTCTAGTATTTACATTGTGTTCGCTACCTAAAGTTTTATCCTCTATTTTCTGCTCTTGATAAAAAAAAACTGGATACGTATTTTGCATTTTTGAGACCTGTAGTAAACGTGAAACAAATTGTATGGTTTTATTTTCTTCTTAGTGTTTATGATGTTTTATATGGTATAAAAGCAGTGTCACTCCAATATAAGTTTGATGTAAATTCCCCATACATATTTATTTTTTTGCAGAAAAAAAATAACTATGAAATTCATAGTATTTTCTAAGGTTAACACGAGCAGTAGACATAATTAAAACTGTTTTTATACGGATTTATGCTCGTTTATTACATTTTTACAATTTTCCAACGTTTCGGCACTTTTTCAGGTGCCGTGGTCCCGGATGACTCATCGAGCATAAATCCGTATAAAAACAGTTTTAATTATGAAATTCATACAAGCATTAAAAAATATTTCAGCATCGTCAAGTGATTAGATGGATTACATTTTAAAAGTACAACAAAACTAAATGAAAGCATATTATTATCACTAAGCGAGTAGCGTCTAACCAGCGAAAGTGGTCCACATGGTGATTGAACTAAATAATACCTATTGTGCATGCGTTCTGTAACGAGGAGCGTATCTGACAAGCGTTGATTTATTGATTCGATAAAACAATAAACACAGCTTCAGCGTCTTACAGCACTCGCAATATAGCGCATATTCCCGTGGATAGTTGAAGCTGGAACTAAATGTGCAAATTAAACGAATAAAAAAACTTTTCACGTTTCTTTGACACTTTTTTTCTTAGGTACACATGTATCTGAAAAACAAATAATACATACTGTACCCCAGAGGGGTAGGCAGAGACCAGGGACTGCCACTTGCCACGATCCAGACAGATCACCTTCACTTCATCGTTCATAAGTCGTTGCATGCACGCACGCCGGTTCCGGGTACTTTTTACGGTTCCCGTCTGGGACATCCCTTACCAGCCCTTCCACTCACATTCGCAATATATATTCGTCAAACTGCGAGTAAACTTTAACTCTTTCTGTAACATTCATGGTCCCAATTTGCACGTTCTGTTCACATCTAAATAGTAGAATGTACATGACTGCTAACTTTATTATTAACTGTAACTTTTATGTAATTTTCATTTAGTTTTGTGAGCCATAAAAAAACCTAATAAATAACATCCCTAAATATGCACACATGCCATAACAACGTTAAGTGTCTCGTTAGTCTAGCGGTAACAGGCTCGTATCACGAGGGTCGTGGATTTGATTCCCCCAGGTGCCCATCATACATTGATTTCTATAAGTTCTGGTTGTTTTTCCTTGTTTGTGATGTCTGCCTTGGTACCACATTATTAAAGCCTCGTTCTGAGTTATCGAACTGCTGTGACTGAAAAAAAAAATAGTGCAAGGATCAAGCTGTTAAACATTAAAAGAAATAGTATTAAGCCAGGCGCGCACTACGATTTAATCGCGCGATATTTTTGTCGCAGAAATATAACGTTATTATGTCAGTGCGCGCATAAGCTACAAAAAATCGCAGCGATATTAAAATTGTGATTTGTTACATTTTTGCGCGACTACTCGCGACGCGATTGTCGCAAAACTAAACTGTAGCCTATGGAGTTGTACGGCTCCGCGCGCATTGCGTTATAAAATTGCATACTGCGATTTTTAGTATTTTTATATTTAATTTGAGGTCCAACAATGAAGAATGTTACTAGGTATGCCAAATCGCTTGAAATGCTTATCTCAGTAAAGCCTGTATGTATACAAATACACTAGTTTTTGTTGTAGTCAAAAATACCTAGTAGTTTTGATTTTATAGGCATTCAAAGTTACGAAAAATATCGAGTCCCGCTAACAGTCGCGCGGCGAGTTGTGACGTCATGTCACAACGCGCCGCGCGGGCTCGGGCCGCGGCCCCCTTAGCAGTACTGCAAACTCTACTAATTTATCAGGAGATTTTCTGATTTTAAGCACTGTCTCCTGATCTACTGTTTTCTTTCGTGCTTAAGTTCTTTCGTACACTTTGTGCCAAAAGGGCTACTATAACATAAAGGATTATTTAGATGACAATGAGGTCTGGAATTAAAGCCAGTACAATGTATGAGTTCTATGTTTTATAATAATTATGTAAAGTACGTTAATTAAGGACTTTTGAAAAGACTAAGTTTGGAGTTTTTTTGTCCATTTTTTCTCCTAAATGATCTAGATTTTGAAATGGACACCTAGTTTGAATTGTAACGTTCATTGAGCCGCAGTTTCTGTGCTACTTTGAATAAAACCTTTTCATTTCATTTCTTTTGAGTAAAATCTCCTGAATTTTGACAAGTATGGCCTACATTTCTGCATATTCCACCTTTGTTAGGTTATTGAACGAATATAATGAAACCACGGATGTAAAACATCCGTGAATGAAACGGAACCTTTTTATTCATCGACTCGATATGCGAATATGTCTTATCTGTGTTGTGCTACGAATGCTATCAAAAGAGGAAAAAAAGGATGTCATAAAGGAAGTCGCGAAGATACATTTTATAAAGATAGTGGAATATGGTCTTTTTTTTAAAGAAAGAGTGGCCTATGATCGGTGCCTCGCCTGACGGGCTTACTGATGACTGCGTTATAGAAGTGTCCAACCAAGGCAAACACTTTTATTACGTACTAGCTGTCCCGGCGAACTTCGTACCGCCTATCAGTCGATTCTTTAATTTTTTTTTATTTTCTCTCCGTAAGAACCATTCCCGTACTTCAAGTAATATTCTAAAAAAGGAATTAGCGAAATCGGTTCAGCTGCCCTCGAGATTTGCCCTTACCAACACATTCAGCGATTCATTTATATCGCACCCTCAGAACGAAAGAGGCCTAAGTAAAAAAATAGTGAAATTGAGTTACAATCATAGAGTCTAAAAACCTATTTAGAGGCTAAAAATTTCACCCATGCCGGGATTCGAACCCGCAACCTCTGGCTATCCGTACCAGCGCTCTACCAATTGAGCCAATGGGCGACTCACGGCATCAGTGAAATTTCGAACCTCTTTACAATATTCTCTGTATTACGTACAGGCAGCGACATCTGACTTAAGCAAATTGCATTACTCGTACGTAATACAGAGAATATTGTAAAGAGGTTCGAAATTTCACTGATGCCGTGAGTCGCCCATTGGCTCAATTGGTAGAGCGCTGGTACGGATAGCCAGAGGTTGCGGGTTCGAATCCCGGCATGGGTGAAATTTTTAGCCTCTAAATAGGTTTTTAAATTTGTTCCTTAGCACGGGTTAGTGCATTAAAAATAAAAATAGTGTAATCATAGAGTCATAAAAAGGTATGCCGTGGACGGAAGATTCGCTATGCTCTTTTTTTACAATACGAGTAAGTGCCTTTGTTTTACTCAAGGGGTAGCAGTAACTTAGCAGAAACCTTGAACAGTAATGCTGTCCTGCGTTCGCTAACTAACCTTCCATAAGAAAAAAAGAGATGGCATGACGTTTATCAATGCACCGATTTCAAGGTGCGTACATGCCCTACTGTCAAACGCTACCGACTAGGGATGGGCCTAACTGTCCATCGATATCGATAGAATTGTAGAAAAAATCGGGCTTTTCGTATTGTATGACGCATTAGTATTCATTTATGTAATATTGAAATATATAATAATAAATAAAAGACTGTTACTTTTTATGCAAAATGAAAATGCTTACTTATTTTTTTTAACATAGGCCTTAACATAAAAAGTTCCATACCTTAAAAATCCGAGACTAAGCTTTACATTAACGTTGTTTTTTGCATTTAGTAAAAAATAAAAATACATACAGAGTTAGAACCCTTTGTTACATATTCCATGATAGGAAATGGATGAAAATATCTTTCTTTTGTATATTAGTCTTACAATACCATTTGATAAGAAATATCGTTTAGTGAAAGCAGATCACTGTCAATATTTATTGGAAGATACGTAATGAAGGCATACACTCGCGACGAACATCTCTTCAAAAGGAATACTAACACTAGTACTTGGTTAACCAGATAGTATCGATTAAGTAAATCCATCTTCCACCGCAATCTCTCGCTAAAAGTGGGCAACAAAACGCGTTTAAATATAATAATATTATTATTATTAAAAATCTTTATTGCATAAAAGTTTTTCACATAGGCGAGGTTAATACTACTTAGCATTATCTACGAACCAACCCTTTTTTGGAGACCAGATTAGCAGGAAGTGCAATTTACAATATTAAATTTACTCGTTTCTCATTTAACTCTAACTTATAAATATGAAATTTAGGGTCTGTTTCACAATCTGCTGATAAAGTTCCGGATAAGCTATCCGCAACCAGGGCTGCTGTTTGTTCTAAATTTGAAGCCATAAACGAACACACGCAACATAGAAAAAAAAATTAAATTTAGAACAAACGGCAGCCCTGGTTGCGGATAGCTTTTCTGGAACTTTATTTGAACATTGTGAAACAGGTTCTTAGTATAGTGGGGGAACATTATAATATAGAGCGATATATACAATATATACAAATACAGGTGGTAGTTGCCATTCGTTGTAAACCGTGTTATTTTTAAACAATAAACTATATTTGTATTAAATATATGATGATGGATTCTGATATTTAAATACGTTTCGTTGACAGATTTCAGCAAAAGATAGCGGTGGTTGTCAACGACAGAGTTATCAAAAGAGTGACTATGCAGTTCATTAAATACGTTAGACTGCAGTAATCTTCTTGAAATTTCGGTGATCATTGCAGTGAAGTGCTGTGGTTTACCAATACTTTTTTTGGGAACGAGAGCTTCAAATTCTCTGAGTACTTGTTCAGAAGTTTTGCAAATTTTTTGGACACTTATTGATGGTTTAGTGAGGCCTCCCCTGTCTCCTGAAAATAAAATACAATCGTTGTAAGCGTCCTGTTTCTTAAATAGTGTCAAGAAAAATAAAAAAATCGAAAACTGATCTACAACAAATATTCAACGTTCTTACCACCACTTCCATTTTTCCTGGCAAATTTAAGGTAGGCACTACATTTTCTTTTAGGCGTATTGGCAATAAATTTCTGCTTAGAAAGCAGTCGGGTCTGAAGTGCCTTGAGCACAATTTCCAATAGCTTTTGTACTGCTTCTCATTTCTGCCAATGGCGGCAAACCATTGCGAGCGTATGTTACTTTTCGGAAAACTTGAACAAAAAAATTATGTATTACATACTGAGAAGGACTAAAAGGTGTAACAATAACGTTAACGAACATGTTATGATAATACTACCACAATGACGAACATTTATCGACAATGCTTTTGCCATCACTAGTGAGATTTACTAAATGGATTTGTTTTTATTCATAATTTTCATGCATAGATTGGTTTTAGGACCAACTTTTACAGTAATCTTGGTTAATGAGCCATCGGGGAATCTTTTTTCATTGATATTATTTCATCCTATGCTTCTTTTACACGAGAAAACATAGATTGTTGGTACTCACTTATGGAAGCTCACATTATCATCTGCGTTTTCTTTATCTCTTGAACGTGAACTGCAGCCACGCACTATGCACCTCATTGTACATTTAGTATACAATATCACACAATTGTTTTTTTCCTCTTAAATGTCTTAATTATTTCAAGTTATGAAATAATCCGTCAGACGACTGCTGAGATTATAAACACGCAACAACCCGACTAACTTTGAAAAGATTACAAGTGATAACACTTTGTTTAGTTACAATACCATCTTAATTTAGACTCTTACTCAAGGCATCAAGGTATCGTTTTGACAATTAGGCGTGTACGCTGTCACGTGACCATCGTTTCTTCTATTGATTTAATTGTTCTGTGGTTTTCCTATTCATCGGATAGAGCATACCTTTTTATGTCTCTCTATGATTGTTAGGTACTCAATTTTTTGAGTATTTAAACTATTTTTTGACTTAGGCCTCTTTCGTTCTGAGGGTGCGATATATTATAGAGATAACACAAAACATTATAATTAAAACACACAGTTGAAGTCGTTCCCGTTTTATTATTTATAAAACGATTTACAACATCACACCCTTTATGTTTGTGTCCCACTGATTGGCAAAGGCCTCCCCCAATCCAGTCCAGAGTTTTCTGTCTTGTTCCACCTCAGACCAGATGTTGGTCGAGATCCTCTCCAGTCTTCTAGGCCGCCCTCGATTTCGATGTCTGTCGTGTGGCACCCACTTTTATTAATAAAGGCTAATGTTGCAGGTCAATGGGAGAAGCTGCCGCTGTGGACGCTGGAGCGGGAGCTGGTGGGGCAGGACATCGCCGAGAAGGAAAGCATCAAGGTGCTCGAGAAGGCAACAGTGCCCATCGTCAAGATGACCGACAAATACTCCGACGTTAAGGTAATTTAGGTAAAAGGCGACTAACGGACACAAACCGTGGGGTGGGCAGCAGCGCTCCTTGTAGTCCAATTCCACCGAACTGCGATCCCAACCCGCATGCCCAGCGAGGGGATTATGGGCATTAGCTCTTATGATAGCACAATGTGGCGCTCATTAGGGGAGGGCTATGTCCAGCAGTGGACTAGTATAGCCTGACAATGATGATGAAGGTAATTTCTGCGATGCTTGGACTCTAAGTTATTTATTCAAACAAGATTTCCTGAAACACTCAGTTAGGCCTCATAGTTAGGCCATTGAGCGTAGCAAGCCCGGAGGTACGTTAAGACTTCGGACACTACAGTTTCGTCACGATGTTTTCCTTCGCCGTTAGTTAGTGGTATTGCTACTATAACTTAATATAAATATGCCAATAGAGAAGCCGGCCTGCTACCAGAGCTAATTTGATACACCTGAGATATCCGGACTCAGCCCCATAGTATGACCAGTGTACGTAGCCTTTTTTTGCATCTACTTAATGAGATGATTTTTACAGCGTCCAGTGGTATCTTCACTCACACACTAGATGGGTGAAGGGACCACTCCGACGCTGTAGTGCCTGGGACATGGTTTTATAGATGGTTTTTAGGCTTGCCCAGCACCTATACCATCCTGACAGCTTAGTCGGCCTAGCCCACAGGAAAGACTAGTCAATACGTGCGGAGCCAACCAAGCCGCGGGTTTCCTCACGATGTTTTCCTTCACCGTTAGCGTGTGGTATTGCGACTACAAATTCGCAAATGTACGTAACTTTGAAATTAAACAAAGTCATTGGTACATGCCCGCACTCGGGATCGAACCTGGGGCTCTCGCTTGCCAGTCCATGGTTCTACCCACTGAGCTACCACCGCTTACCACCGCAGTGTACGTAGCATGACCTAAGTTATATGTTAACTTCAGACACCACTGTTTCCTCACGATGTTTTCCTTCACTGTTAGCAAGTGGTATTACTACTATAATGCTAAAATGTACATAGGTTAGAAAACAAAGTCAGTACATGCCGGGATTCGAACCCACGGCCTCCCGTAAAGAAGCTCGGGGTTCTACGGCTCCTCTACCACGCTCATGAAACACTCTATAAAACCTGAGGAAACCTGAGTGTCTGTGGTGTTCAAATACCTCGGCGCTTGAAATAGCCAATCGGCGGTGGGCACGCGTGGTGCCTAAGCCCAAACTCACTCTCTGAGAGAAGGCCTGGGCCCTACATGGGTCGTATATTGACTGCATTATTTAATAGAATATCTAAACCAGTAAACAAGCTGTCGTTCTTAGTAGATGTAACTAATGTCCTTGGATAACACACTAACCTAAGTTCGACTTTCAGAATGACACTAGGTAGACTAGACTGAAGACTCAAGTTGATCGAAACAAAATATTCGCACAACTGGTTTAGCTAAATTGAAATTGTAAATAAACGTCTACGGGCCTCTATCATCCCACCTGTGAACCGGTTTCTAAGAGACGCCAGGTGGTCTAGACCTCAGAGCTGTTCTGGTAATAAAATGGGTCACCAACGAAAGCTGTGCTCAAGCATGGCTTGTTGACTCAGTGTGTTTGATAGTCTTGCTTAACAATGTTGTTTTGGCCAGTTGTTATTGGAATACAGTATTTAACATCGTAGAAACTCGTGCGGTTTTTGTTTAATTATAGCTTTTTCGCCGCCATGTACGTTATGGGGCATTATTGGCTAGACAGTATTGCACTCCTCAAAGCACGCCAAACCTTTGTATCATCGTCGGTCCAGAGAGCGGTCGCGATATGTTTCTCTGTTCGTAGGCGGCATTGAGATATCTTTTTACCCCCACCTAACACAATGCAGCACTGGATTTGAGTTAAAACTTGTTTTGAAACGAATAAAATTGTGAAGTTTGTTATTTAGCTTCTTCTCCCCATATTTCCCACCTATTGATTGGTAAAACTTTGCTTTATACTATTTTTATTTTTAATGCACTAACCCGTGCTAAGGACATGTTTAAAAACCTATTTGGAGGCTAAAAATTCCACCCATGGCGGGATTCGAACCTCTGGCTATCCGTGCCAGCGCTCTTCCAACTGAGCTAATGAGCGACTCACCGGCATCAGTGAAATTTCGAACCTCTTTACAATACTCTCTGTATTACTTACAGGCAGCGACATCTGGCTGAAAAATTGTCCTTAGCACGGGTTATGTAGTGCATTAAAAGAATATAATTTGATACCTATGCTAAAAATAATTAAAAATATTACGAGTATGCAGATTAATACGTCCCACTGCAGGGCACAGGCCGTCCCTCAGAGGGAGAGGTGGGCTCTTTTACCACACGTGCTTATCACAAATTAGCCATTTCAAGCGCTGAGGTATGTGAAGACCTCCAGGTTTCCTCAAACCGCCCCGATATGTTTTGGGGCGGTTTGATTAACTAATTTTATTTTGTTTGTATTGTGTAATGTAACCGTAATTTACCGTATTATACGGTAAAGTAAGAGTCCTAATTATAAAGTAAAGGTATTGAATGGTGGTAGGAATGCAAATGTACAGGTGGCGACTAGTTATTTGTTATTTAATTTAATTCACAGACATCGTGGTCCTGTGTTATATTAGTAGCAATAAATATAGAACTTAGCCTATGATTATATTATTTTAATGCACTAACCCGTGCTAAGGACAATTTAAAAACCTAATTAGAGGCTAAAAATTCCACCCATGCCGGGATTCAAACCCGCGAACTCTGGATATCCGTGCCAGCGCTCTTTCCAACTGAGCTAATGGGCGACTCACCGGCATCAGTGAAATTTCGAACCTCTTTACAATATTCTCTGTATTAGCCTATGGTTAGTATTTAATAGGTAACAGTGACTTGGTGCGTTTTTATTAAAATCCAAATCAGTGGACTATCCAGCCGCGATGCAATCGCTAGTGCTTACAACGTTTTAAAAACCTATTTAGAGGCTAAAAATCTCCCGCCCATGCCGGGACTCGAACCCTCCACCGCGGCATTTTAAGCCTCTAAATGGGTTTTTAAAATTGTCCTCAGCACGGGTTAGTGCAAAAAAAAGAATATAATCGTTTACAACGTTTGTCTAACCGAATCGTTGTACAAGTGTATTGAAAAACGGAAAATGTCACTAATTTTTAGTACTACTAGTGTAGGTAAATAAACCAAATGTTCATTTAAAAAAAAAACAAAATTACACACACAATACAAACAAAATAAAATTAGTTAATCAAACCGCCCCAAAACATATCGGGACGGTTTGAGGAAACCTGGAGGTCTTCACATACCTCAGCGCTTGAAATGGCTAATTTGTGATAAGCACGTGTGGTAAAAGAGCCCACCTCTCCCTCTGAGGGACGGCCTGTGCCCTGCAGTGGGACGTATTAATCTGCATACTCGTAATATTTTTAATTATTTTTAGCATAGGTATCAAATTATATTCTTTTAATGCACTACATAACCCGTGCTAAGGACAATTTTTCAGCCAGATGTCGCTGCCTGTAAGTAATACAGAGAGTATTGTAAAGAGGTTCGAAATTTCACTGATGCCGGTGAGTCGCCCATTAGCTCAGTTGGAAGAGCGCTGGCACGGATAGCCAGAGGTTGCGGGTTCGAATCTCGGCATGGGTGGAATTTTTAGCCTCTAAATAGGTTTTTAAACATGTCCTTAGCACGGGTTAGTGCATTAAAAATAAAAATAGTATAAAGCAAAGTTTTACCAATCAATAGGTGGGAAATATGGGGAGAAGAAGCTAAATAACAAACTCCACAATTTTATTCGTTTCAAAACAAGTTTTAACTCAAATCCAGTGCTGCATTGTGTTGGGTGGGGGTAAAATAGATATCTTAATGCCGCCTACGAACAGAGAAACATATCGCGACCGCTCATTGGACCGACGATGATACAAAGGTTTGGGGTGCTTTGAGGAGTGCAATACTGTCTAGCCAATAATGCCCCATAACGTACAGTTCAGGTTTATGGTCTGATGGATTTACACAAAACTAGCTCACTTTGCGTATAGGAAAATGTAGCCTATTCCTTTTTTGTTTATGTGAAACGGCACACCAACGGCTATCCTAGACAATATTACAGATTATTACGAGTATATTATATTAAAGCGAGCATATTATATTAAATATATTATATTAAAGAGTATATTACATTGAAGCGGTGGTAGCTCAGTGGGTAGAACCATGGACTTGGGCTGGCAAGCGAGAGCCCCAGGTTCGATCCCGAGTGCGGGCATGTACCAATGACTTTGTTAATTTCAAAGTTACGTACATTTGCGAATTTGTAGTCGCAATACCACAGCTAACGGTGAAGGAAAAAATCGTAAGGAAACCCGTGGCTCGGTGGACTCCGCACGTATTGACTAGTATTTCCTGTGGGCTAGGCCAATTGAGCTGTCAGGATGTTACAGGTGCTGGGCAAGCCTACACCATCTATAAAACCATATCCCAGGCACTACAGCGTCGGAGTGGTCCCTTCACCCATCTAGTGTGAGTGAAGACACCACTGGACGCTGTATAAATCATCTCATTAAGTAGATGAAAAAAGGCCAATATATTATTATATTAAAATACAGCCAGGATTTGCCCGTTATAGGCCTGCACAGCACTGCACACGAGTACGTCATTTAATACAATAATTACGGAATATTATATAACCAAAATAAAAATTGTCCAAATAAGGTTCCTTCCATACTTATTGTATAGTTATTGTATAGTTACATATTATGTATAGTCATACGTGATGTATAGTTAAAATTAATCTATCTTTTAGCCCAGTGTTTCAAAATCAATACAGTTACTTAGTGGTTACAAATTGTTTGTTGCAGGTGGACATCTCGTTCAACATGAGCAGCGGGGTCAAGAGCGCCGAGCTTATCAAACAGTTCAAGGTGACACTTAAACACACTGCGATTCACTGCTTGCTAGTGCCAATCATGACACATTGGTGACGGAAATGGAGATATTAGCTGTCCGCCCCATATCGGACAAATCGATCGATATCAACCCATGTCTGTCCCCATTGCTGGGGCACGGGTCTCTTCCTGCATCGCAGGAAGCTTAGGCCATACTCCAACACGGGGGCCAAGTCCGGGTTGGTGGAGCATTGTAAGACAGTGGCGGGCCTGACTGTCAGAAGTTATCAAGACGCCCATAAGGCCTCTGACATGGCTTAATGACTGTCATTACGTGACAGCTGGCACCAACCGCTTAACGTGCCTTGCCAAGCTTGGAAGCGCTAGGAAAAACTGCCACTAGCGGGGCGTTCACCCATCCAGCACCTGAGCGCGCCTGTTGTTGCTTAACTCAAGTGATCGATTCCAATCACTCGGTTCGGCTAGGCCGCGAGCGCTTAAACCAATAATAAAATTTATTTATTTCTGGTTAGGAGACCCATATTTACAAATTCAATAAGGACAGTACATAAAAAGTACATACAGCACTTACAGTGTTTTTAAAAATACGACTCCTCTAAAGTACTCCTTATTGTCAAGTTATTTGATCTGTGGCTACGTCGTATAGCTGAAACGGCACATGAAGCGCATTAAAAATATTTTTGAAACCACCATGCTACGTACCCGAGTTCCAAATAATGTTAACTTCATAAATAGAGTTGATTACCATTACATCTCGATTTGCCCCTAAAGCTTGAAATCATTCAGCTGTGAAAACTAAAAGCTGAACTCGTTCCCCGGCCACTCCCCAGGAGAAGTACCCGGTGCTGACGCGGCTGGTGATGGTCCTGAAGCAGTTCCTGCTGCAGCGGGATCTCAACGAGGTGTTCACTGGCGGGATCTCCTCGTACTCGCTGATCCTCATGTGCATCAGCTTCCTGCAGCTGCACCCGCGGCCGGCGCGCCTCCGCCAGCCCCACAACTTGGGCGTTTTGCTCATCGAGTTCTTCGAGCTGTACGGCCGCAAGTTCAACTACGTGAAGACCGCCATCCGGGTCAAGAACGGCGGCTCCTACGTCTCCAAGGACGAGATCTCCAAGGTGATTGTCCACAGCTCTGCTTGCGACCTAGCAACACTCAAATTTGGACAGAAACAGGGTTTTAAATTTCTGAACGAATGTGATTTGATTGTTGTAATGAATCGCGATGCTCATACATAGTGATTATATCTTTTAAAATAGAGGTCTATCTGTGGAACTCGCTTTGTACGCCCGGACCTCTGAACCGGTGTAATCATGTAGTATTTGTGTCGATTAAAGTTAAGGATATAATTTCTGAATAGTTTCGCATATGTGAAGCCGCGAGTAGTTACAGATATTTATTTATGTACATTTTTTGGATTTGCAATATGTAGTCTTTCTTGAAAATCTTTTTTTGCCTGCACGACGATGTTGCACGTTGTTACGTCACTTGAATCAAAACATGTATTCTATAGACAAGACATACACTTTGTTACTAGTCTATCGGTTGACAATTGACATGTAGCCTGATACCGTATAAATGAATAAATAAATACTCAGTTGCTATGGCGTTCTGTTAGATCGTGTTGTGCTAACGTGTCCATTACGGCACGGCAATAAGGGTGCGTTTACACTGCGCAGCTGGGCGGAGTGGAGAGGAGCGGTCCGTGAATTGGCCAATCAGTGTTTCAAATCTCCACTCCGCGGCAGTGGAAACAGCGTAAGTGGAGCTGAGCGGATTTTGAAATAAAGTACATGAACACCTGAGTCCGATCCGGACGGAACGGGGTCGAGCAGGCTGTAGTCCCGAGTGGAAGGTAACGGGACGGTGCGTGAAATTGAATTTAGGAATACGGCTCGAAGCAGCATTGCTCTGCTTCACTCCGACCAGCTTCAATAGAAAATCTTGCCACTTCACTCCTCTCCACTCCACTCCGCCATACTTCAATGGAAATACTTGAGGAATCGCCCTGTAAGGCATGTTTCTGTGTGCAGGAGATGAACGACGGGCACCGGCCGTCGCTGCTCTGCATCGAGGACCCGCTGACTCCCGGCAATGACATCGGCCGCTCCAGCTATGGCGCCATACAAGTCAAGCAGGTCACTGAACACTGCTCGCTAGGGAAAGGGACTGGCCATCTATTTGCCTCTCGCTCATGTATATAGCTGTCCGGTTTGTGTACCCAGTCCCTTTTTTTAATTAACCGTGCTCTACACTAGGATCACCGATAGAATGCCGTTGGCACTTCAACACTTCAAAATTAAAAAAATGTTCATACCTTGATTTTAATTTTATTTGCCATAAAACTTGTGATATTCACAGGGTTTTGCCCTAAACATGGCTAACATTTATCTATTTTATATTCACACTGGTACGACCAACGTATTTCAACCTAATTTAATGGATTGCATGCATGCTTAGCCTTTATACTTTTAATTTATAACAACTGATATTTCTACAAACTTTAATAACGAATAGATACTCTTCTGGTGACGCTGACGTCGCATATGAATGAAATGTCTTCAACAATTGACTGGCGATTGGACACAGGCCTCCGTCCCGACTCAAGATTAGTGATTGGGAGAATGTTCTCGCACGACGAGAATCTAACAACACCTGGCACTCCTGACTAATTGACAATGATCTGTTGAGGGCGAACAGTTATCTGGCCATGAGGTATGTTAATTATCTGATCCGCATGGGGTAACTTTGCCCTTCTCCCCGCAGGCGTTCGACTACGGCTACATAATCCTGCAGCAGGCGCTGAGCGGGCCGGCGCTGCTGGCGCGGCACAGCGCGCTGGGCCGCGTGCTGCGAGTCACGGACCACGTGCTGCAGTACCGCCGCTGGGTGCGCGACACCTTCCACCACTACTTCTTCCCGCCGCGCGCGCTGCCGCCCGCGCGGCAGCTCTCGCCGCAAGAGCGCTCGCGCTCCCGCTCCAGCGACAGCGTGAGTACCGCCCGCCCCGCCCCAGGACAGCGCGAGTACCGCCCCGCCCCAGCGACAGCGCGAGTACCGCCCGCCCCGCTCCAGCGACAGCGTGAGTACCGCCCGCCCCGCCCCAGGACAGCGCGAGTACCGCCCCGCCCCAGCGACAGCGCGAGTACCGCCCGCCCCGCTCCAGCGACAGCGTGAGTACCGCCCGCCCCGCCCCAGGACAGCGCGAGTACCGCCCCGCCCCAGCGACAGCGCGAGTACCGCCCCGCCCCGGTCCAGCGACAGCGTGAGTACCGCCCGCCCCGCCCCAAAACAGCGCGAGTACCGCCTCGCCCCAGCGACAGCGTGAGTACCGCCCCGCCCCGCTCCAGCGACAGCGTGAATACCGCCCCGCCTCAGCGATAGCGCGAGTACCGCGCCGCCCCGCTCCAGCGACAGCGTGACTACCGCCCGCCCCGCTCCAACGACAGCGTAATTACCGCCCGCGCCCTGCTTCAGCGAGAGCGTGAGTACCCCCCGCCCCGCTCCAGCGATAGCGTGAGTTCCACCCCGCCCCGCCTCAGCGACAGCGTGAGTACCGCCCGTCCCGCTCCAACGACAGCGTGAATACCGTCCCGCCCCGCACCAGCGACAGTGTGAGTACCGTCCCGCCCCGTTCCAGCGACAGCGCGAGTACCGCCCCGCCCCGCCCATGCGACAGCGTGAGTACCAACGATGGCGTTACCGTGCTTACTGCCGATAGCAGGAGTACTGCGCCCGTCGCGCCCTTAAACATCACAATCTGTGCGTTGTTTACAATTTTGGTATTTTTAAGTGGGTCACCGTAGCACTTGTCTTAATGTTGTAAATATTGAACCGGCCAGTAATCTTTGTCGCTCTCCCCGCAGGAATGGTCGGATTCGTGCGAGCGCTCGCCGCCGCCGCTGTTGTCGCCAGCACCGTCGCCGCCCGCCCCCGCCCCCGCTCCTGCCCCCATCCCGGTCCCCGCCTCCGCGCCCGCCCCCATCCCGCGCTCGTCCCCGCCCCCCCTCAGCGCGCTGCAGTGCTCCTCCCCCACCCCGCGCCGCGTGTCCGCCCACCAGCACCTCATCATACACCACATCATGAGCAACTCCGACTTCAACAATATACCTTCGGGTGAGTGTCGTCGCTGTTTTGTTAAACGGTATTATTTGCTCGTATTATTTTGTTTCTTAGTTCTCTCATAGAACGTCTCATCGTACAAGTTGTTCACTTTGACGAGCTAAACTTCCATTTTCGGACGTTTGTTAGGTGTGTTAGAGAATCACACACCTTTTTGTGTGATTTTCTAACACACCTAACACAAGTCCTCCTGACCGATAATGTTCGAGATGTTAAATGGAATGAAAAATTTGAATGAATGAACGAACAAACGAACGATATTGTGAGTGAAGAACAGACGTACCTACGTAGGAACGAATGACTTGAATTTCTCTCCGAGACGTTCTCGCGCGTATAGTATCGCTCCTGTGTCCGCGGTATCCTCCCGCCGAGAGTCCGAAGTGCAGGTGTGACCGTCGGCCCGCTTGCAGGAGTGATCCAGCAGCAGTACGGCGGCGAGGGGGGCGGGAAGGGCCGCTCGCGCGCGCTGGGGCTGGCTGCCAAGCAGCGGCGGCACTCGCCCCCGCCGCCCGCGCCGCAGCCCCGCGCGCGCGCGCCCCCCGCGCCCGAGGCGCGCCACAAGAAGCGTCGCCAGACCGCCCCGCAGCGATGATACCCGCCCGCGCCGCATCCGCGCCCTCTACGCCTGCCTGACTGAGCGGCCCCTCGACCCGCTCGCGTCCGCGCCCTCGACGCCTGCCTGACTGAGCGGCCCCTCGCCCCTCGCCGCAGCCCGTGAGCCTCTTCCCGCCGAACGGTCCGGTCTCGTCCGATGTTTCCTCGCCGCTAATTGAACGCTCGACGACCTTAACGCCAGCGATGTAAGCGACCGCAAACAGCCGACGGCTGTTCTTTACGCCGACTTGTCCGTCCGATCTGGCCTAGCCGCTAAGGAAAAGTTTGACGACCGTGCCTCGTGCACCCTGCACGGCCGTTTGCCGGATTTGACGACTACTTTGACAGTACATTACGGTGGTGAAAGTGCACCTGGATGAATGCGCAATTTAACTTTGATCAAAGCTGCTTTGGCTAATAAAATTAAGTAGAATAAAATAAATAAATACTATATTCAAGTATACTTTAGTCGTGAAATTGCGACTTCACAAAGGTGGTTTTAGCGCTTTCAGTCGTACATATCTTGCAACGGGCTCACGCTAGTGGCAAAGCTGGGACGTTATTAACATCTTTATTTATGAACCTAAACCCGAACAGATCGGGGCCGATGTTACACGAATCCACAAAGTATAGGACGACATTCGCCAATGAATAGACAAAGTTTTTCTTCGTATTTCGGTGTGGGTTGATATAAATACGCCAGAAACATTCAGTTTTAGGTCGGCTTTGTACGTGCATAGTTATGGGTCCGGCGTTGTGAGTGCAGAAAAAGGCAGGATCCGAATGAACGTTAATCGACACTCACTCACCAACTAAAAGATTTGGTGTCATTTGGTGCTTCCATCAGCACCCTGGGTTGGGTCATGTCAATATTATTAAATCATTAGCTGCCAATACGTACGTATTTTGGCACTTTTTAGAACCCTTAATTTGGATACCATAAGACAGTAGACAGTTACGTATTAGGGGGTTAGAAGTATCGAATATGTCAGCCAGTGTCGATTAACTTCCAAAGTTAGGTTTCGTACTTTTGATGTGTTAGGCCGCTTTTGAGCTGAAGTCACGTGCGACTTTTCACTCCACCCATACGTGCACGGGTCATCGCGACACGCAGAATACAGAGGAAGATGCGAATGAGGCGCTGGATCGGACGTTTTGACAAAATAATCGCACTAAAAGTGTTATTTCTTGGAAGGTTTACTAGTTATGGTAAGGATGTTGTTAAAATATGGGGTTGGGGTGTAACTAGGCTGTTTAAAAGTGTCCGTAAAGCTTTATTTCATACACCAGTGTGGCTGACAGCTCTCCTACTCATCGTGTGATGTGAAGTTTTAGTGGATCTTATGTGAATTTCGTATGCGCCAGAGTTAGCCTCACATTCCGTCGCTCAGACCCCTTCTCTCAACTATTCTATTACAAAGTAGGAGCTGGCGGTCAGCGTGTTCTAAGCATTGTGTGATGTTGCCAGAGGACACAAGTGTACATTGACCTGTACATATCCAAACCATGTACAGTGTATAGACAGTGATATCATAATATTATGTAGCTCATAGTTAATTGGTATGTGTGTATGTGTGGACGAATGATGAAGGACTTATTATTAATTGATAGTTCAAATGTGCTTTGACGAACCAGTCTCTGTTACCCCTTCTAGATAGGGGCGTGAGTTTATATGACGTGTTTTAGAGCACGACAATCCGTATTGAGTGTGATACGGTGACCTCTGTCGAGTCTGCTGTAGTCAGATTAAAACTATAAATAGAGATGTGTTTTAACAAAAAATTGCACGCGAATATTGCTGTGGGCACGCTAGTCAAATAGAAATTACTAAACTTGGCTGCTAAAATCTCATTCAGAGATACAATTTTAAGTTTTATTTCTATATACAGAAGATAATTATTAAGATAAAAATAAATTCATTTGATTAAACTGAACGAATATTAAAAAAATACACACAATGTACAAACTTGAAAAAAAAATTGTAGTGGTTGACTTCTAACGTTTATACATACATAGTTACAAATTTGACAGGTCCAGTCGCATTTTTTTTTCAGTAAACTACAAAATCGGACTATCCGACTTCAGTCTGTCAGTGACTAGGGTAACTGTTACATTTCCGAAGAGTCTGAAATTCTGATTTTCCTTTATTTTTGATGACAAACCTGTTCTGCTAGCGTGCTCTCAAAGTTGCTGTTACACCTGACATGCTGTCTCGGTCATACATGCTAACATTTCAAATGTTTTAAACAACATGAGTATATTTTTGATAATAGTCTTCTAAGGTTACAGATAATGAAATTACGGACGTTCATTACATATTTTTTTCTTACCCGGTACCTAGGTTTTGATTGAGAAAATAGATACTAAAATTAATAAATGCAGAAACCAGTTTACGAGACGTAAACGAGAGCATAAAGTACCTAGTTTTTGATCGAAAAAAAATTAATTTGATACTAACATTACTAAAGAACCCACTTTTCTTTATTAAAACCTAAATATAGAAAATTCATAATGTATGTATGTTTTGGCTACCAAGCACACCACATTTATCAAAACTATATTTTTTTTACAATCACTAAAAATGGAACACTGTGCGAGCGAGATAGCATGAGAGACGTACCAGCAGACTTAAGGATGATTATAAGTGTGTTACAGGGAATCGTTACACTTGAAAATGAAATAAATTTATTATCGGTTCAGAAATTAAAACTTACATAAGTTAAAACTAAACACACAATATGCTAAGCAAAAAAGCCTTATTGCCATGCATGCATCACAAAAAGAAAAAAAAATGTTATATCACAATGATTTCATGCATGTGACTTAATTCATATGGTGATAAATAGACTTGGCAACACCACAGCTGGTCACCATGTCAATCTTTTGCGGTGCTACGATGTTTAGTAATATTCGACATCGGCTGGTCACAATTCAATCGGAAATACTAAGCAATTTAGCTCTAGTGCCGAAATTCTAATGCAATTCTACTTAATTAACTAAAACACCAAGAAGTAACTAGTTGTGATTTATTTAATGAAGTTTGTATGAAGTCTAAATAAAGTCTGTACCAAAATATAGATAGCACTGACCCACGCTAAATGTGTTAGTTGCCACTCATAGAATAACTCGTGTTTAAATATGTTAGTGAAACCGGCGAGCATGCGTAGTTTGCCAGAATCCCGGCAAGTGGCAAACTCAGATCTCTGCCTACCCCACAGGGATACTGGTAGAGAAATAAGTAGGAAATCTCATGACCTCGTCACATTCTAAATCACTGTGCCTTTGGGTATGTATTTATTTGTGTCAAGTCATATCACTAGGTTGTCATTATAATTTTGTTAGCGTTACACGTGCGTTGTGTTGCCTAAGCTGTTAAACTGATCAAGTGAAGTGGTTGAAAATATAACGGCAGCTGATGAGAAAATTGGCCTTCACACTCAGCCATCATATTGCCCAGATAGTTCGTGAGTCCATCTAGCGAGAAGTGGCAATTTTTGTATTGCAGTAATTATCTCGGTTTTCGGAATTAACTTTATATTGGGTTTGATTCATTGAAATCTGCCTGTGTTTAGGACCTCAAGAATGAAATGGATCACAAACACAAATATTCGCAGTAGCCAATTTTTGTACAACCGTAGAAGTTTGAGAAAAAAATATCACTAAAGTTACTGTAAGCCGCGTACTGAGGGCTTTTGAAAGATATAGCGAGATTTCGAAAGATTATCTTTATACGTAAGACGGATGCGCGGTGCGTCTAGGGAACATCTTCTGAACTCGCCTAGTAGTCAAATAATTCGGAACTAAGATTATTTGATCATCAGTAGATCAAACGTTGCGGGACAGAGCATCCGATAGTGACAGATGTAACAATAGATCACCTAAGATATGAGTGCCTGTGAATGTGGTTACATGATTTTAATTAGAATTTGTAATTGTTCGGTTAGGTTAGTATCGATGCGCTAGTCTTTATTTTATATTAAAATTGTTTTCACGTCTCGTTCCGAGATGTTATGGTTTTGATAGTTTTAATGTTGCTAGTACAATATAGTGGGTGACGCAACGGAACAAGTTAGCTTCCAAACACTTTAGATGTTAAACTAGGTAGAGAGTGCGTTATTTTATTCTAGTACTTATGCAATACTGTCATAATGTAATTGTAATAATTAAGAGTTTAAGGGATAAAATATACATCGCTTAGATACTAGGTCACATTGTTTGAGTTTGAGCTGCGTCCGCGGGTCCACGGTCAGGGCGATGACAAAGATCAACGAATAACCTTTAACGTACGTTTACTATAGCCTTAGAAGGAACTAAGTTACCTTACAAAGACGTGGACTACAATTTAAAAAGCAACTATAAAAAAAATATATGTAATATAAAAAAAAATGGCAAAAGATGCATTTAATCCGAGCTGTCCGAATGATCGTTCTGCTTCTTTGTCCAGATTTTCTAAAAAAGAACAAGACTCCGAGATATGGAGTACCAATTTGAAATGAACAATCTAAGAAACCGGCGCAGAATATTATTTATACCATTGATTAGTTGTGCGTGCTGCATCCGTAATCCAAGCAATAATGAAATACTGTACCTTAAGATAATAATAATAAGCACCTACTCTATATTGTCGAGAGGCTGAATGTTCAAAGTTTTCGATGTTGTAAATCTATGTTAACTTGTACAGTCGGAGATACATTAGTCAGTTTGCTAGCCTACTGCATATGGCGTAGATCTCTATATGGCCTGGGTCTCCCTACTGATCGATAACATGTTATAGTCTAAATCTGGCTTCTGACTATGGGATGTAGTATAATATATTACATCTTGAGATATAATAAGTTATCGCTCGTCATACATTTTGTACGAGACCGGTTCACACTGTGCTATAATAATATTATATATATATAAAGCTACAATGCGATATATATAATATAAATTTTTATATCTGAAGATGTAATATATATTATGTTACAACCCATAGTGAAAAGCCGGCTTAAATGGCCGCCCTAGATATCGTTTTTCAATAAAGACGCTTACTTAAAATTTGTTACAATTTGCGGTTAAAATTTGTCAGTTATACATACAACTTACGCCAAAAATCAAACTTTAATCATTACAGATCCATATTGATTGTAACTCTCAATAAGTACTTTCTATAAAGTTTGCCTTAGTAGTGTGAAACCAACTTTCTGGGTGTGAAGGATGTTCGCGGCTCGATACTTTCTGTTCCCCGCTGCATTTGCCACGTCATTCAACTCCTACTGAGGGAGTTAGGTGTTGAGGGCCTACCGCGAGTCTTATCGACCTTAACAGTGGCGTCATAAACACAGTCGTGTCGTTTACGACATAAGTACTTACTGAAACAGGAGTTCAAATCGTCATCGTCGCGTTAGATTCGCGACAGGCCCTTGCGGTGTCTACAATGACATGGCATTAAAATTGTAGTGACTGAACGGATTTGTCCTACTCAAATGTTAAACGCCAGGAATATCTACGGGCCGGCCTATTATTGTACAGAGTGTGCTATAAATAACCTGTCTTGCCGAAAAGGACTGTTTCTGTTTTCGATGTTCTTCATATTGACTTGTGAAAATCCTCCTTTTCGAATAGTTTTGGGACTGCATTTTTTTGTGCAAAATGTTCGTTAAAGATGTATCCACGTTATGGCGACGCGCGGCGCAACGATACACGCTAAAACAATCCTCAATTAAAAAGTTAGAGACTCCAATAAAAGTAGAACAAAAGGCTCGGGCCCAGATTTGTCTGCGCTATTGTAGTCTCTTATTAAAAGTATTTAAGTTTTAGTGAAGATTTATTTTAGTGTGCATCGTTGCGCCCGCACGTAGTGTAAGAATAATTATGGACTTTAATGCAGCTGTACATTTTGCCCTGAGCGTCAACTTATCAGCATAAAATGGTAGTTATTCTGGGATATCAAGGAATACCGCTCTCTCGTCCGCAGATATTTCCGTGTAGCTTTTGACCGACGGCCCACGGCACAATGCGCTCGCTGTATGCAATGTGCCGCGCAGACCTCGACGCTGCCTGTAGACCTACTGTACATAGCCTAGTGATAGTGTACATAAACGTGTAAATACATGTAACTCGAGATATATAATATTACTTATTTAATATTAATATAATTTTGTGATTTAAAGAAGAGTTTTAAAAATAATTAATTGAAAAAAAATCTAAAAAAAAAGAAGTAATAAATAAAGACATACTATGAGATGTATGAAGTGGAAAACGAACTTTGTGTTTTTATTTGCTTTACCCCTCATATCAACGTCTTATACCTAAGGGAGCCGAATAAAACGAAACTACTACAAATTAGATTTTTTTAGTCCCAGAAGTGGCAGTGGGCTGGCCATATCTTGCGAAGAACCGACAACCGTTGGAGTAAACGCGTTTGCAGAGTTCTTGAGTGGAGACCGCGGTCTCCACTCAAGAACTCTGCAAACATAAAGGTAGGACGCTCTCCGACTAAGTGGGATGACGATCTGTGAAAAACTGCAGGCAGATGCTGGATGTGGCAAGCTGAAGACAGGGCGCTATGGCGCTTATTAGGGGAGAGCTATGTCCAGCAGAATTCTTCACCCAAATTCTTCCCGCGGGTGTCGTAAAAGGCGACTAAGGGACACAAACCGGGGGGTGGGCAGCAGCGCCCCCTGCAGTGCAATGCCACCAATCTGCGATCCCCAACCCGCATGCCCAGCACGGGGATTATGGGCACTAACCCCCAATGATGGTATAAGACGGCGCTATGGTCATCATTAAGGGAGGGCTATGTCCAACAGTGGACTACATAATATAGCCTGAAGAAGAAAAAGATGTCCAGCAGTGGACTAATATAGCTTGAAGAAAAAGAAGAAGTCCCAGAAACGAACTTAATACCTATGGGTAGTAAATTTTTAAGATAACACTAAGTAAGGTTCAGTGCCTAAGTCAACCCGAGATATTGATCGCAGTCACTACAGTCACAACAGTAACCGTGGTCAGGTTCTGGATGGGTCTCGTTTTTACGGCTGTGGCACTTTTTCTGAACGCTTCCGTGCTTTTCAACGCGCGTTAAGCCGTTGGTGCCGGCTGTCATGTATTGGTAGTACTGAGACAAGTCACAGGCCTTATGGGGGGCTTCCCCGGCTTGATAACTTATGAGAGTAAGGCCCGCCACTGTCTTAAAATCCCACTAACCCGGATTTGGCCCCAGGCCTAACCTTTCTGCTATGCAGGAAGAGACCCGTGCCGCAGCAGTGGGAACATACAAAGGTTTGATACCGATATCGGGTTTTCAGTGATTAAAACCAGCGGTGCCTGCCCACCGTTGGTCATGCCCATAATCTCTCTGAGAGAAGACTACATAATCCACGCCTACACGATTATTTTATACCTATTACGTAATCTGTGCCCCGCTTGGTCACCCGCGGTTTATTAGGGAATAAGATATTTTCCGCAGTAAAACGTAGTAGCCTATGTGTTAATCTAGGGTTTCAGCTAACTCCGTACAAATATTAAAATCGTTTCAGCCACTTGTGAAGCAGTAACAAACGTACACACACACTCACACACTTTCTCCTTTATAAATAATAGCGTGACATGATTACTCTTTACAGCTCTGTGAAAACTTTTAATGTCTGCCTGTTTTTATATCTGCTATGATGTATACCTATAATATTATGTTTGTTTAGTTACTAGTGTTCCTAAATATTAAATAAATAAAAAATACCACGTACCTACCTACTTATGACGTGTTATTACAGGGTGTTTTAATCGCACAAAAACCCAGCCACGTTAAATATATTTTACAAAAAAAAAAATCTCTTGTATGGTCACGCGCAGTGTAGTGTTCCGCAAAAGGAGGTCTTTTCCTTTGCTGTAGACTAACAATTTCATTAAAATAATTAAAACTCTTATACTATTTTTATTTTTAATGCACTAACCCGTGCTAAGGACTAAACCTAACTGCAGATAGGTACTCGGGGCTGTTAGTAATGCAATCTACTTCAGCCAGATGTCGCTGCCTGAACGTAATACAGAGAATAGTGTAAAAAGGTTCGAAATTTCACTGATGCCGGTGAGTCGCCCATTAGCTCAGTTGGAAAGAGCGCTGGCACGGATAGCCAGAGGTCGCGGGTTCGAATCCCGGCATGGGTGAAAAAAAAAAATTTGCTATGCTAGAATTTGCATGTTTCTCTACAAATTAGAAACCAGGAAAGGCCTCTGTCTGCTGGCTAAATGTCAGTTCACCATAGTACCTACTACTTTTTCTCGCCTACACCATGGTGTGGGGTACATTAGTCATTTAAAAATATTATACTCTTACTAGATGTAGGAAGTTCGTTTCAGGAAGTCGAATGCGGAGCGTTTTTTATGTAGCCTATAAACGTCGCAATAAGCGTAGGCCCTCTCATAGAGAGTAAAAATTACCCCACCCCAGATTGGCAATTTCAAGCGATGAGATATTTCAACACCTCAGACACCCAGGTTTCCTCGCGGAGTTTTCCTTCACAGTGGCAAGTAGGTAGCATGTGGTATTCTCAGAATAAGGAGTCCTTATTCTGAGGTGGTATTGGTACCATGCGAAGCTTCAGTAGAGCGTCTCCCCAAGGCTAAATAATGAGTAATAAGCGATCAACTTATAAACGATTTCGACGTTTCGACACTTTTTCAGTCATCCGAGACAACGGCATCTGAAAATGTGGTGAAACGTCGGGAAATTTTAAAAATGTAATAAACGAGTGAAATCCGTATAAAAACAGTTTTATAATTAAAACTGTTTTTATAAACCTATTTAGAGGCTAAAAATTTCACCCATGCCGGGATTCGAACCCGCAACCTCTGGCTATCCGTACCAGCGCTCTACCAATTGAGCCAATGGGCAAATTCTATTGAAAATTACTTTGAAGAAGTTGTTATTTTTGTAAAACCCTCTTTCTACGGAAGCCAACAACGCGCGTGGCCCGACACGCACTTGACCAGTTTTGTAAATAGCACCGTAAGATGTAGGTAATTCCTAAGGGTTAATATATTAAAAGAAATTTATTATATATCTGACATCGGCTTGTTTTGGATTTTTGATGAATCCTTAAATTTAAGACATCATTAATTTATTTGTGTATCTGGTACCTTAGTGTATACAACCAGACAAAATGTGATAATATTTTAGTAGTTTTAGGTTGGTGGAAATTAGAGCAAACCACTCAAAACGAACTGAGGAAAGGACCACTTGAATAGTTTTGAAGACTCCAAACGATATGGTTTAAATTAATTGAATGCTTGATTCTAAATTAATATAGTTCAAGTGGCAAAAAATTGAGAAAATACCTTAATCAGGCAACAGGAGTAGGTACAAATGAATAGGAATTCTTAAATAATGACCTAAAATGTTTTCATTTATTGTTTAATGTGTGGTCTCTTTATACAATTCGTTAACTTATCCCAAAAGACACGCTCTCGATTAACCTACATTTTCGTATGGAATCCTCTGCCACCATGTATAGGTGTACTACTTTACGAGATCCTGTGCTTGTTTTTTGCATTAGTAAACAAATTGTTTAAACAGGAGATGCGATACAAATTTGGATATAATTATAAAACATTCTTTACCTTAAAATATTTAAATGCTTAACAATTCAACGCCACTGTCAATTTGGATGAACTGGTTAACCGTCAAACTGTAGGTTAACCAGTTCATCCAAAGCTCGTCTGGAAGAGATCATTTTTACTGATAAGGCCGCCGTCTATACTCTTAGGTTAAGAAATATCTGTGTAATTTCCATTTTTATGTACAATAAAGTGTTCTCTATCTATCTATTCGCATATTGTCTATTTTTTGAGGCGTCAATGTACTAATTAAGTACACTGGTTTCATACACTTTAGTTTCATGTTCTGGAGTCGGAAGGTGTGTAACAGAGCCTACAATGTGGGACTAATTAAGATGATAAAGCCGGCGCGCAGCCCGGGGCGCCATTAGTCCGGCGTTTCATATTTAATTCAATTAACCAATCAGAAAGTGTCTGGCGTTGTACAATGAACACTTAATAGGACGTGTAAAGTGTAATAAAATTACGTGGAACAAAAAAAATATTTCAAGATAAAAAAAATTACATTCTGTCAATATACCTGCTATATGTTATCCGCTGTCTTCGGATTGAGCTGTAGGGAACTTTCCTCAATTATATTAGGTATAATACATAAGTTGATACAA
Source organism: Yponomeuta sedellus (assembly GCA_934045075.1). NCBI lineage: Eukaryota > Metazoa > Arthropoda > Insecta > Lepidoptera > Yponomeutidae > Yponomeuta > Yponomeuta sedellus. The sequence continues at coordinate 264,695 of OW203744.1, forward strand.
GAACCTCTCTAACAAGATTCCATGATTGGAATCGACAATAAGGACACTTCCGTTTACAACATATTGTTTTTCTGTTTTTCAAAAGATGTCTCTGTGGCTCAATTTCTGTGAATTGTAAAATAGGTACTTATTTTTGTAAAGTAATTATAACAATAAATTATAATAAATAAATCTTTCTGCGTCTCAGCCGTCCGTCTCTGGAACGCCCTCCCTGATAATATCCGTAAAGCCCCACCTCGAAATTCCTTCAAAGCTCTTGCCCGGGAACACTTCCTCGAGAAGTGCTACCCCAAACTCCCTTAGCCACTCCTTATGTGAAGAGTCTTTCCGATGTATGTCCTCCCTATTCATTATAGTTAGATTTCATATGTATGGTAATTTATATGGTATTCCTTATCTCTTACAGTGTGTACATATCATATGTATTTTATAGTGATATATATATATATATTATAAATATATTATAAAATAATAGTATATAAATATATATATACATACTCATCACATTACATACATACATATATATATATATATATATATATATATATATATATATATATATATATATATATATATATATATATATATATATGTGTATGTAATGTGATGAGTATGTATATATATATTTATATACTATTATTTTAAAATATATGTTTAGTGTATTATATGTGTAAGTATATAATTAATCTGTAAGGTTTTCTTTTTCCTTTTTTTTTTGCACGCCTGCCAAGTTTTCGTTATACCTCCTGCGGTTGACTGGTAGAAAATGCTTATGGCATTAAGTTCGCCGCATTGTACAATTTTATGGTGCAATAAAGTATTAATAATAATAATAAAATAATAACATTTCAAAAATGTCAACATATTAAAAGGGAAATTCTTTGCATAAGATAAGCCTCAGAGCGGCAATCACAGCCACAGTCCCTCAAGCGACGTCCTATCTCCCCTACAAATCCTAAATCAAAAAGCCTTGTAAAATTGGCATGCGAAACTTACATCATAAAACATACCTACACCACACAATCCATACCAGTAGGTATATCCTGAGATATCATGGTAACGGGTTAGGTGGTCACAAACATGGAAAAACGCCTAAACTAAGGCAAATCAAAGTACGGAGGCCTTCAGCGGGAATAGGACCGTCTCTCTCATGGTAATAAATTGTGTTACAGCGGCCGCTAGCTAGACCGACTAGAGAAACGTTGACAGGACGATGAAAATACACAACGACAGCACATCGGCTTTTACATTTCAGTTACAAATTAGCCCGTAACGTGACTTAGACTAGTGCACGAATTAGGAGTGGGTCGTTGTCCGATTTTTCGACGACGAAACGCAACCGTTTTTCTGGAACGAAAACAGGTCGTCGAAACGGTCCTCGTTCGCAACTGGTTAATTGTATGCGAACGAGCAAGGTGCAGAGGACGGTCAAACGAGCGCGAACGAGACGAAATCACGAAACATCGGAAAAAAATAGTTGTTTTACACGATAGTCGACTGTATACTCATAGACATAAAGATTACTTTATTGTATCACAGACCAAAACGAACGGAACGAGCAAGGAGCCGACGACGACGTCGCAATGATCTCATTACGTTCTAGGCTCTATTAATATAGCACTAAAGGACATATCCGCGTCAAACAATCTAAGGACTGGTCTCGCGACGAACAAACGCTGGCACTGCTTTAAAGTCGCTGGCACTGCTTTAGAATGAAACGTAAAACGGTCCTATCGTCGCGGAACACAAAACGGTCTGATAAAACGGTTTGTCTTTGCAACGATCACGCCTAACGAACATAAAGGTTGATGTGTTGCCGATTGTATCTATATTTGATATGTATCTATTAAATGGATCTAATTGCGATTATTTTTTCATGCATAACCATCTATGAGCAATCCTTAAGAAATACTGTACCTATCTACACCACATTGAATCAATATCACTCTAGAATTGGTTAGACTTGTGGTGCCCGCTAGGACTTAGGTACTAAGATATAGTATGGATTCAGGCGTTACTTTGCGGAAATCCATAATAGCATTAAAATGAGAAAATTACTTTGCTAAATCATTTCACATTTTAATGCTAATTTACCGTACTAAGGTAAAAACGAGCTGGGCAGCCCTGGATTTAATTAGAAGTCCGGAGATAGTTATTTTTTTATATAGCCTATAAACGTCCCACTGTAGGACACAGGCGTTCTCTCAGAGAATGAGTATGGGCTTAGGTACCAGGCGTGCCCACCACGGATTGAATTTCAAGCGCTGAGGTATTTGAACACCTCAGACACTCAGGTTTCCTCACTGCTACTATAACTTCACATACGTGTACATAACATAGAAAACAAACTCGGATCATTGGTACATGCCCGCTCTTAACATAGATAGAAAACAAAGGGATTGGTACATGCCCGCACTGTAATCGAATCTGGGTCTCTCGCTTCCGAGAAAATTGTTCTAACCACTGGCTACCACCACTTTTTTTTATAGATAGGTATAGCAGGGACAATTTCCATTTAAATCCTACACGAATAAATTATCGGGCGGGCGCAGAAACCTTGGCAAGCTCATCTAAAGAGTAGGTGTTAGCTCCTTAACACAACATTATTAGGTACCTATTCTCGCGCTGTAGGTACCCCTGCAACCAACGTAGGTTAGCGGCCCCGATGGATTACATAAAAGACGACACATTAACCGATATAAAGAGACGCAACAAACCGGCCTGCAGAGCCGTCATTTATCTTGCTTATCCCGGCGCCGCGGTCCATTCATGCGGCAGCGGCGCGCCGCGGTAAACAAAAGTTGGAGTGACAGCCGCGACGCGCAGGCGTGCGCGGCGTAAACAACCGCCAGTCGTGCTGCGGCCTCTGCCGCGATACCCCGCGCCGCGTCCCCGCCGCGCTGCTAGGAGGATTGACAGTTTCACGGTACGGCTGTTCCTCCCCATGCTCCCACAACCCTCTCGGCATGTCCAGTGACCCGGCCGGGCAGTGACGGCGGTCCTCTGTCGCTGTCACGCCATTCGCGTAACAAACAACGGAGATCCCCACAGCCGAGTGGCACGCGGCGGACTGTGGTGAACCCTTGTGAGCTCCGCACTGTTAGAAATTGTATAAATAATGTAAACTAAGTTGTAGCCTGACGTAAACTGAAGTGACGGGGCCTGCCCACTTGTGAGGCTTTAGTTTGTATTTGGGCACTTTGTATGGTCGACTGAAATTGTAATACCTCTAAACCGCTTTGAAAATACGATCGCAGTTTAAGAGCGTCTCTTGTGTACGTTTCAGAGGATCGTGACTAATTAACCACAAAAATTAGCCAATAATATGGTACCTACAATCCAACCTCGTAATATTATAGAAGAAGCTAACAAAGACACTCGACATTTATTCAAGTTTTTTACTTTATTAAGAGAGTTTTCAACTTAAAAAATATTACTCATGAATAGATTAAAAACCACTTAGTGCTTTTTCGTTCGTTAATGGCTTTTTATCTGCTCTCGTAACGTCACGTGTCGGTTCCTATGAAAATACTAAGGATACGTATGTTGGCTATTGCTTCATCTTTCTTATTTCCTTACGTACTGCCGACAGCACATCGGCTTTACGTTAAAGCGTTATAGTCACAAAGTCACCCGTATCGTACCTAAGTAGAGTGCACAAATGTAAAGGTTTATATGCCGTCAACTGTACTACAATCGCGCATGTTGTTTCACTCCATAAACAGATAAAACATTTTGTTCTTCGAGACAGAATATACATTGCGTATACGAATAGATTGTATGATTATACGTATAGTACTATACGTATAATTGTACAATTTACTTAGTCGTATCGATTACTTTCGTTAAAAGAATAGGCGAGTGTTATGTATGAGTTAAAACAGTGAGTGCTCGACACTTCAGAGTCGCAAACACGGCTGCAGAACGCAAATAATGAATGAGTCACGCTTATATTAACTTTCGTAAGACTCCAGCTGATGTCCCAAGTGAATTTCACTGTATTTTATTACTCGCCATATTGCGACGTTTCGTTTCTTTGTCCTAGGGTTCTGGATAAAGTCTAAATCAACGTTAGTATAAAAATATAACTTGCGCGTAGCTTCTCGTAGCACGCGTAGCAGTCCGCCGCAGTCGCTAGCCTCGTGCGTAGTTATACGTAGCACGCGTAGTAGTCATTTGCAATTAGTTTTCTTATAGTACGACTCGTGATAATTATATAGATTACTAGCTGACTTCGGAAACGTTGTTCTGTCATATTAATTAGTCTACGACCTATTCTCAGTCGTCCTAAATATACAAGAAGTTTTATGAAAATAGATTAAGCTAAAATAGATTAAGCTGAAACGCTCGTAGCCTAGGCGAACCGAGTGATTGGAATCAATCACTTGAGTTAAGCAACAACAGGCGCGGTCGGGTGCAGCTTGGGTGACCATTCCGTGACTAGCGCTAGTGGCATTTTTCCAAACGATTCCGTGCTTTAGAAGGCATGTTAAGCCGTTGGTGCCGGCTGTCATGTAATGGCAGTCGTTAAGGCCATATCAGAGGCCTTATGGGCGGCTTGATAACTTCTGACTGTAAGGCTCGCCACTGTCTTACAATCCTCCACCAACACAAACTTGGCCCCCGTGGTGGAGTATGGCCTAGACTTCCTGCGATGCAGGAAGAGACCCGTGCCCCAGCAGTGGGGACATTCAAGGGTTGATAACGAGATAAAGCCGTTTCGAAGGAGTTCTATAACACACACGTGATTTTTACGTCGTGGGCAATGAATTCGACGGTTAATTTTACCCGTAGGCGGTGACAGATGTATTGACTTACCAATTAACCTAATTGAGATAATTTTTAAGGTAAAGATACTCTTCGGAGTAATTAGCAAGCGAGATCAAAGTGGCTTTATTTATGTTATGATTTCATGTCCCTTGTGTTTTTAGTGACATGAGTACAAGTAACGTTTAGCAGCTGCATTCGGAATATTTTTGTGTTTGCCACTTACAGGGACTTTCAACTTGATAAAGTACCTTAAAAAAACCTATTTAGAGGCTAAAAACTCCACCCATGCAGGGATTCGAACCTTAAATGAATTTTTTTTTGATTGTAATACGTTTGTTTATTCAACAATACATATTACGAGTACTTGTAAAGGATGAACCAAAATCACCTATATTCATCTCCTTTCCTTTTTTTCTTTTTTCTGTTATATTTACAATAAAGAATATTATTCTTATCTTTTCATAGTCAAGCTTCAGTTGCTGATATGGTTTTCGCGTTTTAGAAGTAGCTCCCCACGGGTCTACGATTTTGCCGATCCGGGTCAAGAATTTGACATCAACCCATAACAAGCATAACGAAAGCTCGAATAAAATTAAAAAAATAAAAACACTATGACGTAGAAAAGACATGGGACGCGTGAAAGACGCGACGCTTTGTACAAAGTTCGGGTCCCCGTCCCGTCTTACGTGTCGGCTTGTAAATTGTGATTTCTCGAATGTAAATATTATATTTGTAGCGAAGGCCCAATTTTATTTCTGTGACGTGAAGAACGTGTAGGTGAATTTGGCACCCCTTAGATAACCGCCCGCGGCGGGTGCCCCCTCTTGCCTCCCGAGCCTGCGAAGTAGGGCCCCATGCGGAATTGGATTAGATAGTTATCATTTGCCGAGTCTCATCGTCTTCGCAGGTACAATTAGTCGATAGATTCAATAAACCTTGTCGTCGTCCTTTTTTCAGAACGCTTTTAACATGAACGTCTTTATGATGTGTGTGAACAGGCTTTTTCTGGGCAAATTTGGTCCATCCTAGACCACATCTTAACCCTCGGGCTAGATAGAGGTCAAGAGCTAGCCCATTTCTTATAAAAAATAATATATAGAAATATTGTTTTTCGCATCAATAGAAGGGTCGCCTCACATTCGATAGTTGGTGGGTTCGATTCCTCGCATGTACCAAATAGGTTTTGTAAGTTCCATACATTTGTGAATTTGTAGTAGATTAGTACTCACTAATCTTGTAGGATAATATCGTGAGGTAGCGTGAGGTGTTCACGTAACTTCGCGCTTGAAATTGCCAAACGGCGGCTGGCACACGTGTAGATTAAACTCCATGCCCTCCAGTTCATATATTTATTATATAGACGGATATAGGCTGCTTATATAAGTAATTCATAGCAATACGCCAGAAATTATAAATTTGTATTGTTGTTTCACAAAATCCGCCATGAGGTATATCGAGTATACCATTTTGTATGTCCCCACTGCTGCGGTATGGGTCTCTTTCTGCATCGCAGGAAGGTTAAGCCATACTCCACCACGGGCTCCAAGTCCGGGTTGGTGGACGACTGTAAAACAGTGGCGGACCCCACTGTCAGAAGTTATCAAGCCGCCCATAAGGCCTCAGACATGACTTAACGACTGCCAATACTGACACCCGGCACCAACGACTTAACGTGCCTTGCGAAACACGGAAGCCTCAGGTATATATTCTTTTTTATTTATTCTTCCGTGCACGCACCTGTATCCTGCTCTCCTAACAAAAGCGTTTTGTCTGGAGTTGCCGCCACATTATTTAGGTCCCCGCCAACGTTCCGATATTAGAAACGCCCTTTTTGTTTTTGAAGCTATTTCGAAGCTTCCCTCAATTTACCGAAATTCAAGTTATGTCACCTCGTCGATGTTGTTGTGATACACGCTGCAGCAATTTTTTTACGGTTGGTACGCGCGTTTCAACACACAATGGAACGAAAACCGCTGCATAGAATGATATGATCGCGAACACGTTGTTGCAAAACTAGTGGAAAAGGACGTTAGCTCAAAATTCATAGTATCACAGATAGTATGTGGAAATCCACTGTAGCAAAATACGTACTTCACTGCCTAAGTATTCCTAAAATATAATGCGACTCTTGCGACTTGTGACTCACAGATCAATAAATGAATTATAACAATATGTATATCAGTTTTGATAAGCTAACGAATATTATTATTATTTTATTTGTCATGTTTTTAAAATAAATAATCTTTATCTTTAAGGAAAAATCTCTACGAGCAGTATGGAATTTATATGAGCCGTAGCATTAAATACTCGTTATTACTGATTGAATTTAGAATGATTTCTAAAAACATTCCTCAGAGGCATTTTAAATGTCTATGGTCAAGCAAAAGACGCAACTACAGACTACGGTAGAGAACACTCCATACCAAAGTAATGGTTAATGAAATCGTGTTTTTATAAACAACACCGTATAAGTAGGTACTCGGGGCTGCAAGTGATGCAAATTACTTTAGCCAGATGTCGCTGCCTGTACGTAATCCAGAGAGTATTGTAAAGAGGGTGGAATTTTTAGCCTCTAAATAGGTTTTGAACACCGTTAGACCTAATATTATTTCTGATTATAACATAACTAATATAATTAAAACTTTTCTATACGGATTTATGCTCGTTTATTACATTTTTCTGACGTTTCGGCACTTTTACATGTGCCGTTGTCTCGAATAAACGAGAATAAATCCGTATAGAAACAGTTTTAATTATGTCTAGTGCTGGTGTTAATCGTAGAAAATACTATAACTAATATACCTTTGTAGTCAGCCGAGTAAATGTTGGCAGCCCTACGGCTGCAACGCTTAGCATGCGGATCAGCCCCCGATCTGGCGCCAGCCCCGGCTCACCGCCATCGCCAGACACCCTATTATTTATACGAGTACCTAGGCGCACAGAACTCGCCCCAAATTCCACCCGTTTTGTCCAGTACGATAAGATAAGCCTCATAGTTCAACACCATGCTTCGCTTTAGGTCTTCAATCAAAAGCTTTCAAAAATATTCCAGTGGCGACATCAGTTGAAGCTTACACTAGTACCTACGTAGTAGCACATAAGAAAAGAGTAGAAATAAATAACTCGGAGCATCCGCATTCAAATGTACGCGACGGTCTTTGTGAATTTATGACAATATGCATGCACGGTATGTTATTGACTCTATAGCATTAAGAAAACTGCCAGCCCCTTTTCTGTAGTAGACCCATGTTTAAAATATATCACCGTAAGCTTAGCCCCTGACCTCAAACGCAAGAAAAATACATAATCTGAATTTTGAACGTTAAATTATGTCCTGGAAGCAGCCAGTCATAGATATGGATAAAGCAAAGAAAAACGTGAATTATAATTGCAGTGACAGTTTGCTAATCCGGCGCGAAATTTATGTTCAAAATGCGTTTGAGATTTTTACGGGCGCTCGAGGCTGGCCTTATGAGAGTAGTCAGCAAATGATGTGGCGTGTGGCGCAGGCATGGCGCTGCCCGCGGCACCACGGACGCGCTGCTGAGCGCGCTGGCCCGCCTCCGTCACCGGCCGCACCCGCTCCCCCACGCCCCGCACCCCCGCCTGCCCGTAAGTATTAACTATCCTATCAAAATAAGTATTAATAACAGACGGGCGCCTTATTAAAGTCCGACGTAGCATCATTGCATTGCTTAAATCCAAAATTCAGATACCAAGCACGGGCGCTACATCTGGAAACCCTGTCTGTTGTCATGTCTTGTCTAGCGCTCACCTCATGCCGCCTATATATTATTATTTATCGAACGAAATTTAATGAATCAGTGTAGAGGTTACGACCACTAACGCCTACACTGATAATCATAATAATAGCTCCCACACAAGAAAATCATCTTTCCTGGTCTCAAAGTAGTATACCCGGTACTATAAGGAAACATGGAATTACACCCAGGCTGAGGAGGCTGATTTATTAATATTATAGTTAGTTTAATCAGAATGAAAGTCAGTGTTTCCAGCGAAGCATCACTACCGCCAATGACGTTCACTTGATACGAGCTTTATGCCTGTTATAGACGAAGCAAAGTGACTAGTGCAAGCACTGGGCCTGAATACAACATAACTTTTCACTCGCCCCTCAGCAAAAAGTGTGCACGTGAAATTGTACGAGTATGTACTCGTACATTAGTAATTACGAGTAGTATCAGGTCACGTCTGCACATCGTCTGCAAAGGGCCTTATTTTACATACAACTACAAATTACAGAGCAAACCCCGGAACGCAATGTCTAAATAGGCGCTGCATAGATAAGCCTTTAATTGCCTGGTTTAAAGAACCATTTAGCCTCTAAATAGATTTTTAAAGAACCTGTTTAAAGGGTTGCATCTAGATTGCTTTCGCATATTCAAATTGTTCATTTTCGTTGCGAAGCTTACTAAAATAATGTACGGCCTGGACCGTGCTAGGAAGTATAGAAATACATGTGTCAGGAGCGCCCGCTCTTGCACAAATATTTAATTAAAGTTAAATTAAAGGTAACCTATTAAAATAATCCCATGCGTTCTATGTGTGTGTGTAAATATGTGTGTGGGTGTGTATGTGTTTGAAAGTTATACATTTGCACCTTATACAAGACATTTTAATAAATATTGTCATAATAACTTAAACTCTTAAACTACTCCGTCAAAACCTTTTTACACTCAAAGTATGTTTTAGGGCATAATGTCGAATTTTTTGTTAATTTTATTATATAAATGTGCAGATTGTTTTACCATTTGGCTACTAGCAAACGTCCCTTCCAGAGTGGTCTATTCATCCATCTAGTGTAAGTAAAGGTGCCACTGGATGCTGTATAAATCGTCCCATTACGTAGTTACAAGGACCAAATTTATTTTAATGGCTTGCTAAATTAGCTGAAGTCTTCTATCAATAAGTTTACCCTCAAAAATTTAGCACTTACTTAGTAATAATCAGCTTGAATTTCTAGTAGCATACGTAATGTTACTAAAAATTCAATCTCTAGTGTATGATTTTATCTGGTCCAATAAACACTTACTTTACTTTGTAATAAAAATTCGCTCAGTGCCTTGTTTTTGAAGATATAGCTTTGTTTTTGTAAACGATTGTGAAGTTTAAAAGTGGCTTAGGAAGGTAATGCAGAATTTCATACAAAATTAATTACATCAATGATAAGACGAGTAACCCAGTTCCATAACTCAGATTCTTGTTTCGTTTTATGAATTACGCACTATCAATCTGTCAATTAATCTATTTCTCAATTACTTACATTCGTGAATTTACAGTAGCAACACTACAGCTATCTGTTTTGCACAGGAAAACATTGTGAGGAAACCTGAGTGTCTGATGTCACATGCCACGCTAATGAGTAGTGTGCAGTAGGTGACTAAGCCTATATATTATAAATTACTAAGTATGTACTTTGTACGTAACGTAAAAATTAAGGCTATGCAATAATAATGAATCTTAGTACATGAATTTGAGGACAAAAATTTTATTATGTTATTTATGAAATAAATTCACCCAGACTGCGACCATTTCTAGGTACAAATCAAGTACAGCAGCCTGCAGTGGGAATGAAACCCACGACGACGTTTGTTGTTGACCGTTAGACCAACGAGGAAGTCATGAAAGCGCTTTTCTTGAATACAGTAAATACTTACTTCACATTATTGGATTGCAACCGGATAAATTTTGACGGCTTTTTGTCGGAAGAGTCCGACCAGGGAGCCGATTCTCGCCCATGCGATTGAAAGCGTAGACGCAAAATCTCCGAAGGCTTAGACATTTGTCGCATAAAAATAAGACAAGATACCTCGACAGAGTCATTAGACATTTATTTTTGCATTCGAATTCAATCAAGCATGGCGTTGAGAATACAGATTTTGGCTGTCGCTTGACTTTTTATGTAGAATTCAAGTCATAAGCCCTAAGAGTCGTATACGAATTATTTGCTAATGAAGTGGGAATTGGCTCCCAGGTTTCGCTCTGAGTTTAATCATGAGAGGTTACTCATAGTAGCGTTAAAGTGGTCCCTTCACCCATCTAGTGTGATCGAGGATACCAATGGATGCTCTATAAATCATCTCATTACGTAGATGCAAAAAGGCCAATACTACTACTACTACTTATGGCGAGCAGAGATGAAGCTCGCGTCGTTGGTTGCTCGTCTACAATAGCTACTTATATGAAATTGGCGCTTACAAAAACAGCTACAACTGGGTCAATATCCCACCTATACAACTAATTCACTTCACCGCCGTAGCGCTGGGGTAGCTTAATTTACTGGATACGAATTCGGTCGATGTGGATCGAACTCACGTGCGAACGGCGCTAGTGAATAAATAGCACGGCTGTTAACTCACAACGGTCGCAAATCGCTTTTGAATATACACAACACGACTTAATCCACTTGGTTAAGATAGGACAAAATAAGATTTATTAGAAAAGGAGAGGCTCTGTGAGAGAGGAATTGGGTTAGTCAGATATATATATAATATGTAGGTATCAGATCTCAACGAGATGTGACCTTTGGGAAAATGGAAACTGAGACACGGGCCCCAGTAGAGTCGGGAAGCTCGCGTCAAAGCTCGCGAAATGATAGACGTGTTGTTAAGGCGCTTGGCGGTGCTAGCGCCACAAATGGAATAAAAATCGTGACTCTATATAAATAAAATTCAAAGTCCTGACTGACTGACTGACTCACTCATCAACGCCCAGCCCAAGCCGTTGGACCTAGGTAGCTGAAATTTTGCACAGAGGGTCTATATATAATGTAGGCAAGGAATAAGACTAGATTTTTTTTTAATTCAACCCCTAAGGGAGCGAAAAGAGTTGCCAAAATTTGTATGGGAGGTATAAAAAAATGTTGTCTAATTTTAGTGAAACTTAAAATAAATACTCTTCAACACAATTGATTTAACACGAACCTTGAAGGGAGTGCACTGGGTTGCAAAAAAGTCCACGCGGACGGAGTCGCGGGAAAAAGCTAGTTGTTTTATAATATGTAAGTATTCATCATGATGTATAGGTTATATTATATTACTAGCGGTCCCGACGAACTTCGTACCGCCAATGTTTTCGAAATATCTCCATAATTTCTCACCATTTTAACCTTCCCTGGAGTTCCACAAATAAAAAAAACCAACAATCAACCAAATCGGTCCAGCCGTTCTCGAGTTTTAGTGAGCCAACGAACAGCAATCCATTTTTATATGTAAGATTATGGCTGGTAAAAATAACTGATAAGAGTTTATTTTTGGTACAATACTCGTAATATTGTATTGTAGCTTATAAATATATTGTATGAAGGCGCTCGGCGATGCTTACTAGCGTCACCAATGGAATAAAAATCATAACTTCTTTTTACAAAACGTTTTTTTTTCAATAAGTCAGTATAGCAAATTTTAACAATTGTGACAACTATTTTTAAAGTACACTGTATAGAACTTAGGATGCACAATCGATGTCAACCCTTTTATGTCCCCAATGCTGAGGCACGGGAAGGCATCCTGCATCGTAGGAAGGTTCGGCCATTTTCCACCACGGGGGCCAAGTCCGGGTTGGTGGAGGATTGTAAGACAGTGGCGGGTCCCACTGCCAGAAGTTATCAAGCAGCCCATAAGGCCTCTGACATGGCTTAACGACTGGCAGCCGTACATGGCAGCCGGCACCAACGGCTTAACGTGCCTTGCGAAGCACTGAAGCGCTCGGAAAAATGCCACTAGCGGTAGTCATGGAACGGTCACCCATCCTGCACCTAAACGCGCCTGTTGCTTAACTCAAGTGATTGATTCCGATAACTCGGTTCGACTAGGCCACGAGCGCTCCACAGGATGCACAACCTAGAACTTACGAGTTGCTCATAGTTGTTGTTCATTTAGCTAAAAACGGCGTTTTTGGCGTAACTGCTTTAAAGTTCTAGATTCTTGGACCTAGGTTCTTTTCAGTAGGTTCTAAAAAGAGCTACTGTATTTAATAAGATTTGTGATGTTTACTTTTTCAAAGACGCGTTAAAAAGAAAATATTATTTTTTCCAATGGTGGCGCTAGTTAGCACCCCGTAGCGCTTTAGTGTGAAAATGTCGATTGTTGCTCGTATTTAGAAAATTAACTTTTCAACTCTTATACTCTGAAAGTAGTGTTGTTTTGATCTGATTATCGGGTGGAAAATATTGCTTCCCTCCCTAGAGAGGGAGAAACTCATTCAAATTACTACCCACCTAAGGGCCGGAATGAACTTCCAAAATAGAACTACTGTCAGCTGTGAAGAGTTTTATGTAAAAAAAATGCTGTGACCATGTGAGTTTCTAAACAGTCAGTGTGAACTAAGCGCAAACTTCTTTGAGCGAATTAAGCCGCAACAATTACGCGGTGAGTTACATATCTTAAATTGAAAAAATCGTCATGAATTGGCGGGATACTAATCTGTTTTATGTATCTGTGACGGCATTAAAAAAAAATTGTAATAATCTTTTATGCTAAGATTTGAATATTAAAAATTAGTCTTTATTTTCCTCATATTCGAAATGAAATGTGTTTAACACGGGTAAAAGAATCAGTTCCCACTCGGACTATAGCCGCCCTCGCTCCGCTGGGGCGTCTAAATATCTCGGGAATTGATTCTTCCGACCCTCGGTTAACAATCTTCTTTTGTAAGAACTTCATTACCATACAGTGCACCAAAGATTTAGGGTGGTTTGAGAGCGATAGCAAAATTTCGTGCAAAATGAACAATAGCTATCGAATAGGAATATTAGCTTTTCCAAAAATATCTCGATACAAACTCGAATCTGTAAGTACCGTTAGTGGCCAGCCAGAGCGGTGGGTGTGCGCCGCTGCTCTGCGGGTTATTGTTCTGATAGAAGGAGAGCCAGCTCTAACTGTTGGCGAATTTTTCTTACAACGATTTATTAATTCATACGTACCTACATAAAGATAAAGATTATTTATTTGTCAATCGTGAGATATAAGGATGTTACATTTAAATACGTACATGTTTCGCCCATCGGGACCTTCTTTAGAACTCACGTGTTGCGAAATGTAAAATGTTTGCTGCATCATAGCGTGCGTATTGCAATTAGCACATAGCCTGTGAGCTAATCTGTGTACAATCTCAGAGATATTTTTAATCCATGTCCTTTCCCTTCCCTTCTCGATTAACACACCTAAAAGCTGCACCTATTTTTATCCCTCATTGCATTTAATCATTAAAGCTCTATCAAAAGTGAAACCCGCTAGTTTTTCTCACCACGGACAAGAACTCTACCACAATCGTCGTTTTCTCACATCACGCCTTTGTACCGAAGCCATAGGCGGAAACCAGGGTCTCCCACTTCCTACGACTATCTTGATGGACCTCTCGTACTGTACTGCACTGATATTTTTTTTTGATTCTCTTATGTAATTTCTGATATACATGAAATAATAGTAGATTAGTAGCCAGGGCTGTAAAGCATCAATTGCAGCCGGGCGTCTATAGTTCGAGGGTGCAATTGGTGCTTCCACCCGAGCTAACTATTCTGCTTTACATCTCGATTGTGAGGTAAGTAGAAACCGGCATTACAAGAATGAAACATTTAACAAGACTTTTTAGAGGCTTAAAATTCCACCCATACCGGGATTCGAACCCGCGACCTCTGGCTATCCGTGCCAGCGTTCTTTCCAACTGAGCCAATGGGCGACTCACCGGCATTAGTGAAATTTCGCACCTCTTTACAATATTCTCTGTATTACGTACAGGCAGCGATATCTGGCTGAAGTAATTTGCATCACTTGCAGCCCCCAACTACCTACTTTGCAGTTAGGTTTTACATCGGAATGATATCGCTGTACCCACAATGAATATATTATTTTTAATGCACTAACAAATAACTAACAAATAGGTTTTTTAAATTGTCCTTAGCACGGGTTAGTGCATTAAAAATAATATAATCATTTAATAATACATACATACATAACCTCACGCTTGTATCCCAGAGGGGTAGGCAGAGACCAGGGACTGCCACTTGCCACGATCCTGACAGATCACCATTTACTAATTTCATGATCATTTAATAATTTACTGAGATATTGACAGAATAAGCGCGAATTTTATTAAGTTTTATAAACCTTGATATTTCAATAAATATAAAAGTGTGAAAGATTATATAGAACAACTTTTTTTGTAAATATTCAACTCAACAATTATTAATGTAGTTCTTTTTTATCTTGGGCGTTTTAAAGAATTGCGAATTTCAGAAATAACCTTGAATTAAAGTAATCGAAGCGAAATCAGCTCAATATTTACGTTTGCAATTAATTCCTGTTAAGTTAATTCTCTGATTATTATCAAGACTCGGCAGGTACTCCATCATAGTCAACTCCAACATATAAACTATTTTAGAAACTATAATAGTAAATACATAGGTTAAACATTATTATTGTACTGGCAGTGACTATCTTTACCCGCTTTAGGTGCACTGTAGGTGCCGTAAAAATAGTTTCTCATCACTTATAGACGGCGACCTGTAAGACTACCTGTTACCTGCTGAAGAAGATTCCCTAAAGCATTCTTTTTTGTTTCACTTCCCGTCGTGGTGTCTGGGCGACCGATTGAAGCAGAGAAGACATTGGTGATAGCCGTGCCACACTGCGATTCATAACCGGGGCTTCGTTCACCCACATTGAGGTAGACCCGCGCGGGCAGCGCGCACAGCGTGCGCCTCCCGGCATTGGGTTCAAAGCAGCTGAGCGTGCTGCTGTTAACATAGGCGCGCTCGCACGGGCCCAGGCACGCGCGCCGCTCTGGAGTATAAGCCTGGATGTAGTGTCGGCCGGATTGCTTGCATAGTGCATCCCCGCCTCTCATAGTCTTGCACGATTGGACACCCATCGCGTTCAGACGGCAGAGCCCCAAGCAGCGCTCGCCGTTGCTCGTCAGCGCCTCCGACACTATATTGGTGCGTGCGACCGAGCTGCAGTAGTCCCAAGTGGTACTGTTGATGAAGCACCAGTCAAAGGTGGCGCCGAATTTACCGCATGGCCCGGCGCAGAGTGTCTGCTCCGATAGCCACTGGGCCGTGTAGTACTGCACCAAGTCCGCGTTGATGCAAGGCTCCATTTGCAGTGTACCTGTTGACGTCATCTGCGTGGCGCACACGCCGTTGCAGGTGTTGAGGCAGATGAGTCCGCTTAACGTGTATCCGGGCACATGGTTGAGCCGCAGCCCCGCCACTGCCGCTACCACCGCTGCCAGCGCTATCAGTAGCACCCCTCTACTTAGAACACTCATAGTGAGACAGGCAGAGCCCTCCTCCGCGTCTCGCCGCCGACGTTGAACTGAGAACCATAAAAAAATATAGGAGGTTATCGTATTTGACATCGTTCACCCATTACGCTTTAATTGTAGCTCGACTACATATGATACTTACAAAAACAGAAAGGTCACAATGTTATCGTAATCCTCAATACTCTTATAATTCATTATGTGACAATATTCCGAAAGGGGCAAGCGATTCATTATTATCATACCGAAGGCTTCCAAAGTTGGCAGTTGTCTCTTTCCAACACTTTCGCCTTCAAGGAGTTTTGCATACAGGGTTGATTGACCACGTCAACACTTTACAAGTGTGTGTGTGTGTGTGTGTGTGTGTGTCGGCGTATGTTTGTAGGTTATAATTAATTTTGGTACATAGTGTTGGTTTTATTGCATATATTTTTATATTTATCAAGAAACCGAGGGAACGCTTAAAATTGCGCATTTAAATAATAATAATAATAATAATAAGAAAATCTTTATTAACCATAAGTGACACATTAAAGTATCTATATGTTGACAATTGTAGAACAGTAGATAAACAATATTTAGCGATACAATTTTTACTGCGGCCCCACACTAGGCAAGCCTGTATCGTGGGTACCACTCTAGAGGTAAACATTAAACATTAATAGTTCGAATGGCAGGATATATTTATAAAAATAGGAAGTACATATTACAGAACGTGCGTATGCGCATATAGGTACTTAAAACATATTAACAAAAATAAAAGAAACTAAACTAAGTGAGACTATGTGAAGTGTGGTGTGTGTGCGTGTGTCTGTGTGTGTGTGTGTGTGTGTGTGTGTGTGTGTGTGTGTGTGCGTGTGTGTGTGTGTGCGTGTGTATGTGTGTGTGTAAGAGTGAGGGTGTGTGAGTTGCAATTATTAATTAGATTTTACGATATGACCCTTACTAGGTCCTCTGTGGCATCGTATGTAAGTTCCAAAAGCCACTTATTAACTATCGTTTTGAATTCATGAAGGTTGCACTGCCTGATATCGCACATAAGGAGAAGTTTATTGTACATATAAGGGTGGAGAAAAGCTGAGAATCTTTTTGCAAAAGTGGTTTTGACAGCCTTGACTTTAACTCTTGGATTTCTTCGGGATCCACTTCCATTCAATTTGTTTGGTGGGTTTTTCTTGTGTACTTTAATAGTGGAATTCAGAATGAAAAGTCTTCGTACGCTAAGCAGTTGGCATTCTTGATAAAGTTTGGTGGTGGGATATCTATATTTCTTTTTTAACATAACTTTAAAGTTATGTTAAAAAAGAAATATAGATATCCCACCGCCAAACTTTATCAAGAATGCCAACTGCTCAACTCTGCACAACGCTCTGTCCTTAAGGACAGAGCGTTGTGCCCTTTCCACTTGTATCAAAGTAGTCTTGGCGGCGCCACCCCATATAGGTAGGCAGTAAGCTATCAGAGATTGACAGATGGCAACATAAATATATTTAAGTAATTCATGATCAGCACAGTTTCTGAGTAACTTCATTATGTTAATTACTTTCCTTACACGACCAGACAGGGCGTGAATGTGATTTTTAAACGACAGATTTTGATCAAGAGTTACACCTAAGTATTTAGTAGAAATAGCTGTAGAAATATATGGGCATTGACAGATGGGATTATTTGAGGTCAGTCTAAGTGATGTGTTGCAGTAGTGTATTTTTACTTGAGGGGTCTTGGGAGGCTCGGACGCCTTTGTTTTATGAAAACATATTATTTGTTTTCGGAAAACACAATTCGGCGGATTTAGTGATATTCAAAAAGAATCGAGACAACGTGATGTTTAAAGGTCATATTGTTTGAAAGCTGAAAGCATAACTGTATTGTTTGAAAGTCGGTTTCTATTTTTATCTATAAAAACTAATTAATACGTGACCATTCTGATGCGCAAATTTCTGACCGGAGCAGGTCTTATAGACTTAAAGTCAGCCCTAAGAAAACCCAAGTAATTTTAATTGGTAGTCCAAGATTGGTCCAAAAGGGTGCCACCCAAATGCTGTCTCAAGTGTTGTTAGATGTGGAAACGACACCTTTTAGTTCTACCGTGAAAAATCTTGTCATTTTATTAGATTCTACACTGTCTTGGGTGCCAAAGCTGGAGATGTCCAGCCAAAAGATGGTCTCTTATTATTGAAGGATATAGGTATACGAGGGTCAAACTGAAAGTTATTACAACTGGTCACTTGTAAACAATATAATAAATAATGAAAATGAAACGGTAAATAAATCTTTGCCAATATTTCAATATTCCAATATGCCAAGTATGTACATATTTCATTAATTTGTCATTTGTTTTAGGATTTGAAAATTGTCTGTGACACGTCAGCATGAATTTAATGAGAAAATAAATTCGATGATCGATGTCATTTACGATTACGATTGGCCTTTCACTATGAAGCCCTATCTCGTGTCGGGTTATACCACTAATCCCCATCGATGGGCATTTGTGAACAAAAAGTTCACAAATCCCCGTTGCCAATATTAAGACACGCCAAAGGGTATTTTCAATGGGGATTAGTGGAACAACCCCGTGCCATTGTTTACAACTAGTTTAAAGAGTTTCAACATGGTCGAACTAATCTCACCAATGATCTGCCTGAGGGACGGCCTTCTACGGCGACGACTGATGATGACATCTCTGTCGTACGACGTACGATAGACACTGACTGACTATCAGCAGATTCGGACAAGCTTAATAGGCATCGTTATGAGTCCAGTGCACAAAATCCTCCATGAACATTTAGCGGTCAGGAAGATTTGTGCCCTGTAGATACCTCATAATTTCACTAAGGCCCAATACTCCGTCGTGTTAATTGATGCCGTAAAATGGTGGAAAGATTTAACGGAGATGACTCAAATGCTGTGTTCGACATACATATGGGTTACGAAAGCTAGATTTACTGTTACCATTCCGAAACTAAAAGAGGATTTGCTAAGTGGGTGTTTGCTTCCGAGGAGTTGCCAACTAAAGTGAAGAGAGGTAGAGCCGTGGGAAAAAAGATGGTGGTCGTTCTTTGGAAGAACAGGTTATTTCGCGATAATTGTTGCGGATAGACAAACAATTTCTGCAGAGTGGTACAATAACCATTGTTCGCCACTTGTCTTGGAAAAAGTTCGGGAGAAACGATCTCGCAGTAGGATTCTTATTCACTATGACAACACCTCGTCGTATTTTCATTTTTTATTTTTCGCTCAACGCCAGGCGAACGATCGACTATTTGGCGACGTCAAACATGGAATTACTGAGTCACCCGCGGTATATACCCGACCTCGCACCTTGCGATTTTTATTTATTCCCAAAAATAAAAGTAAAACTTCAAGGAAAACGTTTTATAAATGGACACTGAGAAAGCTGTAGCTGTTTCTCAAAAGGGCGTCGCAGAGGCCCGTAAAAGGACGAGTGGGCAAAATGCTTTTCTCAGTGGTTTCATTAAGTGTAGCGATATACTGCTTTAATGTAGACAGGTATTTTTGGTTCTCTATTACAAATGCTTGCGTTGATTGTTCGCACGTCACCTAAGCAGGTTCTGGCAGAATACCAGCGTCACTTGTTGTCCACTGACAGCCCGGGACATATGTTGAGTCTGAAACCTTTTCTGGTACCATGAAACACAGCTCCTCCACCAGCTAAGCTCACTTTGCCACGGCTGTATGAATTTACTTTAGTCTATTACTGTAATTATTGGTATTTCTTTCCTCAAGTGTGTTCTTTTACTGGCCATGTTATTATTTTTTAGATTTTATGTGTTCTGTCGAATTTTAATTGTGTGTTTTTCTATTCTATTCTACTGATATAAACGGACACTATTTTGGAAAGGAAACTAATAACTAGCTAGTATAATCAGCTTGGCCCTCGTATATACGAAACTGCCTACTTTTGTGCAAGAGCCTATATCCTTAAATATTTAATGTACAACTACCTACTCTCTTCATCTTTTCCTCCTATCCGTTCTAAGATTGTCTAGAAGAGATTTTTTTTAGCAAAAAGACCGCCACTTGTACAATGTAACTTCAGTTTTTCAAGTACTCTCAAAATGTACGGTGTGCAATAAAGAGCATTAATGTAATCTACTAATTACATAGTCGCAGCTCTATCCACCCAAATATCAGTGTGTAAAAACACTTGTCCTCTGTGCTAAATTAACCAGGCAAGGACATCAAAAATATAGAAATACACCCAGAATGAGGCTGAGAATGAATAGCGACCTCTGTTTTGGTAGTTGACCGCGTTAACGGCTAGATAGATGTCGCTAGGTTTATTCTTGTAGACATAAAAGATTTAGAGATGAATCTGGTTATGATTTTCACCCATTTTCATGCTGAAAAATTAAGAAGTTATTAATGAAATTGTAGAATGAATTCTTTAATTGTAAATAATTTCAAACAAGCAAAAATTGTGTGTGTTTTAGTTCCAGGGTATTGTAGTTCCAGGAAGAAATAAATATGAAAATAGTAGAATGTTAACCGTGGGTAGAAATAATCAATTCCCGAGGTATTTAGTCCGACTATAGTCCGAGTAGGAATTGATTTTTTTACCCGTGTTAAACACTCTTAAATTTCATTTCGAATATGAGGAAAATAAAAACTCATTTTTAATATTCAAATCTTAGCTTAGAAGATTATTACCATTGTAGACTTTTAGTCCGGATTTACTTACGGGTGTTGTTATATTGGAAAAGTCCGACCAGGTTTCGCTCCGATTCGCAGAGCTTAATCATGGTGAGCAGAGACGGAGCTCGCGTCGTCGGTTGCTCGTCTCACACTGTAAGTAAATCCGGACTAAAAGTCTACAATGTGTTGTGCTTACGAAAGTTTTAGTTCAAAAAAGATTATTACCATTTTGTTTAATTCCGTCTCAGATACATATAACAGATTAGTATCCGGCCAATTTATGTCGACTTTTTAAATTTATATGCTTATTCCTCTCAAAGAAGTTTGCGCTAAGTTTACACTGGCTATTTAGAAACTCATACGGCCGCAGCATTTTTTTAATTAGTTTTTTTTTTACATAAAACTCTTCAAAGCTGACAGTAGTTCTATTTTTAAAGTTCATTCCGGCCATTCGGTGGGAAGTAATTTGAATGAGTTTTTCCCTCTCAATGGAGGGATACAGCATTTTCCACCCAATAATCAGATCAAAACAACACCACTCCGTGTGTAAGAAATGAAAAAGGTTTATTTTTATATGAACATAGTCTCAGCCAGCAGATTAATATGGGGTGAAAAGGTGGCTGCGGTCTTATATGCTTCCCGCTCACACACAATTTCCTCCTATATTCGCACGCATGAGTACAGACAGCAAAATAGTGTATGGTGGCATCGTCATCTATTCTTTTGTGGAAAGAAAAACTAGTTTAAAGACTACTTAGTTTAGTTTTATTTTATTTACAAAATAGTACATACGTTCAAGTCATCTAGATGATTTGTACATTTAAACAATCCTTTTATTTATGTATTTGTCGTTTTGCAGCCTGCTAGCATACATCAGCGATAACACCCGACTCCCGGCTGCTCTAAAGTTTACACAAAAAGACAAAGAAGGACCTGTTTTTTTATGTTATCAATAACTATTTCCTTCGTAAGTATGCCGTTAGAACAAACCATGATTTAATCACCCTGTTTGTTTATAATAATGATAAAAAAACCTATTTAGAGGCTAAAAGTTCCACCCATGCCGGGACTCGAACCCGCGACCTCTGGCTAACCGTGCCAGCGCTCTCCCAACAGAGCTAATGGGCGACTCACCGGCATTAGTGAAATTTCGAACCTCTTTACAATACTCTCTGTTGGTTCGAGTCCCAGCATGAGTGGAATTTATTTTAGTTATTATTTCAGCCTCTAAATAGGTTTTTTTAAATTGTCCTTAGCACGGGTTAGTGTGTTAAAAAAGAATATAAATATAATATACGTTATATACGTTATCAACCTTCGTATGTCCCCACTGCTGGGGCACGGGTCTCTTCCTGCATCGCAGGAAGGTTAGACCTCCACCACGAGGGGCCAAGTCCGGGTTGGTGGAGGACTGTAAGACAGTGGCGGGTCTTACTGTCAGAAGTTGTCAAGCCGCCCATAAGGCCTCTGACATGGCTTAACGACTGCCATTATATGACAGCCGGCACCAACGGCTTAGCGTGCCTTGCGAAGCACGGAAGCGCTCGGAAAAATGCCACTAGCGATAGTCACGGGATGCTCACCCATCCTGTACCTGACCGCGCCTGTTGTTGCTTAACCAAGTGATTGATTCCAATCATCGGTTCGCCTTAGGCCACGAGCGCTTCAATATAATATAATATTGATAATATTTTATTTATTTCATTTTCTTTACGGATAACATGTTTCGTTAGTAGCAATAAATATATGTAATAATGTAATAATGTTTTATGTGAATGTGTAATTTTAACTCACAAAACGTACTTTAACTGTGAGCACCATGCTTTTACTGTATTTTTGTTGTTGTGTTGTGTGTGTCTTGTCTTTGGAATAAACCTTTTCTATTCTATTCTATTCTATTCTATTCTATTCTATTCTATTCTATTCTATTCTATTCTATTCTATTCTATTCTATTCTATTCTATTCTATTCTATTCTATTCTATTCTATTCTATTCTATTCTATTCTATTCTATTCTATTCTATTCTATTCTATTCTATTCTATTCTATTCTATTCTATTCTATTCTATTCTATTCTATTCTATTCTATTCTATTCTATTCTATTCTATTCTATTCTATTCTATTCTATTCTATTCTATTCTATTCTATTCTATTCTATTCTATTCTATTCTATTCTATTCTATTCTATTCTATTCTATTCTATTCTATTCTATTCTATTCTATTCTATTCTATTCTATTCTATTCTATTCTATTCTATTCTATTCTATTCTATTCTATTCTATTCCATTCCATTCCGTTCCGTTCCGTTCCGTTCCGTTCCGTTCCGTTCCGTTCCGTTCCGTTCCGTTCCGTTCCGTTCCGTTCCGTTCCGTTCCGTTCCGTTCCGTTCCGTTCCGTTCCGTTCCGTTCCGTTCCGTTCCGTTCCGTTCCGTTCCGTTCCGTTCCGTTCCGTTCCGTTCCGTTCCGTTCCGTTCCGTTCCGTTCCGTTCCGTTCCGTTCCGTTCCGTTCCGTTCCGTTCCGTTCCGTTCCGTTCCGTTCCGTTCCGTTCCGTTCCGTTCCGTTCCGTTCCGTTCCGTTCCGTTCCGTTCCGTTCCGTTCCGTTCCGTTCCGTTCCGTTCCGTTCCGTTCCGTTCCGTTCCGTTCCGTTCCGTTCCGTTCCGTTCCGTTCCGTTCCGTTCCGTTCCGTTCCGTTCCGTTCCGTTCCGTTCCGTTCCGTTCCGTTCCGTTCCGTTCCGTTCCGTTCCGTTCCGTTCCGTTCCTTTCCGTTCCGTTCCGTTCCGTTCCGTTCCGTTCCGTTCCGTTCCGTTCCGTTCCGTTCCGTTCCGTTCCGTTCCGTTCCGTTCCGTTCAGTTCCGTTCCGTTCCGTTCCGTTCCGTTCCGTTCCGTTCCGTTCTGTTCTGTTCTATTCTAATAGTGACTTAGTGCATTTAATTACAATCCAAATCAGTGGATTATCCAGCAGTGACGCAAATACAGCAGCCACCAGCCATCATCCCCACCTAAATATTACATTGACTTATATACGAGTAGTCCAGTTACAAAACTGGCTAGTTTGCCAAAATCCAACTTCGAGAAAAGTAGAAAAAACTATACTGAGATATCTGTGGACAACAAAAGCACAAAGCCTGTGGCAGATCGTTGTCTATGGGATTAAAATAAAGAAAACAATAAGTTTTCATTGTTTTATTACCAAGTTTTATTAAAAAATGAGATCAAAAATTACAAATAACCAGTTTTGCAAGTTGACGCCCTAAGTAACTAGTTTTGCTACAGTAATGAATTGACTTAGCCAGTGTTGGCACAGTGTCAAACTAGTATAGCCAATTTTGCAATAGCATAGTCACACCTGTTAAACATTCAAATTCTGACATCACTTATTTCTTCCATAAGAGTATTCTCATCATCAGTTTCCGTTGAAGAATGAGTCTGAGTTGAGTCTGGGATGTCATTGGGTTGGCCAGCGTCTGTAGCTAAGAGATTTAAGAAAAAATTAAGAAACTCTCGGTTACGCCATTCAATGCCAAAATGTTTGACCAGCAATTTATTAATGTCCTGTAACTTAGCAGATTTGACTTCAGCTCCAACATTTAACTTGGTTGGTTCAATATCACTAGCTGTTTTACCAGTTTTGAATACATTACCAAAGTTGATAGTGTCGGTAACGTAATTGGGTTCTCCTTTTACAGCAACCCGGTTGTTGCGGTCTTTTCTGATCATAAACCTTTTCGACAAATTAAATTGAAAATGCCAGGAGCCAGGGATCTTCAAAACTGATTTTACACTGCTTTTCCAGTCATAAAAGTCGAAGTCTTGACCCAACCTTAAAACAGTTCCAAAACCGCGAAAAGTTTCGTAATACTCATCAGGAGTTAAAATAATTTCTTTTTGCCTGATTTGCCTTTCAATATTACCAAACACCCTATCAGGGGGTAAAAAAGAATGTCCGACTATGGGAAAATAAATCGTGATTTTTTTTATGTGTGCTGGGGCCTGCTCTTTCAACCAAAACAGTAACATGCCAAGGACTACGGTATTTTTATTCTGGCCGCCGCATCCATCACACATCAAACGTACATGAGTAATATTTTCTGTAAAAGTTGTATTAATCAGGCGATGATAAAGAGCAGAAGCTATTTGGTTTGATCCTTTAGGAGCTTCTGATTCTAACCATGTATAAATAAATGTATTGCTTGGTGTCTGAGGTGCCCGGGACGATCCTTGGTTTATCGTTAAGTTATAAACATAGAGTTGGCGTGTAAAATATGCAGTTTGATCTGGCAATTTTGGTACTGGTAGGTTCTTTTGACAGTCAAATGTAAACGTTGTTTCATTTTCTCGTTCAAAACTTAAATTTTTATAGAACCATTTGCCTTTCAACTTGTGGATACGCAGTTCTGCCATAGTTGTAACTTTCTTTCCTGTATCATTTTCAACTTTTATAATTTCTCTTAACTCAGCACATTTTGAGCATGCATCGGTAGCTGGGCTCTTAAAGCTCAAATTAAACTGAACTGTAAATATGCGCCTGAAAAATTCATATTTTACTGCATGATCATGAGTCTCATTATAAATCTTATGTAATTTTCGAATACTCAAATCACTAGTCAGGTACTGTACTTTAGATCTTCCACGAACATAATGTGACTCCAAATCCTTCAAGCCCAGTATAAACTGCGTCACAGAGTCCTTCCTATCAGCGTACTTTGCAGATTTTCTATCGCCTCCACGATTTTCCTTGGGAAAAGCCATGGTCATCATATTATTTTTACAAATTCTCTGAATCCGATCTTTCGATATGCCAAGTATTGTGGTGAAAGCTTTTTGGCAAACTTGGACAAGTTCAAACCGTCGCCCTCTTGGCGTTAACTTGGACTTGGGAACATAGTATTTTATTGTTTGCCCTTTTTTATTAGCAGTACTAGCAACGCCGATTCGTTTTGGAGTTTCAGGAACACAATATTTTAAGAGCAAAGTGTCTTGTTTAATTTTATCGGCATGAGCATAAAAGCTTCTGTGAAATTTACCCACATCTTGCACTGTTAATTCGGAGCAACAAAACTTCCGTTTTTTAAACCCATGTCGACAAGTCGGCATTTTTGGTGGAGTTTTTGGTTTATGTCTGCAACAAAATAAGTTTTCGTTTTGAAAATACACTTACTTTAGTTGTACCTTTTACGCAAACCTACGTGCAAACTTGGTTTAATGAATACTATTTATGGAAGAAACAAAAGAAAACACTAGGTTACCTTGCAACTTTCGCTTTTTCTCTCTTCCAAGTAGATCTATCGGCAATTTTCTTTCGACCCTTCCTTGGTTCAGCCACATTAACTTCCATTTCACTAATTTCTTCCATTATTATCCAAAATGCGTAATATTTAGCAATCGATCGAGATCACGAGTTTGCAATCAAACAAAAACAGCAGGACTATACCTGTCTAAAAAAACCGTTAATTATAGGCATAATGGAGGCAAATGCAAGTAAACAATACCAACATAACGACTTTTGCAAGAGTATAAGCTAAGTAGTGACTTTTGCCGGTGGACGTTTTGTGAACTA
Source organism: Yponomeuta sedellus (assembly GCA_934045075.1). NCBI lineage: Eukaryota > Metazoa > Arthropoda > Insecta > Lepidoptera > Yponomeutidae > Yponomeuta > Yponomeuta sedellus. The sequence goes on from OW203744.1 coordinate 290,961, forward strand.
GCCAGTTTTGCAGAAGTCGCACATATTTATCTCTAAATTACAGGCAAACGAGCCAGTTCTGTTGCATGTTTCAAATATTAAATGGCGCCTTTTTATGAGCAGTTTCAAATTCGCGCCATAATTCAAATCCGGTAAAAAAGTCAAATAGCGGTGTTTGCAAGTGGACTACTCAATAAAATGTGCAAAATTTTCTCTACAGGTTTAAAATTTCGAGTAATTTACTTATTTGTAATGGGGTTAAAAAACACATACCAAGTGCTAGTCGCCATGTCTAAGGATTAGTACCATGAATTTATATGTATATCCGTTTTCGTGAAAAATGTGATTTTTATCCCTCCGGACTGACCACCAAGTATCGGTGGTTAGTTGGATCTTCAATTTCTCTACTGACTACCAGTTGTTGTATAGAATCAGGCGTTACTTTGCGGAAATCCATAATAGCATTAAAAGGTTAAAATTACTTTGCTAAATTCCGCCAAAAATCCCACAAGTACCATGCGGTTAGCTAATGCACCGCCCTCCCTCCCACTTTTTCAAGCAGACGCAAGACACGAAAACACCAACACCAATACCTACTTGTGTGAGAAAACGCGACTCGTTTCGCCTCTGTCACGAGGCATCCTTAGGCTCCCAAATGCAAGTGACCGTCTCCGCAAAAACGCTCCGTATTTATAGGCTAGGCCGCCCCTCCACCCAGATGACGCAATGTAACCGTTAAACTGGTGACCGTTAAACCGTTTCAACCGCCTATGGGCTATTATTGTTTTGTGCAAATATATCGATTAATGGGGAAATAGAGGAGCTGCCCATCTGTTCATTCAGCATTGTAAACAACCTATCCCTAGATCATTTGGAAACCCCGTTATTATTAAGTACATGACCCGTATCCAAAAGGTGTAAATTATTATTGACAGGATCTAGGCTCATGTTTTAATCATTTACTCAATAACTGCTCTAAAATATGTTCAACTTGTCTTTATATCGGTTTTGGGCTGCCATAATGTGATTTAGGAGGGAAAAAACATCTCTTGTACCCATACAAGCCGCTCTGGTTTCTATTTTATAATTTGGAGATCAATTTACTATAGTAAGACATATACTCAGTATTTTCATCTTGGTACCTATTACAGTTCAAGAGGAAAAACTCTTTATCTGCCAGACAAACACACAAACAGACGTCGTAGGTATATTAATGGGGTCTCGTTGGCACTAAAAGAGAAACAAATAAATTCGACAGACTTAGGATAAGGAAAAATTATAAACCAACAATAAAAGGATAAATATTTACAAATTCTTTGCTAACCCTACTTAACCCTAGAAGCGTAATGTTTAATTTACCTGGACAAAGTTCAATTCTGTACTGATCGCACGCGAAATATTGTTACGTCTACTGGTGAGTCTTTTTAAAAACCTATTTTAAAGGCTGAAAATTCCACCCGTGCCGGGATTCGAACCCGCAACCTCTGGCTATCCGTGCCAGCGCTCTTTCCTACTAATACTAGAACAGCTAATGGGCGACTCACCGGCATCAGTGAAATTTCGAACCTCTTTACAATATTTTCTGTATTACGTCTAAAGTCTTCTGAATTCCTAAAACAAGTCGACTAAAGTCCCGTTTAAACTGTTACTTTTAAATTAATTTTTAATTTTTTGAGACGAGTTTTGAGAGTGGCGTTAATTCTTAGACAGATATGTGTATATGTCTTAAATAGATTATACATTATACTATGCAAAACAATTTTTTAATAATTTATATCGGAATAATAATTCAAGCTGATAACTATGAAAAACTCACATTTAAACTTCAATAAATATAAATATGCGAAAACTGTATTATTGTAATTTTTTTTTCTGGTTCTGCATGAAAGTGTTCTCTATCTTTATCTACGTGGGACGTTTCGGGAATTGTGAATTTTAGAAATAATCGAAGCTAATGCAGTCTAATAGTTTTGATTGTGAATAATTCCTGCAAAGTTAGTGCTCTGATTATATCAAGACTCGGTAGGTACTCCATTATACTATTTTTATTTTTAATGCACTAACCCGTGCTAGGGACAAATTTAAAAACCTATTTAGAGGCTAAAGATTTCACCCAAGCCGGGATTCGAACCCGCAACCTCTGGCAATCCGTGCCAGCGCTCTACCAATTGAGGTACTCCATTACAGCAGGTAGCCCAAACGACACAAACATAATGCTTTAGAGGCTGCAATAGTAAATACGTAGATTAAATGTTATTATACTACTGTCAGTGACCAATCTTTACCCACCACACTTTAGGTAGGTACATTTTAGTTATCTGTAGGTGTACACACAGTTTTTCATCACTTAGGGACCACGTTTACCTGTAGACTATTTGTTATGTGCTGAATAAGATTCGCTAATGAAAATTCATTGCCCGTCGTGGTGTCTGGATGACCGGATGAATCGTAGAAGACATTGGTGATAGCCGTGCCACACTGTGATCCATGACCGGGCCTTCGTTCACCCACATTCAAGTATATGCGGGCGGGTAACGCGCACAGCGTGCGCTTCCCAACAGTTGGTTCAAAACAGGTGAGCGTGTTCTTGGGGGCAAAGCCGCTCTCGCACGGGCCCAGGCACGCGCGTTGCTCTGGAGTATAAGCCTGGACGTAGTGTCGGCCGGTAAGCGTGCATAGAGCATCCGCGCCTCTCATAGTCTTGCACGATTGGACACCCATCGCGTTCAGTCGGCAGGGCCCAAAGCAGAGCTCGCCGTTGCTCGTCATCGCCTCAAACACTATATCGGTACGTATGATCCCGCTGCAGTAGTCCCAGGTGGTACTGTTGATGAAGCACCAGTCAAAAGGGCCGCCGAATTTACCGCATGGCCCGGCGCAGAGTGTCTGCTGCCCGTACCACTGGGCCGTGTAGTACTGCACCAAGTCCGCGTTGATGCAAGGCTCTATTTGCAGTGTACCTGTTGACGTCATCTGCGTGGCGCACACGCCGTTGCAGGTGTTCATGCAGATGAGCCCCCTTAACGCGTAGCCGTGCACGTGGTTGAGCCTCAGCCCCGCCACTCCCGCCACCTGCGCTGCTAGCGCCATCACAGCCACCAGTAGCACCCCTCTACCCAGAACACTCATAGTGGCTCAGGCAGAGCCCTCCTCCGCGTCTCGCCACCGACGTTGAACTGAGGACCAGAGAAAGATATAGGAGGTTATCGCATTTGACATCGTTCATCCATTACGCTTAAGCGGTCATATCGGTAGCTCGACTACATAATTACAAAAACAAAGTCACAAAGTCATCATAATCCTTAAAAGTCTTATTTAACTCATTTATGACAATATCCTCAAAGGGTTCATTATTATCATACCGAAGACCTCCAAAATCAGCAGTTCTCTTCCTGTGCCGTCGTCGTCGACACTTTAGAAGTAATTATTAATAAAAGACTTGCTAAAGTACATTAGGTTATCACAGGCTGTTATACGATGTTTACTGGACGACACTTCCTTTGAGTCGAATCGAACTATGATCCGGTAAACATTAATAAATGCAATAGCGGCACGGCTTTGCATGCTTTCCATACGAATTGCGTTCTTGATTCGTTGGATTACAGTGTCTTTTGGCGTGCAGCCTCTTGAGTCGTTTGTGGCTACCGAAGCAGCGTTACAACTGTGATATTGTGCATTTAAATTTCTATATCTGACCGAAAATTAGCTGTTCTACTCAATTTATTAGGAATATTTTTTGCTATAATGGCGTCTACAAAATCGCGAATGCTGTTCTATAAAAGATCAAGGCTACCACCTGAAACGTCACCTGAAACATATTTCACGATTTCGAAGCTCACTTGGAATATTACCCCTAAACTGTGAATTCGGGAGATCTTCCGGTGATTACTTCTTGAGCAGGATCACTTTTACATTATTCTTGACGAGGAAACATCTCACCACGGAATTCCCTGGCCCGCCGCAGTACTTAATCTAATCAATAAATCAATATAATAATTATTGCCATAAATTACATGCGTGTGTACAGTGGTGTTATAATAATAACCAACTAACTGACACTATCATAATTGCATCGCAGTGCCTAGCAACATAACCATAATTTATAGATTTTAGAACACATTTTTAGGCAACACTTTCCTATTACATATTATCATCTTGAGATTCATAACATACCCCTACGACCTGACATCGCTGATGACAATATATGAATGCAAACAAACTTTAAGTTTAACTTTTTTTAAACTTGTAATTGTTTCCTAATGTGTACAATTATATATTATTATATATCACATCACGTCACTATAATATTATAAAGGCGAAAGTTTGTGAGTGTGTATCTTTTTTACTTGTTCACGTCTAAGCGGCTGGAGCGATTTTGTTAAAATTTGGTATGGAGTTATCTGGCACCCTGTATTAATACATAGGTTACGTTTTGCTGCGGGAAAATGTCTTATTCCCATGGGAAAATCGATAAATCGCGGGTATAACCGCGGGTTATTACACAATATTCTTAACTTATTTTTAAGATCATGACAATCTTGAGTTATCAACTAGCGAACTATCCAACTCATGCTAGAACGCGCGTGGATCTAGTGGCCCGCGGCGTGCATTCATGCGCGTGATGCCATTAGCTGGCTCGCTGCGTCTCGACCCGGCCTTGCACCGACCGACATACTATAGAATGTTCATTTAAAATCGCCCTTCCTGGAGCCCACTTGTTCTCTGTATCATACCAACATTGTTCTTCAGTAACCTGTATCTGAGAGATCAACGGTTTGGGAGATATTCAAGGTCACACAGGCGCACTTCCTATAAACATATTTTTGAAGAAATTTCAATGAATCTGATCGGACAATTCCTTTAGGAAACGAAATTTTGCGTGCCTTAAGAATGCCGAAAATGAGGCATCCACGGTGCTCAAACTTTTTTATATTAGTCAGCCCAAAAACGTGCTTCGCAAGGCACGTTAAGCCGTTGGTACCGGCCGTCATGTAATGACAGAAGTTAAGCCATGTCAGAGTGGTCCTCTCTTACTGTCTTACAGTCCTCCACCAACCCGGACTTGGTCCCCGTGGTGGAGTATGGCCTAACCTTCCTGCGAAGCTGGTAGAGACCCGTAATCCAGTAGTGAGGACATACAAATGGTTGATATCAATCATTTATGATAAAACTTGCTCACCTATTATTGTATTGTATTTCTTTATTTCGGATAAATATCCATAGATTGTTAGTAAATATGACACTCAGTATAAAACTAAATATGTTAGTGAGAGCCATACATAAATTATAAAATATTTAATTAAATTTATAAATTTTGGAGTTGAAATTTAAATTTAAATTTTTAATTTCAACTCCAAACTTATACTTTGGTTTGCACAAAACGGAGTCCCAGTGTTTAATTATTGGGCTATCCATCCTCTCTGCTATAGCTTTCAGGATAGTGTTGGAGCCGGCTCGGATCCTAAGTATATAATGACGATGCGCATCTGTTGCGAAGGATCGCGTGGAAGTCATCAACACGCGCCTCCGCAAACATGCCCGATGCACTGCAATACCGAGGCAGCCCCAACAACATCCTGAAAGCAATTATACTGGATACGCAGAGCATCCCAGGATTTGCGAGTATAATATATCCACAGGCTACAGGTGTAGAAACTTGTACAATATGCTTGGAAGAGAGCCAGTTTAAGATTGTTTGTACTCCGTGCAAACCTGCGGGTCAGCATATTACTTCTCATTGATAATGCCCTGCGCTCCCGTTCAATGTCCATGTCATCTTTCAGATCGTCAGTGATATAATGCCCCAGATATTTGAAATATTTAACTTTATTAAGCAACTTGCCGTTTAGCTTCAGGGGGGGCATTTCAATGTCACGACATCTACCGCGTGACTTAAACAGCATATATTCACTTTTGTTCTCATTATATACAAGTCCATGACTAGAGGCGTACGTTTCACAGATACTTAGTAGCTTCCTAAGCACTCTTACAGTCGGGCCCAGCAGCACCATGTCATCTGCGTAACTTAAATTATTCATACATAATTAGTATGAATAATTTAAGGGATTATTGATAGTTTAAAACTGGCCATGTGTATGTTGGGCCACGCGCATCGTAGGGTTCTTGATTGGCATTTGAATTTAGAATTTGAATTTTTAATGAAGCGCTCGTGGCCGAGGCGAACCGAGTGATTGGAATCAATCACTTGGTTAAGCAACAACAGGCGCGGTCAGGTACAGGGTGGGTGAGTGTCCCGTGACTGCCGCTAGTGCCATTTTTTCGGGCGCTTCCGTGCTTCGCAAGGCACGTTAAGCCGTTGGTGCCGGCTGTCATATAATGGCAGTCGTTAAGCCATGTCAGAGGCCTTATGGGCGGCTTGATAACTTCTGAAAGTAAGGCCCGCCACTGTCTTACAATCCTCCACCAACCCGGACTTGGCCCCCCGTGGTGGAGTATGGCCTAACCTTCCTGCGATGCAGGAAGAGACCCGTGCCACAGCAGTGGGGACATACAAGGGTTGATAACGATCAGAATTTTACTTTACTTATATTGAACACCAAGCAAACGGTGAAAGAAAATAGACACCTTTGACACAGGTTTCCTCACGATGTTTTCCTTTATAGTTAGCGAGCGGTATAGCTACTACAACTTCACAAATGTACGTAACTTAGAAAATAAAGTCCTTGCTACAGGTCGGGATTGAAACTCAGAACCTCCCGAATCACTTGCACCTGGAAACTAATAAATGGACATTAATCGGCTTTTCCTCTAGCAGAACAGACTATTATTTTATAATCACTTATTCTTTATCAAAAGTTCGCCAGGTCGTCTTCTTTGTTTACATTTCTCGACACTTGAGAATGACACTGACTGCAAATGAGGCAGTTACATAACATACATATTTTATCTATTGGGTTTCACAAAATTGCCACGGAGAACTCACTTAATTGATACTAAAAGATATCGGGGCTGCAAGTGATGCAAATTACTTCAGCCAGATGTTGCCGCCTGTACGTAATACAGAGAGCATTGTAAAGAGGTTCGGAATTTCACTGATGCCGGTGAGTCGCCCATTAGCTCAGTTGGGAGAGCGCTGGCACGCTTAGCCGGAGGTCGCGGTTTCGAGTCCCGGCATGGCTGGAATTTTTAGCCTCTAAATAGGTTTTTAAAAGATATCTACATACTCGTACATCAATAAAGTCGCGATTGTATTCCGGATGGGTATACAGAAAGAAGGATGCGCCACTAGCCGCCATCCAACGATCTAACGATCGCTCGTAATGGTCGTATAATTATTTGTTGTAGATGTCATAGTTATTAATTAAATAAATGTTACACATTACCTGCATGTACGTAATTAAATTCAATTCAATATTCAATAAATTTATTTCAGACATTACAGCCATATTTTTTTAAAATTAAAATTAATTAACAATAGAAGAAACAAAATAAAATTACAATTGTGATAAATAATAATAAATAAGTAAATAAATTACATTTAAACTTAAATTGAAAAAAATAAAAAATACCAGTACATTTTTAAATAACACACTTAATAACAAATAAAATAAAATATTTTGCGTAGCCATTACTTGAGATGCCACTGTTCCATCGACCACATGACAGGGCAGTCATATCTGCCGGCTATAACTCCCAGGATGCTGTTAGCGCTGCCTCGGACCCGGCTGAGCAGTGAGGCAGCTCTTTTGCGCATAATTGCATAAAAGCCGTCTATGCGAGCCTCAGCAAACATAAATGATGCACTGCACTACCTCGGCAGCCCCAACAACATCCTGAGCGAGTTATTGTACTGAACGCGCTGATTGCCTTCTGCGTACAGCTGACCCACAGACTGCACGTATAAAAAGTCTGACAGAAATCTGACAGTAATATTTAGCTATACTTTTTAACTGTGAAGGAAAACTTGTGTAGAAACCCGAGTGTGGACAATCGCCAATCCCGTAGTCAACAAGGGACCTTAACAGCTTCGCTGTGTCCGTGGGTATGTCTGTCTGTTTGCGATTTAGCACAGGTAAAAGTACGTACCTGTGTAGGCCCTTCATCTAAATTAGGGATGAATTTTTTTTCCCGTGTAGGCCGTACGTTAGATTGCTCGCTAAAATATAATTCCTGAATAAAAACTATTTTTCGTGCTAGTCATCCGTTTGCGAAATATAACCTTCAAACCGCAAATATTCGTCCCCAACAATCTACGCCTACCTCTTTGAGATACTTTTTTTATGTATATGTATGTATGTATGTATGTATGTATGTATGTATGTATGTATGTATGTATGTATGTATGTATGTATGTATGTATGTATGTATGTATGTATGTATGTATGTATGTATGTATGTATGTATGTATGTATGTATGTATGTATGTATGTATGTATGTATGTATGTATGTATGTATGTAAAAAATCAGACTAGGTACATTAGAATCTTAAAATAAGATGATAATAATAAGTATGTATGTTGATTTACGATAACGTAAATGTATTTTTTGTGTCGCAGGCGGATGGGCGTCACCAGAATCCCAAGATCCAGTCGCCTAAACCCTCCCCCGACCTTGCCGCAGGTGAGTAACGCCACCATTAATATTACATAATACGGGTTTATACAAGGTTTAATAAACGTAACAATAAAATCCATGGTATAATATCACGGAAATCGAACATATTTTAAGTTTTTTTGTTTTTCAATTGTTTTGCTATGCTAATGCTCTTCTCTTATATGTGATCTGATAATTTCTGAGCGTGATAATGTCATGGATGTTGCTTGCAGCATAAATCGATAATGTTATAGCGCATAACAACACAATCAAAATAATAAAAAAAAATTGTAATCGACATAGTCGACAGAGACGTCAAAACCTCTTCACTTCTAAAGTTTTAAAAATTTTGTGATCTTCTATAATATAAAAATGAATCGCTGAATGTGTTGGTAAGCGCAAATCTCGAGAGCAGCTGAATCGATTTCGCTATTTCTTTTTTAGAATATTCCTTGAAGTACGAGGATGGTTCTTACGGAGAGAAAAAAAAGAAAGAATCGACTGTTATGCGGTACGAAGTTCGCTGGGTCAGCTTGTTGTAAATAATAATTATTACTATTAGAGTATTACTATTATTATTATTAGTTAGAAGCACTTGTGGCCTAGTCAAGCCGGATAATTAGCATCAATTATTTGAGTTAAGCATCAACAGGCGCGGACAGATGCAGGTGACCGTCCCGTAACTACCGCTAGTGGTATTTTTCCGAGAGCTTTCGTGCTTCGCAAGGCACGTTAAGCCGCTGGTACCGGCTGTCGTGTATTGACAGCCCTTAAGGCACGTCAGAGGCCTTATTTATATTATTTAACTTCTTTATTCAGACAAGAAAGATCCACTTTATAAAATAAAATAATAAGATATAAAAATAAATTATATTAAATTATAAATTTACAAAAACTTATGGGCGGTTTGATAACTTCTGACAGTGAGGCCCGCCAGTATTACAAACCTCCACCGAACCACAGATTAGATAATAGTTACCGAACCGGATTTGGTTCCCGTGGTGGAGTATGGCCTAACCTTCCTGCGATGCAGGGAGAGACACGTGCTCCAGCAGTGGGGACATATAAGGGTTGATCGTATCGATTACTAGTTACAATTGCTTTAGCTTATTCTTACTAATTAATTTGAGTGAATATTAATAGACATTTTATTTAGGATTACAATAATTGTCCTTTATTTGTATATCAAAATTATGGCCAAGCTGATGCTCTGGCTCTTGGGTCGCCTGATGAGTCCATATTCCTTTTTGAAGTTTACGCGCTTCAGGCCCCGCGGACTCATCGTTTCGACCCCAAACGGCGCCAAGAGGTAGCTGCCCCCAAGGACAGAGTTTTTGCGCCGTTTGAAGCTTTCTTGACTGAAGTAAAAAGTAAAAAATAGTTCAAAGGACTTTACTGTTAATACACAATTTATCTTCCCTAAAAACAGGGTTAACAGTTACATTGAAATAACATCAAGTCGTGGTGACCTTGTCCCCACACTAGGCTGGGCCTGTATCGTGGGCGACGAAATTTTGCACAAAAAGTGTTATCAATTTAGACGTGCAGTCCTGAAATAGTCCAATTTATTGGTTATTCACAGCAGATTAAATACATTATAATTATTTAATAATCATGAACCATAACCATAACCCTATTTATTTGGCAATCATGTCTGTTGGTACCAGTTGTTATCGTTTCGATAGACTTCATAATTGCATTTTGAAATAGAGCTAGAATAAATATATTTTTTTAAATAAATTATCTTTATCTTTTATCTTTATCTTTATTTTTACTAATAGTAACAATAAATAAGTTTTCCTTGAAATTGCTACTTTTAAATTATAAGTTTATTATTTGAGCCATAATTAATTTTGTAGTTCGAAGACATAGTCCCATTAGCTAATTTTAGGGAACACACATGGTGGCAATTCTATTTATTTCACTTTCATGTAATCATTTTACGCACGCGCCAGGACAGACAGCAAATAAGTGTCGATACCACAGAGTACATTATTTTTCCGTCTATACACTATTACAGTGACAAACTTTTATGTTTAATAGGGCTAAATGTTTTAATTAGACTTCATCTCCGTATTGAAAACTCTTAGGCCTTGTGTTTGCCATAATGATATCAATACAAAATAAAAAACAGCCAAGCTCGAGCCGGACTTGCGTTCAGCGGGTTCCGTACCATTAGAGAATATATATAATTAAATTTTAATGTATGTAAGTATGTTCATCGTCCTAGCTACAGATGCCACTAACATAAATATAAGTTTAAAATGTACTAACCAAACATGAATCTTGTTTTTTGAACTAAAACTTTCGTAAGCACAACACATTGTAGACTTTTAGTCCGGATTTTTATAACAACACCCGTAAGTAAATCCGGACTAAAAGTCTACAATGAATCTTGTTGTTCGAAGCAAATAAATTATTATTATTCATGGGAAACTTACAGCGGATATAAAACATAGCTTGTCAACGATATTATTATTTATCATAGTTATTTAGAAAAATGCTGTCATTTTGCCGGCCCACACTTTGCAAGTTTGTTTATTCATTTTCATATTATAGGGACTACATAACACGAGAATCACATAAAGTTTGTCACTTGTATGTATTATACTGGTAGTTATAACGATACACAAAAAAAACCATAGAAATCGGGAAATCGTTTCACAGAAGAATAACAAACACTGTGACACGAAATTTTTATACATTAGATTTTATTGTGTAAACTACTACAACTACACATATTCTAGTCTATGAAAAATGCCTCTAGCTATCTTTTAATACAAACGGGTCTTTGATACCTGTTTGTATTAAAAGATAGCTAGTTGCATATTAATCAAATTCATCGTTCGGCTACGGAACCCTAACCCCAGCGTGTCATGTTAGGGGGTCTGCTTATTTTGCAAGCAACTACGTCTTCAGATTCCAATAATAATTAGGGCTCCGAATATAAAGAGCTTGAGGGTAACCGGAACGTAACGAAGACGGTCGGCTGGGGCAGGGTTTCGGGAACCGTGGAGGACCCTCGAGCGGGCCCCGTATCCACTTCATCTGCGAGTTTGCGAGGCCCTAAAGGTATGTCTTCATTACAACGGGCCGAAGATTGAGCAGAGACGAGATTTAACGAACGAGGGACGGATGCGGCACGATAGGTGCTCGATCGAAGTCCGGACTGGCACGTTGTGTGCACGATAGAAGTTCGGACGGGGCACGGTGGGTGCACGATAGAAGTCCGCAGGCTTATTACGTATTTCAAAGCAACCGCAGCGCGACAGCCACCGGAAAGCAAAGCAACAGCAGAGCGACAGCGACCGGTCCAGCGGTTGCAAAAAAAACTGTATTATGTAAGTTTATCGTCTGCTAGCTGCTTGCTGGCCGCTAATGCACTTTTACTAGCGCCACTAGCAGTCAGGTAGCAATCGATGGAACTACAAAACGTCAAACACACTTGTATCGTCTGTCATTTCGCGGCTTTTTCGTTGCAACTATTGTAAACATCTGCTAAACGTTGAAGACTAGATTTATGTTCAAAAACTTTTTGCTAATTCGTGTGAAATGTACGAAGTTCGTATTTTTTACTCAATTTCGAGGTATTGTGCACAAATTAGACGTATTTTGACTAGGTACCGAAATTGGATAAATGTGCGTCAACTGCGATCGCTTCAACTTGTGGAAGGACTTGTAGATACTAGTACTAAGTTGCAAAACTATGATTTTTATATAATTGGTCATATTTAATTTCATAACTTGAAATCCTTCCCATTTAACTTACCAATGCAAATCATTTTTCCTGTTTAGTTTTGTACCATAGAAAAAAACACCGCGTATCCAATAACCAGCCAGCGGAGCTTTTAGACTTCCAAGAAGCTAATCCAGCTGTGGCCAAAGGTGTTGGCCTGGGTTCCCTATCAAAAGAGAACATTGATCGAGAATGAGATAAACTAGCACTGTACTAAATGCCCATGGTTGAGGCTCCTCCAAGTTAGAAAAGCGTTGGAAACGGGTATGTACCTATCACAAATACTAAAATAAAATAAATAAAACTAAATTTTATTAGTTTTATGTAGGTAATTAGGTTTCATCTTAACTGGAAACTTATTCTTTTGTTTTGTTTTAGTACTGGGCTGACCTTAAACATAAGGTGAAGAGTCGCGCTTCTGAAAGGAGACGTCAAGCAATGGGAACTGGTGGTGGGCCTAGTACCTTAGATGACTTGTCTGAAACAGATAAGATGGTACTGGCTATCATTGGAGAGGCTGCTGTTTTTGGTGACATCGAACACAGAGTGCCAGTCTTTGTAAGTTCCATTATCTAAAAGGTAAATGAAAACTACCCTATGATATTAATCTTTTGTTATTAATGTCATTGTGTTTTTTTAGCCAACTATTACCAATAACATGGAAACTCCTACTGACCCAGAGACAGTGCCAACAGTGGTCAATGAGCAAGATAGCTTTTAGCAAACAGGTAATCTACATTTATGTATAAATTATGTTATTAACATTCCAATATAAATTTAAAAACCTATTTAGAGGCTAAAAATTTCACCCATGCCGGGATTCTGGCCCGCAACCTCTGGCTATCCGTGATGAAATTTTTAGCCTCTAAATAGGTTTTTAAATTTGTTCCTTAGCACGGGTTAGTGCATTAAAATAAAAATAGTATTCCAATATAAAGCATTTAAAAATAATAAATTTTTGACAAATTATATTTCCATTAGAATAAAGGTGTTAAGTTAGCTATATTAAAAGGTCAAATATTTTTTATTTATTATGTCTACCCCTCTAGAAAATTGGCGTGACAGTTTTCTATTTAAATGTAAAATTTAAAAATTCTTTACTTTCATGTACTCATAGGTGACCGCGAAAGTCCAGTAAGCCGCCCTCGTATGATCCCAAGACGTCCAAGATCTGTTCTGCCACAAGTATGTTTTATGTTTAATTTACGGCAAACTCGATTAAATCTATGTCATAATAAAGGGTGATGATAATGTGACTAAAACTATGTCACTAAATCCCTAGCGTTAAATGAATAAACGTGTCGAATTTGCCTTTTATTAATTACATAATAATTATAATATTCACAAACTTTATTTCACACTGCTATTTTATTTGTAGGTGTTTCATCAGATTGGGTCATTGACTTCGAGAGGAGGGTGGCTGCAGAAGAAAAACAAGCGGAGGCTACCTTAGTTATTGCAGATGCATTAAAAACATTTGTGGAAATATCTCGGATGCATATGGAAGCTATGCATAAAATATTAAATTTAAGATAAGATAAGAATATTCTTTATTGTATACCGGAAAAATAGTTACAAAAACGGCAGATACAAAAGATCAAATACAATTGGCGGCCTTATTGCTAAAAGCAATTTCTTCCAGGCAACCTCAAATTGGAGAATTTGCCGAGGAGAAATAGATACGGGTAGCCGGTGCAAATACGAATATTAATAGACAAAAGTACGTATAAATTTACTAAAATCTAAAAATAATAATGAATAGGTTCTTGGGTATTATTCTTGGCTTTTAGTAAATCTAATATTTTGTGCATAGAGCACTCTGTGCAAACAAAGTATATTATAATAACCTATTTAGAGGCTTAATTATAGTAATATATTTTAAAGTTTGTTAATTAAACTTAAGACTGTTTTGAAAAGAATAAATGTGGAATTTTAGTTTCTTCTCCACAAACTCTATTAATTGTGAATTTGATATTCATAAAGTAATATTTTGTTTGAACTTTGAATAAAACTTATGAATTTGAATCTGAAACTAGTTTCCATAGCATGTTTCATACCTACTTTTATGAAAATTTATGTTTGTGTCAGTTTATTGTCATAAATACCTATGCAAATGTACTAAAATTAAACAAATAAGATCAGAATGTGTACTTTTAATTTCAATGTAATTATGATTGGCAACAAATATCTGAAATGAAAGTAATTAATATTAATTTGAACTTAACACTTCTGCGGACGTTTTTAAAATCTATTGTTCTTTTAATTGTTATGCATATGCGCATCCGCGAAAGGGTTAATTTTTAGAAGGACATAAAATTCATGCATGTACATGCATTCTATAGGTACCCTAATCATTTGACAAGATTTGATAGCAGAATGCCTACTATCACACTTGGTTAATTTTTCACTATTTTCATACAATCTGTAGCACTATCAACTGCCTGACTAGATCCTTTGAAAGTCTGTAATGAGACTGAAATTCCCAATCGGACAAGTTGTACGCGTTGGCTTCCTCACATAGGTAATCGACGTCTCAGTAAGGCTGTCCTCCTGGGTTCCTGTCTCATCTCCTCAGCCTCTAATGCAGCCATCAAGAGAAGTGCACGAGCCATAGTTTTAAAAATATATCTATTAGTTTATTTTTAAACAGTTTATCTTCTTAAAGTGCCTCTCCATTACTTGAGGTTGGCAGTCAGCTCTTTACAGCGATCTCTGTTGAGTGCAATTCTGAACAGCTCCTCCGCAGTTTTAACACTGGTCCACTCCTTGATGTTGCACAACCATGACATCCTGCCCGGCCTTCTCTTTCCTTCCACCTTGCCCATCAAAATAGTCCGCAGTAATTGGTATTTACTGCATCGCAGCACATGGCCTAAGTAAGCTACTTTCCGCTGCTTGATCGTGCGGACAAGATTCTCCTTCGTGTCCAAGGCGCGAGTCTTTTTTTGAGTTCTTTCTTTACGGTCCATGACTCGCATCCGTAAAGAACGACAGGCCATATATAACAATGCAGGATCTTATTGCGGAGTTTGATCGAGAGTTGCCGAAAGCACAGTACTTTACTCAACGTCATAAATGAACACAGAACACAATTTAAATGAAGCTCGGGCAATTTCGATACGCACTCTTATTTCAGTATCGCTTTCCCATAACGATGTCAGCCATGAATGGCCATGATCCGAGATATTTATGAAGTAAACAGTTAATAAAGTAAGCAAACGAATAGCAACCACATAGCAACTGCCTTGCAGACACCACTTTAGTTGTTGTTCAAAAATCGCCGTTTGACATTTCAATCTGCTGTCGATCGCTGTCAAATAGTGCTACGTAATACCAAACCGTCACAGCCAAACGACAAAAAATGCATTTTTAGTTCCCCGGTCGCTGTCGCTTTGCAGATGGCGTTACGATCGATTTTTTTGAGCTTGTTGCTGTCGCGTTGCCAGTCGGTAATACAAAATTTGACTTTGACAGCAGATATTGCGCAATTTTTGCCTGTTGCTTGTCATTTCAAGATACGTAATAAGCCCCCGGGACGGGGCACGATGGGTGCTCGATAGAAGTCCGGACGAGGCACGGTGGGTGCTTGATAGAAGTCCGGACGAGGCACGGTGGGTGCTTGATAGAAGTCCGGACGAGGCACGGTAATGTCAGATGTGACGGGCTTTTGTCACTGGGCTTGAAGTTCTAGTCTGTGATAGTATGATGTTATGGTTTTTCTAAAATGCACCAAGTGATTGACAACAACTTTTGTTTTACGAGTATTTTCATCATCATCATCATCATCATTATTATATCCCCACCGACTGACAGCTCGAGTTTCTTCCCTGGGCTATAATCCACCACGGGGGCCAAGTCCAGGTTGGTGGAGGATTGCAAGACTAGCGGCTGCTCTTACAGTTAGAAGTTTTCAAGTCGGACTAAAGCCACTGAGCGGTGGTAGCTCAGTGGGTAGAACCATAGACTGGCAAGCGAGCGCCCCAGGTTCGATCCCGAGTGCGATCATGTACCAATGACGTTGTTTAATTTCAAAGTAACGTACATTTGCGAGCTTGTAGTCGCAATACCACACGCTAACCGTGAAGGAAAACATCGTGAGGAAACCCGCGGCTTGGTTGACTCCGCACGTATTGACTAGTCTTTCCTGTGGGCTAGGCCGACTAAGCTGTCAGGATGGTATAGGTGCTGGGCAAGCCTACACCATCTATAAAACCATGTCCCAGGCACTACAGCGTCGGAGTGGTCCCTTCACCCATCTAGTGTGAGTGAAGATACCACTGGACCCTGTATAAATCGTCTCTTATTATCAAAGCCTCTGACTCGGCTTTACGACTGCCGTAACGAGTATTTTATTATATCTAATATTATTATCTAATATTTTATAGTTTTATTAAATTCGCGCTCTACGCGTTCTGAGAAGTCACATTTTTCGTAAATTTAAAATAATTAACATTTCATTGAAAAGGAGCAGAAAAAGCTAGAAAATTTATTTTGTTTTGGAAAGATGGAAAAAATAACAGAACATTTTCAAAAGTAGAACAGAAGTTATCGTAAATTACGAACTCTAACCTATATGATTTAACAACTGCGCACTTCAGAAATAAACCTGGGTAAAAAACAAATTAAAATTTTATTTAGTTCGCATGGGAGCACCCACAGGTCGCTGGCCTGTCTTAATGTGGATAGACCTTTAAGATAAGGAAAGTTCAACAAACATAAACTCAAATTCTTAACTCAAGTATTTTTCCATAATATAAGAAACGACGTAAGTTTCTAATTTCCTTCAGCAACTTTCCGTCGTAAGGTTGTCTGGAAGAAATTGCTTTTAGCAATAAGACCGCCAATTGTACTTTGTATCTTTACATGTTTTATAATATGTGCTCTGGTGTACAATAAAGAATATTCTTATCTTATCTTAAGTATCGTCAATATTCGAAGTCAAGAGTAAGTATTATTTACTTTTTTAATTAGTCGCCTTTCGAAAGTATCAGTTCAAACAGGTATAGAATTGTTTTTATTTTGCTAGCTTTTTAACAGGCCATATAATTTAATAATTTTAGCCTCTAAATAGGTTTTTAAATTTTTAACAGGCCTCCATGAAACTATTTTTACCTTATTTCTAAATATTTTTTTTATGCTTTTACTATACTTTCCTTTACCTTAAAATTGTTATGGCTTGATCTTATGGGGTAGCTCTACGGATTCGAACAGAGCGTTTATAATACGTAAAAGATGTATGTCAGCTACGGGTGGAGACTGTATAGGAAAACTGAAGAGAAACTAAGGAAAACGCTAATAATAAATTTATTGGAAAAAGTAGGCGAGGAAATGGTATGAGATTGTATTTGAACACCTCAGACACTTAGGTTTCCTCACGATGTTTTCCTTCAGCGAGTCCTTTTTAGGCGGATTATTTCCAAAAAAATTAGGTAGTTTAAGCGTAATTTAAGCGAATTGGCATAACTATAGGATTTAGCAACTTGCCCCAAATTGAACCCAGTATATCGAAGACTACAAATAAAAATATAAATATCTGTTAGAATATACCTCGGCTACTATCGGATAGAACCGATTATATTGCAATAAGAGAAGGTTAATTTTGTATTGTTATTTATAATTTTACATAACTTTTCAACATAGTGAAGAAATGTTTTATACGGAGCAGGAAGTAGTATTACACTCGTGTGCTTTCGGCGAAAACCGAAGCCTACTTACTCTAGAGCCCGAGGTATATTCTAAGAGCTAACAACTGTATGTTTATTTTCACAATGCACATATCAAGTGAAGCAGATAGTTACAAATGGTAAATGCGATAGTACAATTTGTGGAAAGACTAGAGCCTAAAGTATATCAGTGATCAAAAGGCAGGAAAGCATTCAAGTCATTAACAGGATTGAAATGTACCAGTCAGTGTCTTGGCGTGTCGTGGTGCATTAACATTACCTATCTTGGAGCCCCACCACTCTATTTCTTTGTTAAAACTGTAGGTAGCCAACATAATGTAAACATACATACATAACCTCACTCCTGCATCCCAGAGGGGTCGGCAGGGCCTGCCACTTGCCACGATCTTGACAGTTCACCTTCGCTTCATCAACGTTCATAAGTCGTTGCATGCACGCACGCCGGTTCCGGGTACTTTTTATCTTTCCCTTCGCTAATACATCCCCTATTTGGTCGATGTAAGTCCGTCTGGGACGTGCCTTACCAGCCCTTCCACTCACATTCGCAATATATATTTGTTTCGTCAATCTGTCTTCCTTCATCCTCTCCACATGTCCAAACCAACGCAACATTCCTTTCTCAATTCTAGTCACTACATCCTCTTTCAGTCCACAACGTTCTCTAATCAGA
Source organism: Yponomeuta sedellus (assembly GCA_934045075.1). Taxonomy (NCBI): domain Eukaryota; kingdom Metazoa; phylum Arthropoda; class Insecta; order Lepidoptera; family Yponomeutidae; genus Yponomeuta; species Yponomeuta sedellus. The sequence continues at coordinate 309,584 of OW203744.1, forward strand.
CTATTGCGTATCCTGTCATTCAAAGTAACACTACACATACTTCTCAAGGACCTCATTTCTACTGCATTAATTCATAACGTAAATAGTAGAAATAAACATAAACTTTCGTTCCCAGGATTTAGGCTAGCAAAGGTTAATACATTCTTCATGGGGCTGAAGATTAAAACAATATGTTATTTACAGGTACACTTTGTACGATATGTTATTTACATGTTATATACAAGTACACTTTGCACCCACAGGGCTACTATAACATAAATGATTATTAAGATGACAATGATGTCTTGAATTAAAGTCAGTAAAATGCATGAGTTCAATTTTTATAATAATTATGTAAATTCTGTTAATTAAGGACTTTGAAAAGACTAACTTTAGAGTTTTTTTTGTCCATCTTTTATCCAGAATGATCTAGTTTTTGAAATAGACACCTAGTTTGACTTGTAACGTTCATTATGTGCTATGTACAGTAAAGAATATCCCACCAAAAACATTCTGTAAAAACTAGCCAAGTCTAAATGGAGCTGCTCGTTTATCTCTAAAAAGTAATGAAAACTAGACAAAGTCGTGCCAAGTCCACCTTCCTTACTTACTGCGATTTCTTTATTATTATAGATAATGTTGTGGGACTTGGCCGTCCAATGGGAAACTTTGCTGTCGCTTAGCTTCGGAACTAAATGACCTACAGACCTGATTTTTTTTAATTTAAGGTATGTGACTATAGCTTATAAGATGACAAAAGCGTTCTGGTCTTATTCAGAGGTTCTCAAACAGGAGCCTGAAAATGGGGCGAAATTGTTCCAGTAAATATAAGAAATAAGATATTTATTGGGTTACGAACGTCTGTACATCAAAAAAAAAACATGAATTGGATACATACAATGTAGGTAGGCGTGTTATTGTATTGTAGTGTTTGCACATCAAAAACCATACTAGGCAAGCCTGTATTATGGCTTTCGTCGCCTCTCACAGAGTCTCAGATACATTTCACTGTTGTGGGTATGTTGATATAGTACGACAGTGTTTGCTTCGCGCTCGACTTGGCGGGAGTACTGCCGTGCCTTCTGATTCTAATCGTATCATGTTTGGTTGCGGGCAGGTGCGGAGAACGGCATGACGGTGGCTCGCGAGGGCTCGCCGGAGCGGCTGGGCGGGGCGCTGCGCCGGCTGCACTACAAGGCCACGCGGCGCGCGCACTCCGCCGCCGCGCGCCACCACGCCACCACCAATGGAGCGCCCAAGGTCAGTTGCTTTTTTTGATGTCGTCGTCGTCAGGCTATACTTCCACTGCCGGACATAGCCCTCCCCTAAAGAGCGCCACGTTGTGCTATAACAATAAGAATATTTATTGTAACAGTTGCTATTTAAAATAGATTCACCAAATCTTACCTTAACAGGTGTACTCACATTCATCCATCCTTTACATATTTTTTACATGTATGATGGAAACGGTAACAAAGCAGAACTGTAATAGGGGGTAGTGCCCATAATCCCCACGCTGGGCATGCGGATTGGGGATCGCAGTTCGGTGGAATTGTACTGCAGGGGGCGCTGCTGCCCACCCTCCGGTTTGTGTCCCTTAGTCGCCTTTTACGACACCCGCGGGAAGAATTCAGTTGGTGCTATTCTCTAGGCCGACACCATACAGCAATTTTTCGATGTAGCTTATGACAATAATAATAATCATATTTTACTACTAGCTTACTAGCTTGCTAGCGCGGGCAAAAGCTGACTAGCTTTTGCCCGCGGCTCCGTCCGCGTGGACTTTTTTTTGCAAGCCCGTTCACTCCCTTAAGGGTTAATTTTAGAAAAACGTGTTCAATCAATTGTGTTGAAGAGTATTCATTTTAAGTTTCAAGAAAATTAGACAACATTCTTTATGCCTCCCATACGAATTTTGGCAACCCTTTTCGCTCCCTTAGGGGTTGAGTTTCAAGAAATCCTGTGTAATTCCTTGCCTAAATTATATATAGACCGTCTGTGCAAAATTTCAGCTTCCTAGGTCCAACGGATTGGGCTGGGCGTTGATGAGTGAGTCAGTCAGTCAGGACTTTGAATTTTATTTACATAGATAAATAAAAATCAATATACACATATTTTTTTACTTTCACTCAAGTGATTGATTGCAATCACTCGGTTCGACTAGGCCACGAGCGTGTATGTATTTGTAACATACGCGCTCGTGGAGCGCTTGTGGCCTAGTCCAACCGAGTGATTGCAATCAATTACTTGAGTTAAGCAACAACAGGCGCGCTCAGATGCAGAATGTGTGACCGTCCCGTAACTACCGCTAGTGGCGTTTTTCCGAGCGTTTCCGTGCTTCGCAAGGCACGTGAAGCCGTTAGTGCCGGCTGTCATGTAATTGCAGTCGTTAAGCCATGTCAGAGGCCTCATGGGTGGCTTGATGACTTCTCACAGTAAGGCCCGCCACTGTCTTACAATCCTCCACCAACCCGGACTTGGCCCCCGTGGTGGAGTATGGCCTAACCTTCCTGCGACGCAGGAAGAGATCCGTGCCCCAGCAGTGGGGACATACAAGGGTTGCTATCTTAAATACATACTATAAAGGCTTAGCCTAATGCGATATGCATGCTATTTGTACGGGACAATAGCACAGATTCATGAATAAGTAAATCCGGACGCCAGTTCATAATTAAACCTATTCTAACCTATAATAAGTGCGTCATATAGCCGCTCAAAAATACCCGCTCTTTTGAACTCACCCAGAGCAACATGGAATAGGCCAGTTTGGTAAGAAATAAGAATAAATGGAAATAAAAAAAAGACAAACAGCACACAAACTATTACCAATGCACTCGATCTCATCCAGTGCCTCAGAAACGGACCGTCCAGTCCATACTGTCACCGATCGCAAAAGCCTTTTCTCGGAGAGAGTATGGCTTAATTACGACGCGTGCCCACCGAAGGTGTGGAGCGACAGAAGCCTAGTGGGGAGAACAACTCGAAAGCGGCACACCCAGTTTCGATTTTAAAAACCAATTTAGAGGCTAAAAATTCCACCCATGCCGGGATTCGAACCCGCGGCCTCTGGCTAACCGTGCTAGCGCTCTCCCAACTGAGCCGATGGGCGACTTACCGGCATCAGTGAAATTTCGAACCTCTTTACAATAATTAAACTTTCACGATTCCCAGTAGGGCAATGTGCCATTGACTTTGTTTTCTTACTTAGGTACATTTGTGACTATTACCATCGATAAAATATTTTATCGATGCTATTACTAATAATCAATATTGTTGACTTTATATAAAATAATTGGTTTGCTTATTTTGGAACGTAACTTAATAATTAACTTTTGTAATTTTTGCCGAGGGTAGTTAACTAACAGTTAATGCTTTCAAAAAGACGCCTCAGTCACCCGAGACCACGGCACCTGAAAAAATACCGAAACGTCGGAAAATTGTAAAAAAAATAATAAACGAGTAAAATCCGTACAAAAACAGTTTTTATTACATTTGTGAAGTTTAGTAGAAATAGCATTCACTAGCGGTGAGGGAAAGAATCGTGAGGAACCCTGAGTGTCCGAGATTTTCAAATACCTCAGCGCTGAAATTGCTGGTTAGATGAAAATGTATTTTCAACGGCATGAATATTCAATGAAGGGATATAATATGGACGGTACAAACATATTACTGACTACAAGTTATGTTACCTAAGCCTCAATACAAATTTGAATTGATTTCTGTTGCCTACCTATGATAATATTTAAGTTTAAGACCTATAATAGCAATAGAATCGCCCGTGGCCTAGTGGAAACGAGTGATTGGAATCAATCATTAGGGTTAAACAACAACAGTCGCGTTCAGGTACGGGATGGGTGACCATCCCGTGTCTGCCGCTAGTGGCAGTTTTCCGAGCGCTTCCGTGCTTCGCAAGGCATGTCAAGACGTTGGTGCCGGCTGTCATGTAATAATAGTCGTTATGCCACGTCAAAGGCCTTATGGGTGGCTTGTAAACTTGTGACAGTAAGGCCCTCCACTGTCTTACAATCTTCCACCAATCCGGACTTGGCCCCCGTCGTGGAGTAATGGCATAACCTTCCTGCGATGTGGGAAGAGACCCGTGCCCTAGCAGTGGGGACAAACAAAGGGCTGATATCAATAGCCTTTTAGCTTAAGAGTATTATAGTCATTTATCCATGCTTGTTCCAATGCCATTAGAGGGCTCATACTGTGAACTGGAATCAAATATTTAAGACTAAACCAAATAAATAAATATGTTAATGTAAAAATGGAAATATACTTAACTTTATAGGTGAATAGTTCATTATGATTCAAAATACTATAATAAAAATAGAAATTACGCAGATATTGCTTAACCTAAGAGTAGGTAAGAACCAGACAGCGGCCTTGTCACTAAAAGTGATCTGTTTGAGACAACCTTTGGATGGATTTGATCAATACATATAATTTCAGAGGTATATAAATCAAACACGCTTAATAAATTCATTATACAAACTACCAATAGAAACACACAATGGAGATATAATAATAATAGTTGCATCGGTCTTCATGTTATTTAAAGAGTATATGTGTGGGATACGTAACATAGAATATTTTCGGTGCTTAATCGCGTAGTAATTTATTGCTGTTTTACCTCGACGTTTCGACGACTTAACAGTCATCGTGGTCACGAGAAGACTGATGGCTGGCACCCGTTCGCGTCTTCGGCTGATGAGGTTTCAGACTACCATCAATCAGCCATCACAAAGCACTATTAGGGTTGCGACACACTACACTGACAATGTCGGACGATAAGCCATGCGACTTTTTTCCACTCGAACACAGTGTTGATGACCGGATCCCACGTTTGCGACAGTTTGAAACCACATTCCCGATTAAAATTTTTGTGTTTCTTAATTTCAACCGCTTCACGCACAATTTGGCTATAATAATGGCGATCGTTGGAAAGCACCGATGGTTTGTGCAATTCTATCCAGTGGTTTGATCCTGATTCAAGAAGATGTTCCGCTATCGCTGACTTTTCCACCTGGCGGTTTTGACAGCGGCGATATGTTCCTTGACTCTTTCAGCAATGGTCCGCTTAGTTTGTCCGATATAATAACTACCGCAACTGCAATCGACTTTGTACACACCTGGTGTTTGATAGGGTATGGTGTCCTTGACTGTTCCTACCTGCGCTGCTATCTTGAGCAGTGGAGTGAAAACTGTCTTGATTGCATACTTCTTTATAGCAAAGAACCGACTTTGTCCTTCACTCCCCTAATGTACGGCAAGTATGCCCGCTCCCTCGGAACGTCAACCCTCTTTACCCTAGTTGTACGCCTCTGATACATGCCCTTCACCCGATAGCCATTCTTCTTAAGTACCCCTTGTACATGTGACAGTTCTTCATGTATAAATTCCGGGTCACACAATGCATGCTCTATCCACCAATGAAGATACTACGGATGCTAAATGCATAGGGTGGTGGTGCGACGTAGCATGTTGGTACTTGTCAGTGTGTGTAGGTTTTCTGTAAACACAGTGAGTTAGGGATCCATCCGATCTCGCCATAACTTTAACATCCAGAAATGGTAAGGCGCAATCACTTTGGAGTTCCAATGTAAACCTTATTTTGTGGTGTAATGACTTTAAGTGATTCAAGAACTGTTCAACTTCCTGTTTGTTATCTTTCATAATGCAAAACACATCGTCCACATATCGTTTCCATAATTTTACGTATACATCAAATTTGACAAGCACTGAATGCGACTCAAGGGATTCCTCGGTCTATGACTTCTGTGAGTGTTATCTGCCCAAAAGCGTAAATTTATGACACTACGTTAGCCAGTCTCTTCCAGAAAACTCGTAAATCGAGATTTTCTTTCTGATGCCCTAAGTCAGGACGCCACGTTTCTTAACGAAACGCCAGACGCATGACAATATCGTAACAAGTGACTGACTCTGGTCTCTGCCTACCCCTCTGGGATTGAGGTTCGAGTTAATGTACAGTCCAGTGTGGGATTCAACGGTACACTCCTTTTTCGTCTTCTTTTTCACGCTATATTATGTACCTTAGTCCACTGCTGGACATAGCTCTCCCTCTCCCTCTCCCTAACGGTACACTCTTGAAGTTTTAGTTTATTTTATTTGTTATAGCAAAAACACATATACATTCAAATGAGACAGTGACTAAAGTATCTAACAGGTACGCACACACTTAAAATAGGCAGACGCTGTACAACATAAGTTCAAAAACAGTGTCAGACTTCTATCCCCTAAACTAGGCCAAACCTGTATCTTAGGGTTTGGCCTAGTTTAGGGGAATAGTGTTCCTAATAAATTAAAGGTCACACATGGTACAAAGTGGTACACATGCGGTAGCGTACACATACAATAAGGCATAAGACTTAAAACATTGCAACAAAAGGTGAAGAGTACACACAAATTACTAAGACGGAAGAATAAGCAATTTGAAGAAGCTGCTGCATATTGTATTACAATATAGGTATTCCATGTAAATAATAAGCCTTAGGGAATCTTATTAAGTAGGGTAATATCAACTAATACTTAAGCTGCAGTCTGTATAGCTTTGAGAATATAACCTCGGCTGCTATCGGAGAGAATCGGATATATTCGTGTAATAGAAATATCGGAACTAAAATGACACTTACTTACGGACTTGGCCCCCATGGTCGAGTATGGCCTAACCTTCCTGCGATGCAGGAAGTGACCCGAGCCCCAGCAGTGGGGACATAAAAGGGTTGATATCGATAACACTTAACTTTACATAACTTTTCAAAATAGTGAAGAAAAGTTTTATACAGAGCAGGAAGTAGTATTGCACTCGTGTGCTTTCGGCGAAAACCGAAGCCTACTCTATAGCCCGAGGAATATTCTGAAAGCTAACAGACTGTAATCATACTTTTGGGAAAAAAATATCTTTTATTAGCAAGTGGTAAAAATATCATCTTTTATTCGTTCGTTCGTTATCAACCCTTAAATGTCCCCACTGCTGGGGCACGGGTCTCTTCCTGCATCGCAGGAAGGTTAGGCCATACTCCACCACGGGGGCCAAGTCCGGGTTGGTGAAGGATTGTAAGACAGTGGCGGGCCTTACTGTGAGAAGTCATCAAGCCACCCATGAGGCCTCTGACATGGCTTAACGACTGCAAGTACATGGCAACCGGCACTAACGGCTTCACGTGCCTTGCAAAGCACGGAAGAACTCAGAAAAATGCCAGTAGCGGTAGTCACGGGACTGTCACCCACCCTGCACCTGACCTCGCCTGTCATCTTTTATTATACTATTTTTATTTTTAATGCACTAACCCGTGCTAAGGACAAATTTAAAAAATAAAAATAGTATAATCATGTGGGTACAGTGATATCGTTCCGATGTAAAACCTAACTGCAAAGTAGGTAGTCGGGGCTGTAAGTGATGCAATTTGCTTAAGCCAGATGTCGCTGCCTGTACGTAATACAGAGAATAGTGTAAAGAGGTTCGAAATTTCACTGATACCGGTGAGTCGCCCATTGGCTCAATTGGTAGAGCGCTGGCACGGATAGCCAGAGGTTGCGGGTTCGAATCCCGGCATGGTTGAAATTTTTAGCCTCTAAACAGGTTTTTATATCATCTTTTATCTTTTTAGGGTTCCGTACCTCAAAAGGAAAAAAACCGGCCAAGTGCGAGTCAGACTCGCGCACCGAGGGTTCCGTACAAACCTGTATTATAGACCTGAGTATTTGGTATGAATTTCAATTTAATACCTCTACGCGTTTATGAGGAAATGGGTAGTAAGTTTAAAATTATTAAAAAAAATTTATTATGTGATGTAACTAAAAATTTATGGTTTTCGTAATTTTTCCTTTATCTATGCTATAAGACGTTGCTTTGTACCAAATTTCAAGATTCTGAGTTCACGGGAAGCACCCTGTAGGTTTTGATTCCCTTGCAAGTGTCGAAAATTTGCGGCATAAACGGCTGTATCTTTTGATTGCGTTGGCTTAGAAGTTTGATTTTTTCACAGCTTCAAGGGACAGTAGACTTGAGTAATTGATATAAATTTCAGCTTCATACCTCCACGCGTTCCTGAGAAAAAGGGTCTTGACAGACGGACGGACGGACGGACAGACGGACAACAAAGTGATCCTATAAGGGTTCCGTTTTTTCCTTTTGAGGTACGGAACCCTAAAAACGGAACCCTTATAGGATCACTTTGTTGTCCGTCTGTCCGTCCGTCCGTCCGTCTGTCAAGACCCTTTTTCTCAGGAACGCGTGGAGGTATGAAGCTGAAATTTATATCAATTACTCAAGTCTACTGTCCCTTGTAGCTGTGAAAAAATCAAACTTCTAAGCCAACGCAATCAAAAGATACAGCCGTTTATGCCGCAAATTTTCGACACTTGCAAGGGAATCAAAACCTACAGGGTGCTTCCCGTGAACTCAGAATCTTGAAATTTGGTACGAAGCAACGTCTTATAGAATAGATAAAGGAAAAATTACGAAAACCATAAATTTTTAGTTACATCACATAATATATATTTTTTTAATAATTTTAAACTTACTACCCATTTCCTCATAAACGCGTAGAGGTATTAAATTGAAATTCATACCAAATACTCAGGTCTATAATACAGGTTTGTACGGAACCCTCGGTGCGCGAGTCTGACTCGCACTTGGCCGGTTTTTTTTAAGTTGGTCTGTATGTTTCTTAACGTAGTAACAGGCCTTTGCCCTGTGAAGACCGAATTAGTGTGTGGTCACTCAATTCTGCACCCTATCGACCTCGTGCACTTCCCCGCTGAGTTAATTGAACCTGCGGCCTGCGGCAGCCAGGCCAACGCCTCAAAGGGCGCGATTGGATTAGTCAAAGCAAACGCCTCGTCACACGGAGGCGTTTGTGGTGAGTTTGTGATACAACCTTGATGGCTATACGAGTATTCTTAGCCTCGGTGGCGCAGCGGGTTGGTACGCTGACTGTAAATCGAAGGTCTCGGGTTTGATCCCCGGCCGGGTCAATCTAGGAAACGAACTTTTCTAGTTCGTCTCGAGTCTTGGATGTTATCTTTGTATTTATTGTATTAAATCTATAGTCGAGTTAGCACCTATAATGCAAGTCATTTAGTTGTACTTAGTGTAGGGCTAACGAGATTTGTGTAATATGTCCGTGAATATTTTTATTTTATTTATTTTTTATCTTTTAGTTCACCTTCCTCCACTACTGAGTTTTCTCGGTTCATCATCAGCACCATCATCATCTGACTGCCTCGTCTTAGCTACCAAGACAGAGGTCGTTGGTTCGGTTCCCACTGGAGGTCGCCACACATTTGTACAAGTGGGCTCAGTCTGGGTGTGTTTTCATGATCATAACGTCTTTGCCTGGTTACCATAGCACAGTGTATCGTGGTTTGGGGCTAGCTCAAGTGATTGTGTTGTGTGATATCAACCCTTGGTATGTCCCCACTGCTGGGGCACGACGATTCCACCACGGGGGCCAGGTCCGGGTCGTTCAACTTGTTAATCTTAAATGTTCGGGCTGCTAGTAAAGGTCAATCCCGAGATGTTGCTAGATTGAATCCAGAAGAAGGTTTTGTCACAATAGAATGCACCGATATGTAACACGGTCTGTAACCCACTAAATCGTCGTTCGTTATCAACTCTTATCTGTCCCCACCACTGGGGCACGGGTCTCTTCCTGCATCGCAGGAAGGCTAGGCCATACTCCACCACGGGGCCAAGTTCGGGTTGGTGGAGGATTGTAAGACAGTGGCTAGCCTTACTGTCAGAAGTTATCAAGCCGCCCATAAGGCCTCTGACATGGCTTAACGACTGACATTATATGACAGCCGGCACCAACGGCTTAATGTGCCTTGCGAAGCACGGACCCACTAAACGACTATGTTAAATTACATCGTTAACGGGATCGTTATATGGCTCTCTGGTGTAAGTTAAAAGTGCCTTAGTCCACTCAGCAGCACAGTCAGCGTCTTTAAGTAAGTGGAATAGTCCTACCGCCAGTGTCCACGCGTTAGTCATGTTCTTGAATAACTTCGAGGGCCATCTCACAGATAAAGACGATCTCAGGTACAGGGTTACTCCAAATTAACGAGATTAATTCAAGAGTTTAAAACAATGAAACAGTACAATCTTGTCAACAATATAATGAAATGAAATGAATTTATTTGCAACAAAAATTAAATTTGCCACGGGCAGAAAATAAATACCTAATAGGTATAGTACAATACAATCGACAGCTCGATCCCTAATACATAGATATGCAAACTTCATAAGTTTCATTACGTGTGGCATTGTAAAATAATCATAAGGATCGGATCGGATTCGGCCACCGTCGACTATAAGTACTAAGCCAATTTCTCAAGGATATGTTGTTATTAACCTATTTTAATATATGATAGCAAATTCAATCGTTACCCTGGCTATCAAACTGGGTTGCCCTGTATCATGGAAGCCAGTGGTTCTACCTTCTTTCCGCGAAACATTTAATAAAGAGAAGAGTAAAAGCATAGGATTTACATTTCGTTAGAACTAATGCATGTGCTCGTGACCTAGGCGACCCGAGTGATTGGAATCAATCACTTGGTTAAGCAACAACAGGCGCGGTCAGGTACAGGATGGGTGAGCGTCTCGTGACTACCGCTAGTGGCATTTTTCCGAGCGCTTCCGTGCTTCGCAAGGCACGTTAAGCCGTTGGTGCCGGGTGTCATGTAGTGGCAGTCGTTAAGCCATGTCAGAGGCCTTATGGGTGGCTTGATAACTTCTGACAGTAAGGCCCGCCACTGTCTTACAATCCTCCACCAACCCGGACTTGGCCCCCATGGTGGAGTATGGCCTAACATTCCTGCGATGCAGGAAGAGACCCGTGTCCCAGCAGTGGGGACATACAAGGGTTGATTACGAATGCATGCAAGAACTAACATAGATATATAAAGGGGGTTTATTTCAGTTTTTTTAGAAACTGGTACAAAACTTTGTGTACCTGTATAACACAGTCAAATAGCAAGTACTAGCAAGTATACCTTTAAGGTTTATTTGTTGATTTCCTTAATTTTCTTCTTCCAGCATGACCTCCATTATTCCTGCGCACGAGTCAAGTCAAGATATTAAACATTGTATTTATTTTAAATTCTCATGTATTTTTTAGTATCTACTAAAGTATTCGTAGTGTAATTATTGTGTATTATTTATCACTATGTACGTATATAGGTATATATTTGTGAGTGTGCTTGTATGCGTGTAGGTATGGCTGCATACGAAAGTCTGAGTCCGTGTTTGTTTCGTTTTGATGCTCCGTGAGTCACCAGAAGGCCCTTGCTGAAAATCAGTGTTGTGGGTGCAAACCCTCAGCTTATACTAAGCATGAGGCCTCTTTTCCGCTGCATCGACATACAGTGTAGCCTTGGACTTTGTTTTCGTTTAAAACACTTGTAGTTTTTTTTATTCTGATTTTGTTTTATTCCTGCTTTCTTTTCTGTATTTTTCTTTTCTTGTAAATTGTACATCTACGAGTATATGGGGTTAAATAAATGTTTTTCTTCTTCTTCTTTCTTTAAATAAGAAAAAACTGCTACCATTTGCCTCCCACACACACGAAAAATTAACTCAAAGCAACTGACCGTCTAATTTATGCTCTAGGCAAACTCGCTGATCGTACCGCGAACAAGGCTGCAAGCCTTGTTATGTCGACGTTAGTTAGAAAGGTTAGTCGCGCGATCGAGTGGCCGCACTCACCGCAGGTGTCCGGAGTGGAGTACCTACCCCCCGCGGTCTCGCCGCGATAAGGCACGGTCTTGTTAGTGGCTTATTACACAGTCACCTCGTTGACATCATTGCGACCGCGACTAATAAAGCTTTTAAAATATATATTGTTTTTATGTAGCCTCCATAATATGGGTGTCCCACTGCAGGGCAAAGGCTTTGTCAGACCAAGATTCTCGATCATTTGCCACCTAGAAGAAGAAGAAAGAAACAAGAAATAACATTTATCATTTCCACAGTATATATATACAGGGTGTCTCATTCAAATCGGTCAGTATGGGAAAGTCTGAAATTATAAGACATACGAAGATGTGTTCTGAGGAACCATGTCATCAATTTTGATAAAAAGAAAAACTGCATTCATACATTTTAAAAAACTTCTGTACTCTTTTCGGGAATCGAACCCGGTATTTTGAAAAAAAAAATCTACACTCTCTCAGACCTACACAATCGATATCTATTTAGATATCGATTGTGTAGGTCTTAAGCAGTAAATGTCTGTATGAAACATGAAATGTCTAAAATGAATAAGATGCATGTTTTCATACAAAATGCAATCGTAAGATCGTTACCTAAACGTGTTGAATATTGTATTAAAAAGTCGGTGGTCACTTCGAGCACCTACTAAAATAAATTAAAGTAGAAATAATGTGAAAAGAATGCAATGCATAGAAATAGGGTAGGTTTTTTTTTTTCAAAACAACCGGGTTCGACTCCCGAACGGAGTACAGATGTTTTTTAAAATGTATGAATGCAGTTTTTCTTGTTATTAAAATCGATGACATCGTTCCTCAGAACAGATCTTCGTATGGCTTATATCTTCAGACTTTCCCATACTGACCGATTTGAATGAGACACCCTGTGTATATATACCATAAACGAACACACGCAATATAGGAAAATTTATTTAAATTTAGAACAAACGGCAGCCCTGGTTGCGGATAGTTTATCCGGAACTTTATTTGCAGTTTGTAAAACACGCCCTAATAATGATTAAAATTTACCTATTGCCTTATATTTTCAACGTTTCAGCAACGTTGCAGCTGCCTTGGTCGCGTGAGCATCCCGAGTCATTAAAAACTACACGTGAGAGTCAGCAAGAAAATCACTCTGTGAAGTCTAAACGAGCGGCTTTTCGTGCCGTCAGAAAGCGTCCTTTGGCACTCGCTTCCACAGGAAATCGAGTAACGTCACAAACACTTTATTCCCGCGGGCAGCGCCGCTTTCCCTGTAAGAGCGTAAAAGCTACAAATGTAAGTAGTTTGTGTCCGGCGGGAATGACCTGTACGCATCCATCACTGGCCTTTCATCGTACACCGTCACTAATCATATTATGCGATTCCGGCCGCTTCGTATCTCGTATCCATATGAAATAACTACCTACGTTTTTAACAAACAAAAACCGATTTCGAGAAAAATATGCACTAAAATTCAGGGTTCGATGGATCATGGATCGAATCATAAAGATCTCAAGAAAAACATGCTCTAAAAATTAAAGTCAGGCACTGTTTCATGGATCTCATCATAAAGATCTTGAAATATTTATGTCTATACTATTTTTATTTTTAATGCACTAACAAGTGCTAAGGACAATTTTAAAAACTTATTTAGAGGCTAAAAATTCCACCCATGCCCGGATTCGAACCCGCGACCTCTGGCTATCCGTGCCAGCGCTCTATCCAACTGAGCTAATGGGCGACTCACCGACATCAGTAAAATTTCGAACCTCTTTACACTATTCTGTGTATTACGTACAGGCAGCGACATCTGGCTGAAGTAGATTGCAACACTTACAGCCCCGACTACCTACTTTTCAGTTAGGTTTTTACATCGGAATGATATCGCTGTACCCACATGATTATACTATTTTTATTTTTAATGCACTAACCCGTTATCCGTTAACTGAACCATTAGCTCAGTTGGATAGAGCGCTGGCACGGATAGCCACAGGTCGCGGGTTCGAATCCATGTCTGTTAACGGTTTAGCATAGAGACGACAAGTATTATAAAACAGAAACTTGGCAAAGACATACATATTAATCATGGCGACAAAATGGTAGGATAAAATCTTAAAAAATATCTTTTTTAAGATAAAATCTTAAAAAATATCTTTTTTAAGATTTTATGAAAAAAGAAGTAGTCTTTCCTACTTAAAATAAATGTTTTTTTTATGATTTTATCCAGTCGTCTATTAAAGGTTACTTGTTGACGACGGAACCAAATAAAGAATTGTAGGTCCTTTTTTGAATTTGGTTAAAATTATCCATGTAAGGATTTTACCACTCGTACCAATAAAGGTCGTAGACCTGGAGAAGGCTTATGATAGAGTTGTGAGGAATGACTTGTGGTCGGCACTGTCTGTGTATGGGGTGGACAGCATCTTGCTGCGAGCTCTGAAGTCTCTCTATCAAGACTCCAGGGCTTGCGTTAGAATAAATGGGGCGTATAATGACTGGTTTAGCATCCGCAAGGGTGTGAGACAGGGTTGTGTCGCATGCCCCGTGGTTGTTCAATTTATTCATGGATAGTTGCCTGACTGAACTGAAAGAGAATGAATGTGGGATAAGGATGGGTGAGCTACTTGTGAAATGCTTGTTGTAAGCCGATGATTAAGTGTTGTTTGCATCGTCGGTCGAAGATTTGCAGACACAAGTCACGGTAATGGATGAGGCTTTTAAAAGGAAAGGTATGCACATGAATGTAAGACGAAAGTACTGGTCTTTGAAAAAGATGATGAAATGACTGAGTGCAAGATAACGATTAGAGGCGAAAGAGTGGAACAAATAAAAGAATTTGTCTATTTGGGGAGCCTGTTTACGAGGGATGGAAAGTGTGAGGTGATATAGAAAGAAGAGTAAAAGCGGCAAATTGTGTAAACGGTGCCTTGCACTCCATTGTGTGCAGCCGAAACATCTCCAAAAGAGATTGGCTATTCGTAATGGTGTGCTGGTCCCAACACTTATGTAGCGAGACTTGGGTGTGGAAAAAGAAGCAAGAAAGTAGAATTAATGCAGTAGAAATGAGGTCCTTGAGAAGTATGTGTAGTGTTACCTTGAATGACAGGATACGCAATAGTCTGATCAGAGAACGATGTGGACTGAAAGAGGATGTAGTGACTAGAATTGAGAAAGGAATGTTGCGTTGGTTTGGACAATTGGAGAGGATGAAGGAAGAAAGATTGACGAAACAAATATATATTGCGAATGTGAGGAGAAGGGCTGGTAAGGGACGTCCCAGACGGACTTACATCGACCAAATAGGGGATGTATTAGCAAAGGGAAAGATAAAAGTACCCGGAACCGGCGTGCGTGCATGCAACGACTTATGAACGTTGATGAAGCGAAGGTGATCTGTCAGGATCGTGGCAAGTGGCAGTCCCTGGTCTCTGCCTACCCCTCTGGGATACAGGCGTGAGGTTATGTATGTATGTATGTATGTATGTATGTATGTAAGTATGTATGTATGTATGTATGTATGTATGTATGTATGTATGTATGTATGTATGTATGTATGTATGTATGTATGTATGTATGTATGTATGTATGTATGTATGTATGTATGTATGTATGTATGTATGTATGTATGTATGTATGTATGTATGTATGTATGTATGTATGTATGTATGTATGTATGTATGTATGTATGTATGTATGTATGTATGTATGTATGTATGTATGTATGTATGTATGTATGTATGTATGTATGTATGTATGTATGTATGTATGTATGTATGTATGTATGTATGTATGTATGTATGTATGTATGTATGTATGTATGTATGTATGTATGTATGTATGTATGTATGTATGTATGTATGTATGTATGTATGTATGTATGTATGTATGTATGTATGTATGTATGTATGTATGTATGTATGTATGTACCAATAAAGGTTATTTTAAGAACATATGGTCAGAGTGGAGTTCTTCGCTGCCTGTATCTCCATCACAACTTGAACCAAGACTACGGCTATCATTTTACATTGACATTCAACAAACGAGGTAACTTTAATTATTCTTTCAAATATTAGTTGTATTTCTGATGTCTGATTTTCTCAATTTTCAGCACTTTATTGCAGCCATAAGTTTGGTAACAACATTGGCCTTTTTGCGTCTACGTAATGAGATGATTTATACAGCGTCCAGTGGCATCTTCACTCACACTAGATGGGTGAAGGGACCACTCCGACGCTGTAGTGCCTGGGACATGGATGGTGCAGGCTTGCCCAGCACCTATAACATCCTGACAGCTTAGTCGGCCTAGCCCACAGGAAAGACTAGTCAATTCGTGCGGAGTCAACCAAGCCCCGGGTTTCCTCACGAGGTTTTCCTTCACCGTTAGCGTGTAGTATTGCGACTACAAATTCGCAAATGTACGTAACTTTAAAATTAAACAAAGTCATTGGTACATGCCCGCACTCGGGATCGAACCTGGGGCTCTCGCTTGCGAGTCCATGGTTCTGCCCACTGAGCTACCACCGCTTCAAGTTTGGTAGGATCTTAAATAACAGATAATGTGTATCATTATGGTACCTGTCGGGCACAGCAAATGCTTTACAACTAAAAGCTTATAACTAATGAAGGTGCTATCCGATACCTAGGAACTGTTTAATTTCAACTATTTGATCTTAAAACTGGGGTAATTATAAAATATTGTAGCGGTAGTATTATTACTATTAAATTTCCAATTCGCGAGCAGGCTGTTAAAGCCCATTCTCTCTCTGAGAGTTGGCTTATGTTCTGCGGTGGGACTCATATATGCGTGAATATTCTAATAATATCTCAATGCAATGCGTCATGGTCAGATAAGTGGAACAAGGTGAGGTCAGACCGCTAGAGCCTCCGGCCACGAAAAAGGACATGAGGCCACGATTCGCGCTTAGACTAAAAAAAATGGTAATCCCTTAAAAACAACATAACATTAACTCACGCCTGTATCCCAGACGGGTAGGTAGAATGTAGGTTATATCACTGCTCACGATCCTGACAGATCGCTTTTACTTCATTGACATTCCTTAATCGTTGCACGCACGCCATTTCCGGGTACATTTCATCTTGCTCTTTTGTGCACCCCCCATTTGGTCGAAAAATGTCCGCCTGGGAGGTGTCTTACTGGCCCTTCCTAACAAAATACATACATACATAACTTCACGCCTGTATCCCAGAGGGGTAGGCAGAGACCAGGGACTGCCACTTGCCACGATCCTGACAGATCACCTTCGCTTCATCGTTCATAAGTCGTTGCATGCCCGCACGCCGGTTCCGGGTACTTTTTATAAGTTTAATTAATCATTCAACTATCGTGTGAAGCGTTGGATGAAGACGAGTTACAAATTATAGATCTAATAATTTTAAAGAATTTAGAAGGATTTGGTACAAATATATCAATGCTTGAAGATATATTTGAACCAAATCCTTTTCATTCTCTGAATCAACAAGGAGGAAGTGTCTGCTGCAGGTGTTGCAGGCTGTACAGCTGGTGAACGTAGCACTGGACGTGAATGTATGCCAAATTTTAATTATATTTGTCACCATCTAATTTTAGATAAAGGAAGAAAGATTGACGAAAAAAAATATTGCAAATGTGAGTGGAAGGGCTGGTAAAGTACGTCCCAGGTGGACAAACATCGACCATATAGGGGTTGTATTAGCAAAGGGTATCCGGTATCCGGAGTATCAGGCCTCATTATACAATCTGTCTTATTCACATTTTACTCCATAGAGAAAATCCCCATTAACTGCAGTCATGGTGGTAAGATTAAAAATTCTGATCAGTTTCATTTTTCATCCTGCAATCGATTCAGCATTATTTCTCTACATCCATAGCAGCTATAAAACGAAATCGATGACAAAAATTATGGGTCTCGCGGGGTATCACGGTGGTCTACTAAAATAGAAAACGTGGGTTTGATTCCATAGGGAAACGGCCTAATTTGTAGCTCCAGCCTAGGTGTTTTGGATTGCTTGTGACGGGCTTGTCTGGTTACCATGTCACAGGGTACCTAGTTTAGGTCCGAATAGACATCATGCTGCGTGTCTCGATTGCAACCCTGTATGTCCCCATTTCTGAGGCACGGGGGCCAAGTCCGGGTTGGTGGAGATTTGTAAGACAGTGGCGGGCCTTACTGTCAGATGTTATCAAGCCGCCCATAAGGCCTCTGAGATGATTCCAACCACTCGGTTCGACTAGGCCACGAGCGCTTGCTACGTGTCAATATGCACACAATGGCTGAACTCCCTCTATTTATCTTTGTAAAGAAATATAAATCTCGTTTGGGTATCGTTAGTGGCCCGTTCTCGCTAGTTCGGTACTTGGCACCGAGCCCGCTCGGGCCAACCCTTTTTATCGCGGCGACTCCATTCATTTCGCTTTACTGCTGTCGATGGCTGTATCAGCATAATGGACGCCTGAGGGCTGCGGGAAGTATTGTTAACAAATTGCGGCACGCAATCTGGACTCGGACTGAATATATATTAGTTTAAGCAACGGGCTAGACTTGAACGGCAGTCAAACTACTTAAGCCATGCAAACGTGTCGTAGGAAAGTTATAACGATTTTTTTTGTTGTAGACTAATAACTTTTTGCTTACTTCACATGTGACCGTTATTACGTGAGGTTGGGCCCATATGTATGCCAAATATAAAACAAATCCGTTTAGTCAGTTGAACATGACTGTGTGTGTAAAGTAAACAAACATCTAAGGGATAAGCTTTGGGGGATAAGACTGCAAGTTCTATACAATATTATTGCAAATATAATTACATGAAATTTGTTTCAAAGGTGAACTTATCTCTAACAGAGATCTCTTAGATACTTAGCTGCGCAGGTCCTACTTGATACTCGTACAAGAGCTACGCGCTATCCACGATGCTGCTACGAATGCTACGGATCAGCTACGCCGATGCTACGAACTCTACAAAGAAATTGTCTCTATTGCTGCGAAGTACCACTCGTTCTTTGCGTGAACTGCGACTTTGGGACAGCAATATTGTAGCCCTTTTTCAAATCTAATTTCGACCTTTAGAAATTTATTGTATTCTTTTTAATGCACAAACCGGTGCTAAGGACAATTTTAAAAACCTATTTAGAGGCTAAAAATTCCACCCAAGCCGGGATTCGAACCCGCGACCGCTGGCTATCCGTGCCAGCGCTTTAACAACTGAGCTAATGGGCGACTCACCGGCACCAGTGAAATTTCGAACCTCTTTACAATACTCTCTGTATTGCGTACAGAAATTTACTAAATGGCCCTTGCCGTTACCATAAATGATGGGAAGGTTTTTATTCGTTGGTGTTTATTAGTAGCACGTGTAAGCTCGAGCTTCAATATTTTACGTATAACTATAAAAATAATTTGCTATACACGTTTGGATATTTGTCACGCTATTAATGTACGTGTAGATATGAATAATAGGTAGTGGATCTGAACGATATAAACGATATCGTTAGTAGAGAACATTAGTAGCATTATAACACGTGCTATTATAATTATGACGTGCTTATTTATAAACTCCTAGACACACACACTCAAACACCCACACCCACACCCAAACACACACACACACACACACACTGCGCTTGTGAGTATGAATGCACGCACAGTGCAGTTGTTATCAACTCAAAGAGTTGAAATGGGTTTTATTTTCTATTTTAAATATCATTTTTTTTAAAGTCACCATTCCAAACCTATAAAATATCAGAATGTCTTAATTTTATAGCCATGTATTGATTTTTTATAATACTTTGCTGAGCGTAAAAATGTTCATTTTAATTCAAATTAAGTATTGTATTATTTATCTTTTAGTTATGATCTAAAATGTCTTCTGTTTCATTATTGGAAGAGACTACGATTCACACTAAGATTTCCTAAGATTCCGCGCAAGCGCACGACACAGGGAATCTTAGTGTGCAAGTTAGGGTAATAAAATGACAAAGCTATTCATTGAAACATTTGAAACGACGACCTCTGCGGCATAGCGGTAGCGCGTCTGCCTACCATGCAAGAGGTCCCGGATCCGATCGAATCCCGGCTGGGAACAAAAAAAGCCCAGGTCTTGGATGTTTACATGCACTACATATTTGTGATGTCGCTGTTTCTGGTTCCCACGTCACAGGGTATCCTAGTATGGGGCCAGAAGCAATGTATGTGCCTGTGTGTAAATGTTATGTTATTACGGGAAGTTTGTTTATTTGGTTTGTTTGGTCACTTTTTGTTTTTCGCAGCGGGCCGACACACTACAGTCACGACAAAAAACGCTAAAGTTTTTGTTCTAAAAAGGTGGTACTTGACCTCTCAACAAACCCTCGTGGCTATATCCCTGCGGGGTTAATTAGCACTCATCGAATTGGGCCAAAGATGGCCTTATCGCCGAAAAGGGTATAAAGCGGGGCATTATCGGCGCTCCACCGAGGCGGCCCGACCTACAATCAAAGGACAACGTCGGCCCTTGAGTGATTGTGCCGGGGTGCCTTCCGGACCGATCCCGGCTGACACCCCACGGTTTGCCCTCTTTCCTGTACAAATAGTGTACCTACTTAACTGCGGCGGAGCCCAATAGTAGAGTAATATGTATGTATCGGGTACATCATGAGACGAAGCTTGAAGACCTAGCAACAGTTTTCGTTCGAGGTCGGTATTGACTAAGGTATCTTGCGGTCGCGAATCGCCTCTTTCTGCTCTAGGCTACGTGAGAGCAAGAATTCAATCCTGCAAGCCGTTTATGACGAGCTCATAAGTCCTGTATATAGTAACTGGATCTCTGTGATGAGCGCGAACCACAAGTAATTTTTGCCTAAGGTGATTTGTGATAGTTTGTTGTTTATTTTTTATTACAAGTCTTTTTTTTATTGTAACCATCATTATCATCCTCAATCTCAGCCATTTGATGCCTTTCGTAGGACATAAGTCTATTCCTCATGGTTTTCCAAACATCCCGGTCTTGTGCCCGTATCCAGCGACTCCCCGCCAGTATCCAGGCCCTAGAGTCTAGTACTTGCATAGTTTTTCAATAGAATGGTATAAGGACGACAATGGTTGTTATTTTTGAACTAAAACTTTCGTAAGCACAACACATTGTAGACTTTTAGTCCGGATTTACTTACGGGTGTTGTTCTACGGTTCTACGAAAGTGCAGTGATAGTGAATATCGAAATCGACACTGCAAGAACGAAGATGTCGTGAGCTGTGTCTGTGCCATCATGCCTAGTGGCATTGACGACGGGAAAGCAGTAGGCGCTGCGGCGCAAGCCAGCGGGAATCCCCCGCAGCCAGTGTCGGCACCCGCCCCACCTATCTCGGCGCGGGCGCGCCGCGCGCTTGCCCGTAGTGTGAGACAAGCAACCGACGACGCGAGCTCCGTCTCTGCTCACCATGATTAAGCTCTGCGAATCGGAGCGAAACCTGGTCGGACTTTTCCGATATAACAACACCCGTAAGTAAATCCGGACTAAAAGCCTACAATGGTTGTTATTTGCCTCAATTTGGTAGTCAACAAAGCAATAGCAGTACAATATCATTCCAGAGGTATAACCCGCGCAAATTAAATAGGCATCTCTCGCGAAGATCGAATCGCGCGAGGTGCCGAGTGAAGTGGCCGGGTTATACTATTGCGACGCGATTGATTGCTAGACTACCGATTGTGTGAATGAAACGATCATTACCGGACTAATATGACGCTATTGGACAACTATGCATTTTAGAGACTCGCCCCCCAGCCCATCTGGTGGAGGGCTTAAATTGTAATAGTTCATTGTATCTGTATATGGGCCCTTATGCCTGAAATAAATAACTATTATTTTATTACTGATATAATTTTGAGAGATGAAACTACTAGCGTCTACAGTCTTACGTACTCGTATTGGTGGCCACTGCAAGCCAAATCTACCCATTGTCAGGGAGGAAATATAGACGGAAAACGTTAAGTATACATATGGTGTTATTTTAAAAAACTCGATCCCTCTAAAACACTTCTCAAATGTTGTTTAAATAGTACACTAGAAAAAAAATTACTACACTTAAGTTAATTTCGATATAATTTAGGTTGATGGTATGATTACAACTAGCCGTTTTAGATTACATAATTACATAACACAATCATCTTTTTAGGCAGCTTTTAAATGTCCTACAATATAACACGGGCCATTTTTTAGACCGAGAGAGATAATATAGGCTTAATCACAGCGCGTGTATACCGAGAATAGGCGAATTCGAGCGTTAAGATGTGAACACCTCAGACACTCAGGGTTCCTCACGATGTTTTTCTTTAACGTTTACTGCGAGACATCCATAGGCTGTTTTATAATTTAAGAAAAACTAGAGCTTAATTTGCTTCTCAGTGTTAGACACTCCCAACGTTAAAAAGTCTTAGGTACGAAGCACTCGTGGTCTAGTGGAACCGAGTGACTGGAATCTATCACGGTCAGGTGCCCGGTGAGTGACCTTCCCGTGACTAACGCTAGTAGCATTTTTTCCGAGCGCTCCCGAACTTCGCAAGGCACCAAAAGCCGTTGGTGCCCGCTGACATGTAATGGCAGTCGTTAAGCCATGTCTGTCCTTATGGGCGGCTTGATAAATTCTGACAGTAAGGCCCGCCACTGTCTTACAATCCTCTACTAACCCGGACTTGGCCCCCATGGTGGAGTAAGGCCTAACCTATTTGCGATGCAGGAAGAGACCCGTGCCCCAGCAGTGGGGGCATACAAGGGTTGATATTGTATAGCCACTAGATTCCACTAAAACACTCTGAAGACGTAGTTAAGGCCGGCTTACAAAATGAATTCCTGTCGTATACGGATACTAAGGCCGGTATTACAGAAGCGTACTCAAGCGCCAATCTCTACTTAAGACTAGTTTTGAGTATGGATTTAATTTTAGAACGTTACTTGAGTCGAGATTCATCAAGCGCGACTCAACTGAGTAATAGCTAATTCGAGAACGATACTTGGGTAGCAATCTCTACTTAGTAAAGATCAAATCTGTATTTACTCAAGTGTGGTCGGAACCACGCTTGAGAGTCGATCGGCCAGTTATTATAGTTGTCAATTTGGAATGTCTATTGCAAAATTCATATATTCGAAAACCTTGATTACTATGACGAAATAGTTAATGATAGCAGCAGCCCCTTAGGCATTTAAGGGACGCTGAAGACCCCTACTGCATGGATTCTAATAAGTGTTTATGTGCAAAAACAATTACATTAATATTGGGGTGGTTTCAATGAATAAATTTCACGCAACACAATCACTTCGCGAGCGCTTCCGTGCTTCGCAAGGAGCGTCAAGCCGTTGGTGCCGGCTGTCATATAATGGCAGTCGTTAAGCCATGTCAAAGGCCTTGTGGGCGGCTTGATAACTTCTGACTGTAAGACCCGCTACTGTCTTACAATCCTCCACCAACCCGGACTTGGCCCCCGTGGTAGAGTATGGCTTAACTTACTTGCGATGTAGGAAGAGACCCGTGCCCCAGCAGTGGGGACATACAAGGGTTGATAATGAACACAATCACTTCACCTGGTCCCAAACTAGGATATCCTGTACTTTGATAACCAGGCAAGAACGTCACAAACATGAAAGTACACCAAGACTGTGCTCACTTGTACAAATATATAGGCCCAAAGTGGGAATCGAACTCACAAGCTCGGTCTTGGTAACCAAGCGCCTTAGCGGCTACGCCAACAAGACAGTCAAAAAGAGGAATAAATAAAATAATCAGTAAAACAATCTCAGCTTTTTTATTGCTCATAAATTTGTAACATAATTGACACATATTCTATAAATCCGCTGTGTTGAAGTTGAATTTTTATCTTCCTCGAGGAGGATCCTCTCCACTGTGGTGAAGTTAAAGTTTTATGTTCAACGAGCAGGTTCCTCTCCACTGCGGTGAGGTTGAAGTTTTATGTTCAACAAGCAGGTTCCTCTCCACTGCGGTGAAGTTGAAGTTTTATGTTCAATAAGCAGGTTCCTCTCTACTGCGGTGAAGTTGAAGTTTTATGTTCAACAAGCAGGTTCCTCTCCGCTGCAGTGAAGTTGAAGTTTTATGTCCAACGAGCAGGTTTCTCTGCACTGCGGTGAAGTTGAAGTTTTATGTTCAATAAGCAGGTTCCTCTCTACTGCGGTGAAGTTGAAGTTTTATGTTCAACAAGCAGGTTCCTCTCCGCTGCGGTGAAGTTGAAGTTTTATGTTCAATGAGCAGGTTCCTCTCTACTGCGGTGAAGTTGAAGTTTTATGTTCAACAAGCAGGTTCCTCTCCGCTGCGGTGAAGTTGAAGTTTTATGTTCAATGAGCAGGTTCCTCTCTACTGCGGTGAAGTTCAAGTTTTATGTTCAACAAGCAGGTTCCTCTCCGCTGCGGTGAAGTTGAAGTTTTATGTTCAATGAGCAGGTTCCTCTCTACTGCGGTGAAGTTCAAGTTTTATGTTCAACAAGCAGGTTCCTCTCCGCTGCGGTGAAGTTGAAGTTTTATGTCCAACGAGCAGGTACCTCTGCACTGCGGTGAAGTTGAAGTTTTATGTTCCATGAGCAGGTTCCTCTCCAACGCGATGAAGTTGAGTTTTTGTCTTCTACGAGGAGGACCCTCTCCACTGCAGTGAAGTTGACTTTTTATGTTCCACAAGGAGGATTCTTTCCACTATGGTGAAGTTCCTTGTTCTCATTTTTCACATCTTGTTTCAAAACAGCGATGTTCAAATTAAACCACACCGACTATGTACAGATATTATTAATTTAATAAACTTAAATAAATAGACAGACGTCAAGAGAATTATTCACAAAATTTATCGACATTTGTTACGTTCCGTTCTGTACTCAAAGCGAATAAATAAACAAGAAGCGTGGACGTTTTTCTTCCTTTAAATATACGGTTCATTACAAACTAATAACTAAATAAAGAAACTTTGAACATTTTATTTACGAATACATAAACATTATTTTAGTTTCCTCTGTATATTTGACATAATTTTCTAAGTTTCATCGTCACGTTTATGTAACATGCGTAAAACGGAATAAAAATCAACACTTGAATTTTTCTTGTCATAGAAAACAAACTTTGATCATAGACAATCTGATTGCAGTTCTGAATCTCTACTTAAGCAATGATTGGCTGATCTCTACTCAAGAACTGTTTGAAAATAAAGGGAGTGCTTGAGCATCGATTCAGCGCTCAAGTAATGATTGGGCGATCTGAGATCAATCTGTGCTTGAGCATCGTTCTGTAATACCGGCCTAAGAGCGTTTCAGTGAAATCGAGTTCTAGAGAGTACTTATAAATAAGCCCTTTAGGTATTAGTGGATAGAGCATTAGGGATCTAAAGACAAGCGGCGCGGGGCCAGCGGGCCGCGGCCGGCGGGGGCGACGACCCCGCATTGATCCCCGCGAACTGGGTCACCGGCGCTCCGGGTTCGACGCCGGTCGGGGCCTACACCTAAGCCCGGCTCCATATTCTGAGACGGGACAATTAAAAACTGGCAAGGGGCCGTAAAATATGCCTTGTATTGTTTTACTCTCATACTTTTACCATCGAGTTGAGGAGGTGTGTTAGAACGACGTTAAGGGCGCTCAAAGGGCCCTAATTGCTTAAGAAATCGGATCTGCTTGCGAAAAGAAGAAGAATCGATCCAGCGAGCTTTCACAAGGCATCTTGCGTTTGTGTCTCTGGGAATTAGTCATAGATCCTCATACGACGCCCGAGCGTAGACAGATGCATGATTTAATAATCCTGAGCAAATTAATTAATGGCCGAGCGATTTGTGAAGATTAACTTGAACGTATCGATTTTAAGGTTCCGAGACCCAACTCCCGAATGAAACTATCGGCCATTTTCTCCTTGTAGAACTAACGTAGGCTTCAATGCACGATCAAATAGGATGCTCCGAACTTATAACGAGTGCTGGAGTAAATTCAATTTGGATATTTTTCACGACAGCCTTGGCACTTTTAATTCTAAATTAATTTCTAATATCTAAAAATTCTTATCTTACGTGGTAACAACATCTATATTATCACCGTATTGTAATATTACATTTCTAGTTGTCTGCGTATATGTAAGTCTAAAAATGCTGTATATACCTTTAATTGGCATAATCGCTAGCCCTAAGTCACTTTTAGTATAAGTTTTATCATGTTTGCGTGCTTGCTGTTGGTGATAAGATGAATAAAATAAAAAATAAATAAAAAGAAATCTCTTAAAGTCATATCAATTCGTGGCAGTCCCAACGGCATCCTGGGGCTGTTAAATGACAGGGCAGATAGCCCGTTTTTGAAGCACCACTCCAAGGTGCATTTAAATTAATTTATTAAAAAAAAAACGTTATCTTATTGTATCTTACTAACATAGACTAAGCTCGTACTAACAACTCTATGGATTTGTTTATCCGAATTAAACGTATAATAATAATAATAAGGTAGATAGGTAACACTTTACTGTACATAAAGAAGGTTTTTTTTTAACCTAAGAGTACTGAATTGATAATTTAACTAAGTAAATACGTAAGTAACGTTCTGTCTCGCTCTTTGCTGAGAAATTCGATGAGACGGCACTACAGTTAAGTATTTACTTAGCGAAAATCCTAATTCAGAAACGGGCCCTCTGGCGTTTGAAGCCGTTCTTAACCGCTAGAGGATAAGGTAAATTGAATTTAAAACATCGTGTGCACTATGTTTGTGAAATCAAAAACATTCATTCCAAACAAAATTTACCATTCGAGCTTTTTTAATTTGTTCAAATTTGTTGTCTTGGTGTACTTTTTTTTAATTTGCTTTTTTCACGTCATATTGTTAAAACTTTTTCTTGCATTTTTTTCGGCCTAGCCCACAGGAAAAACGAGTCAAATCTTCGGAGCTAGCAAACTAAAAATTCGCAAATGTACGTAAGTTGGGGCACTAGGTTATTTGAAAAAAAAACATGGCTGAGAAAACACGGCGCTCGCGACCTCATAACTTCCGACAATGGCATCCGAAGAGATATTGCCGACCCGGCCAGACATATCTTGGTCGTGGCTTCAACTTTATGGCATACCTACTAGACGCAGTCGTGGGGTACAAATCGATATTAATTAGACTTTGGTAGCGGAAAGCATACAGAGACTACTACTTGATGAAAAAATCAACAGGCCCTGCTAAACTTTCCCGCAGTTCCTAGTAACACTAATAGTAGGTATATTTGTTTTCTGTTAACAGATGTCAATTGACCAAATTTCATTAAAAAGGTGACAGTAGCATTACTGTAATTTTTGCATGTAAATCGATATCTACTCTTTGTATGTCCCCACTGC
Source organism: Yponomeuta sedellus (assembly GCA_934045075.1). Taxonomy (NCBI): domain Eukaryota; kingdom Metazoa; phylum Arthropoda; class Insecta; order Lepidoptera; family Yponomeutidae; genus Yponomeuta; species Yponomeuta sedellus. Next base: position 336,587 of record OW203744.1, read on the forward strand.
TGGGGCACGGATCTCTTCCTATACCCTAGGAAAGTTAGGCCATACTCTACCACGGAGGCTAAGTCCGGGTTGGTGGGGGATTGTAAGACAGTAGATAGCGGGCCTTACTGTCAGAACTTATCAAGCCATCCATAAGGCCTCTGACACAGCTTAACGACTGCCATTACATGACAGCCGGCACAAAAGGATGCCTTGCACAGTAGCGCTGGGAAAAAATACCACTAGCGGCATTAACGACGGTCACCCATCCTGTACCTGACCGCGGCTGTTGTTGCTTAACTCAAATGGTGGATTCCAATAACTCTGTAGACTAGGCCACAAACGCTGCATAAATAAATGAATGAATCGAATTGTTAACACGAGATAGCAGGGCTTAGTGATCCCAATTAAATAGCCACACTCAGAATTTTTCTGTAAAATCAATCTAAAAATTAATGGTTTATAAAAACCTATTTAGATAGACAGAGAGTAATGTACGTATGTAATACAGAGTTCAAAATTAGACAAACACTACAGTAAAGAGGTTCGAAGTTTCACTAAGTCGCCCATTAGCTTAGTTGGGAGAGCGCTGGCACGGTTAGCTAGAGGTCGCGGGTTCAAGGCCCGGAATGGGTGGAATTTTTAGCCTCTAAATAGGATTTTAAAATTGTCCTTAGCACGGGTTAGTGCATTAAAAATAATACATTAATGGTTTATGTTTATAGTTTATGCTTATACACAAACGATCAATTGAATTTGATAGTGTTTGCGCCAAGTCTGTGTGATAGACGCGTAACTTGATCGTGTATGATCCCACCGAACCCTTGACAGCAAGACATGACGTCGTTATAAGCAGACATCTCCAATTGCACGATGTTTTCCTTCACCATTAGTGTGTGGTACTGAGAAGGAACGCTCGTGGCCTAAGCGAACCGAGTGATTGGAATCAATCATTTCGTTAAGCAACAACAGGCGCGGTCAGGTACAGGAATGGAATGGCACGGAAGCGCTCGGAAAAATGCCACTAGCGGTAGTCACGGGACGCTCACCGTGACTACCGCTAGTGGCATTTTTCCGAGCGCTTCCGTGCTTTGCAAGGCACGTTAAGCCGTTGGTGCCGGTTATCATATAATGGCAGTCGTTAAGCCATGTCAGAGGCCTTATGGGCGGCTTGATAACTTCTGTCAGTAAGGCCCGCCACTGTCTTACAATCCTCCACCAACCCGGACTTGGCCCCCGTGGTGGAGTATGGCAAACCTTCCTGCGAGGCAGGAAGAGACCCGTGCCCCAGCAGTGGGGATATACAAGGGTTGATAACGAACTGAGAAGGAAATCATGAGGAAACCCGTGTCTTGGTTGGCTCCGTAGGTATTGATAGTTTTTCCAGTAGGCTAGGCCGACAAAGTCAAGATGGTAAGCGTGCTGGGGAAGCCTGCACCATCTAATTAACAATGTCCCAGGCACTGCAGCGTCTGAGTGGTCCCTTCACCCCTCTAGTGTGAGTGAAGGTGCTACTGGACGCTCTATAATTAATTTTTAGTTTATTTGTTAGGTACGTTAAGCTAGAAACATGACAAAGCTTATAATAAATGTGACTTAAGGCTAGCGATTTTGACAATTAAAGGTACACGCAGCATTGTAGACTACTTGTATGAATACTAAGACATTTTAGAGAGTACTTTATATGGAAACAAATTAGAACTATGAAAGGTTGTTTGGAAGAGATCACTTTTAGTGATAAGGCCGCCGACTGTAGTTTTAGGTTAAGAAATATCCGTGTAATTTCCTTTTTATGTGCAATAAAGTGTTCTCTATTTAAATATAATATTCTAATATGGTGCTATTGTAGATTTTATTATTAACTAGCTGTTCCGGTGAACTTAGTGCAGCTAAAGTTTACGTATTATCTCCATATTTTCTTACCATTTAAACCTTCCCTGGAGTTCCACAAAAATAAAAAAAAACAAAAATCAGCCAAATAGGGCCAGCCGAACTCGGGTTTTAGTGAGACTAACGAACAGCAATCCATTTTTAAAAGACTTAGGTAAGAATATATAGATTTTGGAAATGAAAGTGCCAAGGCAGTCAAGCAAAATATCCAAGTTGAAATTTCTCCAGCACTCATTATAAGTTCGTTGGAGCGTCCTATTTAATGGTAATCATCTCGTTAGGTAGACGCAAAGGCCAAAGATTTCCTCAATTGCAACGGATCGTTTTAACAAGACACCTCGACACCTCCTAGGGACACAATACGAGTATCCATTATACTCAAGTGCTAGGTTGCTCTCTACAAGGGCTATATTATCCTTCATTCTCAGCCCAAAAAAACAAGAGAAGCGCCTTAGAAGGCACTCCTATGTGGCTGTCATTAACCACAGGCGAAGCCCCTTGACCTGGATTTTTTGGAGCTGTAAGCCGAGATATGTACCCTCCTCGCGGAAAATACCTTTGTGTTTATACAATCCTTTCGTCCATTTCGTATTTGTATATGTCACAGTCAACACTAGTTTTTACTGCTAAATTCAGTTAAAAGTAGTTTTGTCTGAAGCTTCCATTTGTCCATAGGTTGAACATGTAAGACCGAAACCAACTCGACATTGTTGGATGCATATCAGAATTTAACTTTATTTTTCAGTCTATACAGTTTTATTAGTCAAGTTCAGTTTGCTGTGTGATGTCAGCCTAGAGAATAGCACCAACCCAAATTTTTCCCGCGGGTGTCGTAAAAGGCGACTAAGGGACACAAACCGGGGGGTGGGCAGCAGCGCCCCCTTCAGTACAATTCCACCAAACTGCGATCCCCAACCCGCATGCCCAGCGTGGGGATTATGGGCATTACTCCCCAATGATGGCACAACCTTGCGCTATGGCGCTCATTAGGGGAGGGCTACGTCCAGCAGTGGACTAATATAGCCTGAAGAAGAAGAAAAAGAACAGTCAAAACTAGTTTTGACTATGACATGTACAAATACGAACCGATTGACCGTTTAAGACTTCTGTCCGTAACATTTATTCGTACAAATTAAAGAATTCTTCAACAAGATTTATGAAGACTTATATCAGTTACCGGAGCATCGGAGGTAACGCTTAAGAAATGTCTGTCTTCTTCATGTCATCTTCTGTCCGATTGGTAGAATAACCATCATCATCAACCCATTACGGCCCCACCGAGGGGCACGGGTCTCTTCCCTAAAGATGGTATAGGCCATATTCCACCACGAGAGCCAAGTCCGGATTGGTGGAGGCTTGCAATACTAGTGACTGGTCTTACTGTCTATTAAAAGGTATTTAGAGGACGATTTGAAAATTAAACATTACGTACATTAGCGAATTTGTAGTCGCAATACCACAGCTAACGGTGAAGGAAAACATCGTAAGGAAATCCGTGGCTTGGTGGGCGGCTCCGAACGTATTGACTAGTCTTTCCTGTGGGCTAGGCCAATTAAGCTGTCAGGATTGTATAGGTGCTGGGCAAGCCTACACCATCTATAAAAACATGTCCCAGGCACAATAGCGTTGGAGTGGTCCCTTCACCCATCTAGTGTGAGTGAGGTGTCTAGTGTTCACACATTCATGACTGCCTCTTTGGTCTCGGCGTTAAAGCGCTTGGGTGCCAAGAGGTACCCTAGGGTTCGATTCTCTCTGGGGGCTTCCGTACATACGTACAAGTGGCCTCGGTCTGGGTGTATTTTCATATTTGTGACTTCCTTGCCTGTTACCATAGTACAAGGTGTCCTAGTTTGGGACCAGGTCCAGTCATTTTGTTGTGCGGAAGTTATTAAGATGAGGAATCATTTCTGAGTTGAAAAGTCCGTTAATTCAGCATTTTTTTTAAAAAAAGAATGTGGAGTTTCTTTGATGGTTTCATTTGCACATGAAACGAACAACTTTGACGTTCATCAAGTAGACATTTTGTTGTTGTAATGAATAAACATAATGATTAATTTGCTTTGAAGTTTCATATGTTCTTAGCGGCTTTGATGATAAAATCCTCTTCCGGTCCTCACTTAAGTCAAGAATCGCCAAGCTCCTATAGAGCCTCCTTCAGAGTGCTTAGTGCGAGTTTTTAACTACTCGATCGCGTTAACGTAAACTCATATTTCTATGGCATCGAGGAAGCGCCACCTAGCGGCAAGTATGGAAATTAAAATTGCTGAGTGCGAGTTGTAATGGTTTACGTTGAGAAGTGAATACGTTTACCAGCCAAAACACGAATAAACGCGAGAGCAAGTTGTACTGTGACAGCGTTTTGCCAGCTCGAACGGTTAACTTACTCATACTCACTACTCAATGCTCGATTAACGTGGTAGTAAAGTTATTCGATTGGATCTGTCAAACTCGCACTAAGCACTCAGTTAATAATTGGAAAGGCATTCGAGGAATAGAATAACTCTACAACTCACCCCTCTTCCAAAGGAAATGATAGCAGTAGTACAAAAAGTGCTATTTCCGTAATAACCCGACTGCGGTGGATTTCAAAAGAAGGGTAATGTGATTGGCTCATATGTATGTATGTATGTATGTATGTATATATGTATGAAATGAAATGAAATGAAAAGGTTTTATTCAAAGTAGCACAGAAACTGCGGCTTAATGAACGTTACAATTCAAACTAGGTGTCCATTTCAAAATCTAGATCATTTAGGAGAAAAAATGGACAAAAAAACTCCTAACTTAGTCTTTTCAAAAGTCCTTAATTAACATAGTTTACATAATTATTTTAAACATATGTATGTATGTATGTATGTATGTATGTATGTATGTATGTATGCATGCATGCATGCATGCATGCATGTATGTATGTATGTATGTATGTATGTATGTATGTATGTATGTATGTATGTATGTATGTATGTATGTATGTATGTATGTATGTATGTATGTATGTATGTATGTATGTATGTATGTATGTATGTATGTATGTATGTATGTATGTATGTATGTATGTATGTATGTATGTATGTATGTATGTATGTATGTATGTATGTATGTATGTATGTATGTATGTATGTATGTATGTATGTATGTATGTATGTATGTATGTATGTTAATTTAATAAACTTAGTTAATTTAGTGAATAACTACGCTTTGCTATAATAAGGATATACTCAGCAAAATGTTGCGTGTGCAAACATCAACGCAGCGCTGATTTTCAGCACACCCCGAGTATTAAGTTTATAGTCGCACCTCCAGCGTTTGTTGAGATCAATAGTTAGGAATTTCAATACTCTGTCAAAGACCGGGTCTGAGCGTCTTAGGTTAGTATGGGCAGGAAGCACACGTGGACGGGTTTACGGGCATTTACAGGGCAAGCAAAAGCTCGCCCTTTATCAGCGCTTTCACAGGCCATTAGCTCTTTCAGGCGTTCCCGATCGGTCAATTCCCTTGCCTATATTCGAAGGACTACCTGGCCCTAGGAAAGCCGCATTTACATGATCTTAGTAGGCTTGCAGAGTGACGGACAATACGGCCCGAAGGCAGCGGCTTACATTTTACAGAATGTTAATTGTTTACGTTGAATTAAATTGATTTGATTGGACTCATCTTAGTAACTAAATACCGTAGGCTATAGGGGTATTATTATTATTATTATTTACATAATTTATTGCCTTAAACATAATTATACTTTAGTTTCTACCAGCTTAGTTAAGTTATGGAGAAAACATCAAGAAGTAGTGCAAATTAGAATATTAAATATATTTTCTGGAACAGGTTATGTTTTACACTATTTTTATTTTTAATGCACTAACCCGTGCTAAGGAACAAATTTAAAAAACCTATTTAGAGGCTAAACATTTCACCCATGCCGGGATTCGAACCCGCAACCTCTGGCCACGGATAGCCAGAGGTTGCGGGTTCGAATCCCGGCATGGGTGAAATTTTTAGCCTCTAAATAGGTTTTTAAATAGGTTATGTTTTTTTCCGTTGGTGGCGCTGGCTACCGTCGGATCCTGATTATGGACTTCAAAAATAAGTTTAGAGATTTTTTGTCCTGTTTTACATTAAAATTATCTACATTTTTAAATGGACACCAAGTATGACTTGTAACATTAATTAAGTAGCAGTTTCTGTACTACTTTGAATAAAACGTTTTTTATTTGAGTAATTGGTTTGGTAAACTTATTCAGACCTACATTTGTATGCACGCATCTTATTGCATTCTTTAGTTTATAGGAGTTTTGTTGCAAACGGTGCCAAAAATGAGCAAAAATGTACTGCTACGATGAATAGAACTGGAATTAAATATGTTTATCGTGAAACTTCGCCAATAAAAGTATAAACAAAAATGGTTTGGTCACAGCAAACCAGGAACACAGGAAACCATTCTTTTCACAACACTTCCACAGCTTCATAAAACTTGGTGAATTTTGATTTATTGTCAAGCTATCGAAAGCGTTCAGTCAAGTCAAGAGAGCCGAGGTAGAGCTGTGTAGACACACCTCCAAGCCCCATAATGGGTTGACCACACGTGTAGTCCTTATGTAGAGTTAAAATATGACATGAAACTGTACTCACGCGTCTCATTAAAATACCACGGACGGATAGCTCCTCACAGATCCGTCACTAGTAGAATGTCCTAGTCTGCGTTACCAGCCTTTTTACTTGCATTTTGGTGTTAGTTTAGATCTAATTTGAGGGATATGCAATGGTATGAAACTTGTTATGTAACTAACTATTTAAATGCCACTCTTGCCATAATTCAACAGTAAATTAAGATTTTATTTTCGCTGCCATATAGAAAAAACGTGCTCACTTTTTCATCAAAACTTCACCAAAAATTACTTTATGCGATTTAAAACAAGATCATCCGTCAAACTGTACTAAACTGTCTGGACTTACTTTTGAAGATTAAAAGTTGGCAACACGAAATTAAACGTTGAATCTCGTCAGTATGTGAAGTTTTATTATCGGCTTGGCGGTCTCTGTACTGTGTTATAATTTAGTTACATAAATTATTTATTTGCCACATAGAGAACGAAGTTATTTAAATGTAAAGCGGTATTAAGCTCGGCGGTGTGTTGGTAGCGGGGCGGTAGAATGCCGGCTTCAAATTCCGGAGGTTTTGGGGTTGACTACCTGCATGTACCATGACTTTGTTTTCTAAGTTTCTTACAATTAAAGTTTTCCTCATTATCGTGAGTAAATCGGAATATCTGAGGTGTTTACATACCTCAGTGCTTGAAATTGCCAATCCATGGTGGGTCACGCGTGGTAATTAATACTCTTTATGCAGTCATTTAAATATTACGTAGGTATATTATATTATTTCCTCTTCACATATATAATTGATATAATTGAAGACTTCTATGGCGCAGCGGTAGTGCATCTGCCTACCATGCGAAAGGTCCCGGGTTCAAACCCCGGCTGGGTACTAAAATAACCCAGGTCTTGGATGTTTACATGTTAGTGATGTCGCTGTTTCTGGTTCCCGCGACACCTCATCCTAGTGTGGGGCCAGAAACAATTTATGTGCCTGTATGTAAATGTTATTATTATATAATGTTAATTTCATTATTAGTATGTATCTATCTTTATTGCATAGAATAGTCACTTCAGTGCACCGTTTTAAAACAACTAAAAAGAGCTGGCTATAACACTGCAGTCTATATATCATAAATATATCTTTCTTTCTTCTTTCTTTCTATGTACGTTCCTCTGTAGGGCACAGGCCATCTTAAAGAGAGTGTTTGGGCTTTATAACCACGCATGCACACTGTGAATTGGCAATTTCTACTACTGAGGCTTGCGATATTTTCTTTCACCACTTATAGCTCACAGGTAAAACCGCTTTATCATTAATTTAGTGATAAAGCGGTCGCTATGTTTAGTGGACTAGACCTTCTGCCGCCACGCCGTCGCTGACAAACAATCAATTTTAATGGAGTTATCGCCGGAACGTTTGCGGCTTTCATGATGAATAAAGTTCGTCCCGTCTGTAAATATTGATCAATTAGTTCAACCGGAGGTGGCGGTGGCTAGGGTCGGCCATTGTGAAGCTGCAGAACAATAATCTCATTGTAATTAAGCAAGTACTAAATATTCCCTGAAGTCTCGCAGCCAGACAGCTCGTCGGGGCGACGAGGTTCTGTGAGATAATTACACGTTTCAACAGTTTCAATTCAATTACAAGGGCTTTTAATGTGTACACGACAGCCAAAGTAAAATATAAACATGACACAAACATCCGCCTGTATTCCGGAGAGGCGGACAGAGACTAGTGTCTGCCACTTGCCACGATCCTGACAGATTTCTTTTGCTTCTTGAACATTAATTAGTCGTTGCATGCACGCACGCCGGCGCCCGTTACTTTTTACTTTGCCCTTTGCTAATACGTCCACAATGCTGCTGTGTGGTGTTGGCCTAGAGAATAGCACCAACCCAATTCATCCCGCGGGTGTCGTAAAAGGCGACTAAGGGACACAAACCGGGGGGTGGGCAGCAGCGCCCCCTGCAGTACAATTCCACTGAACTGCGATCCCCAACCCGCATGCCCAGCGTGGGGATTATGGGCATTATCCCCTATGATAGCACAACGTGGCGCTGTTTAGGGGAGGGCTATGTCCAGCAGTGGACTAGTATAGCCTGAGGACGAATACATCCACATAGTGGACCAAAAGTGGACTGATATATAGCCTGAAGAAGAGAAGAAGAAGGTTTTGAATCCCGGCATGGGTGGAATTTTTAGCCTCTAAATAGGTTTTTAAAAACTATCCTTAGCACGGGTTAGTGCATTCAAAAAAAGAATTTACACCAGTATTATCATACGAACGTCGTAACGAATGTGAGACCACTGGAGTTTTGTTTTTCAATTTAATACGAACACTTTTTCTTATGAGTTGCTTCACAAAAAAATATATGTTAAGAAGTAGTACTTATAACTAATACATAACATTTTTGACTTTTCTCTTTTGTTGAAAAATGTCTCCATTACATAAGGTTGAACTCCATAAAGAACAACGTTCATAGTTTACAACGTTTCCCGACTTCTTGGAACACTGGAGAGCAACACGTAGCGATAACACTGAAATGATACTGTTAGGCCGTGGGCAGGCTGTCGATAATATTAGGGGTTAAAGTATGAAATTACCGTTTTATTGCAATAGGTTCTTTGAATTGACATAGAATCTTTATGGTTTGAGGTTTTCGAATGAAACTTGTTTCAAATGGTTTCTATGATGTTCTTTTTTAAAAAAATGTGAAACATTTGAATATCGACTTCAATTGTTTTTGTTATTCAATTTAGACAAGAAAGATGGATACGCGTTTCTTTCTGCAGATCAGTCAAATCATGATGAACATGAAATAAGAAAAATGGGTGCCCCATTTTTCTTATTTTTTTCTTTATTTTATTGATTTGACGTAAGTGAGTCAATATTGTGGGTAAGGTAACGTTAAACCATGCCGCTAATTCCTGGGTAGTTTAACTAGGATCGGCTTCCACTATCTCTCTTAATTCATCGTTATTCACCTGTGTGGGCGGTCTTCCTCGTGGCTCGTTCTTTGAGTCGAAATTTCCATCACGAAAGCGTTTAAACCAAAATCGCACAGTGCGTTCATTAGTAGACCCCTCTCCAAACGCAGCATTGATATTGCGGGCTGTTTCTGCCGCGTTAGTTCCGCGTCGGAACTCGTATTCAAAAATCACTCGAATTTTCGCAGTATCCATCTTTCTTGTCTAAATTGAATAACAAAAACCATTGATAGTCGATATGCAAATGTTTCACATTTTTAAAAAAAGAACATCATAGAAACCATTTGAAAAAAGTTTCATTCGAAAACCTCAAACCATGAAGATTCCATGTCAATTCAAAGAACCTATTTCAATAAAACGGCAATTTCATACTTTAACCCCTATTAGTACGTCATACGTTACCGAAACGAGACTAATTTAGGGTATTTTCTAAATATGTATTTTATCTTAATGTGACATAAAATATTTATTTAGAGCAAAGAAAAGGCAAATTCCAGACATTCACAGAAAGTTTCGTCAAAAAAAGTGGCTTAAATAAAACAAAGGATCTAAAATAATAAAAGAAATGTCTAAATGTGACACGATTACGATCAACTTAATGTCTATCCCGTTAACTCATTACTTCTCATTCGCCCCGTATTCACTTTCATTTATTTGACTACCTTCCAATCCACTCAGTCATCTAATGTTCTATTACGTTTTTCTTCATTTTCAATAGTTGCCAGTCCCAGACCTGGAACATCACAGTCAGTAAAAAAGAAGGACTGAATATTGCGTGAGATTTACGACAAATAACATTTGAAAGGCCTAACTATCTCATTCACATAAAAACTGTGGTAGAATCGCGTCCCGAGGAAACCTGAGTGAAATACGCTTGAAATTGCCAATCTGTGGTGGATTCCCTAGTAATTTACCCAGTACTCTCTCTCTGAGAGAAGGCTTGTGAGCTACAGTAGAACGAATATAGGCTGCTTTTTTATGTACCTCATAAACGTTCCAGGGCCACAGGTGTTTTCTCAGAGACAGAGTATGTGCTTAAATACGCCCCACTGTGTCCACTACGGCAGTTGCAAGCGCTGAGATATTTGAACATCTCAGATTCTAAGATTTTCTCACGATATAACATAACATTTACATACAGGCAAATACATTGCTTCTGGCCTCACACTAAGATACCCTGTGTCGTGGGAACCAGAAACAACGACATCAATAACATGTAAACATCCAAGACCTGGGGCTTTTTTTTGTCCTCGGCCGGGGTTCCTATTCCTATTCCTTATATTCTTACAAATTAGCGAGTGGTATTGCTACTGCTATTGTAGTGGTAGTAATAATAAATTTTATTTACTTTTATTTTTATTTATTGAAAGAAAATAAACAATTGTACAGTATAGTTTCAGGCCAGAACATTCTTGCGTGCATATGTTTGTAATTGTACAACCAATGGCATTTTCTGTAGATTTATACAAAGACAATAACACAAAAATAAAAAAATTACTACCTTATTCTTTTAACATCAATCAAGGATGAGATTAGTGGAGTACATCCAACAGCACATCAACCCCTACACCCTAAATTAGTCTCATCTTGGTATCGTATGACGGAAGGTCACCGGCTGCCGCCCACGCACTACGACTGTGTGCTGTTGCCATTAGTTACAGGAAGTCGTGTCCCTGCGCGGACGTGACCAAGACCGACACCGCTTATTTGCACGAGCCGTTTATTAATTCAATTATAGAGTTGGTCACGTAACTTTCGCTTATGAAATTATATGTACCGTAAATGAACCTTTCCCCTGACTCTTTGTTATACGGCACGCGTACCTAACGTATAACGTCACAAAAGCCTTTTAGAGACAGAAAAATACATTCATGTAACGCAAAAGACGTATTGAGCTTCAAGAGAAACATCGTCAGTCGTAACAAAGCTCATTAGAGACATAGCTCCAAAACTGACTTACTTAGTGGCCGATTTTGCGCATTCAGTTCAAGTTCATCCATATTTGTCGGGATACTGGTGACTTTCTGGTTGACTGAGCATCTCCAGGTGGTTTTAGGTCGATATCCATATTTATATTGATTTTGGTGTCTTTCTGCTGGACTGAGCGTATCCATGTGGTTTTAGGACGTAATCCATATAAAGATTAAAACGTTTCGTTATCAACCCTTGTATGTCCTCACTGCCAGGGCACGGGTCTCTTCCTGCATCGCAGGAAGGTTAGGCCATACTCCACCACGGGCGGCCAAGTCCGGGTTGGTGGAGGATTGTAAGACAGTGGCGGGCCTTACTGTCAGAAGTTATCAAGCCGCCCATAAGTCCTCTGACATGGCTTAACAACTGCCATTATATGACAGCCGGCACCAACGGCTTAACGTGCCTTGCGAAGCACGGAAGTGCTGGAAAAAAGAGTCCACTAGCGGAAGTCACGCGACGCTCACCCATCCTGTACCTGACCGCGCCTATTGATGCTTAACCAAGTGATTGATTATACTATTTTAATTTTAATGCACTAACCCGTGCTAAGGAACAAATTTAAAAACCTATTTAGAGGCTAAAAATTTCACCCATGCCGGGATTCGAACCCGCAACCTCTGGCTATCCGTGCCAGCGCTCTACCAATTGAGCCAATGGGCGACTCACGTGATTGATTCCAATCACTCGGTTCACCTAGGCCACGAGCGCTTTGTTTATTGCCATATAAAATATTACATCATGTAGGTACAGACACAAGGCGATGCCTATCCCGTGGGGGATGATATTTGTCCCGAGACTGATTGCCTCCTGCCAGACTGAGCGTCTGCAGGTGGTTTAGGACGTAACTCATATTTGTCCCGATTCTGGTGGCTTCCTGTTGGACTGAGCAAAGTAGGTACTCGGGACTGCCAGTGATGCAAATTACTTCAGCCAGATGTTGCTGCCTGTACGTAATACAGAGAGTATTCTAAAGAAGATCTCCAGGTGGTTTAAGTCGACATCTATATTTGTATCGATAATGCTGGCTTCCTGCTGGACTGAGCGTCTCGATGTGGTCTTAGGACTTAATCCATATTTGTCCCGAGACTGGTGGCTTCCTGCTGGGCTGAGCGTTTCTAGGCAGGTTTCGGACGTCATCCACTTTTTTCCGGTTGCCTCCTGCTGAACTGAAGCATCTCCAGGTGGTTTTAGGACGTAATCTTTGTTTGTCCCGATACCGGTGGCATCCTGCTGGTCTGAGCTTTATGACGCCCTGTCTTTCGCTTTCCAGTGGGGCACCATTTTAGAGCAATGAAATGAAATTTATTTGTCTCCCAAAAATCTGTTACAGGTATCCTTAAAATTACGGTATTTTATTATATTTGTAATAGTTAAGCAGCGGTCCCCACACTAGGCCGAGCCTGTCCTGTGGGGGCCACGGTTATAGCAATTATATGAATGATTATCCAATCTCCACATTGTAAGCCCTGTCCAACGCCACACTTGCACTTACTTGGCACCCCCTGCACGGCTATACAGCAGTTCCATGGCTGAAAAAGTTTCCTGCCATCTATCACACCGATACAAAGTGGACCTGTGAATAGAACCGCAATGTGGCGTGACTCAGCTGTTGTGGAGCCGTGGACTGTTTTGTGGAGCTGTATAAATGGGGCTACGGAGCGTTGCGGAGACTCCCCACAAACTAAGAGATATCTACATTCCCCTCGTGCACAATTACCACTCGTGAGGATTTGCAAGAGGCCTCGGAAACACCGACGCGACAGCAAGAAGTTACCACAATACCACTCCCACTTATATGTCGTCCCGCATCTCAGGAAGGTTAGGCCATACTCCACCACGGGGGCCAAGTCCGGGTTGACGGTGGATTATAACCAGGAGCGGGCCTTACTGTCGAAGTTATCAGACCGCCCATATGGTCTCTGACATGGCTTAACGACTACCATTACATGACAGCCGGCACCTGGAGTTTTTTTCCATTTTATTTCATTTCACCAACGGTTTAAAGTGCCATGTGAAGCACGCAAGCGCTCAGAAAAAATGCCACTAGCTGTAGTCACGGGTCGCTCATCCATCCTGCACCTGACCGCACCTATTGTTGCTTAACTTTAGTGATTGATTCCAATCACTCGGTTAGACAAGGCCACGAGCGCTTCTATTTGTAAACTTTGTGTAAAATTAGAGATCTAGACTGTTAACCCCACTCTGCATGTTATTGAATGTTTGTCATCTGATTCACGCACCAATAAAGTAAAATAAAACTCTCAAGGCGTTGGATATATTAAGACTAAGTAACGTCCAGTTATAAATCGATTTCGGTCTAATTTAGTGCCTACCCTGTTAACGGCAGAAGGTCAACCTAATACAATAAATTGGAACTTATCTCGCACCTTAGGGAATACAATGTATTTGTGGGATCACAGGCAAGTCGAATAAGCAGTCTTTATTACAGCGTCCGGATTCTGTTTTCCGGATAGTCCAAAGAGTACATCGAGCCGCAAGTAAAAGTTGTGGTGCGTACTCTTTTTCGATACTTACAAGCAGCGCCTGTATCTCGGACGGGTAAGCAGTGACAAGGGTTTGTTCAATCTTCTTCTTCTTCTTCAGGCTATATTATGTAGTCCACTGCTGGACATAGTCCTCCCCTAATGAGCGCCATAGCGCCCTGTCTTCAGCTAGCCGCATCCAGCATCTGCCTGTAGTTTTTCGCCTCTTCAATTTTAATCAATTTTTGTTATTAATAATCGCTCGTAGTCTAGTCAAATCGCGTGATTGGAATCAATCACTTGGGCTAAGTAACAATTTATGAGGACTTGAGAAAAGATGGTCAGAGTGGAGTTTTTATTCCCGCTGCATTTTTTCTCCACTACACTACGGGCCGAAAGCAGCGGCTTTCACTTTCATATTAAATTTTACTCTGACATTCAGCAAACAGAATGAAAATTCTTTCTTTAAGAAATAAATTGAATCGAATTAGGCGCGGTCAGGATTAGCTACCGTTCCGTGACTACCGCTAGTGGCATTTTTGCCGAGCGCCTCCGAGCTTCGCAAGATACGTTAAGCCATTGGTGCCAGCAGTCATGTAATGGCAGTCGTTAAGCCATGCCAGAGGCCTTATGGGCGGCTTGATAACTTCTGACAGTAAGGCCCGCCACTGTCTTACACTCTATCAACCAGGACTTGGCCCCCGTGGTGGAGTATGGCCTAACCTTCCTGCGATGCAGGAAGAGACTCTTGCTCCTGTGGAGACATTAAAGGTTGATATCGTATCGTAATCATAATTGTTATTTGGTTTTTGTTTTGGATTTTGTTTGTACATTAAATAAATTCACATCAGGCTTTGCCAGTTGCCTCGATTCCTACTGGTTTTTTTCCCTTCAACAGAATAGGCAGACGTTGCAGGCATAGCAACAGAATCCTTTGGTTACAGAACCTTAAAAACGCTCTATTTTATAATAAAGTGTATCAAGAAAATGTTCAAACAATGCCTTAGGCACTGCATCGTGCGAGTAATCTCTTCATTCATCTAGTATTAGTGAAGGACGCTATAAAAATCATCTCATTACGTTAAAACCAAAGTTTAGTATCAAGAAAACATGGTTTTAATAAATAAATAATAAATAAATATTCACGGACATATTACACAGATCTCGTTAGCCCTATACTATACTAAGATTAAATACAATAAATACATAGATAACATCCAAGACCCGAGACCAACTAGAAAAGTACGTTTCGTAGTTTGACCCGGCTGGGGATCGAACCCGAGACCTTCGGTTTTGCAGCCAGCGTGCCAAACCGCTGCGCCTCCGAGGCCGTCATGAATAAATATAGATGTTTGCAGCGAAGCCTTACAATTTGCCAATGTTATATAAAAGGACTCGCACAGTTCTATCAGAGATCTGCTTGGAACTGTACGGCAATTTCTTCGACGTTCCGGCATAACGCCTTAATGTATACCAACGGCCAGTGAGACACTAGACTCGCTACGTGAGCCAATATCCCGCTCTGGATTACGTATAGCACACAAAGCTACCAGCTGACAGTCTATACACACACATGCGCACAGAAAACTAAATACATACGAAAATGTACAAAGTAGCCGCAAGTAACTTGTTTTTAACGTATACGATGCGATTTTATTATATTATGTTGATTAATCACAATAATCTCTCCGGGCACTACCCACACTACTATCCACATAACCCAAGGTTAGATGAAAGAAAATAGTCATTAGTATTAAGCTCGCCTTTGTACAAATATGCTTATTGTGCAATAACAAAATTCTAATCCAAAAAACTACATTACATTTACATAAAAAAAAAACTCTTCTATTCTATTCTACATACACGCACATAGATTGCAGCTGACCCCACACTAGGATCGTGTAGGAGTCGTGAACTGTGACCTGACATCGCTTCCGTAGAGTTTGAATTTTCTACATATTGCACACAAACGAAGCAATGTGCTTAAAATGAATTTATGAACGTTATAAGTTAAACTAGATGCCCATTTCAAGATCTAAATAATTTTTGAGAAAAAATGGACATAAAAACTACAGCCTTAGTACAGCCTACAGCATTTCATCCGTTTAATTTTAATTAAATGAGTTTACATATTGTTATTGTTTAACAAAAAACTTATGCAATTGCCCAAGCTTTAATCCCACTAAATTGTTACTTAGATATATCTACGTAAAACGACTAGAGATTCTATTCGATAGATTTACGTTTGTAGTAAAGATTACTTTTTGTCTTTCCTAAAACTAGGTTTACTAAAACATTTAAAAGGCAAAGAAACCAGCAAAGCCTCCACTTATGTGTAAATCAGGACCGGAGGCATTAGTTAATCAATTATTGACACTTTCAGCTTAGTTCAACTTAAATCAGCCCTAAAGTTGGTAATAATGGGAGTAAATTACACTTTTTTAGTTTGATGAATCACAAAACTGAGAAAAAACAATAATATTCTCTCGGTACAATGAACGCTCTACCGGAAAAACTTTTCTTAAATTCGTTAAGCAAGCGAAACAAAACTGTGTTAGAAACATAATTATTTACATCTAAAGCATTATAGTATCTGTATGTTAACATTTCATAATTACCATCGATTTATTTATTACTAATAACTTTCATTTACGATAGCTCTAACTAGAACTTTCTTTGTCCCCAGGTAAGTCTACGCTGGCGTTCGCTGTGAGCAAGATCCGCCACGAACTAAATCCTAGTACACAGTACTAACAAAAGTGTAACTGGTAACACTGACGCTGTTCACAGAGCAGCCTATTGAATTTAATTTATTTCTTCTTCTTTCTGTGCTTCTGTATTTATGGAGGTTGACTGTCAGCTGCGCATACTCTTCCTCGTTTCCTGGCAAGCCAAACCGATCTTCGACGCTGGCTGAACCCGTCCATTGACTAATTTTCTGAGTCAAAACTTCCTTGTTCTCCCAACAACTCAGTCGTGTCTTCATAAATGTCATAATTTTGCATGATATATCAAATTTTATAGTGGGTAAATTCGTAATAATAGTTGCATCAGCCACTATGTCATGGAAGAATTGTGGGTATGTTCACATTAAATTGACAAGCAGAAACATACTAAAAATATTGAAGGGTAGTTTTAAAAAAGAAAAGGGGAACCGAGTGGGGTTTGAAAGTGGCTTCACGGGGAGCTTTTGCGTTCCCAAATACGTTGCTGATCGGATCTCCTGAACAAACTTCATATTATAGCACGTAAGTTTATAATAACTTAGAAAGACAGGTGCTTCAGAACGTCATCAGACGGGGTTCACTTGCCCTAGTAGACGTCAACGTGATATATGTGCCATCAATCATCATCTAACGAGTGACGTCGCATGCTGTGATGAGTGTAGACGGGCTCAAGGCAAGAGATTTTACGCTTTTGTTTAACTACTTTTAGATACGCTTATAATTGAAGTATTTTTAATAACACGGTGCTTTTTCGAGTTTGGTTCAAACACTTAAGCTTATGTAAGGACTTGAGCTACGTTACCGTTATTAACATCGAGCAAAAAATCACCTTTATGAGAGCGCCACTTAAATATTTATTTTATTCAATTATCAGCCTTTATTTCTAAAACGGCAATAGAAATACTTACATTATTTGTGTAAATTTCACCTGTCTAGCTATCACGGTTCATGAGATGCAGCCTGGTAACAGAAAGGCAGACAGACAGTGGAGTTTTATTAATGAAGAGTTGGTTGTTGGTTGAGTACATTGTGTAGGTTTATATCATACAAACATCGCACGAAGATTAGGTCTTACATATTCCACTGCAAGGGCCAAGTCCGGGTTGGTGGAGGAGTATAAGACAGTGGCGGCCCTTACCGTCAGAAGTAAAACTAACGTGGCTTAACAACTGCCATTATATGACAGCCAGCATCAGCGTGTTTCTTGAAGCACGGAAGCGCTCGGAAAAAAAACCACTAGCGGTAGTCACAGGATGGTCAACTATCCAGCACCTGACCGCGCATGTTGTTGCTTTACCTTAGTGATTGACTCCAATCACTCGGTTCCAAGGCCACGAGCGCTATGGCCTTCGGTCTTCGGCCAAGTGCGGGTTGTTGGAGGATATGAATTCAACAAATATTCCATCACGGATCGGCCCGCTGCCGCTTGTGCCTTAGCCAACGCCGCCGGCGGCAGCGGCGGGCCCGTTCCGTCGGCTTAGTTGACATATCGCGAGACAACCGACTTAACGTCTAGACGCAAGTCGAGGAGGTGCCTTCAACTCCATAAGTACTCTATCGTAGCCTTTTGTTCACGGGTCGTACGTGGTAATATGCCGCCACTAGTAAAAACAAAACTTGTTTCATTGTATATTGGAAAACTAACACCTTATTTTAGAGGCATATTTACGAAATTGAGGCGAATTAGATTTAAAGCAGTTGTTCACAGCTAGTCAGAACAAAATGTGGAATTATCGTAATGGAATTAACATATTCAATTTTTAGTGTTTTAAGTGTTATTTTTTATTTCTTAATAATCCCTTTGTTTTGTAATAATCCCTTTATAGGGCTAGAAACCATGGTACAGGATCTACCTAGATTGGTTTCTAACGTTACTTAATATACTTGCCATATTTTACTTACGTATACGTACTATACTTAGTCAACCTGTAAATTAGCATAACTTTACTCGTATATAGATGTACGTATATAGACTTCAAAAAATATTGTTATAATAAACTTTTGGTTTTCTTGTCACGAGCAATATTAGTCTTTGTATCGGCACACCGTTCGACGAAGGTTTACAGGAGAGAAAAATCCAGACACAAACGTTTTATTTTAAGTTACATCACTTAAACGTAAGTATTTTTTTATTTAAGTGACTATTGTTGTTCACACAATTAGAAATAGAGATAGATAGAGAACACTTTACTGTACATAAGAAAGGAACTTACATAGATATTTCTTAACCTAAGAGTGCAGATGGCGGCCTCATCACTAAAAGTGATCTCTTCTAGACAACCTTTGGATGGACTGGAGCAATATATTGGAGAAGGAAGTAGATGTACAAATAAATCAAAATATTTTAGATACATATGAATAAAACATGCTTAAAGCTTAAGAAAATTATTAAACTAACTGTAAATAGATACATACAAATAATATAGGTACATAATAGAAAGTGATATAAAATATATATGTTATATAGATAGATAGATGGATGGATGGATGGATGGATGGATGGATGAATGGATGGATGGATGGATGGATGGATGGATGGATGGATGGATGGATGGATGGATGGATGGATGGATGGATGGATGGATGGATGGATGGATGGATGGATGGATGGATGGATGGATGGATGGATGGATGGATGGATGGATGGATGGATGGATGGATGGATGGATGGATGGATGGATGGATGGATGGATGGATGGATGGATGGATGGATGGATGGATGGATGGATGGATGGATGGATGGATGGATGGATGGACGGACGGACGGACGGACGGACGGACGGACGGACGGACGGACGGACGGACGGACAGATAGATAGATAAACCATTTATTTACATATTCACACACACATAACACGTACATAACATAAAGAATAAAATAAAAAGATGAAAGCAACAAAACAGACACAGAAAGCAAAAACATACATTTTTGCCATACCAGGTATGGCAAGTGCCAGAAATACAGTCAATTAGTTACGTGGGTGTGGCAGATGCAAATGGGCTCCGGCTCAGCATGTGCTGGAAATACTCCAGCGCTGGTATTATGCCGGTACCCAGAGAAGACGGCGTGCTCAACTCGGAGAGGAAAAAAGAGCCAAACTGAGGTATAGGTAACATTAAACTTAGATAATTATATAAAGTGTAAATTGAATATAATGCGTTACTTGAATAGCTGTGCGTAAATAATATTTAACAATCCTGAACTTCACGTACACGAAGCCGCAAGTTGTAAATTAATGAAAATAAAATAATAACGAGTAATTACGCAAATGTCGTGAAATAAATTAATTATGTGATGTCATATAGCGAAAATAAAAATTATTATTATTAGTATTAGTGGCCTTGTTAAAAATTCATAATTTTAATATAATAGTAATAATAAATAGACATGTCCATAGAATCAAAAATCCACCAAAAATTAAAGTAACGAATGACAAAATAATATAAAATTTATTTACACCGAAAGCAATTTCTGCCGGTCCAGCAGAAGCTTCCTAAGTTGTAACCTAAAGGTAGCCCTAGATTTTATTTGCCGGAGAGGAGGAGGTATGTCGTTTCAGCACTTCGTTTGCCTTATATAAATACATAAATTTATAGGCTTAACAATATATGTACAGGACATAAATAAAAGGGACATCCCAGACGGACTTACATCGACCAAATAGGGGATGTATTAGCGAAGGGAAAGATAAAAAGTACCCGGAACCGGCGTGCGTGCATGCAACGACTTATGAACGTAGATGAAGCGAAGGTGATCTGTCAGGATCGTGGCAAGTGGCAGTCCCTAGTCTCTGCCTACCCCTTTTGAGATACAGGCGTGAGGTTATGTATGTATGTATAAATAAAATACTTACAATAGCAGGACAGTACTACAAATAACAGCAAAAGTTTCACATAACACTAGCGAGATAGTAATAATTTACCATAGTTTTAAAAACGGGTAGGGACTTGGCTCTCCGTACTTCCACTGGCAAACTAATCCAGAGACTGACTGTTTGCACGCTGAAAAAGCAGCTGTAGACGGTGGTGCGATGAGAAGGGATTTTTAGGAGAAGGCTTTGGGAGGAGCGAAGAGTAAGGATATGAGAAGAGTGAAGGAACTCAAAGCGCTCTTTCAAGTAGGAAAGAGTAGCTGGATTAAACAGTATGCAATAGAGAAGAGTGCGAATTATATTAAGACGGGAATATATATTTCAACAGAAAATAAACGTAAACTTAATAAGCGTAAACTTCAAAAAGAAATAGCGACGCGCCTCATCGACTCATCGGGCGACCCAAGTGCTGGTAGCTACCTCGGCCAGCGCATCAGCCTGGCCATTCAGAGAGGGAATGCTGCCTGTGTCTTGGGAACTCTCCCCATTGGCAGCGGTGTAGACTTTTTTATTTAAACCTCTCTTTTCTTTTTGTTGTAAATATGTAAATCTTTTTAAGTATTAATGCTGTATATAGGAAAATTTATTATTTCATTTAGTTTTACAAAAGTAATAACTCACTGTATATATCTTATACAAGAAATAAGTATATTATCTTTATAATAAAAGAAATAAGTAGGTATATTATCTTTTACGTAAATGGTAAATTAATATTTAAAAACCTATTTAGAGGCTCAAAATTTTCACACATGCCGGGATTGGTAGAGCGCTGGCACGGATAGCCAGCGGTTGCGGGTTCGAATCCCGGCATGGGTGAAAATTTTTAGCCTCTAAATAGGTTTTTAAATTTGTCCTTAGCACGGGTTAGTGCATTAAAAATAAAAATAGTATAAATTAATATTTATGTAATAAATGTATAACTAACAGAAAATGTAATATCGTAAATAATTCGGTGACATGATCGAATTGACTCTCAAACCCTTAACTAGAGATTAAAAAACATGAAACAGCAAGGTTGTTAATAAAATCTATAAAAACGAATATATAGATCAATTGCATTAAAATAAATTAAGGTCTCAAGGCATGACATACTCAGTACATATTTTCAATCAATGTGAACAATGCGGGAACAGCTATCTTGTCAATATCTTCATTATACGAATAAAAGCCTGTTTGTAAGCCGGACACGTAATTTCTTTTCGAATGTGGGTATGCTTGGGACGCCAGTTATTTCTTGTAGGATGCAGGATTATACAGGTTGTTAAATACTTACACTCGACCTGCAAGCAACCTATTTTGAATATGAAAAAACACAGTTCCAGATTTCAGATAATTAACTCTGTTAATTGAGGACCTAAATTAAAAAGTGATATTCGTATTATTTATGTTCGGTTTTTTTTTCAAAATGATTTAGATTTTGAAATGAACACCTAGATAAACTTGTAACGTTTATGTGCTACTTTAAACAAAACATTTTCACTTGGTTTAAACTACTTTATCCCTAAAACATTGCTGGAAAATGATTAAAACGTAATTATTATTATAGCTGACAATACATAGCTTAACGTGATGATAAATAATATCATCGTCAACCCATTATGTCCGCAACGAGGGGCACGGGTCTCTTCCCTGAGGAAGGTAGAGGCGATACTCCACCACGGGGTCAAAGCGGATTGTGGAGGCACGTTAAGCAGTTGGTGCCGGGTGCCGTCGATAGATGGCAGTCGTTAAGCCGAGTCAGAGGCATTAGGGCGTCTTGAAAACTTCTGACAGTAACACCAGCCACTAGTCTTGCAATAAACAATACAATAATTCATAGCCTACTTTAAGTCCAATAGTCGCGTCTCTCGCTTTTTTAGAACAGTGACGTAGTAGACCCTCAAAAGCGTGTTTTTTTTTCAACATTGTGACATCGATATCATCAAATGTCACTGGCGGAAAATTCTAGAGGCCCTTCACCACATAGGTGAGGTCATCGTCCAAGTCAGTCCCCTTGAATGCTCGGAGAATGACCTGAAAGCAGTTTTTACCGTTACCGTCTTTTCTCTGCTGCAAAAGGCTCTTGATCTCAGACTCGCCTCCAGGGTGACCTTGTCCATTATGACCATCGTATTCTACACGATTGCGACAATCGCATACCACGTGGTATCAACTTGCTTGCTCTTCAACTGTGCCATGTTGGCAGTGTGCGAATCCAGGTCACTGTGTCGCGGTATATCGGCAATTAGGCATCGGTGCAGGCGCTACTAGGTCGCGACCAACAGACTCGCTGTCAAGAATGCAACTGAAATAATTATAATAAATGATTTTGCAATAAATAGCGTGATCTTAAACCTCAATATCTCCTAAGCCGTAGTTTTGCCATGCTCCCTAAAAAAATATGGTAATGATGCAGAAAATACTTGAGTTCCGTAAAGAGCGTCCGGTACTTTAACATCCTGCATACCGCGGGATCTCTAACTTTGATAGTTTTGGTGGTCTGTTTGTGAGTACAAATTCTATTAGCGTGAAGGTTGCCACGGTCATTGTCGATTGCAGTCACCTAGTTCAGAGTGTTGTGCCAACATTTCCGACACATACGTAAAATCAATACGGGTCTAGCGACCATGATTTGGCAGGAGTATCACGTACCTACCTGAAGGGACAGTCCGGGATAGTAAATTGAAACGGAGTTAATGCGATGTCACGACGATGACGTCACAAGGTTCTGCAGGCTCTCATCTCGCCTTGACAAGGGACTGATTAGGTGTCTAGAGGGCAGAATTGAGCGTCGTTTCCTTTCCGTGATCATTTGTAAGTCTTGTCGACGTTTGGGGCCGATGGATCGCTTCCCGCCCTTTGTGGCTGCTTTCTGCGAGTTTGGTCGGGTGATTCCGTAATCTGTTTTTTGCAAGGAGACTACAATTGGCGCTCGTTGAAAAGTCAAAGTCTAGTAGCGCAGAAAGTGCGATTTAACGACTCATTGAACGTTGATATGTTCACTTGCAAGAACTTCTTTTTACTCGAGTGAGGATCGAGCCGGTGTTTTACGTTCTTACTTGTAAGTAAAGAAAATCTATCCCGAATCTCCTGGGCCATCTTTTTTTGTATGTCTCTTTCGCACCTGTGCGATAACTCTATGCAGTTTATGGCACGAAGATTTTGTTTCGTTTTTAAAGTATAAAATGCATGCGTCTTTCTGTCGATCTAGTTGCTTTACAATAAATTCCCTTGTACCCATTATGGTTGCGAGTGTAGGAGAGAGTAAATAAATAGTCCGACTTACTCAGTTCAGTATTTACTCGTAAACACCACTTAACTAAATTTACAGAAGGCACGTAAGGAAGTTCACAGGTAGGTACACTAAATATAAGCACAAAGCACAGGCGAAATTCAGATAGAAGCAGAAGAACTGTAGCAGTATATAAGAACCAGCACAGCGTCAATTTATCAGTAAAAGCGTACAGCGTCGAGATAGTATCGCGTAGGCAAGTGGCATGCGCTTCGCGTCATAGAGTGATCTCGACTGGCTGCGCGGTGCGCGGCCGCAGACCGGCTGTTCTGGCGTAAAACCAGTATTGTCTAGTGCTGGGACGATGATCGATCGATAGGAAGTTTTTCGACATCGACAAACTAGTACTACGCTGTGTTACATTAATATGGATAAACTAATTAGAACTACATAATATATTAATAGGGATGTACATAATTATATATAGTTATATGTAAATATTTATAATAGAAATGTAAGTTAATTTTAAGTTTTTATATTATTTGTAAATAGATATTAATATATTTATGTGCATTTTAGTGTAGGTTATGTACGTGTAAGTATTTTTGACACAAAGTAGCCTACACCCATGAACGGTGCCGTAAATAGTCTGTTCTGCACCCTGCGTGAGTTTACTGCGTCCTTGTTTTTTATAGGTATAGGTAATCAAATAATGAGTCCTGTTCTAGGTACATGCCTACTTTATTTGATTCAGAGTGATAAAATAAAGCACAAAGAACTTGGTGTTGGTGGACCAATTATCTCTAAAACTCAAACGCATGTTCATAAGTGTAAATGCCCACCCTGATGCTTAAGATTTAATTTTTGGGGCCATTATGGTCTTCATGTATGTCCCACTGCAGGACACAGCCTTCTCTCAGAGAGAGTATGGATTGGCAATTTCAAGCGCTGAGGTATGTGTACACCTCCGACTTTCAGGTTTCCTCACGATGTTTGTGACATAAATGTACTAAAAACAATAATGGACTGAACCACCATGACGGAGTATTTAGTATTTGTACATTATCTTTTGTGCAATAGCGAATTAATTACAATGCTACCAGAGCATCCGCTGAGCCCACGAAAAGTCCCAGTTCGGGGCTGTAATCAATCAGTTTAAAGGATGTTTCGCTAAATATTTTCCCCAACAGCCGGCCGTCCCCCGGGGCGTGTCCGCTCAACCGCGTACGCTTTCAACTACCTCTCTAAGCATATAGGCTGAATGTGGTGAAAACACACGAAAGCACGGCCTGGAGAAAGTTTTATGAAATAACTATTCGTAGCGCACGCCATAAGGAGTGTCGGTGGACCGCTACTATACATTAAATTACTATACATTGACTTCATGTCATTATTTGCAATTTCTCCCTTTATTCTTTTTCTTCTACTGTTGGTCCCAATAAATGCATTTTTTCTTTACTTTAAAGACTGCGTGAGCGTGTCGCTTTCGGGATTGATCACCATCAACCCTTTGTGTGTCCCCACTGCTGGGGCACGGGTATCTTTCCGCATCGCAGGAAGGTTAGGCCATAATCCAC
Source organism: Yponomeuta sedellus (assembly GCA_934045075.1). Classification (NCBI taxonomy): domain Eukaryota; kingdom Metazoa; phylum Arthropoda; class Insecta; order Lepidoptera; family Yponomeutidae; genus Yponomeuta; species Yponomeuta sedellus. Next base: position 361,881 of record OW203744.1, read on the forward strand.
CACAGAGGCCAAGTCCGCTTTGGTGGAGGATTGTAAGACACTTTCAATAATATCTGACAGTAAGGCCCGCCCTTACACATGTTGCTAAACTGGACCCTGGATGTTATTGAACTGGAATTTTATTTCACTTTTTTGATGTTTCGCTTGCTACTAAAGAGAGTTTTAGTGATTGTTTACACATATGTTTAAACAAACTAAAATTTCATACAAAAATTATATGTGAAAATTTATTTAGTAACTAAAAGTAATAATTATGCAATTCAAAGTTGAATTGCATAATTATTACTTTGATGCGACGCTTAATTTTATGTAATGTAAATGCACCGATTGCTGTTAGTTCGGCGCCAGGCTATACTAGTCCACTACTGGACATAGCCTTCCCCTAAAGAGCGCCATGTTGTGCTATCATAGGGGTTAATGCCCATAATCCCCACTCTGGGCATGCGGGTTGGGGATCGCGTCGTTTGTAAGATATACTGAGGAATTCTATTTTAGAACGAAATCTTAAATTAGCGCCTCATAAAGGATTTATTAACTTTTGTAAGTCTAGATAGTGGATTATCCTGTCAGTCAGTCTAACCCACAATCATTCCCACAGCCTCCTAAAGGCTTTGCTCTCGATATTTTTAACTGAGGCTTAACATTGTCAGGTCTGACGTTGCAATTTAGCTTACTGCTTACTGGATAAAGTTGAACGAAGCTGACCTTCTCATTACTATCAGTTTGTGAACCTAATCCCGCTTTTGATGAAAACCTGGTGACCTGTAGTGCCATAGCCTCAGTTAAATGGTCAACGACCAGTCTGCTCATATGTTAAGTCTGCACAAGAAGTTATCGGATAGAAAACGATGGGGCAGCGAGTTGTGAAATGAAAAGTGTTTTCGCTTCGTCTGCTTTTTATTAAGTTTTTCATGTTTGAAAGGTTCAATTAAAATGCTCCCTTTACATCCCCAAAACCTCTTAAAATGTGGGTTGTGTACTTATATACTTATAGGATTTTAAAGGTTAGTAAATGTTATTCAAATCAGGGGGTGTACAGCAGCGCCCCCCGCAGTACAATTCCACCAAACTGCAATCCCCAACCCGCATGCCCAGCGTGGGGATTATGGGCACTACCCCCCAATGATGGTACAACCTTGCGCTATGGCGCTCCTTAGGGGAGGGCTATGTCCAGCAGTGGACTAATATAGCCTGAAGAAGAAGAAGAAATGTTATTTGAAGACATAAAGGTTGATGTGACGATGGATATGGGTGAAAGGGCCAGTAAGGGACGTCCCAGTCGGACATACTTCGACCAAAGAGGGGATGTATTAGCAAAGGGGGAAATAAAAAGTACTCGGAACAGGCGTGCCATTCAATGACTTATGAACGTCGATGAAGCAAAGGTGATCTGTCAGGATCGTGGCAAGTGGCAGTCACTGGTCTCTGCCTACCCCTCTAGGATACAGGCGTGAGGTTATGTTATGTGGTGTGCTGCTTGCACACGCGGATCTACCCATATCTTCTCCGTCGAAATAATTGTTGGTGTTTATTTAATTACCGTTCCGAAGACGTTAATTCAATGGCTTGTTTAATCGATAACTCAATAGCGCCCCGCTCGGCGCATCTTCAGAAACACTCGGAATTCAATAGGCTTTGGGCGAATCGGATCGGGCTTCTCAAGTATAATGGTACCACTAGGATGATTGATTTGAACAACAATTATTGTTATAATTGTTCAACAACGTAATTCAGGTGAAACTACACAATTATAAATTTGCGAGGCTTATATGCACGCTCGTGGCCTAGGCGAACCGAGTGATTGGAACCAATCACATGAGTTAAGCAACAACAGGCGCAGCCAGGTGCAAGATGGGTGACCGTCCCGTGACTACCGCTAATGGCATATTTCGAGCGCTTCCGTGCTTCGCAAGGCACGTTAAGCCGTTGGTGCCGGCTGTCATGCAATGGCAGTCGTTAAGCAATGTCAGAGGCGGCTTGATAACTTCTGACAGTAATGCCCGCCACTGTCTTACAATCCTCCACCAACCCGGACTTGGCCCCCGTGGTGGAGTATGATCTAATCTTCCTGCGATTCAGGAAGAGACCCGTGACCCAGCAGTGGGGACATACAAGGGTTGATAACGAGGCTTATATAATGATAAGAACTTCCACACAACCCAATCACTTGACCGGTCCTAAACTGGGATACCCTGTGCTATGGTAACCAGGCAAGGACGTCACAGACATAAAAATGCACCCAGACTGAGGCCACTTGCACAAATGTACTGCGGCCCCCAGTGGGAATCGAACAAACGACCTGTGTCTTGGTAGCAAACGCCTTCACGCCTAGACCAACGAGGCAGTCCCAGACTGAGGCCACTTGCACAAATGTACTGCGGCCCCCAGTGGGAATCGAACAAACGACCTGTGTCTTGGTAGCAAACGCCTTCACGCTTATACTTAGAATTCAGACAAACATGCAGCCAGTGCGTTTGCGTCTATAAACGTATACTAATCCACTCCGATGATTCACGCTATAAAGAGATACTGCAGGTTGATTTGTTAGGTAATAACTATAATTTGAGTAAATAATCAACAAGGAATTAAATAACAACTTTTCAAGCTGCTAGCTTGTATCGTGACAGCTTCTTGAATGGCCGCCAACCTACGTCGGTGTTGCCACCGCTTTATTAAAACATTGCTTTTTACAATTCAACTATGGAATTTCTTATTTACGTACATTAAATCAACGTTATAATTAATTAATAATAGTAAATAAAAACATTGATATTATTCGACAAAATAGAAAAATATGATTAGCTTGATTACAATGCTAACACGTCAGATACGGACGGTACGGAGTGACTAAACATTTTGTTTCGTTATCTTTGCTTTTTGCTGTAGTTTAGATGTAATTTTAAAATGTTATCCACTTAATCTCTTGACGACGAATTATTTATACTATTTTTTTATTTTTAATGCACTAACCCGTGCTAAGGACCATTTTAAAACTGTACGTAATACAGAGAATAGTGTAAAGAGGTTCGAAATTTCACTGATGCCGTGAGTCGCCCATTAGCTCAGTTGGATAGAGCGCTGGCACGGATAGCCAGAGGTCGCGGGTTCGAATCCCGGCATGGGTGGAATTTTCAGCCTCTAAATAGGTTTTTAAGACGAATTATTTTTTTAATGTTTGTATGAATTTCATAGTTAATTTAATTTCAATGTCAAAAGAATTTTGACATTGAAATTAAATTAACTGGCTCTTATCATACAGGCTTTAGCTTAGTATAAGGGCCAGCAAACACCATTGTACATTTCTTTCTATTACTGATCAAGGCTTGTTTACTTATATTAATGATGTACCTACTGTTAACAACTAAGAAAATTATGAGCATGCAATTATAATTTAATAGATTAATAGTTTAAGTGATGTACAAACCCACATTATGCTTTGAACAATAAACAAATTTTTAATTTAATTTAAAAAAAAAAATTACTTTAAGAATAACAATACGAGTAAGAGTAAGAACGAGAACAAGAATAAGAATATTTAAAAACAAAATGATTGCTTAATGGACGTCAAAGCTGTTAGTTTCACAATTAATAAAAAGATTATGTGGAGGTGAAACTAACCAACAAACTCCACATGTAATCTTTTCAAAGCATATTTTAACCTAATTAACAGAGTTTTCTACCTAATGTTACATACACTATACTTAATCGTCCCCGTTAACATTATTTTAACACCAGACATTTTGGTTCTCCAAATAAAATTTATTTCTTTTAAAAACCTATTTAGAGGCTAAAAATTTCACCCATGCCGGGATTCGAACCCGCAACCTCTGGCTATCCGTACCAGCGCTCTACCAATTGAGCCAATGGGCGACTCACGGCATCAGTGAAATTTCGAACCTCTATTTCGTACGGATAGCCAGAGGTTGCGGGTTCGAATCCCGGCATGGGTGAAATTTTTAGCCTCTAAATAGGTTTTTAAATTTGTTCCTTAGCACGGGTTAGTGCATTAAAAATAAAAATTGTGTAATCATGTGGGTACAGTGATATCGTTCCGATGTTAAACCTAACTGCAAAGTAGGTAGTCGGGGCTGTAAGTAATGCAATTTGCTTAAGTCAGATGTCGCTGCCTGTACGTAATACAGAGAATATTGTAAAGAGGTTCGAAATTTCACTGATGCCGTGAGTCGCCCATTGGCTCAATTGGTAGAGCGCTGGTACGGATAGCCAGAGGTTGCGGGTTCGAATCCCGGCATGGGTGAAATTTTTAGCCTCTAAATAGGTTTTTAAATTTGTTCCTTAGCACGGGTTAGTGCATTAAAAATAAAAATAGTGTAAAATTTATTTCTGTAAATCACACTAATATTACAAAGGCGAAAGTTTGTGAGTGTGTATGTTTGTGAGTGTGTATGTTTGTTACTTCTTCACGTCTAAACGGCTGGAGCTATTTTAATTAAATTTGGTAAGGTCTTAGCCGACACCCTGGATTAGCACATAGGCTACGTTTTACTGCGGGAAAACATCTTATTCCCATGGGAAAATAGATAAACCGCGGGGCACAGCTAGTTACTGTATAAACCAGCGCTGTCCGGGGCTGACCCGGGTCAGCACCAGCTAAGTTTTGCCCTATTTTATAACACCTTAACCTAGGTAAATTTAACTTTAACTTCAATTACTAATAATCAATATTGGTAAATAGTAAACTAATCGTTAATGCTTTCTAAAAGACGCCTGTCACCTCAGTCATCCAAGACCACGGCACCTGAAAAAGTGCCGAAACGTCGGAAAATTGTAAAAATGTAATAAACGAGCATAAATCCGTATAAAAACAGTTTTAATTATGTCTAGTGCTCGTGTTAACCTTAGAAAATACTATACCTTAACCTAGGCTTAAGTCTTATTTTGTTTTAAGTTGTTTTTTTATGAGGCAATGAATATTTTTTTATCGTATCTTATAAGATACGATAAAAAAATATTCATTGCCTCTTAAAAAAACAACTTAAAACAAAATAATAAGAAGAGGATTTGTAAAAATGATTAACTGTATGTGCGTTCCGGTGAAGGCGAATTAACTCGTGTTGAAAACAGGATACATGATCAAACTTAACAGGATACGCAAGTTTTCTTCTTTTTATCTTCTACTTCTGCTAGAGACTATATTAGTCCACTGCTGGACATAGCTCGCCCCTAATGAGCGCCATAGCGCAAGGTTGTGCCATCATTGGGGGGTAGTGACCATAATCCCCACGCTGGGCATGCGGGTTGGGAATCGCAGTTAAGTGGAATTGTACTGCAGGGGGCGCTGCTGCCCACCCCCCGTTTTGTGTCCCTTAGTCACCTTTTACGACACCCGCGGGAAGAATTTAGGTTTGGGCTATTCTCTAGGCCGACACCACACAGCCATACATATATAAATACGTACCCACAAACAAACCCATCGAACCGAGTGTTTGGGATCAATCACTTGAGTTAAGCAACAATAGGTGTTGTCATGTGCAGGATGGGTAACCGTCGGGACGACTACTACTAGTGGCATTTTGCGGAGCGCGTCCGTCCTCGCAAGGCAAGTTAAGCCGTTGGTGCCGGCTGTAATGACAGTCGTTAGGCCATGTCAAAGGCCTTATAGGCGGCTTGATAACTGATGACGGTAAGGCCCGCCACTGTCGTACAGTCGTTGGTACATGCCAGAATTCGAACACACGACCACCCGAATAAGAAGCCCGCTTTCTACTGCTTCTCTACCACCGCTCATGCGTTGTACTTATGGAAGTGTTATTGATAAATAAAAAAAAAACATTTGTTGTCTGCTTACGTGTTCAAAAGATGTGAAAGATATCTTTCAGAATCGTATTGTAACTGGCAGATCCTGATCTCTGCTTACCCCTCCGGGATACAGGCGTGAGTTTGTGTGTGTGTGTGTGTGTGTGTGTGTGTGTGTGTGTGTACGAGTTTGAGTGTGTGTGAGTGAGTGTGGTTAGTGTATGTCTGTGTGTGAGAGAGTGTGTGTGAGTGTCAAATATAATATTCTAATTGTAAAAATGTGCGAATATTAAAAGCCCTAGCCCACCCCAGTTCCACCAATCCGGACTTGGCGCCCGTGGTGGAGTATGGCCTAACCTTCCTGCGATGCATGAAGAGACCCAATGGAGACATGCAAGGGTTGATATCGAAATATTCTGTTTTTATAGTGAATAAAAAAATTAAGTTCGAAGGCTGAACCTTTGTCGTTTCCGCTACTTCGGTTCTTCTGTTTTTTCGTATCGAAGAAAGTAATTTTCCCCACCTACCCTCAATTACTAATTCAGTGCCCCGCTGCGATCCATCATCGTTGTGTGTAGAGTCGCGTGCGCGATCTGGTGGCCCTTGTGCTTAGCCGTTTACGTGACAGTTAAGTAACCAGAATTGACAGTGATGGCCTATGTATTTACAGTCGGTAACGTCACTTCGAGCAAGTCGGTTCGTTGCTTCTTAGCTATTTGTTCATCCTCGTTCTGTGATTGATAACTGAATTTTCGTTTGGTCGAGTTTTCTTTTTCGAGGTTAGTTGTTGGACCGTCGTAGAGCGCACTGTAGCTTCAAAATTACATACAAGTAGTTAGTTTGGTTTCAACTTTCTAAGATAGGAGTGGAATCGGAATATTTTTATGACATTTACCTATTAAGATTTAAAAGTGGTTGTAGTGTTAAACTTAGGATTAGGATTTGAGATAAAAAAAGGATTTGAGATAATTATTTGTATCAAATATGATACATTTCACATTACAATAGTTTTTCCAACGTGCTTTATTTTATTTATGTAAACAATATGTAGTTTACGTAAAGTAAAACAGGCCTTAAAAACATGAGTGTAAAATCTATTAAAAGCCCAAACAAATATTTATAAAACTATTTACAGCGTGACATGTGACAAAACCCTTGAATATAGATAAAAAAAACTAATAACAACCTTCCAAGGGTGCGTTCCGAGATGCGATGAAATCGATTACAGTGCCAATCCATATAAGTGCAGTAAGCGCAAGAACCCTATTTCGTGCGAGATACTTTGGGACTACTAAATTTGGTCGGATTCGCGCTGCAATCGATTTCATCGCATCTCGGAACGCAGGGTTAATGTACCAAATGTCATATATTCACGAAGTTTCATTCTTATTCAGCTTTTACTTTGAAAACTTGTAGGGAACTAAAAATACTTGTAGGGAATGTGGTCATACAGGTAAAAACCGTACACCGTTATACAGGTAAAAAATCAGATCGGCTTAAGAGCCACTTGTTTCGGTGTGGGATTTGGGGAATACAACCGTGAAACATGGATTTTATTCAGCGAATGAGTGAATGCTTTAGAGACTCTATTTTTGGATAATTTTTGGTCTGCTGGAGACAAGCGAAATTGTTAAATATTAATCGGGTCTAATCGCGATTATTTCTTAGGTAAAACCATAAAACTACCTATGAGCATCACGACAAATTAAGAAATACCAAATGAACTGGACTTGAGAAGTTACAAGCAAAGTAACACATTAGGGTAACCGAGCGCTGCTGAAACGTCGGGAATTAAGGTAATTACGTTTTACCTAATAAATAATCGCGAATAGACGCGTTTGATTTATAACTAGTGCAACCTTATCGATCGATTGTGAAGATTGACTGTGAACTGTTCGGAAGTGTCAGGTGTTAACAGGCTGTGAAGAATTGCATATAGCGTTACGGTGCGAGTCACGTATTTTGTTGCGCTCAAATGTCAGAATATGACGGATAATGTACTACAAAGCCGCTACTTTTGACGTTAAAACGTGAGACTCATATCGTCGTTCGAACAACGCTGGCAGTGTTAGTGTTTGTGACGGGTCCATCGCGAGGGAGTGTTGCGTCTAAATTGGCCACTCACGAGAGTGTTGTGCGTAGCCTGGCCACTCGCTATGATGTGCCATGTATAAACTGGATTTTAGATGGACACCGAAGTGTAAGGTGCAAACTGAGATGATCACAAGAAAGTGTTGGGTGTAACGGACTTGTCGCGAAAGTCTTTTGTCACTAAATTGGCCAAACACACGGGAGTGTTGCGTATAAACTGACCATCACACAGGAGTGTCTGATGTAGACTGACTAATCAAACGACAGTGTTAGACTGCCCATCATACAGGAGAGTCTGGTGTAGATTGACTAATCAAACGGGAGTGTCGAGTGTAGACTGACCATCCCACGGGAGTCTCTGATGTAGATTGACCAATCACACTTGAGTGCCTGGTGTAGATTGACTATTCAAACGGAACGGGAGTGTTGGATATAGACTGGCCACTGGCGGCAGCGATGAAGGAGCCTCGGTGAGTTAGCATTCGATTGCTATCGATCGGCCTCTGTTCCCATGACCTTAACCGCAGTCATAACAGTACTACAGTACGGCGTTATTGCTTTCCTTCCCCTTTTAGATGTCGTTGATTATAAGTAAATTGAGCATTATAATGTTTGTGTATAATGAAATGAAAAATGTTAATAACATAATACTGAATGAGCGGCTGTAGCCCAGTGGGAGAACGATGAACTCGAGAACCAGGTTCGATTCCCAGTACCAATGACTGTTTTCTAAGTAATGTACATTTGTACATAAGTTATAGTGGCAATGCTACTCGTTAACTGTGAAGGAAGACATGGTGAGGAAACCTGAGTGTCTAAGGTTTTTAAATACCTCAGCGCTTGAAATTGCCAGCCCGCGGTGGGCACGCGTGGTAATTAAACCCATACTCTCTCTCTCTGAGAGAAGGCCTGTGGTGGGGCGTTGGGACATTGGATGGGAGACTGAATATCATGTTTCCCAATTTTCCTTAAAGTTACTATTCGGAGTTCAAAGCTCAATAATTCCAAAATCTCAAAATAAAGTATTTTCTAAGGTTAACACGAGCACTAGACATAATTAAAACTGTTTTTAAACGGATTTATGCTCGTTTATTACATTTTTACAATTTTCCGACGTTTCGGCACTTTTTCAGGTGCCATCCGAGACCACGGCATCTGAAATAGTGCCGAAACGTCGGAAAATTGTAAAAATGTAATAAATGAGCATAAATCCGTATAAAAACTGATTTAATTATCTCAGAATATGTCACATAAAACCATTGACAATACAAATGTTATTTCACGCAACCAAACAGTCGCCGTAAATTACAAATTGGTTTCAAACTTGCATCTAAATTCGTAGACCTTTGTTCTTAATCGCCTTGGCTGCCTCGTTGATGTCACGTTATCACGCCTGATTACTATGCCAGAGTTCGTGGGTACGACCGTCCACCAGCGGGGTGTTCTTCTGTTTGTGGTATCCTTGACTGATTACCGTAGCACAGGTACCGTAGCATCCTAGTTTGGTGTCAGGACAAGTGATGGCCGTCGTTCATATTGCATATTGCAAAATTCATATCACAAAAAAAATATTTAGGTTTTTTCATCAACTTTGTATGAAAAATTAACTGAAATGAAATGAACAGGTTTTATTCAAAGTAGCACAGAAACTGCGGCTTAATGAACGTTACAATTCAAACTAGGTGTCCGTTTCAAAATCTAGATCATTTAGGAGAAAAAATGGACAATCAAACTCCAAACGTAGTCTTTTCAAAGACCTTAATTAACATAGAACTCATACATTGTACTGGCTTTAATTCCAGACCTCATTGTCATCCAAATAATCCTTTATGCTATAGTAGCCCTTTTGGCACAAAATGTGCTTAACATATTTTTTGAACCGGGATTCAGGCAAGCTATATCAAGCTTAGCAAGCTTAATATTAGTTATGATGACTGAAGCGCGGTTCGAAGAATGTGTAAAGTACACTTTGTGCCAAAAGAGCTACTATAATATTAAGGATTATTTAGATGACAATGATGTCTGGAATCGAAGCATGTAAAATGCATGACTATTGTAAAAATTGTGTAAACTCTGTTAGTTAGGGAATTTGAAAAGCCTAAGTTTGGAGTTTTTTTTGTCCATTTTTCTCCAAAATGATCTAGAATGATCCAAAATGATCTAGATTTGGAAACTAGGTGTCCATACACCTAGTTTGACTTGTAACGTTCATTAAGCCGCAGTGTCTGCGCTACTTTGAACATTTTCATTTCATTTCAGTTCATTTCATTTCAATTATATATTAAACGGGTTTCATCGCGATTATTTATTAGGTAAAACGCAATTACACATATTCAGGAACAAGTTTTTCTTCAATTTACATGAGAAAACGAAAATCATGTTTTGCTTTTTTTTGACATAATTATGACATTTTGCTTTGTGGACGACGTTGTGTTGTGTTGAAGTTACTACTTATTGTTTTTGTCTTATTTCTTTGATAAAATACATAAACCATGTGATGAGCTTGTGAAATTGTTTTTAAGTTTCAATGTACTTTTGAGACTAATTACAGAGGTATACTTAGAAAGGCTGCCTGCATTGTAACGGTCGTCAACATTGTAGCCGGTTTATAACAGGAATTCCTGACGTAAACCAGCTTTAACTCCATATTGTGTGAATGAGATTCTGCAACTAAGGTTAGACCGCCAATTGTACTTTGTATCTTTACATGTTTTATAGTGCTCTGGTGTACAATAAAGAATATTCTTATCTTATCTTATCTTAGGTGGGAATATACTTTAGAGTAGACCAGGAACATACAGACATAAAATATTTACAAAGATACAGAACGATGATATTAGATCACATTAGAGCTCTTTATTGCACATTTGGAAAACATGAAAAACTTCAATTTCTAAGTTACGTAGTATATACAACTGGTTTAAATGTAACGATACTTCTTTATAGTAGCTGGCTGGCGGAGCCGTCTAGCAGAGTTTGAATTATTTAAAGAATATAGTAACGTTTTGTTTAGGTAGGTGTCAGTCGTTTTGAGACTCGTAGCTAAGCTAGGTTTTGGTGATAAAAAAGACAATAAAATAGAAAGTATCGCTAAATCTAGTGTTTCAATAAGTACAGCGTTACAGTACAGTACACGAATGTATTTATGCAGTATCCACATTGCTGACTTAAAATGATGTTGAGTGGAGAACAGAAATTTCCACATGTTAGGGGGTTTTACGTAAATAATTCCTATTTCTACCGAAATCGCTTATAGACGATTCCTAAAAAATAGGTGACAATAAACGCCTAAGCATTTTTACTTTGGTGTAGATAACTACTCGATACTAGTTTGATTTTAAAAAGAGCGCACTGGCGGCCATTGTCACCGCTGAAAGTTGACCCTGTTACACAAAATATTGTTAATTTTGATTAGTGCTAATATTAAGAAGATATTTGACAATGAAATATCACCTCACTACACTATTTTTATTTTTAATGCACTAACCCGTGCTAAGGAACAAATTTTTAGCCTCTAAATAGGTTTTTAAATATCACCTCACTGTTTGAGACTACCCCCACCTTCTCCACCTGTTGGTTGGCTAGAATAAAATACTATTTAGTATTTAAGCCCGCCAATTGTACAATCTTTACAGCGAAGATAATACTAATGCTGAAGAAAGTGAGTTGTTTGTATTTGATCACTGGACGATTCCAAAACGAAAAAAAAATCACCTTATGTTTTTACTTTGGTGTAGATAAGTACTCAATACTTTGGTTTTAATTCATCATTATCATCAGCCCATTATGTCCCCACCGTGGGACACGGGTCTCTTCTCTGTGGAAGGTATAGGCCATACTCCACCATGAAGGCCAAATCAATTGCCAAAAAAATTGGCATTAATCGCGTTATTTTAAGTTGTACATTGCTTGTCTTGCATCGAATATTAAACACGAGTTCCAAATATATTATTAAAACTTGACTGCTCACCCACTGCTTTTGTATTGAACACGAAGTAAATATTTAAGTACCTGTCTGCTCTTTCTTTTGTGAGAAGTCTGGAGAGATACGAGTGATACTTAAGTATTAGGCACTTACTGAAATTCTCAATTCAAAATCCAGCGGATAAGCTGCATATTTGATGAGTGAACTACCTCGCTTGTAATCTTCAATCTGTGGAGAGTATGCGTAGTGATAGCCCCGTACTCTCTCACTGTGAGACGACGTGTAGGCTGCTTGTTTAGTTCTTGAAGCTGTCTTGAATGCTATCCATAGGTCCGTGCCGTGCTTCGGAAGGCACGTTAAGGCAGGCTGCCATGTAATGGCAGTTAAGCCATGTCAGAGGCCTTGTGAGCGGCTCTATAACCTCTGACAACAAGGTCCGCCAGCGTTACAATCCTCCAATAACCCGGACTTGATCTCTGTGGTGGAGTATGGCCTAACCTTCCTGGGATGCAGGAAGAGAGCAGTGCCCAGCAGTGGGGACATACAAAGGATTGATATCATCATTATCATCATAGTCATTCATAAGTCAGTCCGTTTTCATCCACTTCTGGACATAAGACTTTCCCAAGCTCGCCACTTCTGCCTGCCTTTACGCTGTTTTTGGTATGCGTTCTCGTGTGAAATTTTGCTCTTGTTTATTTTACGGTGACATAATTGTGATGATTAAATACAACCAAGCCCGTGACTGCTGCGGCTTAATTAGTGACCGCAGGCTGTGGTTTGTTCTGGTCTGTTGGCTGTAGATACAGGAGAGGGGATGTGCGGGAAGGGGGTGTGGACCGAGGTTTTAATTGAATCTAGCGGTAACTATCAGCGGACTAAGGGGGGAAATTCTCCACTGGTTGCACCTGAACAAATATATGTTATGTGGTTGACCTAGTTTTAATTTTGCAAAGTGTCTAGATAGACAAGCCGTCGCTTAATTTAAATGGCTAAATGGCCACAATTTTCACTGATTGTCAACACAAAAATCGTGTTTGAAATGCGTTTTAGTCTGTGTTTTAGGAATCAAGAGGTGTGTTTAGACATAGATGTTAACTTAATGCGTAAACTAATTTTTTTGTATCACGTTTGATTACCTTGCCGGAGGTCGTGGGTTCGATTCTTACTGGCCTCAATCTGGGTGTATTGCCATGCTTGTTACATCCAGTTAGTGTAATGGTTATCCTAGTTTCGGACCAAAATAAGTAATTTTCAACCGAATTGCCCTCCCGGCGTTCCTGTCCTCGGTTCATAGCACGATCGACCTCATTGGTAAAATTATTTCCCCGTCTCTTGGAGACGTAGAGGTCGCGTGCGTAGCTGAGGCCAGGAGTGCCTGGACCGACGCAGCCGGTCCGAGCCAGGTAATTCCAAAGATTCTGGGATCGCAAAGGCTTTGGGATGAGCCGCTCTGCATGCGGGTTCGTAAAGAACTCCTTGAAACTGCAGGCGACGACGCGGAGCGTGCTCGTCTCTTAGCCAGCTGCGAGCCAGAATCAGGCTACTGGTCGAGGGCCCTCCCATCGGCGAGCATAGGTACTCTCTTAGAGAGAACCACATTTAGTTTGGGAGTTAGTCTGAGGTTGGGAGCCAGGACTAACGAGCCACATCGCTGCCGCTGCGGTGGAGGCGTCGATGCGTTAGGTCACCATGGCCTGGCATGCTGCCGTAGCGCTGGACGTCTGTCTAGACACGCTGCCCTGAATGACATAATCCGTCGGGCTCTTGCCAGCGTAGGCGTGCCTGCAGTCCTGGAGCCCACTGGGATTGCGCGCGACGATGGCAAGAGGCCTGACGGAATGACTCTCATTCCATGGAAGAATGGGCGGTCGCTGGTCTGGGACGCAACTTGTGTTGATACGCTTGCACAGTCCCATATCCATGCGACCGCCTGCCATGCAGGGGCGGCGGCGTCTAACGCAGAGTCGAACAAGAGGCACAAATATGCAGCCATAGGGCAGGGCTATATATTTGTGCCTTTTGGAGTCGAGACTCTGGGGCCATGGGGTCCGGAGGCGAGACTCCTCTTTAAGGAGATCTCGTCGCGCCTAGTCGACGCTTCAGGAGACCCGAGGGCTGGTGCTTACTTTGGCCAAAGAATAAGCCTAGCCATACAGCGAGGCAATGCCGCCAGCCTTCTTGGTACTCTGCCGCCCGACAGCGATCTGGCTCAAATATTTTATTTAAATTAGAATGTTTTAGGTTTAGTTCCATTTTTATCATTAATTATTACTATTATAAATTTTTCTCTGTTAAAAAAAAAAAACCCGAATTTAATATATTTTATTATGTAATAAGATAAATAATTCTTTGTAATTTTTAATTACGAGCAAGTATTACTTGATCTTAATTTAGCAAATCTGGTGCAGCAGAAAACCAGCGCTAGTCACCTGTGGTATGCATGTTGCTAAGTTGATGGCTTTTTCTTTTGTAACACTTTTACAGAATTCGATGTCAACCCTTGCTTGTCCCCACTGCTGGGGCACGGGTCTCTTCCATCGCAGGAAGGTTAGGCCATACTCCACCACATTATTACTACATATTATTTTATATTGACTGTTTTCTTTTTACTAAACATAAATTGGTTGTATTTTTTTATTTATTGGTTTTTTATGCTGCAAGATAAATATTTTTTTTTAATTTTCACTTAGTTATCCGCTTCATTATTGAAAATTGTACTTGAGTAACTCAAAGGTGGTTATCTGATTTTATTGGGTAAACAACTACTTGTGGTTATGTGGACTTCTTAACTTTGTTCCATTTGAATAAAACAATGAGACAGTTGAAATACAAATTGTTTGTATTATTTCATTGCTTGTTTGGTTAGCGAGTGGTATTATATTACGAAGGAACAAAAGAAAGTTATTGGTACATGCGCTGGAGATCGGCAGCTCATGCTTCTATTGTAATAAAGAAACAATGAAATTGAAGTTCAATTGGTTGCAGCTCAGATAGCCTTAAGAGCAGATGAGTAATGAAGCTTAATAGATCTATCTAAGAACTAATCTCCAGTAAAGAGGCTCTCCACCTCTCTCCGGCTGAAAAAACTCTTGTATTATTGAGAGTCATTCATTTGTATCCAACGACCTCGGGGTCTGAACGTGGTCAGGAGGGCTCACTATGGACGACATCTATTTAAGCTTAACTCAAATCAAGTATTTTATTCAAAATGACGCAGGAACTGGGTCTTGTTAAACATTACAAGTAAAACCAGGTGTCCATTTTAAAATCTAGGTCATTTTGGAATTTTTTTGTTATGTAAAACTCCAAACTGGTACGATTAGCCAGAGGTCGCGGGTTCGAGTCCCAGCATGGGTGGAATTTTAAGCCTCTAAATAGGTTTTTTAAAATTGTCCTCAGCACTGGTTAGTGCAACAAGAAGAATATAAAAACTCTTAGTCTAAAAATTATTAACTAAAAAGTTAGTCTTTTTAAAGTCCTTCGCTTACAAAGTTTACATAATTATTGTAAAACATAGAAATCATGCATTGTACTGGCTTTCATTTCAGTCGTCATTGCCTTCTAAATAACCCTTTACATCATAGTAGTCCTTTTGGTACAAAGTGTACTTAACACCTATTTTGAACCGCGTTACAGGCTAGCTTAATAAGACAGAGTTATTATAAAAACCACAGAACATAAAAAAAGAGTAGAAGTCGTAAGTGGGCGGTGCCCGCGTGCCTCACATTAGCAATGTATTGCCTATGCGTAGTCGGTGACAGTTTTGTTTACTTCAGTTGCCGTGCGCTTCTAGTAAAGAAAAAAATGGTGAAAACTTGATTAAAATGCCTTGTTGTGCTGTGTTAGAGAGCAAAATTAAAAGCTGGGGACTAAAATATACCGATCATGCCGTAATATTTCATCGGTAAGACTTATTTCATTGTATTTTTAATTAAATTTGTAATGACATGAACACGGAAACCAATCCGAAAATGAAAAAGTGAAACCACCTTTATTTACTGGTTAGTAAAGTTAAATTTTCATTGATGAAAGTGTACCTTCTCTAGAAATGTCTGTCATAATTTGAATTCTACTCAATTACGGATGGGGGCACACATGATAAAAATCTATCGATAATTGTCTATGACTTAGTAGTCCTACATACTTAATGGTACTTAGGTATTGTAAATTCCAATTCGTCTAAGTAGGTAAAATAATTGTTGTTATTTTATACCTACTTCCTAAGTGCCTTTTCACATGCACCCGGTCGCCGTCCGGTCGCCAGGCCGGGTTAAGTAGTAATGTATGAGCTCCGGTCGCCGGCTGGTCGTTGTGCATGTGAAAACTGTCATTGGAGCTCATACATTACTACTTTTCATACAAGATATGACATGAGCACATAGATCGCGATATAGTTTTTCTTCACCAGTTTATCAGTGACTGAAATATCTAAGAAACTATCGAAGTAATTTTCATCCTACCCCTTTGACAACAGAAAACCGAGGCAATGTTACAACAACCCTCTCGGAATCAAAACAATTTGGAAGTGAGTTTTCGTTTAGTTTTCTAAGGAACTGGATACGAAATTAAAATGGATGGCAGCGACAGGAAGGCAAAATTGGTTCAAAACGACGATGAACACAATATATTCAAAGCATTTTCATGAACACTTCATAAACACTAAAAATGGCGGAAGGTGGCACTTATGTGATGCAGCAATACCAGAAAAAATGTGCTTACTCCCAGGTTAGACTCTTGCGTATAAATGAAATATATTAAGTACCATCGTCAAAAAAATTAGTATAACGTATGAAACATGGCGTACAGATAGACAAAGATCTGAATTGAGTCGTAGAATACATTATATTTCCCGTGTAATATCGGCATAATTTCTAACGCCCGCGAAGCAGCGGGTTAAAGGTAGTTTTAAATAAGAGATAACATTTTAAAATATTATGTAATCTACCACATTGTTTTATTTGTGCGTCTATGTACCCTATTAGTGTTAATTCTTTTTTAATACAGTTGCTCAAAAAGTGGCGTATTACACGGACGTATAGCATGCGGGATGTGGGCTATTACACACTCGTGATTTTTTTTTACCTTTCCCGCACTCGTGCGTTTTCTTTCCCAACTGTCAAAATAATGTCTATTGAAAAGAAAAACCAGCCATGAAGTTTTTACTAAAAAAAATCATATAAGTTTTTATGAGCTACTAATTTGTTTCAATATCAGATTTAATGATTTGATTGAATGAGTTAAGTTAGGTTTCATTTCGTTTCATCTCATTAAATTTCATTTCATATCAATAAAAAAAATCTTCTGAAGACTTGGCTGTATGGGCATAGTTCCCTTTGCCTTCTAGAATGGGTGAAGAAAAAAAATCTCTGCTTATATTTTTTTACGGTTGGCGCCATTTTCTAAATATTTTTTCTTTGTAAAATTGCTTATTTTTTTCGCAACTGTATTAAAAATAGTCGTTCAGTACACGTGCGGAACCGTCATTGCAACTTGTCGGAACTCTTTGCAATGACAGCCTTTCCGCACTTGTAATGAAATATACTATATTGCACAAAAGATAATGTAGAAAAGATGCATTTTCTACCAGTCAACCCGCAAGCAAAAAAGAAATAGCTAAAAATACTTCTAAGTACCAGCATTCATATTCGGCCGTTAATGTGTAAACTGTTTGTAAGAGTATAATTTGTCGATAGGTTCTCCCTATCGAAAAACTAGAACTCGCATTGTCCCATCCCAAACTGAGAATGCACTTGTTTTTCAATTTTGAACTTTATGTCTTACTAGGTAAAAGTTCTTTTCGGTCCGACGCGGCGGTAGTTCCATCTAGTGTAGAGCGTTACTACAAAATGTCAATCTTAATTTCATCATTGTCATTTAATTTTGATCATTGTTAACATTATGAAAAAGGTGCATTTTTGATTGAAACTTTTATGATGTACACCTTTTCGGCATTGATTTTATTTACCAATGGCAGGTTGGCATTCGTAGTGTACGTTTGGTTTGTAAGTATCAGTTTGGTTACACTGGTTTTCGTACAAATGTGTCATGTCGCTACTTCTACTCTTTTTTTATGTTCTGTGATAAAAACATATACAGTGATCCATGTAGAATGTTCTATAATCTTAATTAATAGAATGTAATCTTTGCCAGACTAATATTGCAAACGAAAGTTTATGTTTATTTCTAGTGTTTACATTGTAATGGCTACCTACAGTTATAAAGTTACAGTCTACTTATTCTTACTTGTCCAATTTAGTAAACAAGATTCTAACCTTAAAATTGAGATTAGATGCCTAAATTAGACATTTTCTCGCAAATTCATGAACTATCATGAACTATGTTTATAAAATTGGCAGCGTGTTATCTAAAAGAGTGTTCCAAGTTACTTCATTTATGGAAATATGGCAGTTTTGGACTAAAAAGTTACAGCTTACGGGTATAATCTTGTTTACTAAATAGGACAAGTAAGAATAAATAGACTGTACTGATATTTTTCCTAACTTAGTAACAGTTATACCATACATCGGTGTAAATTCATTATCATCACATATTACGGGGTTTTTCCGTGTATGTGGACCTTGCCTGATTTCTGTAACACTGGGTATCCTAGTATAGGACCTGTGATTGTGTTGGGTGGAAGTCATTATAATTATTATACTTATAGAAAATGCTTGGGACCATTCGGAAACAGAACTAAAAACCTGCGTCCATAAATAGAAAGACAGAATATTCTTTACTAGCTTTAACCCGTGGCTACGCTATTAGAAACTAGCTGACCCAGCGAACTTCTTACCGCCTAACAGTCGATTTTTTTTTAATTTTTCTCCGTAAGAACCAGCCTCGTACTTCAAGGAATATTCTAAACAAAGAATTAGCGAAATCGGTTCAGCTGCTCTCGAGATTTGCGCTTACCAGCACATTCAGCGATCCATTTTTATATTATTCTCACCAACCTGCTGGCTCACGCGCCGCTGACACGCGCTTGCCGCATTTTGAACATTATATCGGAACAGGTTGACTTATTCCATGTTGCTCTGAGTGAATTTAAGAGAATAGCACTGTTTGTTATATGTTATAGGGACAATTTATGTTAATAATCCTAATGGGGATGTTATTAGAGATAAGATTAGATAAGAGACGAGTTAAATATTTTGATGTAGCATACCATTCGCATTAGGTGAACCCTGTAATGAAAGGTATTTTATGAAAAAAAAAAAAAAAAAAATATAGATTATCCTACGGGAAAGTATTATCAACATATAATTCAGATCTTTGTCTATCTGTACGACAAGTCTCATGTAAATCTATTCAGCCGTTACTGCCTGATTGAGTAAAAAACATCCAAACATCTTCACAAACATTCACATATTATAATATTATTAGGATTATTCATAGAAATTAAATGAATCGAAATATAGTTCAACTGGCCATAGTTACCCTTCTGAGGCTGGTGAACCCGTGTCACGCGCCATCTTGAATTATGACAATTGTCAAAGGCGCTCTCGCCAATTTCTGAACTAACTGCTGTTACAGTCTGGAGGTCAGCCCGGCCCAACAAAGTCCTGAAAAATGTCCAACAATTGGATCACATCGCCAATATGGACAACTTTTTCTATGGCGAATTCCAAATAGCAAAAAAAGTTTATGTCACTGTTACATAAAATTAAACTTCGCTAAGAACATAACATAATAGGTTAAAAATTAACAAAACACTTCATGAATTCCTTTTAGGTCTATAACCCAGCAGTGGGCAGCTGTGGGCTGATGATGATGATTTCTTTTAAGTGTTCCAAACAGCGATTTCGAGTACGGAATAACTAGGTCTGTTACATAAAACTACAATTCATGGCGTGAATTATCACAGTAAACTTTACTATGATAATTCAATCGATATTGGAATCTGATCACTTCATCACTGGCTTGCCTAGTGAAGTGTTCAGGCACTTACTGTACTCTAAAACATGTAGTTTGTGAAGAAATAAATAAAAAATGTCAAATGCAAAGTCGATCAACGGAAAGGACATCGTATAATAATATTGGCCTTTTTGCATCTACTCAATGAGATGATTTATACAGCGTCCAGTGGTATCTTCACTCACACTAGATGGGTGAAGGGACCACTCCGACGCTGTAGTGCCTGGGTCATGGTTTTATAGATGGTGTAGGCTTGCCCAGCACCTATACCATCCTGACAGCTTAGTTGGCCTAGCCCACAGGAAAGACTAGTCAATACGTGCGGAGCCAACCAAGCCGCGGGTTTCCTCACGATGTTTTCCTTCACCGTTAGCGTGTGGTATTGCGACTGCAAATTCGCAAATGTACGTAACTTTGAAATTAAACAAAGTCATTGGTATATGCCCGCACTCGGGATCGAACCTGGGGCTCTCGCTTGCCAGTCTATGGTTCTACCCACTGAGCTACCACCGCTGTCGTCCTAATAATTGACGGTGGCTACGGAATAGTAGAGCGCCGGCTTCTCATTTTTGAGGTCGTGGGTTCGAATCCCGGTATATACCAACGATTTTGTTTTTGAGTTACGTGCATTTGTGAAGTTGTAGTAGCAATACCACTCGCTAACGGTGAAGGAAAACATTGTAAGGAAACCTGAGTGTCAGAGCTGTTTACACACCACAATTCTCAACGCCTCAACGTAATCGCCAATCCGCGGTGGGCACGCGTGATTGTTAAGCCCACACTCTCTATTTCTGTGCCCTACATAGGGACGTAGGTATATAGGGTGCACTATGTATAATATAAACTTTGTTCAGGAGATCCGATCAGCACCGTATTCGGGAACGCAATGGCTCCCCGCCGCTAGCGTGCGACGTGAAGCCACTTTCAAACCCCACTCGATTTCCCTTTTCTTTTTTAAAACTACCCTCCAATATTTTTAGTATGTTTTTGCTTGTCAATTTAATGTGTACATACGCACTATCAATAATTCTTCAATGTCATGGTGGCTGATTCAACTATCATTATGAATTTACCTACTTTATTCGATAAAACTTACGCGTAACATTAGATACATCATGCAAAAACATGACATTCGGCCATCAGACATCGTGCAGCCTCCGGCGCACGAACACATACACAAACATGCTCCGACATCTAATTAGGTACAATATGTGATGTATACGGATTGGTAGGTAGGCATCGCATATTATTATTGTTGCTAAGCGGGTAGTTTCGTCTGTTTGTCAGTCATTAAATGTCGTCGACCTAAGCTAGTGTTTCATTGCTACTCACCTAAATATTCTACACAATATTTAATAGTCCTAACAAATTGTGGAATATATTTCTCTGTACAGTAAAAAGCTAAAGCTTAACGTAAAGACTTTAGTTTCCTTTTTGAGTGTAGGTACTATAACAATCTGTTAAAACTCGAGCAATGAATTTTGTTTTATGTTATAATTATTTTTAAGAAGACAATCTAAGCAAAACTTCTGCATCTCCAGTTTCTCTAGCTTATCACAATCATGACATTCGGTCTCTTTGGTTTTCTTTTAATTGACGAATATATAAATAAAAATAATGTTCACCTTATTAAGAGTATATTTAATTTTTGAGTACATTTGAATTGCATAATATTATAAATAAATTATTTACATTCCTGTACCTATCCAGATACCTAGACGAGATCATTACTTTACCTTTCCAAATGTTCAAAAAATCAAAAGTAAAAATGTTTGGTAGATTAGTTATCAAACATTAAAAAAAATCAAAGTTTGTTTTAACTCAACAACCATTTTGTTTTACCAGTTGTCTTATCTATGTATTCTAGCATTTCAATGTTGGATGTGACACAGTTTTGGTTTCCAAAAGAATAGTGAATGAATACTTGAAAAAATATTTTTTTTTTCCTGTACAAATAGAACCCCGACATAAGCTCATACATATATTTCAAAACCATCTTAGAATTTAATGTAGTAGGTATCTTTACAATAGGAAATCTGCTAAATTTAAAAAAATACCATTACATTAAAAAAATATTGAATCACTTGCCTAATGCACAAAAAGCGATGTGCGCGTTCGTGAATACTAACCAATACGTATGAATCATTGGAAATAGCTTGGGATGGCGAGTTCTTTTAATAGGAGCAGCACCAGCAGGCTGAGGAGCCCTCTCTGGCGCCGTGTCCTACCCCAGAGCCGACAGTCGAAGAAGAAGTTCGCTATGCTAAAAAAAATTGAGTGCCGACTTAAAAGATTCAGTCCTGCTGAACGCTTTAAAGCAGCACCTCAATGAAATGAAGGAAAACTAAACAGCGAACAAAAAAAAAAAATAAACTGTAGCCCCCGCAGCGTAGAACATGGAGCATCCTAGATGGCAGTTCAATATCAATCTGTAAGACAGAACGTTCTTTTATTAAGAGACAAAATACATGCCTTTTTTTTTTAAATTGATCTATTGCAAAGTCTTCGTAAAATTAAGTCTCGTACTATTCTGGAGACTTCACCCTGTGTAGAAAATTCCTGCAGGGAATCACCTACCTACATAAATTGTTTTGTGGTCTTGAATTATATGCGAACAAAATACTTTGATTGCTTAAAACTTAATGGTTGGAATGAAATTATCCATGTCTCAAAGGATGATGGGCACAAATGTATGGAACCTGGTCCTGGCACCAATCGGAATGAGTAATACGTCGTTGGAAAGGTATTTTTTTGTAGAATAAGAATAATTGAAGCGCTAGTCCCGATTTTCTGTCCAATTTGAGTAATCATACGTTAAAAGTTTTTTTTTATTTAATTTTTTTTCTGTTGTTTTAATTCTTTTTGATATTTTTTCGACATTGTATATCGATTTTAATTACAAATGATCAGCATTAATTATTATATTATCATTGTTTGTTTATTATCGAAGTAAATAAAACAAGTTCAGAGTAAGTTTTATCGTTTAATGTGTTTCATCCATGATAATGTTATTTAAAAATAGTGCTGGTTCAGTAAAGCCTTCATGTCTAGCATATCCTAAATACCACACAATAGATATAATATGCGCACAGGAACCTATCGTGTGGCGTCCTGTCAAACATGTGCAATAATGTTGTAATATGTTTCTACTATTTCTGTCTAATAATATATAGCAAAAATATTGTTTTGATCGTACATGTCGGGACTGTATGCGTGCACGCAACAGCCACGCATCTTCGTGGATCCCATATTCATGGATATCCTCCAAAGCAGCTTCTCTATAAGTTTCTATAAGATATAAGCCGTTGTTGAGGTGCTCGCTGCAATATGATTTTGCCAGTTTTAACTGATATGTCCCCAATGACAGCAAAATCACGTCCTGTTCCCTCAATCGTGGAAAGTCTTGAATGTCATTTGCTTCCAATCTCTGGAAGTTGGCTCTTCTGTTGTTTAATCTTTTTGCTTCTACATAATCATATAACACGTTTGGGGTTTGCCTTCTGTCAACAATTTTTTGTAAAAAAGCTTCTGCGTGTTGGCTATCGACAATAGGCCTGTGGAAGTGATTTGTAATTGCTGCTGCAATCATAAAATCCCCGAACATATTAGGCATTGTGTTATTAAAATATTTTTGGCGCAACAGCTTGAAATCTCTTTTGAAACGCCCGTTAACCACTTCCACTACCCATCGGCACATTGTCACCAGCCGGGAATCATTTTCTTGAGAAGTCGTGAGCTGTGACTCTTCCCGGTTCTTCGTCGGGGGGACGTGAAATTCGTAGCCACATGCTTCTATATGCTGCAGACTATCCCTGAACCCGCGGTCCAAAATAAATACGTCATTCGGCTGAAGCAATATATGAAGGGGATTTTCCTCGTCAGTCATTAAGTCGCTCATTATCTGCGCATCAGTTTTTGTTGCAGCGTATGGTCCTTTAACATCTATAATGTTTCCGTCAGTGGTTACGATTAAAAATGGTTTCAACAAGTTTTGGAACTTGTGTAAACTGTAGGATTGCCTCTGAAACAAAAAGTTTGAACTCTTGTATATATAAATATACGTACCATCGCAAATAATAATGGCTTTATTGTTGTCTTCATTTCCATACAGTGCTTTTGGAATCCTCAAGTTTCTCTCCAATATATCTTCTCTATTCATGTGATCCACTCCCAAGTGTCGCACAACGTAGTCAGTGCTAAGACACTCTCGTGCGATGGCCAACTGGCGTTCGAGTTTTCTCCGAGACATGTTAAACAACGTCGCAAGTCTCGCGTTGGGTTCTCCTGTGCGTAGTTTCGTTAGTAAAATGCCCAAAGTGGTTCTGGGATCTGCACTTCTATTTCTTAATAATGGATTTTGCTCTAAGATGGCATTAAATTCATCATTAGTACGTCCAGTCCAAAAGTGCATTTCTTCTTCATTCATGCCTCGGTCGCTAAAACGTAATCTGGGTGAGTTTAAGGCATTTCGCATTAGGTCACAAACATCCCTGAAGTGGGCAGCCGTAAAGTCATGGGAAATGTTGCAATGTTGGGGCAAATCATCCCAATCATTCCCATTAAGGTGATCGTGACATACTCTGGCACTGTCGGGGATATACAATTTATGTTGAGAAAATACGTGGATTTTAACAACATTTGGAATTCGATGGCGGGTTTCATTAGCGCAGCCATGAAAGATACAATGCGTCGCGGTATTAGGTGCTCTCATATATTCAGGAATATGAAGCATTTCTTCTAATTGCGGTTGTAGTTGTTCTTGCGGTTGTAGTTGTTCTTGCGGTTCTGCTTGTTCTTGCGGCTCCGGCTCGGGTTGAGGGTTTGCATGACCTCTAGTCGCATTTTCGGCTCTTTGCCAGCATCGGTAACATACTCTTCGGGTGTTGTCAAACACGACCTGAAAATGATATATGAAAATGTAAGGAAAAGAAAAACAACTTTGGTTTCCGAAAAATACCTAACAAAATAACGCATTGGGGGTC
The DNA here is from genome assembly GCA_934045075.1 of Yponomeuta sedellus. Lineage (NCBI taxonomy): Eukaryota > Metazoa > Arthropoda > Insecta > Lepidoptera > Yponomeutidae > Yponomeuta > Yponomeuta sedellus. The sequence goes on from OW203744.1 coordinate 386,553, forward strand.
ATTTGTGGGAGGGATTTGTTTTTCTGTCAGAAGGTGTGCGAATCGTCAAATATATGCCACAGATTCACAGATTTCTCAGAGATCTGGTTGCGGTTTTCTGTAGTTGTGTGTACGAAAACAAGGCATACACACAACCACACAAAACCGCAACCACAGTAATTGGTTGTGGTTTTGTGTAGGCCTTGTTTTGGTGGTAAATACATCGTGGAAGACGTAAAAGTGAAAAAGGAATCACTTGAATGTTCTTTAAGCGACCAGAATCACTTATCAATCGGTTTTCACTTTTACGTCTTCGTTACCTCATTTACTACTAGAATAGATCTGGGATGCAGTTGCACATGATTTCAATTGGTTTCCTTTTATATCGAAGGTTCAGTGAGGATCGAGTGGAAAAAAAAGTGCAATAGGTACAAACCTCCAGAGCAGCGTTTTCTCGTATAAATGTTACTAGCTCCACGTGTGTTCTTGTCAAGGCTTCCGACAGAACGCGTACTTGATATCTGCCTCGGTATAGCCCTCTTCGGCACATTACACAGTTACGGTAACGTTCCATTGCAACGAAACAATCCAATCGTTAAGCACCCAAGTCCAATATAAAGCCACGGTCAACAAATAAAACGGGTAACAGAGTCCAAAATGATGCCAAGGTCAAAGTCGATGTGAACAATGAGGAGCGTAATAACGTAGCACTTAACACAATATCAGCAAACGACTGACTACCTGCGCAAGCGGCCAAGCGTTCCTCACCCTAACATACCTGCCCCCGCGCCGTGTCCCGGAGCGCGAGAGGGGTCAAAACCGAATTCCAGCGTTACCCGTGACCGTGAGTGGGAGAGAGAGCGCAATGTCGCTGTCTCGCTCTAATGATTTATGACAGAGTATGCATAGATGTGATTTTCGTAAAAATCATGAGCATCGGTTGAGTTAAACCAGAGATATGAATTTTTCTAATTTCTATTTAGAGCAAAAAATGGTACTTTCCGACGAGCATATTTCAAAATGGACAATTCATACGGATTCGTCTTCATAGAATTTATTTTTTCACTTGAAAAGAGCTATCCAACGACATATGACTCATCTTGATTGGACATAAGGACCAAAACGCCCATCATCCTTTGTTTTTGCTAAATTTCTTTTGTATTTTCTAAGGTTAACACGAGCAGTAGACATAACTAAAACTGTTTTTATACGGATTTATGCTCGTTTATTACATTTTTACAATTTTCCAACGTTTCGGCACTTTTTCAGGTGCCGTGGTCCCGGATGACAGTCATCCGGGACCACGGCACCTGAAAAAGTACCGAAACGTTGGAAAATTGTAAAAATGTAATAAACGAGCATAAATCCGTATAAAAACAGTTTTAATTATGTCTACTGCTCGTGTTAACCTTAGAAAATTGCCGGCTTTCCAAAATCACTTCTTTTTACGGCTTTCTACTCGCTCACATACTGACTACCCACCAAAGCGAATCATGCCTGGGTCATACGATTCTCAAATTTACCTTACCGTCTATCACGCTCATTACCAACACTTCAACCACCGATCCCCAAGCTGCATTCTATCATTCAAACTAAACCAAATCAGTGTAATTCTATCACGGTGAGTAAAATTGATATGAACAACCTAAAGCGTGATTTGTGCTGTCAATTTTAATCCCCGGTTGGACAGTCATACGGGACCAATCAATTAAGAGAAAAAAAAACACGAAAAAATAACTCTCGACTAAAAAAATAACATTAAGTTATTTTAGTAATTAATAACAAAAACATTAAGCCTTGGATTACATCTGGGCTTCTTAGCTGCTTAAAGATTCAGAGATAAAGATCGCACCAAAAAAATACAGAATTATCCCAAATAATGCTGTTCTCCAGATATCATATTTAGTAACTCAATGTTAAAAAGACAAAAAATACATACAAAAATCTAAACTAGCCAAAGCCTGAATGAGCTAAGGAAAAAAAAAATATTTGCACCCTATTAAAACTTCGAAGCAGCACGAATCATCATCATTCCCATTATGTCTCCATCAAGGGGCACGCGTCTCTTACCTGAGGAAAAAATAGGCCATACTCCACCACGGGGCCAAGTCCGGATTGGTGGAGGATTGCAAGACTTGTTGCTGGTCATACTGTCAGAAGTTTTCAAGCCGCCCTAAGGCCTCTGACTTGACTTAACGAATGTCATCTATCGACGGCAACCGGCACCAACTGCTTAATGTGCCTTGCGAAGCACGTAACCGCTCGGAAAAATGCCACTAGCTTTAGTCATAAACGGTTTAACCATACAGGCACTGAACGCGCTCTGTGTTGCTTAACCGTCGTGGTCGTCAACATGAATCATGCTCAGGTCTTTTACGAACACATACAACACCGCTTGTGTCAGCTAATAAAGGGAAAGAGTATTTCGTAAATGTAGGAAAAACAAAATCCACAAATACGCCAACTATAACGCCACGATTCAAACTAGTCTTGTCCCATAAACTGAAACCAAAAGTCTTTCGTACTCTTAGATACAGATAAAGAAGAATAAATCTGGACTGGGACAGTATACCTATCTAGTAATATACTCAAGTCTTTTTAACACATCTTGTCTCCTCCTCTTGACTTACATTTTCTAAATTATAATAGGTCATTCTGACGGTTTTTTTTTGTCTCGAGGAAAAACACTATTATAGTCCTTATACATAAATCTCAAAGAAAAAGTATAGTTAAAAACTACAGACCCATTTTTGTACTACCTGCAGAACAAGTTTCTCGAAGAAAAAAAAATATAGAAACGGTAGGCTTATGAATTTCCGTCACGAAAACTCAACTTTGTTAAAAAGGCAGTTTGGTTTTTAATACCACCTAAACAAATATGTCAACTTTACCCACCAACCTATTACTTGTAACTATATTCTCGAATAACTTCGAGCATCTCCACAGAACTCTATTGAAAGTTGTTCGAATCAATGTAGTATCCCATTGGTCCAATTTTAATTCGATGAAATTTTGCAGAGATGCTCCTTAATGGACTACAGCAAATAAGGCCTAATGGGACCCATATTAGTAATATGAATAGGTTACATATAATATAGCGTAAAATTTATCCCAGTGTAATAAATTGGTATGATTCTGTTGAAAACTTGTAGGGATGGAAAATGAGTTCTTCACAAACATAAGACAAAAAAAAATTAAGTTAAGCTTTGATGTTACAAACACTTTGTTCATCAAATACTTTCATTCAATAACTCATTTTCTGGTGTGTGATGGACATCGTTTCGAAGATCGTCATCGTGAATGTCATTCTTGAGTGCTACTAAGCTTCTATTCAAGATAGAACGACGCCGTTTTTCAATAGTGTTTTAATTTCACTGTCACTTTCTACGGCCGAAAATTTGGAAGTCTAATGACGAATTAAGGAACACCTATATCTAAGATATTTATTTGGGATTTATTTATTCCTGTATTCCATAATATTCCAGTTCCACTTATTACAGAATTTATGTCAAAATACACAATTTTAGTGTCGTGGTTATTAGTCCCTTAATAAAAATACACAATATGCACGCGTAGTTATTCATACCACATCTATTCACTAAGAATCAAGAAACATATATATTTGCTTTAAAAAAAAAGAAAAAGTGATCTCTGACCTAAAAATAAACTCTTGCGGTAGTTTCCTATGCTGACGACACTGCGTTACTTTTATCAGCAAAATGGAAAGAGGAAGACGCAAGAAGAGAAGAAGACACAACTGTTTCAACCAATTAATCACCTGGCTTCAGCAAAATCTTTCACGCTTAGTGCAGATAAAACTAAATTTATAGGTGGGTATATACCTTCACTTCGTAACCCTATTATGTAAAAAAAACTTTTAATTGCTCATCACCGTCTAAATCTTACTAGTAATTACATTATTATGACCCTCTATACCCACAGAGGTAGTATTAATTAACTTTTCGTTATTATTCACTCCACTCTCTTTCCACCAACATACTCGTACCATAGAAAGATCAAAAAGTAATGTTTCTACAAAAAAAAAAAACTGCGTAAGTTAGCAAATGCGCATCCAATACAGGTCAACTTTGCATTATGTCTATGGCGAGTAGGCGTGATCGTTGCAAAGACGAACCGTTTCATAACACCGTTTTGTGTTCCGCGACGATAGGACCGTTTTACGTTTCATTCTAAAGCAGTGCCAGCGACTCTAAAGCAGTGCCAGCGTTTGTTCGTTGCGAGACCAGTCCTAAGATTGTTTGACGCGGATATGTCCTTTAGTGCTATATTAATAGAGCCTAGAACGTAATGAGATCATTGCGACGTCGTCGTCGGCTCCTTGCTCGTTCCGTTCGTTTTGGTCTGTGATACAATAATGTAATCTTTATGTCTATGAATATACAGTCGAAGATCGTGTAAAACAACTTATTTTTTCCGATGTTTCGTGATTTCGTCTCGTTCGCACTCGTTTGACCGTCCTCTGCGCCTTGCTCGTTCGCATACAATGAAACCAGTTGCGAACGAGGACCGTTTCGAAGACCTGTTTTCGTTCCAGAAAAAACGGTTGCGTTTCGTCGTCGAAAAATCGGACAACGACCCACTCTTAATGGCGAGCACATGTCTCATGGCACTCTGCGCTCGCACTACAAACTCCAACACTAGTGCAAGTGGGCTCACTTGCACTTGTGAGCTTGAGGATGCCTCGTGTTAGAGGCGAGTGCAAGTGCAAGTGGGATTTTGTCGGAGTTTAGCAAAGTAATTTTCACATTTTAATGCCATTATGGATTTCGGCAAAGTAACGCCTGATTCCATACAATCTTCTAAACTTCTCAACCTTTCCTCTTCCCTACCAGTCTCTAACATCAATCTTGCAAAATCCTTAATGTTCGGTAAATATTCATAATGAGCACAGCACTTACTAATTAGCTTCAGTACCGACTTTACTAACAAAAGACATAAGGATATAGTTTGTAGTTTTTCGTTAATGACGCACTCGTTCAAAGATTTTTGTCCTTCTCTGCCCTTTTCTTTACATTAGACTTAACTCAAAACTGTTTTAATCTGGCCATCAAAGACGAAGGCTTTGCAAAATTACGTCGCAGTATTTCCTACAAGGATTGTCGTGCGATGAGACAGAAATCCTCAATATTGTAAAGCAAGTATTATTCCATGTACAATTCTAAGGCCCTCGGGTACCCGATTCCACTGAACACAAAGCACAGAAAAAAAATGGCAATAAATAAACTATTAGCAACTTTTTTTTTGCAACCGTTGCTAATTTATGACATTACATTTATTCAAACCCTTCCATACGGAACCCAAAATACAGGCCAACAATCCACCTTAGACTAAATTTTCATCTTTTTTTTTTTTACTTCATGTCAAAAATTCAATTGTTATGTACACTCACGATTTAACGAATATTTTTTTTAAATCTTTTCTTTCTAAATTTTAGCTTCAATCTTAAATCATCATTATTAACTTTAGTTAATACTTAGCAGTAAAGGAGCATAATAGATTCTACTAAGACTGAACTTGTACAATTATTATAGCAATCGAATCAAATAAAAATAACAACAATTAACTTAGTACTCTTACTGTGGAAATCGAAATTCATACACTCATGGCAGATCGTTGAGCCAAATGTTGACAGACGTTCACATCAAAACATCTCGAATCTCACAACATAAATAAAATAGACTCCGGAATATTAATTACATCAGAGATTTTATATTTATTTGTTTGTTTGTTTGTTTGTTTGTTTGTTTGTTTGTTTGTTTGTTTGTTTGTTTGTTTGTTTGTTTGTTTGTTTGTTTGTTTGTTTGTTTGTTTGTTTGTTTGTTTGTTTGTTTGTTTGTTTGTTACGATTTATTGCACAAAAATTAAGAAACAGAAAAATAACTTAAATAACATTTTTATTTTTATTTTAATATTTTTTATTTTTGACATGGAATTAACTATTAAAAACACCTTTCAAGATACTTTAATTTTACGCGCTCTTACGTCGTATAAATGTTGACGTTCTCTTACGTCAAATAAAATAAAAATCAGACGCTCACGTCAAAAAGCAACCGACGTCCTCTCACGTCATAAAAATAATAGACGCTCGCTCACGTCATAAAATACAACAGACGCCCTCTCACGTCATAAAAATCACAGACGCACTCTCACGTCATAAAAATCACAGACGCTCTCTCACGTCATAAAAAAACAACAGACGCACTCTCACGTCATAAAAATCACAGACGCACTCTCACGTCATAAAACACATCAGACGCACTCCCGCGTCATAAAAACCACAGACGCACGCTCACTTCATAAAACACATCAGACGCACTCTCACGTCATAAAAATCACAGACGCTCTCTCACGTCATAAAAAACAACAGACGCACTCTCACGTCATAAAAATCATAGACGCACTCTCACGTCATAAAAATCACAGACGCACGCTCACGTCATAAAACACATCAGTCGCACTCTCATTTTTGTAACCTCCAGTCAGTTAATACAAAAGCTAACACACACACTTTAGATCGGAAAACACTATTTTTAATTTCTTATACTGGAAAAGTAGTGTTGTTTTGATCTGATTATTGGGTGGAAAGTGCTGCTTTTCTCCATAGGGAGGGAAAAACACATACAAATTACTTTCCGCCTAAGGGCCGGAATGAACTTTAAAAATAGAACTACTGTCAGCTATGAAGAGTTTTATGTAATAGATAGGCTTTTTGTAAAAAAAACTAATAATAGATAATGTTGCGGCCATGTGAGTTTCTAAACAGCCAGTGTGAACGTAGCGCAAATTTCTTTGAGTGGAATAAGCCGCAACAATTGCGCGGGGAGTTCCATATTTAAAATTTAAAAAGTCGACACAAATTGGAGGGTACTAATCTCTTATAGTATCTGTGACGGCTTTAAAAAAAAATAGGTAATAATCTTCTATGCTAAGATTTCCATATTAAAAATAAGTTTTTATTTTCCTCATATTCGAAATGAAAAGTAGAGTGTTCAACACGGGTAGAAGAATCCATTTCTACTCCGAATATAGCCGCCCTCGCTGCGTTCGGGCGTCTAAATACCTCGGGAATTCATTTTTTCTACCCTCGTCCAACAATCCAATATTACTTTTTATTGTTAGGACAACGACAATTCAAAATGGGATATTAAAAGTATAGAATCAAGTGCAGCAATTTCCGAAATAGCACTCTGAGAAAAAAAAAACCACGCGATTACGCGTTTAATTTCTACTTTTAAAATTAACGATTAAGTTTTTACCACTTGATTGAAAGTTGAATTTTTTTTCATCACCAACTTTTACTTAATTTTTTTGAGAAAATAGCTTTGGAACAGAAGAGACTATACTTATAAAAATGCTAAAGCAAAAATACTACCTGTATCCATTTATCTCAAATTTTACTTCGGTACATATTAACATTTAAAAAAGTAAATTATTTAGAGAACTTACAGGAATTGGCAGGCCGAACACGTTGGGGGTGAGGAGTTCTTTTAACACTTCTGAATTAATATAAACTTTTTTCAGGAGATCCGATCAGCACCGTATTCGGGAACGCAATGGCTCCCCGCCGCTAGCGTGCGACGTGAAGCCACTTTCAACCCCACTCGATTTCCCGTGTCTTTTTTTAAACTACCTCCAATATTTTTAGTATGTTTTTGCTTGTCCATTTAATGTGAACATACGCACAATCAATAATCCTTCAATGTCATGGTGGCTGATGCAACTATCATTATGAATTAACCTACTTTATTCGATAAAACTTACGCATAACATTAGATACATCATGCAAAAACATGACATGTATGTTATAATAAACTATCAATTGTAGTTTTATGAAACGGGCTTATGATAGATAAGCCCTCTTAAGAATAATTAAATTCAGTTTTATTTCAACGTAAAGAACTTACTTTCTGTTTAAAAACCTATTTAGAGGCCAAAAATTTCACCCATGCCGGGATTCGAACCCGCAACCTCTGGCTATCCGTACCAGCGCTCTACCAATTGAGCCAATGGGCGACTCACGGCATCAGTGAAATTTCGAACCTCTTTACAATATTCTCTGTATTACGTACAGGTAGCGTATAGCCAGAGGTTGCGGGTTCGAATCCCGGCATGGGTGAAATTTTTAGCCTCTAAATAGGTTTTTAAATTTGTTCCTTAGCACGGGTTAGTGCATTAAAAATAAAAATAGTGTAATTACTTTCTGTTTGCTAAATGCCATTGTACAATGTAAAAAGAAAGTGAAAGCCGCTTTTAGTTGACACTTTTATTTGATTGAATAAAACCATAACAACTGTCCCATACATAATTTATTATGAATGTCATAGTTGGTAACTTCAGTATGGAACAGGTGAAAGTTTTGATATAGCGAAGTTCTGACCTCAGCAAAAGTTGATGGTATTGACGTGTCGTTCGTCGTATGATTACTTAGAGAAGAAGAGATGCAGGTTAAAGCCCTTGCAATGGGAGCAACAAGCGGCTAATCGACCGAAATGGAGGGCTCTTATCAACACCAAAGTCACTGACTTTGAAGCTCTTCGGTGTTCCGAGCTGGACGCAAAGAGAGACGAAGGGCAAAGCCCGTCCACCTACTGCGATCGACTATACTTATATCGACGGAGTGCTCGCATGTCTGAAATGTGGCAGAACCTTCACAAAAAAGGTAGGTTATGCGAGTCATATGCGAGCGCACCAACGCCACCAAAATGGGAGTTGAAGTAGTCGCCGTGACCGAAATCGGTCGAGACTATCATCACTTAGAGAAGATAACTCGAAATAGCATTTATAACACAGTATTTACCTCCCGCTCATAAAAATAAAAACTATTCACATTTACACAGTTTTTTTTTATAATGGCAACATTCTGGTTTTCGCGTCGATTTAAAAAACCACAGAACTTTATGTTCTGTGTAAAAAATTGACTTTAGTTATAACTTTAAGTGACTGGCAACCTGCATCTTGGGAGACAGTTCCCTCCTTTAAAAGTTCGCACTTAATTATGTTGTTATGCTAAGTCTCCCTGGTAAACCAAATTTCATTATGGGCATTATGTATCTTTCATTATATGCTAAACCATATAATGAAATATGAAATACATCACCATCAAAGTTAAATGATTAATAAAGAAAACATTGTGGGTGTTAGAGATTGAGTGATTAAGGGAGAGAATGAATGAAAGAGTGAGTAAGTGTATGTGTGTACCGCGCGAATCCGTGTGTGTGTGGTGTGTGTGTTTTGTGTGTATGTGAGTGAGAATTCTCCTTAACATTATGACAACCAATTCGATGTCAGCCGTGTCGCCAGTCCGGGCGTGCAACACGTTTTAAAACACGCCCTGATTAATTGTTTGCCAACTGTTTCTGTTATCCATTTAACTTTGCCGCGCCCCGGGGTTTGCTCAGATTTTGCGTTGATACAACTGTTTCATACCTACAGACGTTTAAATGAAGCTTTTATAATTTAAATGTAAAACATTTTAATAACCGTCTTTGTGGAGTTAGGCTGTGGTTGGGACAAGATATAAATTACTTTGGGCTTGTGAAACATTTCAAACAAAGCAAGATTATAGAAGATTCCTTGCCATAATCGAGTTACCAATGTTCAAATCAAAGAAATCAAATCAAAAAGGTTTTACTTAATGAACGTTGCAAGTTTAGCTAGGTGTCAATTTCAAAATTTAGATAATTTTGGAGAAAAAATTGGGCAAAAATCCCTAGTCTTTTCAAAGTCCGTAATTAACAGAGTTTACATAATGATTATGTAACATGCATTGTACAAACATCATTGTCATCTAAACAATCCTTTATGCTACAGTAGCCCTTATGGCACAAAGTTACACATTTTTTGAACCGCGTTTCAGGCAAGCTTAATATATCTTCAGGGATTATATTATAGAAGCGTATACAATGCCCTATGAATGATGTACCTATTAACTTTTCCTAAGCCTAAATAGTGGGAACGAGAATTTATGTTTTTTCTAGTATTTACATTGTGTTGGCTATCCGTTTTTCGTGCCTCGCAAGGCACGTTAATCCGTTGGTGCCGGCTGTCATATAATGGCAGTCGTTAAGCCATTCCAGAGGCCTTATGGACGACTTGATATCTTAAATAAACGAGCGGTGTTTTTATTCGCATGCCGAATTCCTAGTCTGTAATAGTGACTAAGCAGAGAAGTTTATAAGATTTAGCGTATTGTATCGTAATATTGTCACTTTTTAACACTTATTTAGCAGAATTTAGCACAATAATTAGTTAAATTACTCAACATACGTATTATTATTATTTTGTCTATAATTGATTGACCTATAACAGATTGCTGTCTATAGATATCATAATAATTATGCAATCTGTTATAAACTGTTGTCTATAACAGATTGCATAATTATTATGATATTAACATGTAATATTTTCTTTTTGACATTTGTAAATTTGATTATTGTTTCTACATTGGATTGTTATCATGTACGGAGTCTTGACTTGTAATGAATATTACCAATAATTGATGTCTATGTCTATGTCTAACCTACAATTGGCAACGGCGAGCAGTGGGCCATCATGGGCCATTGTGTACTGCGGGCTTAAGTAATGTTATACTCGTACAATTGACGGTCTTATGGACAGATAGATAGACAGATATTTTATTTATATTATTCTCCGACGGCAAGCTTTTGTACGTTGTTTTTTTTTGTTATTCTCTGGAGTTTCGTGAAGTCACTTAAATATTAAAATATGAAATAGGTTCGCCTACTTCAGAAAATGCTCTGACAAGTTGCGAAGAAAACATTCACTGTCAGATTGAGCAACAGTAATGACATACATGTGTTAATAAATTTATTTTCATTTCATTTCATATACATATTTTAAAAACCTATTTAGAGGCTAAAAATTACAAATTGTTTCAAATTAGAAATGATGATGCAAATTACTTCAGCCAGATGTCGCTGCCTGTAAATAATACAGAGAATATTTAAAGAGGTACGAAATTTCGCTGATGCCGGCACTTGCACATTAGCTTAATTGGGAGAGCGCTGGTACGGTTAGCCGGAGGTCGCCGGTTCGAGCCCCGGCATGGGCAGAATTTTTAGCCTCTAAATAGATTTTTAAAATTGTCCACAGCACGGGTTAGTGCAACAAAAATAATATATAGGTACCTAAATATTTATTTTATGTAGTCTATAATCATCCCAATGAATCGCACGTAGCCGGCTGCCTGAGTGATCTTAAGCGATCACGAAGGTTAAGCTACATGGGGCGCGTTCAGTGGGGTGACTGTCTATGACTAACGCTCGTGGCATTTTCCCGAGCGATTCCGTGCTTCGTAAGGCACGTTAAGCAGTTGGTACCGGCTGCCGTCGATAGATGCCAGTCGTTAAGCCAAGTCAGAGGCCTTAGGGCTCCTTGAAAACTTCTGACAGTAAGACAGGCCACTAGTCTTACAAGCGTCCTCCAATCCGGACTTGGCCCCCGTGGTGGAGTATGGCCTATACCTTCTTCAGGGAAGATACCCGTGCCCCTCGGTGGGGACATAATGGGTCGATGGTGAGATCGTCCCACTGCAGTGAAGGGCCTTGTCTCACAGAGACAGTGTGGGCTTAATTGCCACGCGTGCCCACCGCGGATTGGCAATTAGAATATTAGACGCTCAGGTTTCTTCACTATATTTACCTTCTCCGTTAGCGAGTGGTACATATTGCCACTATAACGTCACAAATGAAAACCAAGTCTTTGGTGCAAGCCCGCAATGGGAATCGAACCGTGTATCCGTGTATTACCAAAGGGAAGATAAAAGTACCCGGAAAGGACTTCGACCAAATAGGGGATGTATTAGCAAAGGGAAAGATAAAAAGTACCCGGAACTGGCGTGCGTGCATGCAACGACTTATGAACGTTGATGAAGCGAAGGTGATCTGTCAGGATCGTGGCAAGTGGCAGTCCCTGGTCTCCGCCCACCCCTCTGGGTTACAGGCGTGCGGTTATGTATGTATGTATGTATGTATATATGTATGTATGTATGTATGTATGTATGTATGTATGTATGTATGTATGTATGTATGTATGTATGTATGTATGTATGTATGTATGTATGTATGTATGTATGTATGTATGTATGTATGTATGTATGTATGTATGTATGTATGTATGTATGTATGTATGTATGTATGTATGTATGTATGTATGTATGTACGTACGTACGTACGTACGTACGTACGTGTGTGTGTGTGTGTGTGTGTGTGTGTATGTATGTATGTATGTATGTATACCACTATACTCCGTAAACCAATATACTCCGAGTTATTCAAGAGTTAATCTTTAAGTTATGAATCTCTCTAGTGCTTCATAGTTTACTTAACAAATTGGAAAGACGTCGCATCATTCAACAAAGAGTCTCTATCAAATATTATCTCAACTGGAGGACAAAGGGCTTGCCCTTTGAAGCGGTTAGCTGCGGTGGTATTCGGTTTTACGGAAGGAAATTAGGTAGTGGCTATAGGTCTCTCCACTTTACAGAGGCCAGCGACGTGCGGGCGGCACGATTTTAATCGATAATACACCCTTACCCTTTACTAGGGAGTGGAATAGTGGTGTAGTTTCCACCACATATGGAATCTTCGATATCGATATCAACCCTTTTATGTCTGGTTAGGCCATACTCCACCACGGGAGTATGACAGCTCCGGGCCCTAATGTCAGAAGTTATCAAACCGCCCGTAAGGCCTCTGACGTGGCTTAACGACTGGCAATCCATGACAGCCGGTACCAACGACTTAACGTACCTTGCGATGCACGGAAGCGCTCGGAAAAATGCCACTAGCGGTAGGCACGGGACGGTCACCCATCCTGCACCTGACTGCGCCTGTTGTTGCTTAACTCAAGTGATTGATTCCAATCAGTCGGGTCGACTTGGAAAGAATCTTATCACTTTGAAATAAAGTCCACAACCAATGAAAAATTTACACTAGCTCTGCCCGCTATAAGGTTAATACCTACAAATTTATTTATTTTATTAGAGGTCCCTTTCTGAATTGTGAATCTCACTAAGTAAATACTTGAGTAACGTTCTCTCACGCTCTTTCCGGATGAATTCGAAGAGACAGCATCACAGTAAACTATTTACTTAGCGAAATTATCAATTCAGGAACTGGTCCCAAATGTCAGGTGTAACTAACTAGATATCCTGATATTTATTTATTTAAAGAAGTAATTATTAGGAGCTGACTGGAGGTAATTTGTCATAAGCTTTTTCTATCAGTGTTGGCCATGGCCACATAGCCAAAACGTAAAGTTCCGATAAAGTTGTTAGATAAAGTATTTCTATAGGTATTTTATCATTGAACCACCGGAACGTCAATCACTTTGAGTGCTCGGCTGGTTCACGAGGAAGTGAAAGGCAAAGAGGGAATAGATAAATCCTGGTTTTGGCCGATTTTACACGTAAGTCGTAAATAAACAGAGCAGCGGAGAAGGGCGGAAAGCATACGAATTTTGGGGGAGGCGAGTCTGCTAAACGCCTTATTAATAACGTGATTGTTTTTATCACATAACATGGTTATCTTCGCTCAAAGTTTATTGAATTTAGAGTATTTCTGAAGAAGCGCCGAGCGAGGCGCTATTGAGTTATCGATTAAACAAGACTTTGAAGTAACGTCGTCGGAACGGTAATTAAATAAACACCAACAATTATTTGGACGGAGAAGATATGGGTAGATCCGCGTGTGCAAGCAGCACATCACATAACCTCGCGCCTGTATCCCAGAGGGGTAAGCAGAGACCAGGGACTGCCACTTGCCACAATCCTAACAGATCATCTTCGCTTCATCAACGTTCATAAAGTCGTTTTGCATGCACACACGCCGGTTCCGGTTACGTTTTATCTTTCCCTTTGCCAATACATCCCCTATTTGAGTGATGAATACAGTCCGATTTACTTATTTATCTATTTTATTTGGATTTTTTATGTAGCCTATAAAAATAACCCACTTCAGGCTTTCTTTCAAAAAGAGAGTATGGGCGGGCGCGTTGAGGTATTGGAACACCTCAAACACGCTGGTTTCCTCACTGTGTTTTCCTTCACCGTTGGCGAGTGGTATTGCAACTGAAAATTAACAAGTTTACCTAACTTAGAAAACAAAGTCATTGGTACTTGCGTCGGGGTTCGAACCCACGATATCCCGAATGAAAAGCCGGCGGCGGCAGTTACTTATTGGTTGGAGAGAAACATATCACAATTACTATCATGATGAATTATCATTAACTTTTATCATGATCTCTCCAATGAGATCAAACTATTTTTGAACTAAAACTTTCGTAAGCACAAAACATTGTAGACTGTTAGTCCGGATCTACTTACGGGTGTTGTTAAATCGGAAGCAGAGCTAAATCATCCACCCGTAAGTAGATCCGGACTAAAAGTCTACAAGATCAAACTATTTTTTGTAGCAAGCATTCTGTTCTGAAATATTCGTCCCTGAAGAGTACTTAAATACACTCTAAGATCTTTATGTATGAGCCTCCCTTCTTTAGTTTACGAGGGTCTTCAGTCGATAAAGCAGTTTCACCCATCTCTTCCTTGAGGAGACCCGTCCATACGGTAAACGTTTGAAGAATGTAAATCTTTCGTGGCTTTTTACATTTTGTGAGTTATTCTTCAGTATCAAATAATTATTGTATTCATTTAAAATGAAGGTGGACGATGTTCAAGAGAGATTATTATTAGTATTCTGAAAACCAACTCAAAGTTTTCGTTGTTGTTTAGTAAGTTTAAAAACCTATTTAGAGGCTAAAAATTTCACCCATGCCGGGATTCGAACCCGCAACCTCTGGCTATCCATGCCAGCGCTCTACCAATTGAGCCAAAGGGCGACTCATTTATAAATAAAAATAGTATAATCATGTGGGTACAGTGATATCGTTCCGATGTTAAAACCTAACTGCAAAGTAGGTAGTCGGGGCTGTAAGTAATGCAATTTGCTTAAGCCAGATGTCGCTGCCTGTACCTAATACAGAGAATAGTGTAAAGAGGTTCGAAATTTCACTGATGCCGGTGAATCGCCCATTGGCTCAATTGGTAGAGCGCTGGCACGGATAGCCAGAGGTTGCGGGTTCGAATCTCGGCATGGGTGAAATTTTTAGCCTCCAAATAGGTTTTTAAATTTGTTTTTAGCACGGGTTAGTGCATTAAAAATAAAAATTGTATAATGTTTATTAAGTGCTCAGAAAGTGATAATTTTAAATTTCTTCGTGTACTTTGTAACCTCCGGAAGGATAGTTCTCCAATAAAAGATCGAAGTATGTAGTGATAATATTTGCTATTATATTCACTTTAATTATCCACTATTAGACACACAATCGGACAGGGTTTCCACTTAGGATCTAAAATCTACGAGGTTCCAAATAAGACTGCTGTTCGAACCGACTGATACCTCCCTTTAATACATCCCCGCTACTGCTACATAACATCCTGCGACCGGAAACGGATACATACTTGTAGAATACAATAATATCTACGCAATTTTAAAAACCTACCTAAAGGCTAAAAATTCCACCCATGCCGGGATTCGAACCCGCGACCTCTGGCTATCCGTGCCAGCGCTCTTTACAACTGAGCTAATGGGTGACTCACCGGCATCAGTGAAATTTCAAACCTCCTCTTACAATATTCTCTGTAATACGTACAGGCAGCGACATCTGGCTGAAGTAATTTGCATCACTTGCATCCCCGAGTACCTACTTTGCAGTTAGTTTGCTTTGCTTGCGGGTCGCGGGTTCGAATCCCGGCATGGGTGTAATTTTTAGCCTCTAAATAGGTTTTTAAAATTGTCCTTAGCACGAGTTAGTGCATTAAAAATATAATATCTACGCAGATAATATCCGATAATAATAATGTCCCCGTAGGGCGGATACTCACCAACTCGAAAAACACCGTTTCGAGAAATCGACGTTCAAAGTTTTGAAAACGAAAAAAAAATCTAGCGTCTGTTATACAGGAGATATTTTGAATGTTATTGTCTTAATGCATTTTTACTGCAACAGAGCATTGTTTGATTTGACTTATAGGATTAAAAAGTTAAAATTACTTTGCTGAATTTTGGCGGAATTCAGCAAAGTAATTTTAACTTTTTAATGCTATTATGGATTTCCGCAAAGTAACGCCTGATTCTATACAACATTTGACTTATAGGTATAAATTTACATCAATTTAAAAGTTATGATGGATAAACAGTTTTTCCCTTTAATATTTTGATCTTAATCCCGAGTTAGTGATTTTCTACCTAAAGTTAGTTAATTTCTACCCAGATTTGACTATTATAAGCAGAAATAACTCTTTTTAGTGAATTTACAACTAGTCTCTGGAAATGCATAACAGTCTCAGACATAACTAACTAAATTTGTTTTTTTGCGAACCAAAGAAGAAAACACTACAAAAAACTTTCAAAACTTTATTCAAAAAGGAAAAAGTACAAAAAGTGTCATAAATGACCACAAAAAGAACAATAGCTAAATGAACAATAGCTTCTTCATGGGTTTCAGGTAAGCTTAATATATCTTCAGGGATTTTATTATAGAAGCGCATATAATGCCCCATGAAGGATGTATTAACCTTTACCAGCCTAAATAGAGGAAACAAAAGTTTACGTTTATTTCTAGTATTTACATTGTGTCGGCTACCCAAAGTTTTAAAGTTACTGAAATTTTCCTGACGTAAATAATGTTTTCATAGATATACTGACTGGCAACTGTTAGGATGTTAGTTTCTTTAAAAAAATCTCTACTGCCTAGCTTATAAATAAATCTGATCGCTCTGATTGCAAGACAAAGATGGTCTCAATGTCTGCTGCCTGTAGCCACAGAAGTATGCCATAGGACATAACACTATGGAAGTTACTAAAATAAGAAGTTAACAAGCCTTGCAGTTGCGACGTCAGTAAGTTCCCTAAATCTTTTAACTGCTTATGCTGCTGAACCAAGCCTATTTGCATTTTTTTCTATATGAGGACCACATTGAAGCTTTGATCCATTGTGATATCTAGAAATACAGTTTCATTTACAAGCTCTTATTTGTTATTCCCCAATATAACATTGCTATCAACCGTTTTGACATTTGGAAGAGTGAACTTTATACATTTTATCTTTTTTGAATTTAACAGTAATTTATTAGATTAGCATCCAAGAGAGCATTATTTAGCACCCGAGAGAGAGCATTATTTGTATTATTGAAGTCATTCTCTTGTCTCTTAATTTTAAAGATAAGTAATGTGTCGACTGCAAATAACACTATCTCTGACACATTTTGAACCATGAACGGCAAATCTTTTACATATACGAGGAAGAGAGACGGACCGAATATCGATCCTGTGTCCACCTCTGACCCTGAAGATTTAGTTCTATTTATTTATATCAGCTCTTTGAACTCTCTCTAAATATGATGTCATAAGTTTTAGCTAAAAACATAGACCAAAAAGGTATTTTCGGTCTATGCCAAAACTAACTAAAATGTCTTAGGTGACGACGAGACTGTACTTTGGGTAGGCATAAAATAATTAAACACATTTAATTAATTGTTTCTTTTAATGTAGCTGTAAAACTTTGTAATTAGTCAATTTTTGAAGTTTTTATTTTTGGAACTAGGGCTCATTTGAAAAAACTGGTTAGACAGAAATGTAGAGAAAAAAATGCGATCCTAATGCTACTAAACGCTCATTTTCTCCTTAAGTCGACTTGGTGAGTTTCCGCTCTACGGGGACAATATCTACGTCATGCAACGACTAATGAATGTTGATGAAGCGAAAAAGATCTTTCCGAATCGTGGCAAGTGGAAGACCCTTGTCTCTGCCTACCCCACCGGGATACAAGCACAGGATACAGTTACGTTATGTTCACCATTATCATCATCATTGACGCTCACTTCAGGACATAGGCCTCCTGGTTTTTGAAACTTCACGGTCTTGTGCCGTCCGCACCCCGCCACTATGATCAGGTCGTCAGACCATCTGGTGGACTGCCCACGCTGCGTCGCCGGTCCGCCGTCGCCAGGTTAGCACTTTTTGCCCATAAATTACGTTACGTAATGTTACGTTATCGATATCAACCCTTGTATGTTCCCACTGCTGGGGCACGGATCTCTCCCTGCATCGCAGAAATATTTGGCCATACTCCACTACGGGGGCCAAGTCCGGTATGGTGGAGCATTGTAAGACAGTGGCGGGCCTTACTGTCCGAAGTTATCAAGCTACCTGTAAGGTATCCGACGATGTTACGTTATGTTAATGAACAAATATAATCATCATTGTTGTTGAAATCAATCCCACGCTCTAGTGGCTCTATTATACTCAGGGAAACCCGATACAATTCGCCAAAAGCCTATTGAATTCCGACTGTTTCTGTTTTCTAAGGACGCGCCGAGCAAGGCGCTTTTCGGTTATCGATTAACAAGTTATGTGTGTACGAGTATATAATGTATGTTAGAATGTTATTTCCATGATTCATTAATACTGCTCTCAACTTATATGTAGGTATAGAAAGAACTTTAGGATTGTATCTAAGTAATCAGTTGATTTATAAACCTGATTCCTTACAATTAATACAGTCCATTTATATCAATACAGTTATGTTTGATTGCGACCCAAACAGGTGCTATAAGAGGCTTCTTATAGCACCTGTTTGGGTGCTATAAGAAATATAAATGGACTGTATTAATATAAATTAATACAGTCCATTTATATCAATACAGTTATGTTTGATTGCGACCCAAACAGGTGCTATAAGAGGCTTCTTATAGCACCTGTTTGGGTCGCAATCAAACATAACTGTATTGATATAAATGAACTGTATTATTTGTAAGGAATCAGGTTTGGAAATAAAAAAAATAAATGCACTTTTCAGAAATTTATGTCAATGTTAAATTTCTGAGCCACTGTCGGGTTCAAGCTGTAGTGGAGAAGAAGGCAGCAAAGAAACTCCACTCTAACCATCTTATCTCAAGTCTTATAACAATTTACAAAGCACATAGCACTCTAGTTACAAGGAACACAAATGAAAAGTAAAGGATATATAACCTCACGACGGGCGACAAACAATGACGAACCTTTCCATGAACCTATTCGCAGCAAATCGAGACAGCAAAAGAGAATGAGCGCGTACGGCGCACGCTTTATATAGGAACGGTGACGTCATGAGATTGTTGGCAGTCTTTACGACTAAAATATTCCTAAGATAATAATAAAAATTGACGAAAACATCTTAATAGTTCTAAGTGAAGATGCATAGCGAAAAAACAAAAGACAACAGTTTTAAATAAAAAGAAAATTAACCTTTTTAGTATGTGCCATGCACCTGCTTGTTGTACTGTTTCGTACAATCTTCACCTACACTAAACGGGAGAAGGGTGCCACCACCATTCGGCGGCTGCAGTGCCTGGGACATTATTTTTAAGGGCTTGCTCAGCACCTATACCATCCTGACGATATAGTCGGCCTAGCTCATTGGAAAGAAAAGTCAATGGATAGATAGACAATTAACACTTAATTGCGTACAGTACTACACATCATAAATGTCCCTTCGGTAATCTACGTTCGCGCAGACTAGGAAGAAGTGTAACGAAAGTACCCGAAGCTATAAGTACATTTAACATGATCTTTAACCGATATGGTTAAGGTGCACAATTGATTGCCACAGTAGTGCTACCTATTTCGCTCACGCTAATATTGCCAAACTAATAGACACCCGCATCGATGACGTTGAATCAACCAATAGCAACAAAGGCGCGCGGTCGCCATAAAATGAAACCATCTGATTGGTCGATCAAATTGCCGCACATCCAAAATTTGGTCATCTGCGCAGGTACATTCGCGGGACTTATTTCTTGTGTAGCACTGTAACAAAACAGATTTGACGGCCTCTGTGGCGCAGCGGTAGCGCATCTGCCTACCATGCAAGAGGTCCCGGGTTCGATCCCCAGCTGGGGATCAAAACAAAATCCCAGGCTTGGATGTTTACATGTTTCTGATGTCGTGGTTTCTGGTTCCCACGACACAGGGTATCCTAGTGTGGGGCCAGAAGCAAAGTATGTACCTGTATGTAAACGTTAAAAAAATGTTAAAAATGTTATGTTAAAAAAAAAGAATTGCAGCCTTGATTTCAATTCGCGCCGAGTCAATAAAGTCTCGGATTTCCTCACGATGTTTTCCTTCACAGTAAGCGTGTGGTAAGCTTGCTAACAACTTTGCAGATCTACATTACATCGAATTTATCATGACAAACCAAAGTATAAAATAAATTGTAAATAGGTTTTTAAATTTGTTCCTTAGCACGGGTGCAATTTTTAGTGCGGGTTTTTAGTGCATTAAAAATAAAAATAGTATAATCATGTGGGTACAGTGATATCGTTCCGATGTTACCTAACCTAACCTAACTGCAAAGTAGGTAGCAGGGGCTGTAAGTAATGCAATTTGCTTAAGCCAGAGGTCGCTGCCTGTACGTAATACAGAGAATAGTGTAGAGGTTCGAAATTTCACTGATGACGTGAGTCGCCCATTGGCTCAATTGGTAGAGCGCTGGCACGGATAGCCAGAGGTTGCGGGTTCGAATCCCGGCATGAGTGAAATTTTTAGCCTCTAAATAGGTTTTTAAATTTGTTCCTTAGCACGGGTTAGTGCATTAAAAATAAAAATAGTATAAATTGTACCAGTAAATTATTTTAATTTCAAACCATGAGTGGGTCGATGACATTACAGTTCTATGTAATGAGGTAGCATATTATTACTTTATTAATTATCATTATTACAGTAAGGATATTAACATTATAAGAATATTCTTTATTGTACATCACAGCACATGGTATTAAACATTTAAAGACAAAGAATAGAATTGGCGACCTTATTTAAGAGCAACTTCTTTGCTGACGGAAAAAAATAAAATGGGTAGAAAGACCACCAATTGCAACGCCGGGTGTATACCCGGCGTTGCAATTGGTCACTGTAGGTACAATCTTTACAAGCGCTCCATAAAAACGACCACATCTATATCCTTTTTAGAACTCCACTACGGTATCCATTACTGCTATTGTGTTTTCTTTGGCGACGTGCTCTTTATCGTTTGAACTATGAACTTTGTTCAGTGAACTTGTTCGTCTAGCTTGCGTCGCGTGAATAGTCTACAGGGTGTACTCCGAACAAAATCCCCATAAGATACGAGTAAGATATATATACCACAATTCAGGCAGAACCTTATGTGGTGGCTGATGTGGTGGCGGCTAGAGGAAGTTTGATAAAATGAGAAATTACATATAATGACTTCATAGCTGGTGACAAAAGGGCATGTGCCACCAGAGACAAAACAATGCCTGTAGACGGCGCTGTTTTTCAGCGCTCACCTACCTAAAAAGTAACTACAAAGTAGTTCCTAATCCTTTAGGATTGTATTTATACATGTAAAATAAAAAATAAAAACTGATAATCATGGTTACCTATTTCCATGTAATATATTGCAGTGCATGCTTAATGTACCTATTGAGTTGCTATTATTGTTTCCTTGCAGAAATCTAGCAGTCTGTTGCTATAGGTGAAAACCTGTAAATGGCTCACTAATTAGTTTATAAGTTTCATATGTTGTTTATCAGCTGTTGGTTTCCCATAGATAAGAAATAAATAAATAAATAAAATATACAAATTAAGAAGTATTAATTGAGTTGTCCATTGTTTTAAACTAATACACTTCATACGTTCCGATGTTAATTCTAACTGCAAAGTAGGTAGTCGGGGCTGTAAGTAATGCAATTTGCTTAAGTCAGATGTCGCTGCCTGTACGTAATACAGAGAATATTGTAAAGAGGTTCGAAATTTCACTGATGTTGTGAGTCGCCCATTGGCTCAATTGGTAGAGCGCTGGTACGGATAGCCAGAGGTTGCGGGTTCGAATCCCGGCATGGGTGAAATTTTTGGCCTCTAAATAGGTTTTTAAATTTGTTCCTTAGCACGGGTTAGTGCATTAAAAATAAAAATGGTGTAATACACTTCATTTTTAGCAGTAATCTGAATGATTTTAATATAATTATACTTATTTTATTGAAACCTAGTGTGTGTGTAAACTAAAGCAAACAACACGTACAGAACACAATGAACAATAAATTGTCGTGTACAATAAAGAATTATTCTCTTATGTAATGGAAAGAAATGAAATTTCATTTTCACTTACAGCACTACACTTACGTGGTGGAGTATGGCCTAACCTTCCTGCGATGCAGGAAGAGATCCGTGCCCCAGCAGTGGGGATATACAAGGGTTGATAACGATAACTTACAGTGTATAATGCATTTGTTTTTTGCAATAATTGCAAAAAAAACAAATGCATTATCCAATGAAAATGAAATTTCATTTCATTCCATTACATAAGAGAATAATTGTTTAATGTACACTAGAGCACATGAAATAAATACTTTCAAAACATAGGTAAATGGTATTATATTTATCCAGACAACCCTTTGATGGAATGTTGTTGAAGGAAAAATTACACCGGTAAAAAAGCCTTTATTTGACTTTGTGATCTTAAATATAAGGAGTTCAGGATCCCGTCATGGCATAGCCTCCTCCAGTTGAGATCTTGACGCGCCTTTTATAGTCGAAAAGAAACAAAACTTACCTTTTCGTAAAATAAGTTTATTAACGTATCGATTGTATTTTATATAATTTCATGTAGGTTACTGGGATCGGAGCTCACTAAGATTTTTCCAAAAGAAAATAATCCGCATCCATTTTAACAGCAACTATGATGGTAATATGCAGTAAAGGTCAAGTTGCGATCGAGCTTTAGTTATAACGACTGAATAGATAAAAAATGCTCGTTAAAGTTTTAGGGCTGGCATAAAAAAACTGTTAAGTAATGTATTCGATACATAAATACGATAACAAAGCCGACATCAAATCGCTAGAGGCGTTACGGATAGTAAACTTCGCTTTTATTATGTTTAAGATTGGAAACCAAATAGCCTAGATTTATAGGCAGAAAAATGCTTCGCTTTGATTGCAATGGGCGAAACATGTTAAATGAAGAAGAATATAAAGTATTAACGGTCTTAGTCAATGAATCAAAAAAAATAAACAGGTTTTATTCAAAGTAGCACAGACACTGCGACTTAATGAACATTACAAGTTAAATTATATTTGTGCCTTTTGGAGTCGAGACTCTGGTGCCATGGGGTTTGGAGGCGCGACTCCTCTTTAAGGAGATCTCGTCTCGCCTAATCGACGTTTCAGGAGACCCTACGGCTGGTGCTTACTTTGGCCAAAGGATAAGGCGGCACAGCGAGGCAATGCCGCCAGCCTTCTTGGTACTCTGCCGCCCGACAGCGATCTGGCTCAAATATTTTATTTAAATTAGAATGTTTTAGGTTTAGTTCCATTTTTATAATAATAGTGTAAGTAGTGAAATATCTAAGTATATATTTAAATACTGTTAAATTAAACGATTAGATACTGCGCAATAGTTAAATTATACAGTTTTAAATTAAACGGGTCGTAAACGTAATTAGTCTACCCGAGGCCACGGCAACTGTAACGCTGCCGAAACGTCGGGAAATAGGGTAATTACGTTTTACCTAATAAATTCTCGCGATTAGACCCGTTAAATATAAACTATGTATGAGTATCGCGAATTATTAAGAAATAATATTAAATTATTTAGGTGTCCATTTCAAAATCTAGATCATTTTGGAGAAAAAAAAGAACAGTAAAACGCCAAACTAGTCTTATTTATAGAAACACGATTACTTGAAATACTCTAAAACGCTGTTAAAATAAAATATGACTCATTTACAGCATCTGCAAGACACTATTAGGACGGTGATTTCAAACCCCAAAACAAACCACTTGCCCTCCTTCTCTCTTATCTCTCCGAACTTATAGCTGTAGTAAAATTAGGAACGTTACCATTATATCTTCTTCTTCTTCAGGCTATATTAGTCCACTGCTGGACATAGCCCTCCCCTAATGAGCGCCATAGCGCAAGGTTGTGCCATCATTGGGGGGTAATGCCCATAATCCCCACGCTGGGCATTACATACCTAATTATTATTTCGCTCATTTGGCAGAATATTGACGCAAATGTCCTTTTTCCAATTTTACAGGAGAGACCGTTGTTTCATTCAGAAGTGTTAGAACTTTGTCAAAATTCCACAACGACAGTGGCGCCGTCACGCGATAAAAAACAAAACTACATTACTGTCATTTTTTCCCCAAGTGTGAACAGTTATTTCGGGTGTTTTGGCATACTTAACTCAAATTGGCAAAAAAGTACATTTGCGTCATTATTCTGTCAAATGAGCGATTTGTATTAGTCGTATTTAGTTATATATTAAACGGGTCAAATCGCGATTATTTATTAGGTAAAACGTAACGTAACGTAAGAAATACGAAAACTTTTTCGTTACCTCCTGCGATTGACTGGTAGAAAATGCTTACTTTCGCCGCATTGTACGATTTTATTGTGCAATAAAGTATTAATAGTTAGAATATTTTCGGGGCTTAATCCCGTAGTATTCCAACGATCGCTTTCCAACGATCGCCATTATTATAGCCGAATTGTGCGCGAAGCGGTTGAAATTAAGAAACACAAAAATTTTAATCGGGAATGTGGTTTCAAACTGTCGCAAACGTGGGATCCGGTCATCAAAATGTGTTCGAGAGTCCGACATTGTCAGTGTAGTGTGTCGCAACCCTAATAGTGCTTTGTGATAGCTGATTGAGGGTAGTCTGAAACCTCATCAGCCGAAGATGCGAACGGGTGCCAGCCATCAGTCTTCTCGTGACCACGATGACTGTAACATAGTCGAAACGTCGAGGTAAAATAGCAATAAATTACTACGCGATTAAGCCCCGAAATTTTTCTAAGTATGTGTACAAATCGCGAAAGTTTAAAATATGTTAAAGTTTTAATAAATAAATACTGTATGTCGTATAGTATTTATATATAAGACTATTTTTTCTGGTGCAATAAAGCGTTCGTTATCTCTATAGTCTAGAACCTACGATCAACCACCTAGGACGTTAAAAGATAAATAAAATAAATAAATATTCATGGCCAAATTACACAGATTTCCGCTAAGATCTAGACCTAGATTGTTGTCAGAAGGCTTTAAAAAGAACTATTTTGTCACGTTGGATATCTTTACAAATAATTAAAAACTCTGGAACGACCTCAGGTGTGGTTTTATTTGTAGAGATATTTATTAAAATGATGTTGGCTTTTTACAAAGACGCGTGTAGCAGACCAGCCAATCAGGAAAAGATAAGACACAAGAATATTCTTTATTGTACCTAAGGTGAGGTGGGGTAAGAGGGTCACCGGGGTAAGAGGGTCTAGTGACAATAACTAGTAAACCAAAGCGTTTATCACTATGCTTTTCTGTCGATAAAACAGACAAGGCAAATTAGTTTGAATGGTTTTCATGAGATGTCGCTACGATACTCAAAGGCCGCAAAAAATGAAGAAATGTCTCAGAGTTGTGAATTCGACTAGCACAAAGTTGGCGCGTTATTTTGCAAACCAATAATTGCTTGAAAAAAGACTGCTGGTAATAATTTCACTAAATAAATGCACGAAGAAAACTGTAAGTATTTCGTTTTATTAGTCATTTAAGATAAAACACCACTAATAATACGAGTTTCTTTTGCTTGTAAATTCCAACCTCCAAAAACATTAGCTGGTGTAAGAGGGACACTATTGACGGGGAAAGAGGAACATATATTTCTCTTACCCCATGTCAGGGGTGACAAACATTTTGAATAGGTAGGTAAATAAAATAAAACAAAAAACATTCTATCTAACATTAAAATGTTGTCAAAATAAAAGAGTTGTGTTTTGTAATACGTCTCTTTGTAGTCGAGACTTTGTTTCGAATTTTAGTATTTTGAATTAGAATTTAGTAAAATAGTAATTTTGATTGTTACAGGAATAATATGAAAAATGTCGCGAAAATATGAACATCGGATAGAAGCAGATATGATACTAAAAAATTAAGGGACGCTGTCAGGGCAGTAAAAAGTGAAACAATATCTGCTTATGCGCTGCATCAAAACTTTATAATATACCAAGGGTAACAATTGTTAACCACGTATTTAAACCGCGTTTGAGCCTTTTTCTTTTAATCTCCAACTCGAACATAGTGCCCCTTTTTTGTGTAACTGCTATAATTCTGTTTAATTTTATTATTACTGTTTGTATGGAGAGTAAACTAAAAGAAAAATAGCTGGTCCAGTTCATTTTAGTTTGTTACCCCTGATCGGACCTGTATGTTCCTCTTACCCCAAATTGGTTTACTCTTTAGTTTCATTCAAAATTATACCTTATTTCAACGACAGTGAGATTCAATATTGACTGAAGCAGTTCTACCCAGAACTTCACGAGAAATTAGCAACGAATATTTAAATTCAAACTTCATTTTTATGAAATACAATGACTGTCCCTCTTACCCCATATGAGGGGGAAGAGGAACGTTTATACAATCTGGGTATTTATGCAAATATCATCGTAAGAACTATTAGCAGCGCAATTAAAATTAGTCCATGGGAAGCTAACACATAAAGGTTAGTTTTGTGTGTTTCGAAGATCTTGTAAGACTTTAACTGTCCTTCCTAACCCACAAAATATTTTACTGAAAATAGAGTATGTTCCTCTTACCCCACCTCACCTTATACCGGAAAATTGATACAGATACAGAAGATAAAATACAATTGGCGGCCTTATTGCTAATAGCAATTTCTTCCAGGCAACCTCAAATCGGAGAATTTGCCGAAGGAGAAATAGATTCTGAATATTTTTTAGGTTTTTTACTTATTTGATATCTTTTTCTACAAAATGTCTAATTTTTAAAATTGTTACTATATTCATGCCAAAGGGGAGAAGATGGATTAAAGGTCCTTAAAGTTACTTTTGCGTATTCCTCGATTTTTACATGCGTTTCAACGCGATATTAAAGAAGATATGTCTTGTTTCCATTCGTAGCGCTAGTTATTGTCCTAGTGGAACCGAGTGATTGCTATCAATGACTAGGGTTAGTTAAGCAGTTTTGTCAGATATTTTATTTTAATTATTTATTATTAAAGCCCCCTTTAGCGAAAACCTATTAAAGTCCTAGGTGGTTGATTGTAGTTTTCTGACTATACATTCTAGAACATACCTTCTAAAAAATGTTGTCACAGTTTTTTTTTTTGTTTTTTTTAGTTGTTAAGAAATATAAATTTTGATTTTTTTTATTACAAAACAAGGCCCGCCACTGTCTTACAATCCTCCACCAACCCGGACTTGGCCCCGTGGTGGAGTATGGCCTAACCTTCCAACGATGCATGAAGAGACCCTTGCCCCAGCAGTGGGGACATACACGGGTTGATATCGATATAACAAGTTTTATGCGCTAGTTAGAGGCGCTCGTTAGCACCGAGTAGCGCCACAAATGCGTCACACGTTGCCAATTTGCGCGTCACATTGTCCCGCCGGCTGCCCCGCTGTTGCCATGGCGACGGTGCCGTCGAGCCTTGTTGTATATTGTATACTGTTACGAAACCTTTGCGTTCTACCTACCAGGCTATTGTGTCATGTACAGTTAGCAGGTACATTCCGCGACACATGGAAGTACCTTTTATTAACGAACAGCCCCTACCTCCCAGCGCATAACAGGGTGCTCCAGAAAGACCATGTAGAACCAAAACATTAATACGAGTATATCGCGTCTGAGTAACTTTACTAAAAAACGGAGACATTATACATACATAACCTCACGCCTGTATCACAGAGGGGTCAGAGACCAGGGACTGCCACTTGCCACGATCCTGACAGATCACCTTCGCTTCATCAACGTTCATAAGTCGTTGCATGCACGCACGCCAGTTCCGGGTACTTTTTATCTTTCCCTTTGCTAATACATCCCCTATTTGGTTGATGTAAGTCCGTCTGGGACGTCCCTTTCCAGCCCTTCCACTCACATTCGCAATATATTTCACGGAGACATTATATTTCACATATTACAGTGTACTAGCTGTCTCAATTCCGATCGTTGTTTACCTGCATGCCAAGTTTACGTAAATATGTTCAGCTGCTATTAAGTGATAGAGTAACAAACATCCAAACATCTTTACAAACTTGCAGATTTATAATACAAGTACATGGCAGCGTAGTGGGGAGGACGAATACGAATTTCTAAGTTACGTGCTTACTTATATTCTTTTTATTGAACTAACCCGTGCTAAGGACAATTTAGAAACTTTTTTAACAATTTAGAAACGGATTTTTAGCCTCTAAATAGAGAGGCTAAAAATCCCACCCAAGCCGGGATGCGAACCCGCGACCTCTGGCACGGATAGCCAGAAGTCGCGGGTTCGAACCCCGGCATGGGTGGAATGTTTAGCCTCTAAATAGGTTTTTACGTGCTCTTGTGAAGTTATAATAGCAATACCACTCGCTAACCGTGCAGAAAAACATCGTGAGGAAACCTGAGTGTTTTAGGTGTTCAAATACCTCGGCGCTTGAAATTGGCAATCCGCGGTGGGCACGCGTGTTAATTAAGCCCATACTCTCTTTCTTTCTCGAAGAGAAGACCTAGAGTGGGACGTGGAGTGAAAAAAATACAGAATAACTTAAGAAAAGTATAGAATAACCTGAATAAGCCGTTGGTGCCGGCTGGCATGCAATGGCAGTCGTTATGCCAAATCAGAACCTCACGGGCGGCTTGATAACTTCTGACAGTAAGGCCCGCCACTGTCTTACATTCCTCCACCAACCAGGACTTGGCACCCGTGGTGGGTGGCCTAACCTTCCTGTGACGCAGGAAGAGACCCGTGCAGTGGGGACATCCCAAGGATCGTATAGCATAACCTGAGCCTTTTGACAGCACCCCGTATATGTGGGTGTATATTGTGTTGCCGCGTGAACGTTTATGAAACTTTTAACAAGGCGTCGGGAGCAGCGGCGTCACGTGACACGATAATTGAGTGGTGCGCGCCGTTGTTTATAGCATGTTGTGTTGTGTTGTGCTGTCATGATTCTAAACAGTTTGGGGTTACGTACCTCAAAAGGAAAAATGGAACCATTTTATGATCACATTGAAAGTGAAAGTAGCTTCGTTTAGTGCCGACACAAATTATATATTATTGAATGACATAATTTATTATCACATAGCAACTTTCCATCGTATGGTTGTCTGGTGCGTTTAGCGATGAGGCCGCCAATTGTACATTTACATTTATAATAATTTTGTATGTGTCGTTTTTTCCAGTGTACAATAAATAATATTCCTCTCTTAATATGACATATATCGGAGCGAAACCTGCGCCTTTATTATGTAACTTTCCTCGTATAAAATTGTACGGAAATACATAATATTGACTGGACTATATGGTACAAAGGGAATACGAGTATGTACGATTTAGCACTCGCACACGGTTTTGATTTTATCCTGTAACAAATCTCTCACTTCACAACACGGTGATATGCAGTAGCGTGTCTATCAATAATGTATCAGAAAAAGATCCTACCAAATTTACGGCTGCAGGAAAGTAATCCAGATATGCCGGGAATCGAACCCGCGAGCTCTGGCTCGGTTAGCCAGAGTTCGCGGGTGCGTATCGCGGTCGCGGGTTCGCGGGTGTGAATAAATAAGCATTGAAAGAGACCAAGATCTCTTACACTTTATTGACTTAAATCAAGAATTACTTTAAAAAAACTATTTAGAGGCTAAAAATTCCGCCCAAGCCGGGACTCGAACCCGCGAATTCTGGCTAACCATACCAGCACTCTCTCAACTGAGCTAATGAGCAAGTGCCGGCATCGGCGAAATTTTGAACCTATTTACAATATTCTCTGTATTATTTACAGGCGACATCTGGCTGAAATAATTTGCAACATTTTGCAGCCCCGAGTACCTACTTTGCAGATAGGTTTTACATCGGAATGATATCACTGTACCCACATGGTTATATTATTTTCGTTGCACTAACCCGTGCTGAGGATAATTTTAAAAAATTATTTAGAGGCTAAGTAGTGGCTTTCCGGCATGGGGGGAAATTTTAGCCTCTAAATAGATCTGCGAAAAACTGCAGGTAGATGTAGACAGGGCGCTATGACGCTCATTGGGAGAGGGCTTTGTCCAGCAGTGGACTACATAATATAGCCTGAAAAAGAAGAAGAAGTTTCATACTTTGTTTTCCTAGTTTTTTGGGTGGCCTGGCATAGTAAAATCTCTGATCTAGTTAATGAATTTCTTTGTTTATTTGCGTCATGTGGTCCATTACTTCTTTCTGTCCAAAGCTTGAGGAATAAACTTAGTGCAGATTTCTTTGTTTGTTAAAATTATTTATAGACTGTTTTTTTTAAATATTTATGTAGTGCTTTACACTGTCACTGGATTTTTGCTTTAAGAGCTTAATTAAGTGCTATTTTTTTTCTATAAGTGGAGACTTATAATTGGCCTTCTGTTTGTTTAATGTTTTTGTTACTCTTTGTTATGAGCTGTTAGTCTTCCCAATATTAAATAAATAAATAAATAAATGAATGAATGAATGAATGAGTGAGTGAGTGAGTGAGTGAGTGAGTGAGTGAGTGAGTGAGTGAGTGAGTGAATGAGTGAGTGAGTGAGTGAGTGAGTGAGTGAGTGAGTGAGTGAGTGAGTGAGTGAGTGAGTGAGTGAGTGAGTGAGTGAGTGAGTGAGTGAGTGAGTGAGTGAGTGAGTGAGTGAGTGAGTGAGTGAGTGAGTGAGTGAGTGAGTGAGTGAGTGAGTGAGTGAGTGAGTGAACGAACGAACGAACGAACGAACGAACGAACGAACGAACGAACGAACGAACGAACGAACGAACGAACGAACGAACGAACGAACGAACGAACGAACGAACGAACGAACGAACGAACGAACGAACGAACGAACGAACGAACGAACGAACGAACGAACGAACGAACGAACGAACGAACGAACGAACGAACGAACGAACGAACGAACGAACGAACGAACGAACGAACGAACGAACGAACGAACGAACGAACGAACGAACGAACGAACGAACGAACGAACGAACGAACGAACGAATGAATGAATGAATAAATAAATAAATCCTAAACATGATCTTAAATATTAGATTTCAGATCACATCATGAGCCATGTAAGGCCATTGCCACGTGCATTGATAAATGACTGCAATGCGTCTTATACTAAAATACTATTATAGTTAACCAAAATTATTTCAAATCTTGTTTTAGGGCTTAAATAACGTAAGTTTAGTTCCCAGCCTGTCCATAAATCACTACTATTGTACCACTGCTATTTGTAACTAATTTGTGGATGGTAAAATGAAGATTATTTGAATTAGTTTTTATATGATATGATAAATTATTTATTTACACTTCCACACACATTCATAAAAGTACAAAAACAAACAGCATAGGCAGAATAGACACAATTACTCAACAATAATAATAAATCTAACATTCCAACATGCAAGGATGCAAGGCGGTATGTACCTGCATCATAACGAAAGATATGAGACATCATTTCTGTGGGGGGGTGTGGCAAGTGCAAAATGGTACTGACTCAGCATGTGCTGAAGAAGCGAGCTACTCCAGCGCTGGTATTATGCCAGTACCAGGTACCTACTTAGTAAAAGGCGGCGTGCTGGGCTCGGAGATCTATATCTACATATCGCTATATCTATATATGGGTTGGCTGCAATGTAATATTTAATAATTAAATTTTTCCTTAGCTCTGTGTTTTCACCAATTCTGCCTTGTATTCACCTGTACTAGAAATCTTCCTTAAGTGTCAGGATTCGTAAAAAAATGTTCAAACGGCTCTCCCGGGAGTACTCGACGATAAAGGACAGGGGTTGTTGTGCTAGAGCTGTCGGGTTAGCTATTACTGCGCTTCGTTTATGACACTCTCAGATCTCTCTGTAAAGGGGTCCTTTGAGAAATTCTTTAAAGAAAAAAAAGGTCAAGCGCGAGTCGGAAGCGCGCACAAAGTGTTCCGTACGAGTGTCTAAATAACAAAAAATAGGTAATGCTGCGTCCAGACACACGAACTGCACATCATCGTTATTCAGTCGTACGTTGCACTTTCAGATATATGGTCTCTATTTGAGACCTGTTCGGCCCCATCAGCCATCAGTTCTGCGGGCTATGAGCCCATCAGTACCTGAAGTAAAAAAAAAACCAGTATTTTCGGCTAAACAACCAAACAATTTGTAAAATCAGCGCTCTTCTTTCAGGTTGAATGCACGCAAATAAAACCAATCGACCGAAATGAGCTTGAACGTTTTACGATCCTCAAAACCATCCAATAGCCGCCCGACAGAAGAAGTAGATAATAAAATAAAAAGTACACATTTTGTAAAATCGATTTGTACCTACATACATACATGCATACATACATACATACATACATACATACATACATACATACATACATACATACATACATACATACATACATACATACATACATACATACATACATACATACATACATACATACATACATACATACATACATACATACATACATACATACATACATACATACATACATACATAACCTCACGCCTGTATCCCAGAGGGGTAGGCAGAGACCAGGGACTGCCACTTGCCACGATCCTGACAGATCACCTTCGCTTCGTCAACTTAACTACCTACAAAGGATATCAAATCAAGTCACACTATCACATCACATATTACACTAATATTAAAGGCGAAAGTTTGTGAGTGTGCATAATTGTCACTTCTTCACGTCTGGTCTGGAGCGAATTTAATAAAATTTGGTATGGAGTTAGCTGACACCCTGGATTAAAATAAGATATAGGCTACGTTATATCGCGGGAAAATATCTTCACATGGAAAAACCGATAAACCGCCGGTACCATCGCGGAGCACAGCTAGTCTAATATTATAAAAAAATCTTGTGTCACAGAACTCCTCCGAAACGTCTGTAGTGATTTTTTATTTGTAAGTCTGAGAATAGGCTCGTAGGCTAATTAATATGGCAAAACAACGTTTGCAGCATCAGCCAGTGAATATATAAAAATGTAAACATTTTAAATAATTTTCTAGTGCCTTCTCAGACCACGTTGTCGTCGTCGTCGTCAGGCCATACTCGTCTACTGCTGGACATAGCCCTCCCCTAAAGAACGCCACGTAGTTTGGCTAGTTATATAAGTATGTTAAAAATATGCAGGTGGAAAGAGGCTTATACTACTAACTACGTTACATTTCATCAACTCACGTCTATACGCGGAGGGGCAGACCAGAGTTTGCCACTTGCCACGATCTTTATACGTTACATGCAGGAATACAAGTTCCGAGTACTTCTTATCTTGTGCTTTGCTAATACACACTCAATTTGGTCAAAGGATGTCCGCCTGAGACGTCCCTTGCCGGTCCTTCCGCTCACACTCGCTAAATATATTTGCGCTATCAGATATATAGATATCACGCGCCTTATCACCGGACCTGTCCGCTGGCGTAGTGGGTTTTAATAGAATAAATAATCGCGAATAGACCTGTTTAGTATACAACTATCTATGAGTATCGCGATTCATCAAGAAATATTTTGTATTTTGTAAACAAACCGCTTTGTTCCAGTCTTTCTAATAAAGGAGTTGCCTTCGCACAGTACATCGACGTTAGTGTTGAGTGCATATTACACCCCTACCAGTTGATGCTGAGTGCTTGGCAAAGACTAGAGAGCTGAGACTGTAGACTCGACACTTCAAATTCCTAAGTGTAGGGTTCATCATTATTTGAGGACATGTCGAACACTCTCAGCACAAAACCTTTTAAAGAAACACTTGTGAATTGACGTAGTGATGTATTATTTGCCGAAATACTTTAGAAAATACTTTTTAATGCAGCAAATTTGATTGTTACATGGATTTTTTTAAAATAACCAAAGGCTCTAATTTGTATATAAATTATATCCATCACAATATCAAAGCTCTATTAGGGTCAACGAAGAATTCAATTAAGGTTAGTTTTTAATAAAGTACTCTAACGATTTAATGAAATTGGTGTAATCCATAATTAATTATTATTAGTTATACTTTATTGCACAGAAACATTTCACAGGACATTGCATAGCAAATAACATGTACGAAGGCGAGCTCCAGCCATCATGTCCATCATGGACTTTATAGCAATTTTTTTTTCTGTCACATTTCTGAAAATTTAATATTTTACACAGACACTTTTCCTGCCCAGCTGTACCGCATTAGCTACATATTTTATAGCGTATTTTGACATAATATGTCAAACCTTTAATAAAAAAAAACAAAGCTATAATTCGCTGATTACCAGCGAATTATAGCTTTGTTTTTTTTTAGTGGTGTTTTTAAGCTTGCTATGTATATCTCGTACCGTTTCTAAGCATATTGTATTATAATAGAACTTGCTACAAGCCTGGTAGTGTTTCTAAATAAGCTACCTTTATTGTAACATTTGCTACGAATCTCGTAGCGTATCTAAACGTGCTGCATAATTATATCGTAGTTGCTACAAATCTCGTAGCTGCTACGAATCTCGTAGCGTAACTTAACGTGCTGCATAATTTATATCGTAGCAGTTGCTACGAATCTCTTAGCGTATAAACGTACTGCATAATTATATCGTAGCACTTGCAACAAATCTCGTAGCGTATCTAAAGGTGCTTCATAATTATATCGTAGCACTTGCTACGCGGCCTATCACTATTAATATATCCTACATGCTTTAATGATGCTTTCTTTGAGTTATTACGGCTCATAGATTTATGTCCTTAAGTTTATTGTTTAACAAAAGTACACATATTGTTAAAAACAAACTTATCAGCCTGAGTTATGATTTCTCTAACAATGTTCAATTTTTCGCGGTTTAACGAAAAAATAAATTTTCCACCTGATAATTACACTTTTTAATAATACTATTTTTGTCAAATGTACGTAGTCCATTGGTTATATAGTCAACCTGAATTAGAAGCAGTCGCAAACCACTATCAGAAGTGAAAATCTGGCTTTGAAGAAGAAGAGAAGATGTTGGAGTCTACCAGGCGGCGAAAGAACCTGAGACCGGAGCGCGTGAATGACGTAGGTACCACTTTTAAATTTCAACTTTTCAATGCACCATAAATATGAGTCAAATTTAACGGCGACGTGACTTGTTCCGATGAATCTCCGAGCCATCCATTGTCAGTCGCCTCGCCTTGTTTGCCCGGATCTGACAGAGTCAGCTGTCAACACGCCGGCAGCTGTTTGCTCCCGCATCCGTGGAACGAAGCCCGCGCTCTGATGTGACGCACCGCACGTCCGCCCGACGTTCTAAGTAGATCATCGTCAGCCTACACCAGCTCACTGTTGGCTAGATGAAAATTCATCGTATATTAGCCCATTCCTGGGCTAATATACGATGACGCACCCACGGCACAGCGAATCTTAGTTTATGAGACAGTTAACTTAATTTTTTGACCGTTTTACAACATTTTTTTTTTAATTTAATTTCGTCTTATACATTTCTAGCAGTGAAGTATGTGAACGTCAGGAAAACATATTTACTTTAAAGCTGTAGGTAGCCAACATAATGTAATTACTAGAAATAAACAGAACTTTTGTGCCCAAGATTTCGACTGACAAAGGTTAATACATCCTCCTTCAACGGAAACGGCTTCGCCCTTTAAATTATTTGTATTCGAATTTCCGTTGATTCTACTTGTTTTAAATTAACCCGTTTTTTTTTAGTTACTACTCAATTTATCTTGCAATTGTAATTTTAATACAATCTGAACACGGGTGTGGGCATGCAAAAGCAGTTGCAAAGATACACCGTAAATACAATCAATGGCTGTCCACGACACAGGCTCGGCCTAGTGTGGAGGCCCGAGAGTCCATAGTAGCTCTGTTTTGCTCACGCTTGTGACTCACTTGCCTCGATCTGTGAACCGGTGCTAACTATCGCAATCTACCCGTCACCCACAACACAGGCTGCGCCTAGTGTGGGAGTCGCAATAGATCATAATTAATGTAATATTTTTTTATAAATAAACATATTTATATTTTATTATTTTTTTTTATCAAATTTTGTATATTTATTTAGTGGCACTAAGAAGAGGTCGCAAGCCAATTAATATGCAAAAACAACGTTTGCCGAGTCAGCTAGTAATTATATGAAATTCGAGCCTTCCACCCGCAACCATTGTCGCTGTCTCCGCTAAGACATTAACCTACTTAGAAGAATGTCCATTGTCTGATTGTGCAATAAACCCTTTTATACCTCTATATACCTCATGGCCCGTTTGGGACAACGAAGCCTCGTGTCAGCCATTCAGCGTATCGAGGTTCTGCTCAGCGACGTGACTTGACCAGAATTAATCAGAGCAATAAGTCTTATTCGTTGTTCCGTTTTAGGACTGCCTAGTGCTAGAGAATTCATATATGCTAAAAACCTCTGTAGAGGCTAAAAATTCCACCCATGCCGGGACCCGAACCCCTCTTTACAATACTCTCTGTTATATTCTTTTTAATGCACTAACCCGTGTTAAGGACATTTTCAAAAACCTATTTAGAGGCTAAAAATTCCACCCATGCCGGGACTCGAACCCGCGATCTCTAACTAACCGTGCCAGCGCTCTCCCAACTGAGCTAACGGGCGACTCACTGGCATCAGTGAAATTTCGAACCTCTTTACACTATTCTCTGCATTACGTACAGGCAGCGACACCTGGCTAAAGTAATTTGCATCACTTGCAGCCCCGAGTACCTACTTTGCAGTTAGGGGTTATATTTTTTTAATGCACTAACCCGTGCTAAGGACAATTTTAAAAACCTATTTAGAGGCTAAAAATTCCACAGATGCCGGGACTCGAACCGGCTGCTTACTATTACTTTGAAAAGATTAACTTTGGAGGAGTTTTGGGCGTGCGCCTTTTTATAGGCGGCGGCTTCCCGTAGGTTCGCCGGTATGGAAGATTGCTTATAGTACTATAACTTCACAAATGAACATAGCTTAGAAAACCAAGTCATTGGTGTCTGCCGGGATTCGAAACCACTAACAAACATCGAGAAGCCGACGTTATACGGCTCCGACACCAACGCTTTCTCATTTCTTATGTTTTAAAAATTACGAGCTGAAATTAAACATTGTCAATGTCATTGATGCCGTGAGTCGCCCATTGGCTCAATTGGTAGAGCGCTGGCACGGATAGCCAGAGGTTGCGGGTTCGAATCCCGGCATGGGTGAAATTTTTAGCCTCTAAATAGGTTTTTAAAATTGTCAATATGTTATAAGTTTAGATGATACCACGAGCTTTGATCGCGTTTGGAATTATATCAAATAATTAAAGTAAACAAGAGCTCTGCTACCAGTGAACGCTGTAATTTAATTAAACTAGATCAAACATCGAAGCGCTCGTGGCCTAGTAGACCCGAGTGATTGGATTCAATCACTCGAGTTTAGCAAGAACAGGCGCGGTCAGGTGCAGGATGGGTTACCTTCCCGTGACTACCGCTAGTGGTATATTTCCTAGCGCTTCGCAAGGCACGTTAAGCCGTTGGTGCCGGCTGTCATGTAATGGCAGTCGTTAAGCCATGTCAGAGGCCTTATGAGCGGCTTGATAACTTCCGACAGTAAGGCCCGCTACTGTCTTACAATCCTCCACCAATCCGGACTTGGCCCCCATGGTGGAGTATGGCCTACCTTTCCTGCGATGAAGGAAGAGACCCGTGCCTCAGCAGTGGGGACATACAAGGGTTGTTATCGAAACATCGATTTGTATCGTCTAATCCGATTGTAAGCTGAATTCAATTCAATTGAATTGTCACTAATCTGACTCATCTCTGACTTCCAGGTAGTAAACACGGCTTAGTTACAATACATCATACGTCTATTTAGCCTTTAAGTACCGACGTGTGGTCTGACAGACACTGAGAGTTCGAAATGTCTAGTTACACATATTAGCGAAGTCGTAGCCCCTCTCGCTTCTCTCCACTCGTGGTGTCAGCCTAGAGAATAGCACGAACCCAATTCTTCCCGCGGGTGTCGCAAAAGGCGACTAAGGGATACAAACCGAGGGTGGGCAGCAGCGCTCCCTGCAGTACAATTCCACCGAACTGCGATCCCCAACCCGCATGCCCAGCGTGGGGATTATGGGCATTACCCTTATGATGGCACGTTGTGGCGCTCTAAAGAGGGGAGGGCTATGTCCAGCAGTGGACTAATATAGCCTGACGACGAAACTCTGTTAATTAAGGGCTTTGAAAAGAGTAAGTTTGGAGTTTTTGTCCATTTTTCCTCCAAACTGATCTAGATTTTGAAATGGACACCTAGTTTGAATAGTATCGTTCATTAAGTCGAAGTTTCTGCGTTACTTTGAATAAAATCTTTCCATTTCATTTAATTTCTCTCAGACAGAGAGAGTATGGGCATAATTACTACGCGTGCCCACCACGGATGGGCAATTTCAAGCGAAGCGAATTGACTAGTCAAAGATATATCTTTAAAACAGAATTGATGTGGGTGTCATATTCACTTGTGCTCCAAACCCTTTTAATAAATTTTTTATAATTTTTTTATTTTATTCATTGTGTACACCAACATCAACCACGCAAACATGATGAAGTATATAATAATGTAATAGGTTGTCTTTTTCCTTTTTTTTTGCACGCCTGCCAAGTTTTCGTTCTACCTCCTGCGGTTGACTGGTAGAAAATGCTTATGGCATGTAGTTCGCCGCATTGTACAATTTTATGGTGCAATAAAGTATTAATAATAATAAAGCTTATACTAAAAGTGACTTAGGGCTAGCGGTTATGCCAATTAAAGGTATACACAGCATTAGACTTACATATACGCAGACAACTAGAAATGTAATATTACAATACGGTGATAATATAGATTTTGTAACCACGTAAGATAAGAATTTTTAGATCTTAGAAATTAATTTAGACTTAAAAGTGCCAAGGCTGTTGTGAAAAATATCCAAATTGAATTTACTCCAGCGCTCGTTATAAGTTCGGAGCATCCTATTTAATGGTTAAAAAATAAAAAACAATGATAATAAAGATAAAAAAAAATTGTTCTACTGTCAGTCCTCAATAAGAAGCAAAAAATGATAAGAAAATATTAGTGTTACCATCTGAGAGAACCAGCAGCCTAGCCAAAACTATTACCCTAAGCCTTTAAAAAACGACTAAAATAACAAGCGAGGAAGCTTCTCACCTTCCAGCGCGCTAAACTTTAAATAGTAAATCAGTGAGGTACAGTCGACAACTGCTCAGCTTTAGCAAGTGTGCACTCTACCCGGCTACGTTATGGGCGATTTTGCAACAGAAGCATGCGTTAATCAGCTATCGACTGTACATTACGGAACAGTTGCTGTAAATTGAAAACGGCTACCTACGACAGAAGGTATTCTCTTCCCAGAGAGTAACGGGATAACGTTTTGTCTATCAACACAGGAAGGGCGTCATAAACGGTGAAGATACGACAGTATTTTATCTTAAGATACGTATCGCTCGCCATATACTTTATGAAAATATATATTGTCGTGTGTGATGGTCCATTGAATTGTAGACTTTTAGTCCGGATCTACTTACGGGTGTTTTTATATCGGAAAAGTCCGACGAGGTTTCACTCCGATTCGCAGAGCTTAATCATGGTGAGCAGAGACGGAGCTCGCGTCGTCGGTTGCTCGTCTCACACTACGGGCAAGCGCGCGGCGCGCGCTAGGTGGGGCGGGTGCCGACACTGGGGGATTCCCGCTGGCTTGCGCCGCAGTGCCTACTGCTTTCCCGTCGTCAATGTCACTAGGCATGATGGCACAGACAGAGCTCACGACATCTTCGTTTTTCCAGTGTCGATTTCGATATTCACTATCACTGCACTTTCGTAGAACCGGTTTCCAGGCCGGCGGAAGAGCCCATCGACTGTCTCTATTGAAATTCGGGTGGCGACTTATTTCAATAGCCTCGCGCATTTTTCGTGGCACATAAAACTTGTCTTTGGACACTACTTGTGCCTTATCGAAGCGGATAAAGTGACGTGTGTCCTGGGTCAACGCGTGTTCTGCTACCGCCGAGCCATCGATTTTTCGGTTTTTCATACAGCGTATGTGCTCCGAAATTTTGATCGAGATATTTCGCTGTGTCTCACCTATGTAGCATTTGCCACAGTCACACGGTATCATATACACTCCAGGGACATTCAATTCATTCTACAATGTGTTGTACTTACGAAAGTTTTAGTCCATTGAATTGTACGTCGGGCAATAATAATGCCCTTAATAACGGTGGCTAATAGTATATTATGAATGCTACAATATTGTTTATAGAACTTGCTATTTGGAGGCCATTAGACCCTTCAATGAAAGCTGATTAAGATTGGATTGTGAATGTACGCATTTCATCTTCAATTGAACCGTTTTACTCAGAAAAAATCCAATCCACAATAAGTAACTTTCGAGAAAATAGCTTAAGTACACTGTTTTTTTATGTTTTATTCGGACGTTATGTGCGACTTTAAACTAACTTGATTTTTTTTAATAATAGATTACATTCCTTTAGATTAATACTCTTTATTGCACACCATACATTTTGAGAGTAAATGAAAAACTTTAATTATATTACTTACATAATAGTTATACTGTAATAGTTAAAAAAAACAAATTGAAGTAAAATCCCTGGCAAGAATTGCGCTAACACTCCTTGTTTTGTAGACGCTTCTTCCTAATCCTCCTTACATCGCAGGTCACCGATACAACACATGAGTGTCACTTGCGGAAAACAATACCACGCTTATCTATACCACGGGGATGCTAACTGTCTAACAACACGTAGACAAGTTTAGTTTAACGAAACTATCGTCGTCTAACCCGACCGCGTGCTAGCACTGTGTGTTTAACAGTTAGTGTTTGTGATGTTTCTTAAACACTTGGGATAGTTTGTTTAGAGGGAGAGGAGCTTTGCCATTGATAGCCAAATGACGAAACTGGAGACCTCTTGAACCATGCATTTCGTCCGGCGGTTAGAGCACCAGACTGGTCACCAATCATTGATGTTTCTTTAACATAGTTACCGAAAGTCAAAAACTTTAGAAGGTCCTTTTTGATCGACACTCGCTCTTATGTCCTACGTAATAAAGACGTTTGGAAATATTTTAATACAAGAGTACGTACGATTGGGGTTGTTATGGCATTGTATAAGTAATGAATGGAGACTAAAGTACGGCAAAGTCGGCTTGAATTTGTGAAATGTTTGTTTTGCTCGTTAAATAACTGAAAGGCCCAGTTTTTTGAAGGGACTTCATGTATATTAATTACTTTATTCATACCTTATACATACAGAGAAATAGGTAAAAAAAATTAACTGTATCATTGTAGCCTTTTAGTCCGGATCTACTTACGGGTGTTGTTATGTTGTTGTATAACTTCATATAATAAATGTGAAAGTCTGTACGTATGGATGTATGTTTGTTAGTCAATGACGCCAAAACGGGCGAACGGATTGGCATGAAATTCGCTAAAGAGGTAGATTACACTCTGGAGTAGTGTAGAGGCGACTTCTTATCCCAAAAAAAATACATTGTAAATACAAATTTCTTCATGAACGAAGACAGGTTATGGAAAGCAGTAAGTAAATAATGAACGTGGTTATTCTTTGTCTCTATGACTATAATTAGGTCCTTAGGTACATATGAAATTGGCATCTCGTATGAGTGAACATAAAGTAGTTTTTTTAAATATAGTATTTTTGATTAATTAAAGTATGTACGTACCATTGGTATCTATACTTTTGTCATGTCAAACAAAGATAGTTCATTTGATGCCAATACTAAAAAAACCTTTCGGACGGGAATCAATAAATTTTTTGAAGGCGGTCTGTTTGCCCCATCGGGGGTGATTGCTTGTCGCAAATCACCCCCCAAATCAAAAAATTAGATTATCATTTTTTTCGAAGTTACCCTACGAAAAAAATGATAATCTGTTGGAGCAAGATCCGGAGAGTACAGTGGATGTCTTAGACATTGCAATTGGAGCTCCTCTAATTTGGTAGCCATCTGTTGTGCAGTGTGTGATCTAGCGCTGTCCTGAAGCAGCAGTGGCCTAGAGCGATTGACTAGCCTCGGTTGGTTAGCAGCACAGAACTTGAAAATAGAGTAGAAGTTCGCGAAAACTACCGAGCCCCAGTAGCGGGGACATACAAGGGTTGATATCGATTCATGGACATATTACACAGATTGACTTGTGTTATACGTGCTAACTCGACGATAGTTTTAATACAACAGATACATAGATAACATCCAAGACCCGAGACAAACTGCAAAAGTTCGTTTCCTAGTTTGACCCGGCCGGGGGTCGAACAAGAGACCTTCGGTTTTACAGTCAGCGAATAATGCGATATTTCAAGTTCGCCATTGTGCGAGATGAGCGACGCCAAAGAAAAAACAAATAAAAAAACCGGCCAAGTGCGAGTCAGACTCGCGCACCGAGGGTTCCGTACAAACCTGTATTATAGACCTGAGTATTTGGTATGAATTTCAATTTAATACCTCTACGCGTTTATGAGGAAATGGGTAGTAAGTTTAAAATTATAAAAAAAATATATATTATGAGATGTAACTAAAAATTTATGGTTTTCGTAATTTTTCCTTTATCTATGCTATAAGACGTTGCTTCGTACCAAATTTCAAGATTCTGAGTTCACGAGAAGCACCCTGTAGGTTTTGATTCCCTTGCAAGTGTCGAAAATTTGCGGCATAAACGGCTGTATCTTTTGATTGCGTTGGCTTAGAAGTTTGATTTTTTCACAGCTTTAAGAGACAGTAGACCTGAGTAATTGATATAAATTTCAGCTTCATACCTCCACGCGTTCCTGAGAAAAAGGGTCTTGACAGACGGACGGACGGACAGACGGACAACAAAGTGATCCTATAAGGGTTCCGTTTTTTCCTTTTGAGGTACGGAACCCTAAAAAACGAATGAATTAGTGTTTTTGGAACTCAAATATACTCGTACCAGCTAAATATATATTTATAAGTTTGAATTTGGAGTTCTTAACTAAAGAGTAGACATTTCAAATCAAAGTGGCCAGTACGATGAAATGCCAATTTCATATGTAAGAACCTAATACTTTCATAACGTGACCTGTCGAAAAGTCACCAAGTCACTCTAGTCAAGTGGTACAAGAACACGCCATATAAATCGGAATGAAACTATGACGTCACAACTTGAATATAATGCGTTCATAAAATAATATTTTTATGCATCTGCATCGGGTTAGTGCGTTAAAAAGAATATAATAAAAACTTTAAAAGTTTAGTTATAAAACTAACCTGATGTTTTTTTTATTATTAGTACTTTTTGAGACCCTGAAAAGGCCGAAGAACCTATTTATATTATTTAAAATTGTATAACAACACTCATATAGTAACGATACGTTCACATACACAACTGAAAACAGACACGATCCGTTCACATCTTCCAGGCTGTAGCTGAAAATCGGCGATCTGTTTTACGGAGCAGATAACGACGCTGAGATACGGCCATTTGGTACTTCTGCATCACACACACGCCATTTCATTGCAATAATTTTTGTTGTGTTTAGTCAAACATGCAGAACTTTTACATATTATTTTAAGCTTTTGTTTAGTTTGCTTTGAAAAAAAAATGTGTGCGTCAAAAAGTGCAAATAAATAATTCTTCTTCTTCTTCAGGCTATATTAGTCCGCTGCTGGACATAGCCCTCCCCTAATGAGCGCAAGGTTGTGCCATCATTAGGGGGTAGTGCCCATAATCTCCACGCTAGGCATGCGGGTTGGGGATCGCAGTTTGGTAGAATTGTACTGCAGGGGGCGCTGCTGCTCATCCTCCGATTTGAGTCCCTTGGTCGCCTTTTACGACACCCGCGGGAAGAATTTGGGTTGGTACTATTCTCTAGGCCGACACCACACAGCAAATAAATAAATAAATATCTTATCTTAAATATTTTCTCTACTTCTTGTATGGTAGGTGTTAAAACCACTTCAATCTTTGAGGCGAGGTTCCATTAAAGAATTTAACTGATCGTCACGCCTAACATACTATCCTGTCATGTTCACTTACCCCTCCACTTTGTCGCCTAAATCCTCGAATAATACCGCTATTAATATCTCGCGCGTCGACAGAACGAGTAAATTGCCGCGACTAACTAGGTTACTGTCTGCGCCGTGCAACGGCGTCCCACCTTTCCACAGAAGGTAATTTTTATACAAGAAAAAAACCTTTCTTGGGCGAGAAGAGAAACTTTCCTGTCGAGAATTTGTTGCTCCATTTTTAGCCGACTGCGGCGGAGCCCAAAAGGAGGGCAATGTATTTATGTACCCCTATATTATTATTATTTGTAATATTGTTCTTTAGTTATTTGTGTTTTACTTATGTCCCGTCAAAAAAAGTAAAATTATTTATTTAAAATGACACAGATTTGATCTAATTAAGGTTTATGTTTTACTTTAAAGTTTATGTTTTTGACGGCCTCGGTGGCGCAGCGGTTTGGCACGCTGACTGTAAAACCAAAGGTCTCGGGTTCGATCCCCGGTCGGATCAAACTAGGAAACGAACTTTTCTAGTTTGTCTCGGGTCTTGGATGTTACCTATGTATTTATTGTATTAAATTTATCGTCGAGTTAGCACCTATACACAAGTCATTTAGTTGTACTTAGTATAGGGCTAACGAGATCTGTGTAATATGTGCATGAATATTTATTTATATTTATTTTTATTTATTATTTAATATCTTGGTTTCTATGCCAATCCCTTGGTTAAGCAACAATAGGCGAGGTCAGATGCGGGATGAGTGAGCGTCCCGCGCTTCGGTGCTTCGCAAGGCACGTTAAGCCGTTGGTGAAATGTATAAAAAAACCGGCGTATTTATATATAGATAGATAGATAGGTAGGTAGGTAGGTAGGTAGGCAGGCAGGCAGGCAGGCAGGCAGGCAGGCAGGCAGGCAAGCAGGCAG
This sequence comes from Yponomeuta sedellus, assembly GCA_934045075.1. NCBI lineage: Eukaryota > Metazoa > Arthropoda > Insecta > Lepidoptera > Yponomeutidae > Yponomeuta > Yponomeuta sedellus. The sequence goes on from OW203744.1 coordinate 431,524, forward strand.
GCAGGCAGGCAGGCAGGCAGGCAGGCAGGCAGGCAGGCAGGCAGGCAGGCAGGCAGGCAGGCAGGCAGGCAGGCAGGCAGGCAGGCAGGCAGGCAGGCAGGCAGGCAGGCAGGCAGGCAGGCAGGCAGGCAGGCAGGCAGGCAGGCAGGCAGGCAGGCAGGCAGGCAGGCAGGCAGGCAGGCAGGCAGGCAGGCAGGCAGGCAGGCAGGCAGGCAGGCAGGCAGGCAGGCAGGCAGGCAGGCAGGCAGGCAGGCAGGCAGGCAGGCAGGCAGGCAGGCAGGCAGGCAGGCAGGCAGGCAGGCAGGCAGGCAGGCAGGCAGGCAGGCAGGCAGGCAGGCAGGCAGGCAGGCAGGCAGGCAGGCAGGCAGGCAGGCAGGCAGGCAGGCAGGCAGGCAGGCAGGCAGGCAGGCAGGCAGGCAGGCAGGCAGGCAGGCAGGCAGGCAGGCAGGCAGGCAGGCAGGCAGGCAGGCAGGCAGGCAGGCAGGCAGGCAGGCAGGCAGGCAGGCAGGCAGGCAGGCAGGCAGGCAGGCAGGCAGGCAGGCAGGCAGGCAGGTAGGTAGATAGATAGATAGATAGCACTTTATTCTACATAAAAATGAAAATTACAAAGATATTTCTTAACCTAAGAGTACAGGCGGCGGCCTTATCACTAAAAGTGATTTCTTCCAGACAACCTTTGGACGAACTGGACTAATACATTAGAGAAGGAATTAGATGTACAACAAAAAAAAATAACATAGAAAACAATAATTTCAGAGGTAATTATGATAATTATTAATGAAAGAGATAATTTCGATAATTTTAGAGATGCATGCCTAAATAACAGTGTGAATAAATAAAATTATCAACAGATACACACAAATAATTTACATTTATATACACAGCTAAAATTATTACCTTCTTCATGGCTCTTCCGCAGTCGGGTAAAATATAAGAACATTTTTTGTTCGTTTCCGGAAGTTTTCTAGTCTCTCGTAGCACATGAGAACTTTCTTGGTAACGAACTTTCTTACTTATCAGTATGAAAGTGCACTTAAAAAGCACTCTTCGCAACTTTTACATCGAATTCTCTGACCGCGATGACTATGTGGTGGTTCGTGTATTCGAACCCCGGTGTGTGCTCAGGTTTTTAATACAATATACTTTTTCCACACACAAACACAATAGAGGAAAGCTGACATAAGAAAATACATGTACAAAGGCGAGCTCATCTCTGTGGGAGATTTCTTCCAGCAAACCTTGGGGAGACGGAGTGGACGTGCGAAACGCATGTGCACATGATACACTAGTACGTACCTACATAATTACACAAATAACAGTGAATCAAATCAACTCAATTTATTTCAACGTAACGAATTTACATTCTGATGTTTGTACGATGTAAAATGTAAGCCGCTGCCTTCGGTTCGTAGTGTAGTGGATAAAAAGGCAGCGAGAAAAAACTCCAATCTTTTCTCAAGTCATCTTCTTCTTCTTCAGGCTATATTAGTCCACTGCTGGACATAGCCCTCCCCTAATGAGTGCCATAGCACAAGTTGTGCCATCATTGGGGGGTAATGCCCATAATCCCCACGCTGGGCATGCGGGTTGGGGATCGCAGATTGGTGGAATTGTACTGCAGGGGGCGCTGCTGCCCACCCCAAGGTTTGTGTCCCTTAGTCGCCTTTTACGATACCCGCGGGAAGAATTTGGGTCATCTTAGAGTCTTCTTTAACCTTATATATCTATTGTCACCAATGATGATTACATAATGATGAGATTTCATGAATGCTATCAATAACTTTAAATGCCAAAGCATTAGTTAACTTTCTCGCAGAAGTTCAGGGAAAATATTACTGCTGCGGCCAGAAAAAACACCTAAACAAAAAAAATTTTATAAAAGCCGGGTGATTGGAATTAATCACTTGAGTTAAGCAACAACAGGCGCGGTCAGGTGCAAGATGGGTGACCGTCCCGTGACTACCGCTAGTGGCATTTTTCCGAGCGTTTCCGTGCTTCGCAAGGTACGTTAAGCCGTTGGTGCCGACTGTCATGTAATGGTAGTCGTTAAGCCATGTCGGAGGCCTTATGGACGGCTTGATAACTTCTGACAGTAAGGCCCGCCACTGTCTTACGTTCCTCCGCCAATCCGGACCTGGCGACCGTGGTGGAGTATGGCCTAAACTTCCTGTGATGTAGGAAGAGACTCGTGCTCCAGCACAGGGGACATACAAGGGTTGATAGCAATGATAACAATAATAATAAATAGAATAAACTACTTAAAATTCTTTCACGGTTTAAGTCTTAAACCATCAAAGCATACGAGTAATACATACCTACTTAAATACATAGCGTATGCCGACTTACATAAATATCAAGGAGTTATTAATAGATAATGTTCTTTCAATCGTTGTTTGGGATGACCGGAAATGTTAGTTTGGAACAAGATTTTATCCCTTTTTAGAAGGCGGGAGGCCTTTGTCCTGCAGCGGGACACCCATATTATGGAATCTACATTGAAAAAAATCGTTCTTTGAAAATGTTACGTGCCAGTGCAAATACTCTGCGACAGTGCATTCCACAGCCTGGCCAAATGCACCGTGAAGGCATCACCGAAAGCTCTAGTATTGTGGACAGGAATGTGAAGGAGACGACCGGTTCTAGGTTCAGAATGCAAGAAATGGAAGCGCTTTTTAAGTAATGAGGACAAGATGGGAGGATTTTCTTTCCGTGCTTCGCAAGGCACGTTAAGCCGTTGGTGCCGGTTGTCCAGTAATGGCAGTCGTTAAGCCATGTCAGAGGCCTCATGGGCGGCTTGATAACTTCTGACAGTAAGGCCTGCCACTGTCTTACAATCCTCCACCAACCCGGTTTTGGCCCTGTGGTGGAGTATGGCCTATCGGAAGAAACCTGTGCCCCAGCAGTGGGGACATATAAGGGTTGTTACCATGGAAGATTTTGTAGCGAAAAGAAGGCATATGGCATTCCGGCCAAGACGAATTGGAAGCCAGTTTAACTCATGTTGAAAGTTGGATACATGATGTAACTTGCGTAAACTGTATATAAACCGGATACCTAAGTATGGAGTCGCTAGAGTTTATCTAGTAGTAAGCCGTTCGGTGCTGGATGGGTGACCGTCCCGTAACTACCTATCTATTGGACAGGGGCGATAAAAACATAATCAAATAGTTTCAATTGGATTTATTACAGAGGGTCGTAGTTGCACATGCTGACTGAAACAGAATTATTAAAAGAACGCAGAGATAAAAACAAAGGCGCACCTAGCGGCGGTTTTTCATACTAAAAGTACATTTGAATCTGGCTGGTTTTTACCATTATACTCGTACCTGCATTTTTTCGAGCGTTTCGGGGCTTCGCAAGGCACGTTAAGACGTTGGTGCCGGTTGTCATGTGATGGCAGTCGTTAAGCCATATCAGAGGCATTATGGCCGACTTGATAACTCTGACAGTAAGTTCCGCCACTGTCTTACAATCCTCCGCCAACCCGGACTTGGCCTCTGTAGTGGAGTATGGCCTAACCTTCCTGGGATGCAGGATGCGTGGCCCAGCAGTGGGGACATACATGGGGTTGATATCAAGCCGTTCGAGCTTCTTCTTCACAGTTAAAATTGCTGACAGTTCTGCTGTCTTCACGCTGTGCCCTGACTGAATTCCCGCTCTCTTTCCTACCCTCTCGACGCCCCCCTCGTTCAATGACAAAGCCTTCCGCTTCGCACGTCCCTTAGAAATATAATTACGGTCGCAAATCTGAGACAATGTGTGAAAGCAAGGATGGCGGTAGGGTTGCCAGTTGCAAATTTCAAATATACAGATAATACTCCTGTTTTTTTAGTAAAGAATATGGTGGAGTGTCATTTTAGCTTATATTACTTTTAATATAGTACTACAACCTGTTTGAATCTACAACATTAATATTATTCATTCATTCACTTAATTCTTTTTTTACGTTAAATATATAACTTGATAATTTCTGCCAGAAAGGCGAGCCACAGTCTTACAATCCTCCACCAACCCGGACTTGGCCCCTGTGGTGGAGTATAGCCTAATCTTCCTGCGATGCAAGAAGAGACCCGTGCCCCAGCAGTGGGGATATACAAGGGTTGATATCATATCATCATATATGTTTTGTGATATTGTAAGTGGGAGGGAGGGCGGTGCATTAACTAACCGCATGGTGCTTGTGGGATTTTTGGTGGAATTTAGCAAAGTAATTTTCACATCTTAATTCTTTATATATTTGTATATTTATGATATCTCCAGTAGTAAGTAGTGCCTCGGTGGTAGTGCAATCACTTATTTTGTAGCTATTTAATTAGGTGTTGTTATCTGGCAACCCTAGTAGCTGGGGCGAAAGATTTGGACCTTCACGCGTCCTCGGTGGCGATTTGTTAACACAAAATGGACCTTTTATGAGGTTTATGGGGGATATTAGAGCTGCGCGGGCTAGCACTGTTTGATTGATGAGATTTAAACAGTGATGCTTGTTAATGGGAAAATATATCTAATAAATTTCATGCAACGACTTATGAACGTTGATGAAGCGAAGGTGATCTGTCAGGATCGTGGCAAGTGGCAATCCCTGGTCTCTGCCTACCCCTCTGGGATACAGGCGTGAGGTTATGTATGTATGTAAATTTCATGCAAACATTTTCATTTTTTTACTAGCTGACCGGGTAAATGTTGCTATGCCATATTAATTAGCGTACGACCTCTACTCAGTCCTCCTAAATGTGTATAAATAAAAAGAATGTAAAAATTCAATTGTAGTTCGATAGCAACATTCTGACACGAGATTTTTATATCACACTAATTATCACATGACATGACATCACATCACTACTTAGATTTAAGAATCATGGTTGTAATATTTTTCTGGTTGTGCAATAAAGTGTTCTCTATATATCTGTCTATCTATCTATCACAGTACATCACATCCCATCACATCACATCACTCGATATCACATTACATCACATAACATCACATCACATCACATCACATCACATCACATCACATCAACTAATATTACAAAGGCGAAAGTTTGTGCGTGTGTATGTTTGTCACTTCTTCACATTTAACGGCTCTAGCAATTTTAATAAAATTTGATATGGAGTTAGCTGACACCCTGAATTAACACATACGCGACGTTTTACTGCAGAAAAATATCTTATTTCAATGGAGAAATCGATAAACCGCGGGGCACCGCTAGCATTAGATAAAAACAAATGTTTATATAATTGTCAAAGTTGTTACTTTCACAATAATTGTCTTTTTAATCTATCTTTTAGGTGCAGAACCCTTATACCGGGCAACACCATACTTTTAATTTTGAAACAAGAGAACATGTGAAGATTTAAACGAAGCCATTAGTTCCTTTGAGGATCAGTTACCGAGCAAAGGCTACGATAATATTAGCTTATATCATATTATGAGCTTGACGCAGACTTTGCCTTTAACCTCAATAGCGTGTTTGCTTGAGGCTCTGTGTCAACTATCAAGACCCTGTTACGTCCTCTAGGCTTTACATACATTAGCTGTACCGTTGACTTTAGAATACATATTACAATATCACTCGCTAACTGTAAAGGAAAACATCGAGAGTAAACCAGAGTGCTTAGTGCGAGTTTGACAGATCCAATCGAATAACTTTATTACCGCGTTAATCGAGCATTGAATAGTGAGTATGAGTAAGTTAACCGTTCGAACTGGCAAAACGCTGTCACAGTACAACTCGCACTCGCGTTTATTCGTGCTTTGGCTGGTAAACGTGTTCACTTCTCAACGTAAACCATTACAACTCGCACTCAGCAATTTTAATTTCCATACTTGTCGCTAGGTGGCGCTTCCTCGATGCCATAGAAATATGCGTTTACGTTAACGCGATCGAGTAGTTAAAAAACTCGCACTAAGCACTCTGAGGGTCTGAGGTGTTCAAACACTTCATTGCTTGAAATTGCCAATCCGCGGTGGGCACGCGTGGCAATTAAGCCCACACTCTCTTTCTCGAGAGAAGGCATGTGCCCTGAGGTGGAAAGTTTATAGGCTACGTAAAAGAAATACGATCCAATATGGTACCGTTGCCTTGTCACCTCGTTAGTCTAGCGGCAGTACCCACTTCTGATTACCATAAAGGGGGTAGTGAGTTCATACCTACTCGTTAGTACAGCAGTCCCCACCGTATGAATGGCCTCAGTCTAGGTGTAATGAAATGGAAATTATGTTCTTTTTAATGCGCTAACCCGTGCTAAGGACAATTTTAAAAACCTATTTAGAGGCTAAAAATTCCGCCCTTGCCGGGATTCGAACCCGCGACCTCTGGCTATCCGCGCCAGCGCTCTTTCAACTGAGCTTCCATTAGCTCAGTTGGAAGAGCGCTGGCACAGATAGCCAGAGGTCGCGGGCTCGAATCCCGGCATGGGTGGAGTTTTTAGCCTCTAAATAGGTTTTTTGAAATGGAAATTGTTTATTTAGAATAGAAAACCGCATGCAAGCATTGCACTGTTCTCCACACTAGGCGTAAAACCTGTATATTGATGATCGAAGGAAAGAAACTCTGGTAACACTTTGACACGGCGGGAAAAACAATACAATAATACGAATATCATTTCTATTCAAACTAGGATATCTTTTGTTGTGTTATTCAGGAAGGACATCAACTTGGAAAGGTTATGAAAGGTAATATTAAATTATCATTATTATTAGTATTCTAGAATTATTATTGACATTTTATAATTATGTAACTGATATTTTATAAAAATGAAACTATCTGTCAAATTAACATTTTTGTAATAAAACAATTAATAGTATCCATTTTACATGTAAATATTGTAATATAATAAAAAATATTCATGGATATATTACACACATCACGCTAGACCTATACTAAGTACAACTAAATGACTTGTGTTAAAGGTGCTATCTCGACGATAGACTTAATACAATAAATACATAGATAACATCCAAGACCCGAGACAAACTAAAAAAGTTCGTTTCCTAGTTTGACCCGGCCGGGGATCGAAACCGAGACCTTCGGTTTACAGTCAGCGTGCCAAACCGCTGCGCCACCGTCAATAGTCTTAGTTAATTAGTTTATAAGTTATATTTCAAATACAATGTTAATTGTTCCTGAATAAATAAATGAATGAATGAATATTCATGTCTTTTTTGACATAATTTGTAGGAACAGTATATTTACGGACTAGTGAATACCTGAGCGGAATTCTCCAACAAATTCCACGTCATGAGAGAACATTTTCTCCGTCCCATCCCCAGGCTCAACCCGGCGTCACTTTGATAGTTTCGGCCGAACGGTCGATTAGTTCCCGACTTTGATTGACCTTTCAAAACCAGACTAGGTGATATGTGTTTAACAGAACGGTTGATTTAGCATAGTATACTGTAAAGTAAGGTGCATATGAGTTAATGGTTTGCAAAATACCTGTTATCAAAACTGCATACATAACATACCTCACGACTGTATCCCAGAGGGGTAGGCAGAGACCAGGGACTGCAACCTGACCCAATCCTGACAGATCAACTTCGCTCCATCAACGTTCATAAGTCGTTGCACGCACGCACGCCGGTTCTGGATATTAGTCTCTTCCCGTTTGCCAATGCATCCACTCTTTGGTCGATGTATGTTTGCCTAGGACGTCCCTTACCAGCCCTTCCATTCACATTTGCAATATACCTACGTATCAAAACTGATTTAGGTAGTTAGGATGACAAAGGGATTGGAACAGCAACACAGAGTTCAGATGTAGGTTTAACCGTAATTATAAAAGTAATGATGCAATACAGGAACAGAATCAATCATACATAAATGCTGAAATAACACTTTAAGTTTAGTCTGTCTGGCGTAATCGTCACTCTTGCTCTGAACTGAACCAATTTTATGGAGAATAAAAGTTTGTAGCTGATACAGACTAGATAGATAGAGAACACTTTATTGTACATAAAAATGGAAATAAAACAAATATCCTTTAACCTAAGAGTGCAGACGGTGGCCTTATCATTAAAAGTAATCTCTTCCAGACAACTATTGGATAGTATTTCTTTAATGAAATAACGTTTTACCTAGAAAATAATCGCGAACGTGTCTACCGTTTAATATATAACCTTTGGATGGACTGGACTACCGAAAATCAAAGTATTTTTTGAAAAGACTCTTTAGTGCATTAAAAATAAAAATAGTATAATCATTTGGGTACAGTGATATCGTTCCGATGTAAAACCTAACTGCAAAGTAGGTAGTCGGGGCTGTAAGTGATGCAATTTGCTTAAGCCAGATGTCGCTGCCTGTACGTAATACAGAGAATAGTGTAAAGAGGTTCGAAATTTCACTGATGCCGGTGAGTCGCCCATTGGCTCAATTGGTAGAGCGCTGGCACGGATAGCCAGAGGTCGCGGGTTCGAATCCCGGCATGGGTGAAATTTTTAGCCTCTAAATGGGTTTTTAAAAGACTCCTATTGTTTCTCCAAAATTATGAACTTACGCGTTCACTTGTTAACTATGTTTACTTAATGAAAAAAAAAAGTATTATAAAATAAGTTCTGATTGTTATTCCATTGTAGCGCTAGTTAGCACTTCTAAGCGCCTTAACGTGTCATATGATACGCATCTTGTCGAATCCTATTTGTGAAGATTTTTGGATGTTTGTTACTCAATCACGCTGTAATGGCTGAACGGATTTACATTACACTTAGCGTACACAAAGACAATGATCTGAATTGCGACAATCCTTACCAAGGAACCTTATCGTTATCAACCCTTGTATGTCCCCACTGCTGGGGCACAGGTCTCTTCCTGCATCGCAGGAAGGTTAGGCCATACTCTACCACGGGGGCCAAATCCGGGTTGGTGGAGGATTGTAAGACAGTGGCGGGCCTTACTGTCAGAAGTTATCAAGCCGCCCATAAGGCCTCTGACATGGATTAACGACTGCCATTATATGACAGCTGGCACCAACTGCTTAGCGTGCCTTGCGAAGCACGGAAGCGCTCGGAAAAATGCCACTAGCGGTAGTCACGGGCCACTCACCCATCCTGTACCTGACCGCGCCTGTTGTTGCTTAACCAAGTGATGGATTGCAATCACTCGGTTTGCCTAGGCCACGAGCGCTTCCTTGGAACCTTATCAAGTACTTGTAATAAATAACGCCCTGTTATTAATACAGGTACTTAGAACGATCGTCTCTTATAACTGGAACGGTTATACCTAGTATAATTATGTTTGTCTACTATGTCCCACCTCTACATCAAACAGCGGGCTAGTTTGTTTTGGCACACGACTCAGTTCACCGCATTTCGCTGTTATTGCCAATTTGCATCTCTGTACGGGTTGAAATTGGTAACTAATTGACCTTTATGCTGTTACAATATCACGGATCACTGCGATCGGATTGCCCTTAATCATGTCGGGAATAAATCACTAGGATAGTGGGGACGTCATCCAAACGGCTAAATGCAAATTTCATACGCTTATTTGTTAAGCCAGTGACTACTAAAAAACTCAATAGGTACACAAATAAAGCTTGACGGTTTCGGCGGATTTGAGGTGTATTCTGTACGTATTGTTCTCTTTGTCTTAAATACACGTTTTAACAATAATAATAACAAAAGCATCAGTATGCTTGATTCGATATCAACCCTTGTATGTCCCACTGCTGGGGCACGGGTCTCTTCCTGCATCGCAGGAAGGTTAGGCCATACCCCACCACGGGGGCCAAGTCCAGGTTTGTAGGATTGTAAGACAGAAGGCAGGCCTTACTGTCAGAAGTTATCAAGCCGCCCAGAAGGCCTCTGACCATGTCAGTGTAATACTAGTATCCTTTCTAGTATTATGTAGGTATATTTTTCGTTCATGTCCTATGTTTTTTTTTTCCCTTGTGTATGTTTATTTTTATTTATTTCATATTTATGTACCGTTTATGTATGTGTATCAATTTCATATTTATGTATCGTTTATGTATGTGCATCAACTATAAAATAATATGTTATCTAATATTGTTTAGTTGCGCCGACTACCCGTATTTCAGTTCTCGTTTCTTCTTTTCCGTCAATGGTTGTCTGGAAGAAATTACTTTTAGTAATAAGGCCGCCACTTGTACTGTACTGTTATTTTATAAGTCTCTTATGTAATCCTTGGTGTACATGCAATAAAGAATATTCTATCTATCTATCTATCTACTAACTAACGACTGTAATTATATGACAGCCGCACCAACCGCTTGACGTGCCTTGCGAAGCATGGAACCGCTCGGAAAAATCCCACTAGCGGTAGTCACGGGCCCATCCTGCACCTGACCACACCTGTTATTGCTTAACTGAAATTATTGATTCCAATCACTCGGTTCGATTTAGCCACGCGCGCTTTGCATGCATGCTTACCCCCTTATTCATAATAGTCCGCTAGCTTAAAACAGCTGCTAAACAGTGTTTTCTTTCATTCTGACTTAGGTCAATAGAAGAGGACAGAATGAGAATAAGCATTGCTTAAAGTTAACAGACTATTATGAATAAGGGGGTTAGTGATTATTATAAAATTGGTTTAGGTACTTAAGCATACGACTAATTCGTTGGTTTTCGTCAATAAATTGTTCAACTGCTAATATTTTTAACCTGTAAATTACTTAAAAACCTATTAAGAGGCTAAAAATTTCACTCGGTGAATCGCCCATTGGCTCAATTGGTAGAGCGCTGGCACGGATAGCCAGAGGTTGCGGGTTCGAATCCCGGCATGGGTGAAATTTTTAGCCTCTAAATAGGTTTTTAAATTTGTCCTTAGCACGGGTTAGTGCATTAAAAATAAAAATAGTATAATCTGTAAATTACTATTAATTAGCAATTAGCACACCCACTAATTACTGGGAAAATCGCGGGAAAACGGCGGCGTTTCCCGTGATTCACTAAAACTATTAGTTAAACATGTCGACTGTGTCCACTGTTGCAATGAATATGTTAACTACATTAAGATAATTTTGTTATGTAAATCCTAATGTTATTCTGATTGTCAGCGAAAACCTGTTATTGGCTTTAAATCTAATTCATCTTATCTTATTCTATGTAAAAATGCCTCGTGTATAAGCTGTTGGTTTTCCAATAAACAATAAAACAAAATAAAAAAAAACAAAACAAGCTAATTCCCGCCAGCTTCTCACAAAAAGTAAGCTTTTTTTTTAGAAAATATATGTGCATTCATATTATTATATTATTTTTTTAATGCACTAACCCGTCCTAAGGACAATTTTAAAAACCTATTTAGATGCTAAAAATTCCACCCATGCCGGGACTCGAACCCGCGACCTCTGGCTAATCGTGCCAGCGCAACCGTCCAAGCGGAGATGGTGGCGATCTCTAAGGCTCTCGACCTCGTTGCCGGGGGACCCGTTCCCATCAGGGCGAGTCTTCTGAGTGACTTCAGATCCGCCGTGGAGTTGCTCTGCTCAGAAATACCTCACACCCGCTGGCCGTGAAGATTCATGGCTAGCTGGCGGAAATCCAGGATAACGGGGGCCTGATCCGGTTCTACTGGATCAAGGCCCACGTCGGGATCCCCGGCAACGAACGCACGGATGAGTTGGCCAAGAGGGCGGCGTTGTCCCGCAAAGACGCGGCAGCCTCCGATCCCGTCTCACACGCAAAACTGCAGGTGAGACGGGAGACAGTGGCAAAGCGGCAGACCCGCTACAGCGAGTCTGCCACAGGCCGCGTCACCTCGCTGTTCTTCCCGGACGTTGCATCGGCCCACATAGTCCTTGGCAAATTCACAATGTGCAATGCCAAGGCGCAGCTCCTTACGGGGCACGGCGGCTTTTGAGCGTACCTCCACAGGTTCAAGCTCGCTAGGAGTCCGTCCTGCATCTGTGATGACGACACTCCCGAAACGCTGGAGCACGTGCTGGAGGAGTGCCCCCATTTTTGAGCTGCCAGGGCCGATTGCGAGATACTCCTGGGAAGAGCGGTGAGGTGCGAGGCGTTCGCCGCCTTTATGCCCGACTCCAAGAGTCGAGAAGCCTTCCTTGCTTTAGCCCTGGGGGTGACGCGCGCGGCCTCAAGAGCGAATGGGGGCCGGGTAGGGCTCAGGCGAGTCAAATGCCCACAACCTGTTATACTACTATTAAAAACTAATTTTTGGTCGGGCCGGGCGAGAAGGGAGGCGTATTTTAAATATTACTGTAAGATTTTAAATTTTAATTATTTTTATTTTGTACCCTTGCGGCGCCTTGCTTGTGACTACTCGCTGGAGTAAACAGAGATGAGGCGTCGGGGAACACACTTTACCGAGAATTGGGATATTTAATTTTAATGTGATTTAATTTAACTTGCTTTAATTTACTGTAATTTGATTTAATCTAATTTAATTTCATTTATTTGAAGTAATTCCATATAAAGTTGATTTAATCTGTATTAATTTTAATATTTTAATGTTAGTAAGTACTTATTTCGTTTTTTTAACTTTGATTTTATTGGTATTTGTTTTTCCCTAATTATTATTCTTATAAATGGTTATGTTAATGGGGTTTAAACAGGAGAAAAAAAATAGAAAGGAAAAAAAAGGAAAAGAAAGAAAGAACCTACAAGAAAATGAAAAGAAAAAAAAAAGGAAAAAAAAGAGAAGCCCATTAGCTCATTATTATTATATATTATTATAAGTATTCTACTAGGACCGATTTTATATTGTAATAAGTACAACGATTCGATTATTTTATGGACATCCATTATTAAATGATTTTACCCTTCGGACTTAAAGGTTGCCACATAATGAATATTGGCAGTACCGCATTAAAAAAAAACCGTGCCAGCGCTCTCCTAACTGAGCCACTGGGAGACTTACCGGCATCAGTGAAATTTCCTACCTCTTTACAATACTCTCTTTGTTACGTACAAGCAGCAACATCTGGCTGAAGAAATTTGCATCACTTGCAGCCCCGAGGAGGTACCTACTTCGAAGTTAGGTAGTCATTCATATTATGTTCGATATCTCAATGATAGTGTATAACTTGTCAAAATCGAATTATTAAGTATAGAGGAGCTAATTAGTTTTGGCATAACCCTCGTGTCTATGCCAAATTTCTAATAAGTTAAGCTTTTAATAGGCTTTCTAGTACTTGTTGTCTCGGCTAAGCCGTGGACGGACAGACAGAAGGACGGATGTGGCAAAACTGGCTAGAATAAGGCTGGGCGCATGCTGAGACGCAGGCGACGCAGCACAGTTCAGTACAGGGCAGAGCAGTAGAGGCAGACATAGGCCTCCACCGCATGCCGCGACGCAACTACCCTGGCAATTCTCATCCATAATTACTCTTTCAATTGAATAATCTGGATGATTCAGTATCATACAAACAAGGTTCACAGCGATCTAATTCAATTAAATGTTCTGTCATTGCAACAACATTGTTACTAAACACGCCTCGACATGCACGCGTTCGCGCAAAAATCTGTGCCGGCACTACAACGAGACGCAGAGCAGGGCAGATTTATGTCTGCGTCGTACGTGCCCGTGGCGCAGCGTACGTAGCTCAATGACGTTCCATGCTTTACAAAATCTGCGCTGCGCTATCCTGCGTCGCCTGCGTCTCTGCATGCGCCCAGCCTAACTGTTTTTTGCGAGAGAAAATCACAAGGTTTTCTGTTCAATCTTTAGAAATTGTTGTAGAGCGAAGCTTCACAAACGAGCCTTCCAACCTGTGAAAGCAATAATTTGCAAAGTTCTCCGGCGAGCCATAGGTACCGTCAGCGGCAGTGGAAGCTACTGGTTACGGAGGTGTAGTGTGGGACAAAATGTTACTGCACGGTAACCTGTGGTCCGAAGCGCTCGTGGCCTAGTGGAACCTAGTGATTGGAATCAATCACTTGGCTTAAACAATAGCTGGTGCGGTCAGACTACAGCTAGTGTCAACTTTTCCGAGCGATTTCGTGCTTCGCAAGGCACTTTGAGCCGTTGCCGTCATGTAATGGCAGTCGTTAAGCCGTGTCAGAGGCCTTAAGGGCGGCTATGTAACTTCTGACAGTAAGGCTTGCCCCTGTCTTATAATCCTCCACCGACCCGGACTTGGCCCCCGTGGTGAAGTATGGCCTATCCTTTCTGCGATGCAGGAGGGGACCCGTGCCCCAACAGTGGAGACACATAAAGGGTTGATATCATTGAGGCAGAGAGAGATTGACACATCTGTTTTAACTCGCATCTTTAAAGAAATAAAAAAAGGCTGCTAAATGTTTGGAAGTCAGTCCTAATATCATGAACGCGATAGTTTGTAAGTAAGGATTGATATTTGTTACGTTTTCACGTAAAAACTTATTGAAACTTTACAATAATATGGCTTATACATCAGAATAACGCCTAGGCTACAATTTATAAAGATTTACAAAAATTATTTATGTGATATATTTAATTTCATAAACATAATTTTATTTATTTTCTACGCCACGCGAATGCAAGCCACTCGAAATACTAATCCTGCGCAGACGAAGTCACGGGCACCAGCTAGTGGTTAATATATCGGACGTCCTGCCTCTATTCATATTGTTTCTCTTAGAAACTGTAATTTCGTAAGTGTCTACAAAACTGTAATTACCTTGATCAGTAAACTATTATTGAATAAATTGCTATATGTATGTTATGGTTTATGTAAGTATATAATTTTTAAGTATAAGTCCACGAGAAATAGTTTATCCCTCGTGGTCCCGTTGATGACGTATAACGGGACCACAAGGCATAGTTATCGCTCGTGGACCCGTTGACGGGACAAAATAATGGGACCACGAGAAAACACCCGTATGAATATCAATATTCATATTTGCATCAACTAACCGTCTCACTTTTTCTTCAGCAACTCTCCATCGTAGGTTGTTTGGAAGACATTGCTCTAAGTAATAAGGCCGCAAATTGTACTGTATCTTTGTAATTATTTTTGTTTGTTTTTCCTGGTGTACAATAAATAATATTCTTATCTTATTGTTATTGTTCATGGTGGCTGTAGTTTCTCTTTGCCCCTTGGTGACCAATTTGTCTATTATTTAGATACCGATACCGATCCACAGCCATCCACCAGCGCTCGTCAACAGTTACCTTCGCTTGTAGGTGAGTGTACCAAGTCAATTTCAATACTGGGGCCTCGTGCTCACTGTTTGAGATTACATAACACCTAGGCGTAACTAGCTGGATTTCGCTGGAAATACATGGTGGCCGCAAGTTTAGGGGCTTGCTCTGAAGCCTCTGGAAGTTTACTTGAGTAAGTTCTGTTTAGTTTCGGTATTGACCCTTCACATTTGCGAGCGTTTAGCTGTGATGCAAAAGCTCGAGCGAGTTAGAAAGGAATCACGTGGTGTTCAAGGAAGGGTTTTCTAATTACGTTTTACGTAAGTCTTGAAGATTTACGTACGTGCACTCTATTCAGATATGTTGCTGGCGACTTCGCTTTAACCCTTAATAACAATAAGCGCTTTATAGTGCGCTGGTTTGAACATGTGGAGAGGGTGAAGGAAGAAAGATTGACGAAACAAATATATATTGCGAATGTGAGTGGAAGGGCCGGTAAGGGACTGTCGACCAAGTAGGGGATGTATTAGCAAAGGGGAAAATAAAAAGTACCCGGAACCGGCGAGCGTGCATGCAACGACTTATGAACGTTCATGAAGCGAAGGTGATCTGTTAAGGTCGTGGAAAGTGGCAGTCCCTGGTCTCTGCCTCCCACTGGGATCCGGGTCTTCCTTGTATTGGCCCAGCAGTGGGGACATAGAAGGGTTGATATCGATGTAATCTTAAATTAGCAGCGCCCCTTGCAGTGTTCTTATTTGATTCCATATATACTAATTTAAAACCTTATGTACTATAGAGACTTACTTGTCACACGTATTACTGTATTACTAGGACGACATGGTCACTTTTCTTTTGTGTGCCAAGTTCTTTAAATAAAGATTAAAAAAAAAACCTTATGTACAACAAGATATCTAATAAACGGTTTTCCTATTCTATTCTTTCGCAGTAAGGTAAAAATAGAAATCGTAATAGAAGTTACTTCTACCAGAGTAACCTCCATGACCCAAAATAGACACGAGAGAGAACTTAACCAATATTTCGTCAGCGTGTAAGTTCACTAAGCCTCAGATAGTGTGTTACACATGGGTGATTATATTTCTGAACATTGAAACGATTCCATTAAAGCCTTCATTTACTTTCGGCATTATACTCCGAGTGTATATTATACTATGCTCGAGAGCAAAATGTGAGAGTGAAAACACAGAAGGTCTACTTAAACATTGCAGCTTTAACAGCTGTCAAGGCCTTTGCATCTGTGTCATGAGATGATCAATGCGGCGTCCAGTGATACATTCATTCACATTAGATGGTGAAGGTACCACTCGGACAATGGAGTAATGTACCTGGGACATTGTTTTTTTTTGCCTGGGACATGTTTTTCATTCTTTCAGTGGAGCGTGTATACTAATTGTAATTTATCTTACTTAGTTACAAATAAGGAAAAAAACTATTAAAAGATAGGACAGGGCAAAGCGTACAAACTATGGTGTGCAATGTTGCCGCAAAAGCACAGGCTTTCTCTCAGAGAGGGAGTTCGGGCTTAAGTAGCACACGTGCCCACCATGGATTGAAAATTTCAAGCGCTGAGTTATGTAAGCACCTGGGATACTCAAATTTCCTCACGATATGTTCCTTCACAGTTAGCGAGTAGCATTGCTACTATAACTGCGCAAATGTACGTAACTTAGAAAATGACAATTTTGATACATGCTGAGATTCGAACCCAAGACCTCCCAAATGTGAAGTCGGCGTTTGTAATAACAAACACATTTTTTTCAGACGATCAATGTAATTTGTGGACAAAAAATAAAAAATATCTTATCTCACCTTCTGCAACTTTTTGTTTGAAGTCTATCTCTAAGTCATCAAACTTTCCGCATGAGGTTGCAAGGACTCGAAGCTTGGTGACCCTGGTGGTGAATTAGTATAGTACAAAACCTTCAATATAGGCAAAGTAACTATTGCTGAAATTATAGCTTTACAGATGGTTGACTGGGTAGGAAATGGTGCCAGTGAATATAATATGTCACATTTGTGACTAATTGAATCTTGGACGTAAATCATCCTTAAATTAGTTTAGCTCTTAAGGAAAAGTAAACAGTTTAATAGGAATGGGTTTTAGTCAATTTTAAATTTAAAGTCATAATATTCCTAATTACTTTAAATTGACTAAAATATATAAAACATTTTTATAAGTATGGGTTGGTGTATAAAATAAATAAAAATAATTAAAAACCATCACCACACACAATCCCTTGTCCTGATCCCAAACTGGGATACTCTTTGCTATGGTAACCAGGCAGAAACCTAACAAACCTGAAAATACACCCTCACTAAGGTTATTTGTAAAAACGTATGGCAACCCCTAAGGGATTCGAACATACTACCTTCGGCATGGAAATCAAACGCGATACCGGTAGGCCAAAGGGTCAGTACAAAAAAGAAAACTACAAGCAAGTACTCTGTACGTACTTTTATAAACTCAGTCCTGTATCCGGAAGAGGTAGTCAGAAAGCAATTACGTTGACCTCGGCGTAACAACGTAACTTCTTAATTGTAAGTTAAGATTAAACTTGTCTAAACCGTCAGTCAAAATATGTAAGTTTACCATTTTTGTAAATAGATATTCTGTCACATCGGAATTGTTAACGGATAACATTGAACGCAGAACCGCTCGTAGCCTAGTCGAAACGAGTGATTGGAATCAGTCACTTCAGTTAAGCAAGAACAGGCGCGATCAGGTGCAGGATGTGACCGTCTCATGACTAACGCTAGTGGCATTTTTTCCGAGCGCTTCCGTATGCTTCGCAAGGCACATTAAGGCGTTCGTAGCGGCTGTCATGTAATAGCAGCCGTTAAGTCATGTAAGAGGCTTTATGAACGGCTTAATAGCCCGCCACTGTCTTTCAACCCTCCGCCAACCCGGTCTGGGCCTCCATGGTGGAGTATGGCGATGCAGGAAGAGACCCGTGCCTCAGCAGTGGGGACATACAAGGGTTGATATCGAACAGTGAACAGTTTTAAAAACCTATTTAGAGGCTAAATAGGTTTAGCCTCCAAACAGTTACGTAGGTATTAGGAGTAGAAGGGTTGAATGAGTTAAGCTTTTGTTTGTGCTATTTTGTGTTACAACTCTGTAACTTGTCCAGGTAAATAAATTACCGGATTTAATTAAATCGTGTAGTCCTTGGTATTTCATCTCAATAGGAAGTAATGGAAGGTTTTATTGCCGTCAGAAGATCGTCTTTGAATGTTGGCTGTAAGCAAAGTATGAAATTGGATCGGTGAAGCGTGATCTGACGGCTTCTAAAATCAAGGCTTTTATTTTACATCTCTCTCGTTGAAAAAGAATAAAAATGACAAAAGAAAAACATGGGAATAAAACATGTGACGCCACGCATAATATTGAATAACGTTTTTGGCGTTACAAAGCCAAGATTTTTATTTTTACGGTCTTTTTGGATGAAATACTGAAAAAAATTAACCAGCTTTTTTTTACAAAATTTTGATAGGAATGAAGATTGAACGATGTTCGTGATTTACAACTGACAAAAAAGTGTGTGCTCAATTTTTCCTTTTAGGATTTTTACTGTTTTATGTAGGACTCGGAAGACGACCTAAGTTCGATTCCCAGTGAGGACATGTACCAATCTTTATTTTTTAAATTCATTTGTGAAGTTACAGTAGCCATACCACTCGCTAACTGTAAAGGAATACATCGTGAGAAAACTTGAATTTCTGAGGAGTCCAAATACCTTAGCGCTTGAAAAGCCTATAATCTCTCTCTGAAAGATGGCCTATGCCCTGCAATGGAATGCTTATAGGCTACGTAAAAAAAAATAAAGAAACCTTGAACATCTGAAATACCGGAAGCGACACTGGTAGAGTAGTGAATTTAACAAAATTATGTGAACTCTGATATTTGTTCTTATATGTAAATCCGAAAGAAAACTTGGAGGACGAAAGCCATTTTACGAATAACTGATAAATGGATTCCAAATGCTTTATTTCCCAAATGGAGGATACCACCTCAAATCCCTTTTCAAGCACTCGATCGACACAAGTAATCCCACCGCATGAGCGTAGGCTCGCGCCGCCATCTTGAATAGAAAATGGCGCCAACCAAGACTTCAGTGTCTATATTTACAATTGTACCAATAGCTGTAAATCCTCTGTCCTGTCTTGTATTTATGCGAATTGTTTTTGTTTACGTTGTATGAAAATATGAGTGCCCTTTCTCTCCTGTGATGTATTAATTTGTTCCAATAAATGCCTTTCTTTCTCTAAATAATGTGTGATTTACTTTATTTTCAACATAAACAGTGGACATTCGTAGCATTCACATTATTTTGTGTTGGCAACTCTAAAAGATGGTACGTGATCATGGCAATACCGGAAGGGAAAACGAAGGGTGGCGGCGTGTGAGTGGCGAGGGAGAAGGGTGTAGGAGAGGAGAAAGAGAAGAAGAAAAAAATTGTGTTTTGTCAGTGAAACGTTTTATCTGGAGGTGATACTATAATTATGCTCATGTATTGGTCAGGCACAGGATGGGTGAGCGTCTCGTGACTACCGCTAGTGGCATTTTTCCGGGCGCTTCCGTGCTTCGCAAGGCACGTTAAGCCGTTGGTGCCGGCTGTCATATAATGGCAGTCGTTAAGCCATGTCAGAGGCCTTATGGGCTGCTTAATAACTTCTGACAGTAAGGCCCGGCACTGTCTTACAATCCTCCACCAACCCGGACTTGGCCCCCGTGGTGGAGTATGGCCTAACCTTCCTGCGATGCAGGAAGAGACCCCTGCCCCAGCAGTGGCGACATACAAGGGTTGATAACGATTGGCTGGTTATAATCCTATCCCGATACATGACTAACACCTATTTGAATATCGCTAGGTTGCCATTGTCTGTTGTGATATGTGACTCTTGCTGAAAATATATCAACCGAGCAACATCTAGCGTTTTACTATTATCCAAACTCTGCTGCCTCCACAGTACTTTCCAATAGAAAGAGACACGTGCTCTAGCATTGGAGACATACATACAAAGGGTTGATATCATGCATTTCAGAGGGGTGGGCTAAGACCAGGGACTGCCACTTGCCACGATTCTGACAGATCAGCTTCGCCTAACCTACGTTCATTATGATGTTTAAATAAAAGATGTTTTTTGTGAAGCTTAAATATTTCCCACTGCATGGCACAGACCTTCTCTTAGTAAGAGAGATTATGGGCTTAATTACAACGCGTGCCCACCGCGGATTGGCAATTTCAAGCGCTGAGGTATTTGAACATCTCAGACATTCACAAAAAAATTATCCGCATAAAAATCTTCCCATTCCGATGTCAAATTGTTATCTTGGTCTGATTTAGTAGGCCAGCCTTACTGGTGAGAAGGTACCATGTATCATACAGCCTTTCTCGATTATCGATCGTGGCTTGCCATTCTAAATTCAACCTTAAACCTTTACAATAACAACGGTTCAAAGCTCGAAGTGTGACCAGCTGCCGTGACCCATTCAATAAAATTTATAGGCCCAAACTCCGTGTGTATAACCCATACATCAACAAGTCAGAATCAGCGTGTAGGCTGGATTTCTTAACCTCGCCTGTCTGTGATACTTATCTAGTTTTTAACCGACTTCAAACTCACGAACTCCCGAATCAGAAGCCGACGTCCTACCGTCACTAGCACTTTTTATTTATAGAAAGTTAAGTAGCTATGAAGTGATTGGAACCAATCACTTGAGTTAAGCAACAACAGGCGCGGTCAGGTACAGGATGGGCGCCCGTCCCGTGACTACCGCTAGTGGCATTTTTCCGAGCGCTTCCGTGCTTCGCAAGGCACGTTAAGCCGTTGGTGCCGGCTGTCATGTAATGGCAATTTTTTTATACTTAGTTTATTGACAGGAGAGTGTTTCTGAATTGAGAATTTCGCTAAGTACATAGTTAATGGTAGTGCCGTCCCTTCGATTTTCTCAGAAAAGAGCGGGACAGAATGTTTCTTAAGTATTTACTTAGTGAAATTTTCAATTCAGAAACCGGCCGTTAGCCTGCGTCTTAAGGCGCTACTCGGTACTAACAGTGCCACCAGTTATGAAAAATCATAACTTGTTATTATTATTATTATAGCCTTTATTTTCCCAATTTAACATTACATGCACTTAAATATAAAACATTTTATTTTGTATTTGAGCATGCATTCATTAACTATTCACTTGTATAAAATTTTAATTGTACTTATTACATTTCAATACTTTAAAATCCATTAATAAAATTGATTGCTACATTATTCCAAAAAACAGAATGTTTTAAATCATAATCATATTGTAACATCAATATATTTTAAATTCATAAATTAAAATACTAATAAAAAAACAGTTTAGATATTTGGTAGATTTGTAAATATTAAAAATAGTAAAAAAATATATTGGTAAGAACAATTATCATTATTGAGATGTCCAATGTCGGACAAAGGCCTCCTCCATCTGGTGCCAACTCTCTCTATCTCTGGCTAGTCTAGTCCAGGTCTTGCCGGCGACGGTCTCGATGTCGTCTCTCCAACGCCGTTGTGGTCTACCGGGGGGGCGGGGGGAATCACGGGGATACCAGTGCAGTTATGCCTTTATTAGCATTTATAACTTGTTATAAATGCTAATAAAGGGTGGAATTTTTAGCCTCTAAATGGCTTTTTAAAATTGTTTAAAATGCTTTTTATTCAATAAGTGAGCATAATAAATTTTAACAACTTTAATAACCATTTTTCGAACCTACTTGGTAGACCCAAAGGACTTAGGACCTACTTACAGACCTAGGACTTTAAATTCCAGTAAAAATGCCGTTTTATTGAAAGATTTTTGATATTTACTTAAAAAAAACGTATTCTATAACAAGTAATGATTTTTATTCCATTGTTGTGGCTACTTAGCACCCCAAAGCGTCTCAACAGAATCCCACGATCGAAGTCCCCACAGAGCTAGTTCATAATTCAATTAGCTCTGAATTAGTACCGTCAACGGCTTTAATACCTTTGGATAAACAGAATACCTTATAAATGTCAGAGCAGTGAGGGCGGCCATAAAGATAAGCTGATAATGACTTAATTAACGCATTCTCTTTGTCCTGAGCTACAATAGAATGCCGTTCAGTCCATCCATCCATAATCCTAAGACGTATATTAAGTATTTTCATTACATAAAAAGACTATAACGTGAAGGAAAACATCGCGAGGAAACCTGAGTGTCTGAGGAGTTCAAACATGGACATCCAATCAAAATTCCAACAGACCTCCGGAGTCTGTATAAATTTCCGGAATGAATGTAGGCAGCTGTGGTCTAGGTTCGACTAGGTGGGATGACGATCTGCGAAAAACTGCAGGCAGATGCTGGATGCGGCAAGCTGAAGACAGGGCGCTATGGCGCTCATTAGGGGAGGGCTATGTCCAGAAGTGGACTAGTACAATTATGGACCCTGCCGGGCACTAAAATCTTGTAACTAATGTGGTACCCAGACCTACGAACTGTTTAATTTCAACAATTTTATCTTAAAACTTTTTTATCTTAACGAAAGACGACGACGACTTGGTTTCACTATGCAACGAGCGCTTCGCTTGCTTCAGACTTCGTCGTCAGGCTATACTAGTCCACTGCTGAACATAGCCCTCCCCTAAAGAGCGCCACGTTGTGCTATCATAGGGGGTAATGCCCATAATCCCCACGCTGGGCATGCGGGTTGGGGATCGCAGATTCGTGTGATTGTACTGCAGGGGCGCTGCTGCCCAACCCCGGTTTGTGTCCCTTAGTCGCCTTTTACGACACCCGCGACTTCAGACTTAATGTTTTATAATACGCAGAATTGTTTTTAATATATACCTAGTTCTAACCACACACATGAGCAAACACTGTTATTATTGTATTTTCTAAGGTTAACACGAGCACTAGACATAATTAAAACTGTTTTTATACTGTTATTATTATAATTATTTACTAGTTGACTCAGCGAACTTCGTACCGCCCAACAGTCGATTCTTCAGTGTTTTTTTTACTTTTTCCTCTCCGTAAGAACCATCTCCGTACTGCAAGGAATATTCTAAAAAAAGAATTAGCGAAATCGGATCAGCTGCTCTCGAGATTTGCGCTTACCCAACACAATCAGCGATTCATTTTTATATTATACGAGTAGATTAGCTACTCCAACAGTATTTTCACATTTCAAATTCAAATTCAATTCAAATTCAAATAATTTTATTTCAACGTAAAGAATTTACATTCTGTTTGCTGAATGTCAATGTACAATGTAAAATTGTAAGCCGCCGCCTTCAGGCCGTATTGTAGTGGAGAAAAAGGCAGCGGAAAAAAAAAACTCCACTCTGACCATCTTTTCTCAAATCATCTTAAAACCAAATATATCAGTTGCCATATGTAAACCTAATAAGATTTTATGATTGCCATTAACAACCCTAAATGCCAAAGCATTAGTCAAATGTCTCACAATAATAGGGGAAAACATAAGTGCTGCGGCCAGACACACGAACAGCACTCGTTCACGAGCATAACGCAGTGCTCAGCCATCATCAGTCTCAATCATTTTGGAGGGAGATAGATGACCCGAACACCACGCTACCATTCGAATGACCTTTAGCAAATTTGCAGTTAAGTTTTTGTCAGTTATATAATGTATCATATACAATGTAACATATGCAATCACGTCGTCTGTACACACTTGTATTATAAAATATGTTATACTTAGTTATACTTAACAAAAAAATCGCGGTGGAATTGGTTTACTACCACGGATTAGGATCGTTTATATAGTCGTCTATTCTATAATATGCCTTTTTACATAGCGAATTTTTAATGAAAGTTGTAAATTTATTTTCAGACAAGCATAGAACACGTTCTGGAATTTTGTTGTAAAAACGAACGCAGTAACCTACAAATGATGTACCTACCTTGGCTAATCGGGATTTAGTACAAGCAACCTTGTTTCTATTCCTTGTGTTTACGTTATGAACGTCCCTATTTAATTTAAACATTGTTATATTTTTTCGGACATACATTATTTTGTCGAATATATATTGGCAAGCCAGTGTAAAAATGCCTATTTCTTTAAAACGCTCTCTTAGCGATTCTCTACTGTTTAAGTTGTAAATAGCTCTTATTGCTCTTTTTTGCAAGACAAATATGGTTTCTATATCTGCTGCCCGTCCCCATAATAACAAACCATACGACATGACACTGTGAAAATAACTAAAATAGACCAGCCTCGCCGTCGACACGTCTGTAAGTTGTCTCATCTTTCTGACTGCAAACGCTGCTGAACTCAACCGACCCGACAGTTTTCCAATATGCTGACCCCATTGCAGTTTTGATTCTATCGTTATGCCTAAAAAAAGCGTGGACTCTACCAGCTCTAGCCTCTCACCAGATATTTTTAAACTCGTGTCAATTTCATTTAAAAACTACTTATTCTAATGTACAATTCGGTGTGAAACACCGGGTTCCCAGATGAACCCGGTGTTTCACACCGAGGGACTTGCAGGGAAAAACCACCCTTACGGTGATTCACCGTAATCTTGGTTGACGATACTACCCAGGCAGGTACAACTGTAAAAGCCATGCGTCATGTAGTGGTGGCAGCGTGACTAATAACCGTATTAGGCTATTTATCACCTAGTGGCGTGTGCTCGCCTTGGATTTATCGGCGACGGGAATATATCGCTTCTAGTCGACGCAGCTCCAGGAAACATTGAGGCCAAGTCGCACAAGGTCCACAATTAACTAATGCTTTGGCATTTAGCTATTGATGGTAATCATTGTGTAACGGTGCAAACCTCTTTACACCATTTTTATATTTATTTTTCTATCTATCATTTTCAAATATTTAAATTATGTCACACATTTCGAAATTTCCCTCATTATTGTACTATTTTTATTTTTAATGCACTAACCCGTGCTAAGGACAATTTTAAAAACCTATTTAGATGCTAAAAATTCCACCCATGCCGGGATTCGAACCCGCGACCTCTGGCTATCCGTGCCAGCGCTCTATCCAACTGAGCTAATGGGCGACTCACCGGCATCAGTGAAATTTCGAACCTCTTTACACTATTCTCTGTATTACGTACAGGCAGCGATATCTGGCTGAAGTCGATTGCATCACTTACAGCCCCGACTACCTACTTAGCAGTTAGGTTTTTACATCGGAATGATATCGCTGTACCAACATGATTATACTATTTTTATTTTTAATGCACTAACCCGTGCTAAGGACAATTTTAAAAACATATTTAGAGGCTAAAAATTCCATCCATGCCGTGATTCCAACCCACGACCTCTGGCTATCCGTGCCAGCGCTCTTTCCAACTGAGCTAATGGGCGACTCACCGACACTCATATTCTACAATCACTATTGCCTATAAATACCATTTTCTAAAATTGCCACTCATTGATAATTCCCACTTTTTGATAATTCTCACTTTTTGATGATTCCCACTTTTTTATATCTGATGATTTGTATACTTAAATGAAAAGTGAAATACTTATATGAGTTTCCGAAGCAGTTGTAGGTAGTATTTCTTAATGATTCGCGATACTCATACATAGTTATATATTAAACGGGTCAAATAATTAGGTACCGTAGAAGATACCTTGGACAGAATTGAATGCTTTTCGCACCCGTACATCTTCGCGTTTTGTAAAAACCAGTCGGTTAACGTGGACACATTTTTTTCAAGCATTGTATAAGCCTATTCTTTATAGAAGACCATTGTGGAACATCGTGTTTGTACTGTCCTTCTTTCATATCTTCAATTTCATATATCTTCTGAACTGGGCCTTCGCAAACTTCTTTTTTACATTGCTCAGCTTTCAGAAAACTTCATTCTTTTCTTTAATGCACTAACCAGTGCTAAGGACAACTTTAAAAACCTATTTAGAGCTTAAAAATTCCACCCATGGATAGCCAGAGGTAGCGAGTTCGAATCCCGCCATGGGTGGAATTTTAAGCCTCTAAATAGGTTTTTAAAACTTAATTTTTAGCAAAATCTTGACGGCACAAGTGATCTTCTCCCTGATTACTTTGTTGTTTTTTTCATCGATTGTTATGCTCGGTGAACATTTGTTATTGAAATGAAATGAAAAGGTTTTATTCAAAGAAGCTGCGGCTTAATGAACGTTACAATTCAAACTAGATGTCCATTTCAAACTCTAGATCACTTTGGAGAAAAAATGGACAAAAATTCAA
The DNA here is from genome assembly GCA_934045075.1 of Yponomeuta sedellus. Lineage (NCBI taxonomy): Eukaryota > Metazoa > Arthropoda > Insecta > Lepidoptera > Yponomeutidae > Yponomeuta > Yponomeuta sedellus. The sequence goes on from OW203744.1 coordinate 457,799, forward strand.
AACTTAGTCTTTTCAAAGTCCTTAATTAACAGAGTTCACATAATTATTTTAAGACATAGAACTCATGAATTGTGCTGGCTTTAATTCCAGACATTATTGTCATCAAAATAATCCTTTATGATATAGTAGCCCTTTTGGCACAAACCTACTTTACACATTTTTTGAACCGCGTTTCAGGCAAGCTTAATATATCTTCAGGGATTTTATTATAGAAGCGTATAAAATGCCCCATGAAGGATGTATTAACCTTTGCCAGCCTAAATAGTGGGAACTCTCAGTTCTTCGGTATTCTGTATTCGGTATTCTCGGTGCAATGCCACAAAGTACTGCCTTTATTTATTTTTTTTGCCGAAATAATAGCGATACCCATTTTGTTCCTACAAAATGGGCGAAATAATAGCGATACCCATTTTGTTCCTACAAAATGGGTATCGCTATTATTTCGGCGGAGGATATCCTCCTACGAACGCTATTACCCCCTTTTGATTTTTTACAAAATCATAATCACCCGTAAACAAGGGTTTGTTTACAAGAAAAGTATACCACATAAAAGGCAGCTAAGAGCTTTGGGAAAACAAGCCGGGGCATTGACAGTGACATTTAAAAACCTATTTAGAGGCTAAAAATTCCACCCATGACGAGATTCGAACCCGCGACCTCTGGCTATCCGTGCCAGCGCTCTTTCTGAGCTAATGGGCGACTTACCGGCATCAGTGAAATTTCAAAGGGAATTTTTAGCCTATAGGTTTTTAAAATTGTCCTTAGCACGGGTTAGTGCATTATAATCAAGTGACATTTAATCTAAAGTGGTCAGTTTTCATTGTATTAGGCATGATGATGATGTGTAAGTATTCTGAAAAAGTAGGATTTGATGAAGTAAATATTGCATGAAAGTGGGAATTTAAGGAAGGATTTATTGCACGAACGAAAGTGGGAATTTGAGGAAGTGACCTTAAAGTAAACACAGTGTGAATTTCAGGAACTGTTAATAAGAGGAGAGGAGTTAGGACACGGGTCCCGAAAGGGTAATACAATATTATATACTACGTTGTCTAGAGTAGTGAGTCTATTGTTTACCTTTACCGGATTTAACGTACGGGTATCAAAAGCTCACGCTGAAGATCTCGTTCAGAAATTCGGGTTTAACAACTAATAGAGTCACGGCCGCTGTCATGTAAAACCTTTAAATAAAATTAGCGGAGATACAACCATACCGCGATGCAGGATTGTAACAGCGCCATCTATGGCAGGAAAGATAAAATACATTATTTGAACACTTCTACGAATCTTATAGAACCTTTAACTATGTTTCTATCTCGATAAATATATTTTAGCTTTGAAACTATACCAAGATACTAAACACTCTAAGGGATACATTTATAAAACACAATTCCTTCAGACCATTTCAAAAATCGCTGACTAAAATAGTCTGTTGTGGCGATTTTGCAGGGAAAAGACGTAACCACAGATCAAAAAATATAATAATGACGTCACAGCTCAGTAATCCGCGAACCTGAGAATTGACTTGACGTTAGTTTCTTTACTGAGCAGTGACGTCGCTAATTTCTGTGCAACGCCATATTGCTCAAGAGCGTTTTGGCGACTTATTTTAAAAAATATATTTTATTTGCTTTTCGTAGAAAAACTACGTGAAAGATTTAAAAATTATCACTTTCTGAGCACTTATTAAATACCAACAAAGAATCTAAGTTGGTTTGCCTGTCAAGTGTTTTGAGAAACTTTGTTTGAGTACTTTCTGAAGGCGTTTCGGGGCGCTAACTAACGCTACCAATGGAATCTAGCCGTTATATCAGTGAAGATACCACTGGACGCTGTATAAATCATCTCATTAAGTAGATGCAAAAAGACCAATATTATTATTATTATTATATCTGTTAAGGCGCTTGGGTACCAAGACAGAGGTCGTGGGTTCGATTGCTATTGGCCCCCTACTGGCATTTTTAGTTAACCTTACATTTTTACAAGTAGCCTTAAGACCAGAGCAAGTCATTGTGTTGTATGGAAGTTATTATTTTTAATATTATTTATTGTACGCTGGAAAAAAAACAACAAATATAATAATTTAGTTTTGATAACTTTATTGCCAATTTTATGTACAATCGAACCTCGATTTGTGTCTTATTAACGTACTGGCAAAGTATAATTTCACTCCGACATGTCGTTTGATGCGCTCGTAGTCTAGTCGAACCGAGTGATTGGAATCAATCACTTGAGTTAAGCAACAACAGGCGCGGTCATGTGTCATGTGCAGGATGGGTGACCGTCCCGTGACTACCGTCGGTGGCAATATTCCGAGCGCTTCCGTGCTTCGCAAGGCTCGTTAAGCCGTTGGTGCCGGCTGTCATATAGTGGTAGTCGTTAAGCCATGCCAGAGGCCTTATGGGCGGCTTGATAACTTCTGACAATAAGGCCGGCCACTGTCTTACAATCCTCCACTAACCCGGACTTGGCCCCCGTGGTGGAGTATGGCCTAACCTTCCTGCGATGCAGGAAGAGAGCCGTGCTCCAGCATTGGGGCATGGGTCTCGACATCATTGAATAAAAACCAAACTATGTTTGTCTGAGAGTTGCTCCTCGGCTCGGTGATTTGTTTCACTTGTCCAAAACCTTACAAAATAATTAAATTTCCCACGGCAGCGTGCAATATTAACCTACTTCCTCAAAGTAAAGTTCCGCAGCAAAAACTCTCCCCTCGTCCTTTTAAAAGAGAGGAAACTTATTAATAAAGCAATAAAGCGGGCCAAAGTCTACTCGAGATTGTTATTAAAATAAAGTGACCTTCGAACCAGGCCTTACTTTGAAATACATTTACAATCGGTAAACAATACAGGTGCGGTTTTGAAGTCCCTGAGTTAGACGTCTTAGTATTTAGATTAGAACTGTCGGTTTTAGTATTGCGTGCAAGAAACGTTCCCATCTCACTCGTTCTCACTTTCTTAAATTTTATACGATTGCACTATTATAACAATTATAATGTCTTAAATTTCCGTGAAATAAATAATTCCGTTACCTTAAAACATATTTATTTATTAACATATTTGAATGGTATTTCATTCTGAGGAATAAAAATGGCGGTTTGACATAATTTTCATACATAAGCTGTCAAACCGCCATTTTTATTCCTCAGATAAAAGTTATCTGACTATTGAAAAATCAGCCCTTAATTAAATGCTTTGCTTTCAAAATTTCATCATTTGCTATACCAGCTAGAGTAATTAAACGTTACAATAAAATCCAATCGCGATTATGTTCGTTTTAAGTTTATTTATGCAATACAATAGCACAATGACCGAATCACTCGATAGATCCAGAGTAAACGCTATGGAGTCGTCGACAAATCGCTCCAGCGAATCTGTCGGAAATTTCGTCGCTTGCTCGTTGATCGTTCTGGCTCCTTCCACGAGAAGTGGCTGACAGTGGCGGTTTTACATTGGACGGTAGCCGTAACGAGACGATATGACTTCAGCGACGGACAACTTTTGGCTGAGCGTGAGGCCTTGTGCCGGTTTTTAGGATTTTTCATGTAGCATTTTTTTTAAACTTTTTTATGTCTATAAACTATTATGATTTTTTTATTCCTCTCATAAACAGAGAGGAAACACGTACGCGTATTGAAAATACGGAGCTTTTTTGCGGTGACGGTCACTTGCACTTGTGAGCCTGAAGATGCCTCGTGTATTTTCTCACACAAGTATTGGCGTCGGTGGTTTCTTCGTATCTTGCTTCTGCTTGAAAAAGTGGGAGGGAGGGCGGTGCATTAACTAACCGCATGGTGCTTGTGGGATTTCTGGCGGGAAATAGCAAAGTAATTTTCATATTTTAATGCTATCTATGAATTGATTTGTGAACTTGGGCTGAGAACAGCTCATTAAACAAAACTAACGCTCCGGGACATACCCGATCCAAAAGTTCCCATGACGCTATCGCTAGCAGCGTTTCCTTGCTGCACAGCTCTAGGGAAATCTTTTGCATCAGGACGAAATTCTTTGACCGATAATCTTATGACATCACTAAAAAAAGTAAATACTCGTCTCAATTTCTCCTTCCGATTTAAGGTTGCCTGGAAGAAATTGCTATCAGCAATAAGGCCGCCAATTGCATCTCTGCTTTTGTAACTGTTGTCTCTGTAATTATTTTCTGGTGTGCACAATAAAGAATATTCTTATCTTATGTCAACAAAAAAGGTTTGAGTAAAAAATCAAACTTATTTCCCTACTTTTCAAGTGACACACGAAGAAAGTCCTTGCAGACATCTTAAAGCGTCTTTAGCACCTCACCTGTTAAACCACAAGAGCTGTACTGTGACCCGGTCGTAAACTCTGTCGAGTATTTCTCCGTTTACAGTAACAGCGCAGCATCCTTTTTATTTACCTACCTCTCAATGATCTGAGACCTACCTAAAACGTGCTATCGAAGATAAGCTAAAAAGCGTTGGTAGCGCAGCTAAGTTATACGTATACGTTTATTTATTTGAATTATTTATTTGAAAGACGCACCCAACTGATGTAAGGGCAGATTATAGAATCAGAATCAACCGGTATTCGTCCGATTCTTCGTCAAAGCACGCCACTTCTACCTGCCCTCGGCCGTCCTCCTCAGTTGACTCAGAAAAAACTTGATCCAATAAGCATCAACGTCATCCACATCTGAAACTTAATCCCAATATAATTAAAACTGTTTTATACGGATTTACATTTTTACAATTTTCCGAAGTGTCGACACTTTTTCAGGTGCCGTGGTCTCGCACGACATCCGAGAGTCGAAACGTCGGAAAATTGTAAAAATGTAATAAACGAGTGAAATCCGTATAAAAAGTTTCAATTATGTCTAGTGCTCGTGTTAACCTTAGAAAATTAATCCCAATATATTTTTAATTTTAACACTTGGTTCACTTGGTGCCAAGTTGTACGAGTAGTATGTAGGTAGGTCTTGCATGATATGTGTTTTAAATGTTTTATTTTTCAGTAATTTGCTTCACACTGTTCCTCGATTATTGTGCACTGTGTTTTTATGTTTGTAAAGTGTGCGTCTGCTAAAAAACCTAATAAATAAATAATAATCTTCAAGAAGCGCTCGTGGCCTAGGCGAACCGAGTGATTGGAATCAATCACTTGGTTAAGCAACAACAGGCGCGGTCAGGTACAGGATGGGTTAGCGTCCCGTGACTACCGCTAGTGGCATTTTTCCGAGCGCTTCCGTGCTTCGCAAGGCACGTTAAGCCGTTGGTGCCGGCTGTCATATAATGGCAGTCGTTAAGCCATGTCAGAGGCCTTATGGGCGGCTTGATAACTTCTGACAGTAAGGCCCGCCACTGTCTTACAATCCTCCACCAACCCGGACTTGGCCCCCGTGGTAGAGTATGGCCTAACCTTCCTGCGATGCAGGAAGAGACCCGTGCCCCAGCAGTGGGGACATACAAGGGTTGAAAACAAAAAATCCTCAAGTAATGGCAGTCGTTAAGCCATGTCTGGGGTATGGCCTTCCTGCATGGCAGGAAAGCTAGGCCATAATCCACCACGGGGGCAAAAACTGGGTTGGAGGAGGATTCTAAGGCCGGTATTACAGAACGATGCTCAAGCACAGATTGATCTCAGATCGCCCAATCATTACTTGAGCACTGAATCGATGCTCAAGCACTCCCTTTATTTTCAAACAGTTCTTGAGTAGAGATCAGCCAATCACTGTTTAAGTAGAGATTCAGAACTGCAATCAGATTGTCTATGATCAAAGTTTGTTTTCTATGACAAGAAAAATACAAGTGTAGATTTTTATTCCGTTTTACGCATTATACAAAAACGTGACGATGAAACTTAGTAAATTATGTCAAATATACAGAGGAAACTAAAATAATGTTTATGTATTCGTAAATAAAATGTTCAAAGTTTCTTTATTTAGTTATTAGTTTGTAATGAATCGTATATTTAAAGGAAGCAAAACGTTCACGCTTCTTGTTTATTTATTCGATTTGAGTACAGAACGGAACGTAACAAATGTCGATAAAATAATTCTCTTGACGTCTGTCTATTTATGTAAGTTTACTAAATTACTAATATCTGTACATAGTCGGTGTGGTTTAATTTGAACATTAATCGCTGTTTTGAAACGTGATGTGAAAAAGTGAGACCAAGGAACTTCACCAAAGTGGAAAGAATCCTCCTTGTGGAACATAAAAAGTCAACTTCACTGCAGTGAAGAGGAACCTGCTCGTTGAACATAAAACTTCAACTTCACCGCAGTGGAGAGGAACCTGCTTGTTGAACATAAAACTTCAACCTCACCGCAGTGGAGAGGAACCTGCTCGGTAAACATATAACTTCAACCTCATCGCAGTGGAGAGGAACCTGCTCGTTGAACACAAAACTTCAACTTCACCACAGTGGAGAGGATCCTCCTCGAGGAAGATAAAAAGTCAACTTCAACACAGCGGATTTATAGAATATGTGTCAATTATGTTACAAATTTATGAGCAATAAAAAAGCTGAGATTGTTTTTCTGATTATTTTATTTATTCCTCTTTGTGACTGTCTTGTTGGCCTAGCCGCTAAGGCGCTTGGTTACCAAGACCGAGCTTGTGAGTGCGATTCCCACTGTGGGCCTATATATTTGTACAAGTGACCACAGTATCGGTGTACTTTCATGTTTGTGACGTTCTTGCCTGGTTATCAAAGTACAGGATATCCTAGTTTGGGACCAGGTGAAGTGATTGTGTTCGTTATCAACCCTTGTATGTCCCCACTGCTGGGGCACGGGTCTCTTCCTGCATCGCAAGAGGTTAAGCCATACTCTACCACGGGGGCCAAGTCCGGGTTGGTGGAGGATTGCAAGACAGTAGCGGGTCTTACAGTCAGAAGTTATCAAGCCGCCCATTATCAGGCCTTTGACATGGCTTAACGACTGCCATTATATGACAGCCGGCACCAACGGCTTAACGTACCTTGCGAAGCACGGAAGCGCTCGCGAAGTGATTGTGTTGCGTGAAATTTATTCAATGAAACCACCCCAATATTAATGTAATTGTTTTTGCACATAAACACTTATTAGAATCCATGCAGTAGGGGTCTTCAGCGTCCATTAAATGCCTAAGGGGCTGCTGCTATCATTAACTATTTCGTCATAGTAATCAAGGTTTTCGAATATATGAATTTTGCCATAAACATTCCAAATTGACAATTTATAATAACTGGCCGATCGACTCTCAAGCGTGGTTCCGACCACACTTGAGTAAATACAGATTTGATCTTTACTTAAGTAGAGATTGCTACCCAAGTATCGTTCTCGAATTAGCTATTACTCAGTTGAGTCGCGCTTGATGAATCTCGACTCAAGTAACGTTCTAAAATTAAATCTATACTCAAAACTAGTCTTAAGTAGAGATTAGCGCTTGTAATACCGGCCTAAGACAGTGGCTGGCCGTAACGTCTCGTGCGATAACTCTCGCTATATGGTTAAGAAGCCAGGAGATGTGGCGACAGCTTAAAGTCACCCTTCTGTTATCAAATATTGCAATGTAAGTATTATTTTACCTGGCGGCTTCATGTAAATTAAATCTCGCAACCGCAGGGATTGGGTGCCGGAGTTACCGTAATTACTTCCTGCTTTGCCGTAAGTAATTACTTACTTTGCCATTTATAAATGAGAATCTCTTGTGGAAAACTTTATCGTTAACTTGATGATTACTTGTGACGAGGGCACTGCTTTAATGGGGTTCGGCAATTGTTTTGGGACGGGCGGTATTACTCGGTTTATTTTCGGTTCAATATTGCTTTCGATTTCATTGATTCAATAACATTGAGACGTCAGGCGATATTATACGGTTCAATTTCCGTTCAATATTGTTTTCGATTTCATTGCTTCGATCACATTGAGACGTGAGGTGATGTTTCACGGTTCAATATTGCTTTCGATTTCATTGCTTCAATCGCATTGAGACATCAGGCGATATTATACGGTTCAATTTCCGTTCAATAATTGTTTTCGATTTCATTGCTTCGATTGCATTGAGACGTGAGGCGATATTTCACGGTTCAATATTGCTTTCGATTTCATTGCTTCAATCGCATTGAGACGTCAGGCGATATAACACGTTTCAATTTCGGCCCAACGTAGCATTTAATTTCATTTATTCAATAACATTGAGAAGTCAGGTGATATTTCACGGTTCAATATTGCTTTCAATTTCATTGCTTCAATCGCATTGAGACGTCAGGCGATGTAACACGGTTCAATTTCGGACCAACGTAGCATTTAATTTCATTGATTCAATACCATTGAGACGTCAGGTGATATTTCACGGTTCAATATTGCTTTCAATTTCATCGTTTCAATGGAATTGAGACATCAGGCGATATAACACTGTTCAATTTCGGTTCAACATCGCATTCAATTTAATGGATTCAATAACGTTGAGACGTCAGGCGATATTTCACGGTTCAATATTGCTTTCAATTACATTGCTTCAATCGCATTGAACATCAGGCGGTGTTAGACGGTTCAATTTCGGTTCAAGATTACTGTAAATTTCATTGTTTCAATGCAATTGAAACGTGTAAATACATTCCATTGCCATTGTGTAATTTCATTGAAAGCTGTGATTCGACAGATGTTTTCTATGCGATTAACCCACAAGTGCCTACTACGTAAATAGGTAAAGCCGTTAAACGTACAACTCCAATAAACTTTAGGCTGTTCTTACATCCAGAATTCTGACTCACTCACACAATTGATTGTAATAAAAGACTTACCGGAGCTTACTGGAAGGAGCCGTTCAGTCCATTTTCAGTTCAGTCCAGACACATTCACAAAGCACTTCATATAAAATAAAAATAAAATGAAACGATTTTATTCAAAGTAGCGCAGAAACTGCGGCTTAATGAACGTTACTGAAAATTGATAGTGCCACGCTCCAATAAAGCAACGTTATCAACTAAGGAACTACGCTTAACTCAAGTCGTCATTACAAAGTTTGCTTTAAAAAACAAAATGCCTTATCCAAATAGGGTACTTACGCGCGTGTGATCTCATTCCGCGAGTAAATGTATAAGAATTACTTCACTCTTATGAAGAAAAGAGCCTCAAAATAGGGAACGGCCTCGGGCCTGCGCTCGATGTGAATATTCATCCTAAAAGCTCCATCTGCGGGTGCGTTTACACTGTAAACCATGTATAGGGTTATTTCTACAATGCGCTATTATTGTGCAAATGGTTTTATGTAAAAAACCTATTTAGAGGCTAAAAATTCCACCCATGCCCGGATTCGAACCCGGGCTATCCGTGCCAGCGCTGTTCCAATTGAGCTAATGGGCGACTAACCGGCATCAGTGAAATTTCGAACCTCTCTACAATACTCTCTGTAATACGTACAGGCAGCGACATACATGGTTTTATGTACTCTGATAATATAATACAAAGATTATAAAACTGAAAACAAAACTCTTATGATAAACATTACGCATAGGCCGAAAATAAAAATAAAAAAAGTTTTATTACGATACAGGTCTTGTATGGACACCTGCATAATAATATAACTTTTTAATCATAACGATACACCTATAAAACCTTCAGCTGGACCAAGAAGGTTGAACCTCTACTTTAAAAAAAAATGATTTCAATGAACGAGTCCGCGTCGACATAACATGCATGCGCAATCGATGTTTGCGCTTTGGCACCAACATTTTACATTTAAAAACTTTTCAATACATAGTTTGACAAAGTTTGGTTCTGTTTAATATTATTTTAAGTGTTAAAGTATGACAGTAGATAAAGTGTACGACACTGTACATAACTTGGTCTTATAACACTCGTGTGATAGGACTATAAAAAACTCGAGTTATAAGAACCCTTATTACGCATCAGTATTATAAACTACTATTAAGCACCATCTATCAAAGATCCCACTCCAACGGCTTTCTCTCACTCCAACGGGTTTGCGAATTGACAATTTCACTAAATAAATACTTAAGTAACATTCTGTCATGCTCTTGTCTGAGAAATTCAGAGAGACAGCACTTAAGTTAACTATTTACTTAGCGAAATTCTTAATTAAGAAGCTGGCCCGAAGTAAGAAAACCGTAAAAAATCGCGAGGACTTCCGTTTTTTTTTATTTACACCTTAGGTGTGCCACTTTGATTTCATTTAAATAAATTCGCCAGTTAAAAAATATTATGTTTGCTTACAGTTTTTCTGACTTGTAGTAAGCTGTGAAGTTTATCTTCTTCAAGAGTGCGACGTTGGAAGAGCGACTTAGACTCTAATTTTATAATATTATGGAAACCCTATTATTATTGACTTATATCTGGACTTACTTCGTAATATTAAAATGTGAAAATTACTTTGCGCATTTTCTCACACAAGTATTGGTGTCGGTGGTGGTGTGTTCGTGTCTTGCTTCTGCTTGAAAAAGTGGGAGGGAGGGCGGAGCATTAACTAACCGCATGGTGCTTGTGGGATTTTTAGCGGAATTTAGCAAACTTTTTCACATGTTAATGTTATTATGGATTTCTGCAAAGTAACGCCTGATTCCATAACATAATTTACTTCGTGCTTATGAAAGTTTGAGTTTTCTAAAATCTGTAAAAAAATATAATATATTAGTTGGTAAGCACTAAACCTAACTAGGGTGTTCAAGAATTGCGCGCCCTAATTATAGTTTTACTCTACCCTGCATACACTTTAGCATAGCATCTTTTAGTACCTATTGCGATTCTTGGCGAATATACTAAGCTAGAGCAAAGGATAATATAGGGCATTACGTAACAGAACATTAAGAATAAAAATAATTATATTCCATTCACAAACTAGCTTAAAAGTAAAGATATTGGCTAAGATCAAGGGGTAGCAGTAACTTAGCAGAAACCTTTGACAGTAATGCTGTCCTGCTTTCGCTAACCAACCTTCCATAAGAAAAAAAGAGATGGCACTACGTTTATCAATGCACCGATTTCAAGGTGCGTACATGCCCTACTGTCAAACGCTACCGACTAGGGATGGGCCTAACTCTCCATCGATGTCGATAAAAACGTTGAAAAATGAAGACTCTTGAATTAATTGTAATGTATCTTTGTAATTATGTTTTGTTTGTTTTTTTCCTGGTGTACAATAAATAATGTTCTTATCTTAAGCAATGTAATAAATTAAAATAAATTGTATTGTATACAAGTTTTCAATCATGTTTTATCAAAAAAAGTAACAATAATTTAAAAAGCGACACTTTTTCACACAAAATTGCTTATTTATAATTATATTCGTCAACTTCAACATAATACTCTGTCTCGAATTTCTTGCTGAAGGCCTATGCTTCAGAAAAAAATCCGTGACGACGTATTAGATTGACGTTACGTTTCTTCCTCACATTTAGTTAACATACAGATCGAGCTAGGACCTTGTATTATATATAAGTTAATTGAAAAAGTTATCAAAACTTAATACTCATGTTTATCTTGCAATAAAATTCGAAAAGGAAAATACTATTGCTAATATTGATTAGGTAAATCCATCTTCAGCCGCAATCTGTCGCTAAAAGTTGCCAGCAAACCTTATTTAATAATCACAATATTATATTGCAAGTAATAATTCAGTAATTCGATGCACGCAGTAATTTAATGTGTCATGTGAGGAATGCTGATATTTAAATAAGTTTCGTTGACAGATTTTAGACAATAGATAGGGCTGGTCATCAACGAAGGAATTTTCGAACGGATGACTATACTACGTCAGTCTTCAGTAAATTTGATCAAGAAAGAAGAATATGACCGTGGCATTGGCAGATAACAGACATTTTTGCTCAGTTTCCATGTTCAGTACTGACCTGAAAACAAAAAGAAACTTAATAAAGGCATACCTACAAAAGAGAGCTACTTAAATAATAAAATATTCCATTATTGACTGATCCTGATAAGTAATTACATACTTTGAAGTAAGGTACAATTTGCATCTATGTGTCAGATATTTTTTGCAATAAGGTGATCACCACACAATTCATTAATTGTGAAACTAACAGCTTTGATGTTCATTCATTTAACATTTTATTTTTACCTTTCAACCTTTCTTAATCCATCTATCTATGATTTACACTGTTGGTGAGATGGTTTTTTTTGTGGGAAAGTTTATGGTAGTTTGTATTATTGTTGGGTACGATTTAAATTCAGGACAAACATAAAACAGCTGATGGGGTTTAGAAAACCAATTTTTTACTCGTAGAAGTCTTAATATCGTGATGTGGGAATTTAGGGCCTGTTTTTTTATATTATCAATTCTCACATCACACTGTTTATTTAATATGATTTAGAAATACTGAAATAAAGATAAATTATTAAATGGATAAAGGCACCACTCGGACGCTGTGGTGCCTGGTACACTGTCTGGATGTAGAAGACTACTAAGGAAGTATGGTGAAAAAAATATTTTGTAAAATTTCATAGTTATTCTCGTTATGCTTGAAATCAAAATAAACTCCTGGGAGCATCCTATTTTGTCAAAACATGTCATAAGTGTATATGAAAAGGTAGCGATAAATATTATGTAACAAATGTTTAACTTTCTTACCATTACTTCAATTTTTACTGGAGTAAGGTGGGCACCACAACTTCCTTCAGGCGTGTTCACAATAAGTTTCTTCGTTCAAATCACTCGGGTCTAAAGTGCCTTGTGCGCAGTTTACAGTCGTTTCTGTCCTGCTTTTTATTTCTGCGTTTTAGCATGCTATTGCGTCCATATATCAATTTGGGAAAACTTGAACAAGAATAAACAATGGATTAAGTACTAAGAAGGAGTAATGAACAAGTATCGACTATACTACTACTATGGCGAATTTTCATCGACCATGCTTTTGTCATCACTAGTACAACCTACAAATGGATTGGTTTATTTTCCTAATTTTAGGGCGTAGAAGGGTTCTAGTAGCTACAATTACGGTAATTTTGGTTACCGAGTCGTTAGGAAGTTTATTTTCAAAGTGATATTTCATTCCTCGGTCCTTTTACGCGAGAAAATATAGGTTTTAGGTACTCACCTTTGGAAGTTCATATTATAAACTGCGTTTTCTTTGTTTCTTATATGACCTGCCGCAACCACGCACTTTTCACCTCATTGTGCATTTATCGTACAATATCCCAGGGTAAGTTGTTTGCACCAAAATGTTTTAGTTATTTCAATTTTCTAAAAGATTCCGACGACGTCTTCATAGATTTTACACTTGCGATAACCCGACTAAATTTGAAAACATTCAGAGTGTTGCCACTATTGTAAGTTACAATACCATCTTAATTTGGACTCTTACTCAGGGCATCAAGGTATCGTTTTGACAATTAGGCATGTACGCTGTCACGTGACCATCGTTTCTTCTATTGATTTAATTGTTCTGTGGCTAAGATACAACTTGGTTTAAAATCTTGACTGCTGATTGACTTACTTAAGCGTTACTTTGTAACGGTGCAAACCTCTTTACACCATTTTTATTTCTTTTTCTATCTATCATTTTCAAATATTTAAATTTTGTCACACATTCTTCGATTTCGCTCATTTTTCATCACTACTACTTTACGCTTTGAACAGATCTGACTTTTTACCTGCTTATCCGTTTTTATCCAGATTTTTCTGTTTTATTAAAATATTATACTAAATCTGCAAATAAAACCACACCTGAAGTCGTTCCAGAGTTTATTTACTATTATAAAAGTTACCCAACGTTCCAACTTTGTTCTAATTTGTCAATGGCAGGGCATTTAAGTTCTTACATATTACATTGATTTCCTTATAAGTTTACATAGTAAATATTCGTCATTTCCGTTTTTTCGAAATATAATGTAAAGAAAGAAAGACATTTTTGTACCACCAAACACATCACAGAAACAACATAACCTGAAAAATTTACATAACATGAGCACGCTTGTCTTGTCTTATCTTAGAACGTCGCCCTTAAAGTGGTGAACGAATTCGAAGTCACCCAGAACAGGTCGGAGCAAAGAGAGACAGTCTAAGTTCGTCATTTACATCCCATTGTCAGGGCATAAAGGGATGGAATAAATTACTTTTTCCGGCCCCCGCGACGGATCGCTCTCTCGTGTCACAAGACACGACACATATCGGTGTCAAAGGGCAATTGCGACGTTGCTCAAGCGTGGCGAGCCAAACGCGCAGACACATTAGTGAATGCTTTGACTACGCATTCATAACCAATAAACTTGCCCATAAACGTTTCAGCCTACAGACGACACGGGATACACCTACAGAATATTTGTCATATCGTCGTTCATTCTGTAAAATGCGCCATGTCCACAAAAAAATTGCAGCCTCTAAATAGGTTTTTAAAATTGTCCTTAGCACGGGTTAGTGCGACAAAAGGAAAATAATCATATGAGTACAGCAATATCTGTGCTGTGTGGTGTCGGCCTAGAGAATAGCACCAACCCAATTCTTCCCGCGGGTGTCGTAAAAGGCGACTAAGGGACACAAACCGGGGGGTGGACAGCAGCGCCCCCTGCAGTACAATTCCACCGAACTGCGATCCCCAACCCGCATGCCCAACGTGGGGATTATGGGCATTACCCCCTATGATGGCACAACGTGGCGCTCTTTAGGGGTGGGCTATGTCCAGCAGTGGACCAGGATAGCCTGACGACGACAGCAATATCATTCCGATCTAAAAACCAAACTGCAAAGTAGGTACTCGGGGCTGCAAGTGATGCAAATTACTTCAGCGAGATATCGCCGCATGTAAATAATACAGATAGTATTGTAAAGAGGTTCGAAATTTCGCTGATGCCGGCAGTTGCCCATTAGCTCAGTTAGGAGAGCGCTGGTACGGTTAGCCAGAGGTCGCGGGTGCGAGTCCCGACATGGACGGAATTTTTAGCCTCTAAATATGTTTTTAAAATTGTCCTCAACGCGGGTTAGTGCAACAAAAAGAATATAGTTTCGAATAAATTTATCATACCAAAAATAAAAAAAATATATACTTGTGCTTACTTATTATTACTTTTTATAGCAGGTCTTCGCCCTGCAGTGGGGCGTTTATAGGCTAGGTAAAAAAATGCGCGTAAAAGTAATGGTTTTTGTTATTTACTAATGTTAATGGGCAACAACAGAAGGCAATCAATCATTACTTTGGTTAACTCTCTCATCATTATATCTATTTGAGCACCCTATCAATCAGAAAGTTAACTGCTCCTAAAACTTACTGAGCGCAATATCAAAAATCATTATGGAGTAAAAAAGCGTATTCATTGTTCACCCGAATGACTCACTCAGACGAAATTATTTGAACTTGTCAAAAACATTTTGTTTGAATCCGCCGATTTATCTTCAAGCAATTTACTGTCGCACGTATCGATGCAGAACAAATAATAAACGGTCCGCCAAAGATTTCAAAGTGTCTGTACGGAGACCTTTTGTGAGCTCTCGAGCAAAACACAAAGGCACAAAAGCAATTAAAACTTTTGATAACGTTTCAAAAATACACTTGGTTACACTCGGTTATAGACACAAAGTGGTGATATTAATTAGTCTGAAGGGCGTCTTCATATGACGGCACAAACTTGCCCCTTATACAAGGTAGGAATAGAGGATAGGTTTGGAAACAATTCTCGTTCTCTCCTCACATTTCACTTCTGATGCCGCTGAGTAACCCAGTATCTTTATTAACAGCACCCATTTTCGGTCTAGGAAATCTCTAATAACATTCCTTCTCATTGTCCTCAGGTGGTTATGGGAAGCAGCACGGCGTCCGACAAGACGATCAACACGAGCACGGACTCGGCGGCTACCGCGGTTACCTCGGTCACAGGCACCGATGACAGCATGGACGCCGAGCCGGAACCTGAGCCCCCCGCGCCGCCCGCGAAGCCCCCGCCCGCGCCCTGCCTGCTGGACGCCGAGCCCGGCGCCCGCCCTCCCAGCACCGCCCCCCCGCACTACCACCGCGCCCAAGACTCCTGCGAGTTCGACTCCCCCGCCTACACCAAGCCGCAGTCCGCCACCGACGTCCTAGACTCTCCCCGCCCCGGGCCCGGCCGGTTCATCTTCGACGTGCCCCTTCCCGAGCCCAAGCCCAGAAACAAGACCCAGGTGCGGCAAACCGAGGCCTGCGCCTCCACTTCCATATGCATACCGTACGACCCGAAAACCGAGCCACCTAAGAGCCCAAAAGGCAATCACAGCAAACTCGAAACGCACTTCAAATTCGAGCCGCCGAAGCGGACTCCGAGCGAGACGAGGCTCAGGAACAAACAGAAGCAAGAGAAGCAGGAGTATTATAAGGACGAGGTTTCAAAGCTGAGGAGACAGCTGGAGGGTACGGAAGTATTTACCACGCCGAGGAGAAGAAGTTCGGCGCACCAGCACTCGGTGCCGCCGCCGTGCTCGCGCCGGCAGTCGGCGGCGCAGGTCCATGTGACCGCGAACCCGCTGGACGGTGGTGGCGCGCTGCCAGCTGGCCGGACCACCATCGTGGTGCAGCAGCCGAGCCTGTCGCTGGACTACGGCGGGTGCGCCACCCTGCTGCTGCAAGATGAGCCAGCGCGCCGCAAGAGCCGCGTCTGCAGCGACCACATTCAGCAGCTGCTCGACGTGCATCAGTTCACCACGGAGGATCTGCACGAATTCGACAAAAGGTTAGTGCCTAAGATAGTATTTACAGGATGAGAAGGTTCTTTTAATTTACACAAATGACTTTTAGGAAAAACAGCTGTTCCTAAATATAGGTATTTTGATGTATCTACGGCTGCACCACAGCTCCGCCTCAAATTTAGGCTACCGCTAGCTGCTAGCACGCTAACCACATGTCACCCGCGAGGGGCTAGCTATATACGCGCCGGTTGCAGGGTACATCCTACGAGTATCGCGAATAGAATATCGTATACGCCTAGGCGTTTAGTACTGTTAGCTTTTAGAATATACCTCGGCTACTATCGGATAGAATCGGACATATTCGTGTAATAGAGATATCGGAACTACATAATATGAAACACAATTTCAGAATCTGAACTAATATCACACTTAATTTCGAAATCAGAACTCGGTCATCAGTAATAAAACCGGCGAAAATTGGTGAAAACCGATGCCTAGAATATGAGGTTTATTCTAAAAGCTAACAGGCTATACTAAGACTAGGACTAGCTCGCCCTGTACACTTTTTATTTTGTATATTAAGTGTTTTTTGTATGATTTTATGTATGCAATAGAACTTTTGCATTTAATATTTCTAGAAACCAGAAACAACGACAACATCTGCTGGGCTGATTTGTGATTCTTAACCATCCAGGGTGCCAACCAAACGCATACAAAAATATAACAAACATATATATATATATATAAGAAGATAAACCGCATATATCTAAGTTTTGCCGTGTACAATAGGTAGGTACAGAGTTATATGTGACTCGTAAAGAAGTTACGGACATCTGAGTCGAGCATTTGTGACTCCGAATGGTGTCATTTGTTATAGAACGTGTTAAGTACCCTTCAAAGTGAACTGTACTGCGTGAAATGGTAATGGGGCTTAAAAAAGACACGCCAGGGTTTATGTGTCTACATGACAACCACACACTCTCCCTGCTAAAAGTACTGAACGAGCTTCCATCCATTGTTCTACACAAAAATAACCTCTGCAGTCCGGTGTACATACATTCTCTACATAATTTGTTATATGAAATGAAAAGGTTTAATTCAAAGTAGCGCAGAAACTGCGACTTAGTGAACGTCACAATTTAAACTATGTGTCTATTTCAAAATACAGATCATTTTGGAGAAAAAATAGAAAAAAAACTCGAAACTTAGTCTTTTCAAAGTCCTTAATTAACAGAGTTTACATAGGATAAGATAAGAATATTCTTTATTGTACACTGGAAAAACAACAAATACAAAACAATTGCAAATATACATAGTACAAGTGGCGGCCTTATTGCTAAAAGCGATTTCTTCCAGACAACCTTACGATGGAATGTTGCTGAAGGAAATTAGAAAGACGGGTAGCCAGTGCAAATTTGAATATTGATACATACTTATACTTAATAATAATACACTTACATACCGTTACTTATATAAACTTATAATTTATTATAAACATACATATATATATGTTTATAATAAATTATAAATATATATATATATATATATATCTTATAATAAAGTTCTACATAAGACAAGTAATAACCTACACACAAGAGGACAAAATTTACATATTTTTTTACAAAACTTATGAATTGTACATGCTTTTATTCCAGACATCATTGTCATCTAAATAATCCTTAATATTATAGCCCTTTTGGCACAAAGTTCACTTGACACATTTTTTGAGCCGCATTCCAGACAAGCCTTCAGGGATTTTATTACAGAAGCATATATATTATAATGCCCCATGAAGGATGTATTGACCTTTGCCAGCTTCATTTATCTTGGAAACAATAGTTTATGTTTATTTCTAGTATTTACATTGTGTTGTACTGTTTTAAAGTTGAAAATATTTTTCCTGGCATTCATAATATTTTCATAGATATATAAGATATATAAAAGTAGCAATTTATTTAGTTTATTTCATAATTTTAAGTTCAAAGAAAATTTGACTTGGTTGAATTGGTCAACCTAACCCAGTTAACATAACATTTCACATACTGGCACATACATTGCTTCTGGCCCCACACTAGGATACCCTGAGTCGTGGGAACCAGAAACAACGACATCACAAACATTAAGAGGACTTGAGAAAAGATGGTCAGAGTGGAGTTTTTTTTCCCGCTGCCTTTTTCTCCACTACATTACGGCCCGAAGGCGGCGGCTTTCACTTTCATGTTGCATTGTACTTTGACATTCAGCAAACAGAATGTAAATTCTTTACGTTGAAATAAATTGCATTGAATTGGATCGGATCGGATTGAATTGAATTGAATTGAATTGTAAACATCCAAGACCTGGGCTTTTTTTTTTGTCCCCAGCCGGGATTCGAACCCGGAACCTCTTGCATGGTAGGCAGACGCGCTACCGCTACACCACAGAGGTCGTCAAACGCCACAATTCTTAAGTTGATTTTGCATGAATTTGATAAATTATGAAATATAATTATTGTTTTCTTTTTTCTTATTGTGCCTGAATTGCATCGAAATTCAATCATTATTACAGTTAAAACTAAACAAAGTTTAATGACATAACGTAATTTATAACCGGCGTGCGTGCATGCAATGACTTATGAAAGTCGATGAAGCGAAGGTGATCTGTCAGGATCGTGGCAAGTTTCAGTCCCTGGTCTCTGCCTACCCCTCTGGGATACAGGCGTGAGGTTATGTTATTTATAGAGATAGATTGCCTGCTTAGATTGCCCCCTATTGTAATAATAATTATAATACCTAATCATGTCGTGTCGTCCACGATACCGACCTAGTGATGACCCCATTACATAGTGTGAGCTCACCACAATTCTTAAGTTATCTACACAAAACTTTTTTTTAGTATAAAGAGACTGTTTAACCGTTGTTATCTGGCATTGCGTATTTATTCTTTTGATTATTGATGAGATGAGATATTTGATTGATATATTAAACGGGTCTAATCATGATTATTTATTAGGTAAAACGTAATTACCTTATTTCCCGACGTTTCGGCAGCGTTGGAGTTGCCGTGGTCTCGGGTAGACTGAAGTGGCGAGTCAATTATTATGGGTTATTATAACTTTTAGTTTTCCGCAGCGAGCCGACACACCACTCACTACGTCCGCGGTCAGGTCCGGTGATAAGGCGCGTGATTTTTATTTACTTGGCACTGGATTCCACGCATTTGAAAGCTTGAAACCATCCTCTCAATAAAAATTCTTGTGTTTTTTAATTTTAATTGCTTGCTTTCGATAGTACTGTCAATCGGTTGAAAAAACTTTCGGTTTATGTAGCTCGATCCAGTGGTTCGTTCCGGCCTCCAAGAGATGTTCAGCTATCGCGGATTTTTTGAACTTCAATCCATTTTGACACAAATTAAATTGATCGTCTCCTCAGAAACTAGGGGACAAAGCTTTGTTCAGAAGTAGGTTAATGGTGATCTAATTACTCATCGCTTTACCCACTATAGACGCGTCCTCGGCCCATCACTTCTAAATACACCGTCAAACTACTGGCAGGAGTTTCCAAACTTAGCCCGGCTTACGGTTCGCGTTCACTGAGCGAGAATAGTCCTGTAAGCCATCATCGTCCGTACGCTCGTGAAACTAAATGCAATTGGGAGGATTTAAAGTCCGTCTGTGATGAACTCTGGCTCAAGTTTCTCAGAGCAGCAATATTAGGTACTCAAAATATTGCTAAGTACTAGCTGTGCCCCGAGGTGTTACCCGCTGTTAATCGATTTTCCCGTGGGACTTAAATATTTTCCACTGTTAAACGTAGCCTATTTGTTAATCCAGGGTGTCAGCAAATTCCATACCAAATTTTATTAAAATCGCTCCAGCCGGTTAGACGCGAAGAAGTAACAAACATACACACTTACAAACATTGGCCTTTTTCGTATTCGTGACCTTTCTGGGGCTCAGACAATATTGTAATTAATTATCAATAATCGATGTTTTCATTATCATCGAATTTAAGACTTCTGATTGCTAGAAACCAATTGAATGCTAATTTCTATACTCATTTACGTTAAGGGTGACTCTTTGATAAAAACCAAAGGTTTACGCGGTGTTGACTGTACGAAAGCTCCTCATTTGACGTAGCTCAGTGCGCTATCTTCGCGTGTCAAAGTCCCTCTTGAACGTCATGTTTATTTCGTGCAAACAAATTCCCTCACCGAAATGGGTCCCTTTAAGCCGTTTACTTTCGCCGCGCTCAACCCGGCAAATTAAGCGTGGCGGGACTGAAAAATATGCAAATCACCTGCCAATCATACTCAGATGCAGGCGGGCTGATGTTTTGGTAATTCCGTTGAGTAATTAGGGCAACACCGGCGCGGGCTTGAATAAGAGAGTGTTGCACGCCTTTCGTGCGTGTTATGGGGAAATTCCGTCGAACTTAAATGATCCGTTTTCACCACAAATCCATAAAGCCATTCATAGATGGTGCTTACAGGGGCGGCTATACAAGAACCGGAATGTGGATTAATCTGTGCGACCCAAAATGTGAAAGACGTGTCCCGGTTCTGGTACGTACACGCCTATAAGCTCCATCTGTGAAGTGCTTTGTAATTTTGTGTTGAAAACAGCTCATTGTAGTGGCATTGCCTCTATTCCACAGAAGACATAGTTTTTATTGTAACCTAATACCTACGTCCCACTACAGGGCTTCTCTCAGAGAGAGATGGGCTTAATTACCACTCGAGCCCACCGCAGTTTGGCAATTACAAGCCTTCAGATATTTGAACACCTCAGACATTCAGGTTTTGTCAAGATGTTAGCGAGTGATATTACTACTATAATTTCACAAATGTACATATCTTACAAAACAAAGACCCTGGTACATATTTGTAACGGGAATCGATCCTAGGTCTCTGCCTTCCGAGCCCATTGTTTTACCCACTGGGCTGCCGCCGCCGCCGGTTTCTTTACTCTCTCTCTGAGAGAAGGCCTCTGACTTGCAGTGGGCGTTCATAGGCTACATATATAAAGTAGAAAAGTAAAGTTTTTGCCTTAGCACAATATAGGATATTTTAAAAAACCTATTAAGAGGCTAGAAATTCCACTCATGCCGGGACTCGTACCCACGACCTCTGGCTAATCGTGCCACCGCTCTCCCAACCGAGCTAATGGGCGGCTCACCGGCGTCAGTGAATTTTCGAACCTCTTTACAATACTCTCTGTATTACGTACAGGCAGCAAAATCTGGCTGAAGTAATACATCGGAATGATATCGTAGGTCGCGGGTTCGAGTCCCGACACGGGTGGAATTTTTAGCCTCTAATTAGGTTTTTAAAATTGTCCTTTACACGGATTAGTGCATTAAAAAGAATATAATATAGGGTGTCCTATATTGGGACCAGCCCTTCTATTACGAAGAATTCCACTCTATCGAGTGCAGCGTTTAGACGACTCCTAAGTGTCCAAAAATGTATGCATTTGACATCCGGAGTAGCTTAAAAAAAGTAAAAATCAACGTCACTCAACTCAGTGGATACATACGTAATAATACCCCAGGACAAGTGATTGCGATAAGTGGCAGTTATTGAACGTGTAAATACTCTCAACTGAGACGTGTTTTCGGTGCACAGCTCTAAGCTGTGTCTCAGAGACGAAAATGAAACGAGCAACCGCGCCAAAAGCGTCGGCGTCCCCAAATGAGCACAATAGCCATGCGGGGATTACCCGGAGACAAGGCCACTGTAAAATTGCTACCAGAAGTTGCACGGTCAGAAGCTTGTAACTCACCGGGACAGAGGCTATCCTTAGTTTCATCATTATCATCTTTATTGCTAAATCACATACATAGTTATAGTACAGGTGGTGTTAATATTTGAAGGTAATTACATGATACCCTGTGAGGGCACTGCAATACAGTTAGTCTTATTATGTATGCCAGATCCTAGACAGATCATCAACCTATTATGTCCCGACCGAGGGGCACGGGTCTCTTCCCTGAGGAAGGTCTATACCCCTGAGGAAGGTATAGACCTTCATGGATGGGGACATAATAGGTTGATGACAGTGATGAAACTAAGGATGGCCTATGCCATACTCCACCACGGGGCCAAGTCCGGATTGGTGGAGGCTTGCAATACTAGTGGCTGGTCTTACTGTCAGAAGTTTTCAAGCCGCCCTAAGGCCTTTGACTTGGCTTAACGACTGCTATCTATCAACGGCAGCCGGCACCAACTGCTTAATGTATCTTGCGAAGCACGGAACCGCTCGGAAAACTGCCACTAGCGTTAGTCATAGACGGCTTGCCAATCCATGCACTGAACGCGCCCTGTGGAGACATCGTTATCAACCCTTATATGTCCCCACTGCTGGGGCACGGGTCTATTCCTGCATCGCAGGAAGGTTAGGCCATACTCCACCACGGGGGCCAAGTCCGGGTTGGTGGAGGATTGTAAGACAAAGGAAAACCCTAAGTTAGGTATCAATTTAGTTGCACAAAATATACAGGGTTTTTCCGGCAAAGACAATTTAATTGAACTATTTTTAGCAGATTTCAATGTAGATATTTTGTGTTTAACAGAACATTGGCTGAAACATTCTGAAATGTCATTTACTTTAAAAGACTATTTAGCAGCAAGCACTTTTAACCGACAACACTCAATAAGAGGAGGTTCAATGATCTTTGTCAAAAGTAGTTTGAAAATGAAAGAAAGAAAAGATATTGTCAGTCTATCTGTTGAACGTTTAATTGAGATATCGTGTGTGGAATTGGATAGGTATATAGTTATGTGTGTTTATAGGCCGCCACAATCAAATTATAATGAATTTGAATTACTTATGGAGGATGCCTTAAAACGCCTATTCAGTACTACAAAGAGCATAGTGGTGTGTGGGGACTTCAATATAGATTTCTTAGTTCAAGGTCCACTTAAAATTAAACTCGCAAGCCTTTTCAGGTCATATAATTTAGATAATTTATTTACAGAACCCACTAGGACAACTGCTACTAGCGCTACCTGCATAGATAATGTCTTTTGCAATTGTGAATATTTAGAAAAAGAAGTCATACATAAATTACAGTCGGACCATAGCGGGCTATGGGTAGTCCTACCGTCAGTACTGGAAGCAAAAAAATGCAATGAATTAAATTGTAGGCCAATAACAGAGAAAAAAATTGAATTATTTAAAAAAAATATAAACATAAAGTTAAATTCGTTGAATTTCGATAGCAATGATCCGAATACGTTATATCAAGTATTGTTTTCAACCATATCAAAAGAATTTGAACATGTTTTTAACGTAAAAAAAATTACAGAGTTAAAAAGCGGGTTTTCAGAATGGGCAACGCCAGGTATATATAGAAGTAGGAAAAGGCTTTATGAATTGTATGAAGAAAAACAATTCAATCACGATCCGACGTTCAAAGAGTACGTAAAAAAATATTCAAAAACTTTTAGACAAACTTGTTTAACAGCCAAATCGATAAGTATAAGTAAAAAAATTATGGCGTCTACTAATAAAATAAAAACAGTCTGGCAAGTAATTAACAAAGAAACAGGTAAAACGAGACCTAAGGACCAGGGATTTGCGTTGAAGATCGAAGGTAAGTTAGTTAATTCGAAGAAGGACATAGCAGAAATATTTCAAACTTTTTTTAAAAACATGCCACTGCATATAACGGCTAGCTTAAATTCTTCCTCCCAATTAGCCGATACCTTACTTTTGGAAAGTACAAATCCATGTAAAGTTGACTTCCAATTCTCCCATATAACTACCTTAACTATTGTCAAAACATTTAAAGAGTTAAACTTAAAAAAGACTGAAGATTTGTGGGGGTTATCGGTTAAATTAATATCCACTATAATCAATATTCTAGCACCTTACCTTGCTTTGATTTTTAATAAATGTGTTGACCAGGGAACCTTTCCTAATCTATTAAAGTTAAGTAAAATCGTACCCTTGTTTAAATCTGGTGATAGTGAAGATCCAAATAATTTCAGACCTATAGCAATACTGCCGGTGCTAAGTAAAGTTTTTGAGAAAGTAATATTACATCAATTGCAAACTCATTTTAGTATAAATAAGCTCTTCCATAAGAAACAGTTCGGGTTTACAAAAGGCCGCTCAACGACGGAAGCAGGCATAGCGTTAGTAAAGCATATCTTTGAGGCGTGGGAGGAGTCGCAGGATGCCATTGGGGTTTTCTGCGACCTTTCTAAGGCGTTTGACTGCGTTGACCACGAAACACTTCTCATAAAATTGCACCGATATGGTTTAAGTAATAAATCACTAAGTCTTCTTCGATCTTACTTAACAGACAGAACTGTAAAGGTTGATATTAATAGAGTTAAATCCTCGGGTTCTGGTGTAAAAGTAGGAGTCCCTCAAGGTTCTATACTGGGTCCGTTCCTTTTTTTGGTATATATAAATGATTTGCCCTACCTAGTAGAAAAGCTTTCGCAGATAGTGTTGTTTGCAGATGATACTTCCTTAATTTTTAAAGTAAAGAGAGGTATAAGTAATGAAGACGATGTAAACAATGCTTTATCTACTATTCTAAACTGGTTCACTATAAACAATCTGATGCTAAATGCAAAAAAGACAAAATGCATCAAATTCACACTACCCAATGTTAAAAATGTTGACACGAGTTTAAAAATATCTGGTGAGAGGCTAGAGCTGGTAGAGTCCACGCTTTTTTTAGGCATAACGATAGACTCAAAACTGCAATGGGGTCAGCATATTGGAAAACTGTCGGGTCGGTTGAGTTCAGCAGCGTTTGCAGTCAGAAAAATTAGACAACTTACAGACGTGTCGACGGCGAGGCTGGTCTATTTTAGTTATTTTCACAGTGTCATGTCGTATGGTTTGTTATTATGGGGACGGGCAGCAGATATAGAAACCATATTTGTCTTGCAAAAAAGAGCAATAAGAGCTATTTACAACTTAAACAGTAGAGAATCGCTAAGGGAGCGCTTTAAAGAAATAGGCATTCTTACACTGGCTTGCCAATATATATTCGATAATATAATGTATGTCCGAAAAAATATAACAATGTTTAAATTAAATAGGGACGTTCATAACGTAAACACAAGGAATAGAAACAAGGTTGCTTGTACTAAATCCCGATTAGCCAAGGTAGGCACATCATTTGTAGGTTACTGCGTTCGTTTTTACAACAAAATTCCAGAACGTGTTCTATGCTTGTCTGAAAATAAATTTAAAACTTTCATTAAAAATTCGCTATGTAAAAAGGCATATTATAGAATAGACGACTATATAAACGATCCTAATCCGTGGTAGTAAACCAATTCCACCGCGATTTTATTGTTATGTATAACTAAGTATAACATATTTTATAATACAAGTGTGTACAGACGACGTGATTGCATATTAATAACTATATGATACCTTATATAACTGACAAAAACTTAACTGCAAGTTTGCTAAAGGTCATTCGAATGGTAGCGTGGTGTTCGGGTCATCTATCTCCCTCCAAAATGGTTGAGACTGATGATGGCTGAGCACTGCGTTATGCTCGTGAACGAGTGCTGTTCGTGTGTCTGGCCGCAGCACTTATGTTTTCCCCTATTATTGTGAGACATTTGACTAATGCTTTGGCATTTAGGGTTGTTAATGGCAATCATGAAATCTTATTAGGTTTACATATGGCAACTGATGTATTTGGTTTTAAGATGATTTGAGAAAAGATGGTCAGAGTGGAGTTTTTTTTTCCGCTGCCTTTTTCTCCACTACAATTACGGCCCGAAGGCGGCGGCTTACACTTTACATTGTACATTGACATTCAGCAAACAGAATGTAAATTCTTTACGTTGAAATAAAATTATTTGAATTTTGAATTTGAAATTTGAATTTTGAAAGTGGCGTGCCTCACTGTCACAAGTTATCAAGCCGCCCATAAGGCCTCTGACATGGCTTAACGACTGCCATTATATGACAGCCGGCACCAACGGCTTAACGTGCCTTGCGAAGCACTGAAGCGCTCGGAAAAATGCCACCAGCGGTAGTCACGGGACGCTCACCCATCCTGTACCTGACCGCGCCTGTTCTTGCTTAACCAAGTGATTGATTCCAATCACTCGGTTCACTTAGGCCACGAGCGCTTCTTGTGGAGACATACAAAGGGTTAATATTATCATGTAAGAGTCCATTCTTGAACCCATCTAGTATAAGGTGCGTCTGGACTCTGCATAAATCATGTCATTACGTACATACAAAGGTCAAAAGGGAGCTGAGAGCCAAAGCTCATTTTTTGGAGAGGCACAGGAAGAAGAAGAATTTAGTGTAAGAAATGTAAACTAGTTTAGGCTACTTATAAACATCAG
Source organism: Yponomeuta sedellus (assembly GCA_934045075.1). NCBI lineage: Eukaryota > Metazoa > Arthropoda > Insecta > Lepidoptera > Yponomeutidae > Yponomeuta > Yponomeuta sedellus. The sequence goes on from OW203744.1 coordinate 484,698, forward strand.
TGAAGCGCTCGTGGCCTAGGCGAACCGAGTCATTGAAATCAATCACTTGGTTAATCAACAGCAGGCGCTGTCAGGTACAGGATGGGTGAGCGTCCCGTGACTACCGCTAGTGGCATTTTTCCGAGCGCTTCCGTGCTTCCCAAGGCACGTTAAGCCGTTGGTGCCGGCTGTCATATAAAGGCAGTCGGTAAGCCATGTCAGAGGCCTTATGGGCGGCTTGATAACTTGTGACAGTAAGGCGCGCCACTGTCTTACAATCCTCCACCAACCCGGACTTGGCCCCCGTGGTGGAGTATGGCCTAACCTTCCTGCGATGCAGGAAGAGACCCGTGCCCCAGCAGTGCGGACATACAAGGGTTGATAACGAACGACGATAAATATCAGTCCTTCGACATTATAGTCAGTCTTGATTGAGCACTACTCCTTTTCTTCGTCTCCCAGAACGCTCCAACCTACATGGCGACCCTGCCTTGTTCGGTGCGTGCGAGCGCGCATCAAAAATAAAGAAACAAAAAAAATGTGTGATGGATAATTATTCAAAATGCAAATTTTGTGACAAAATAGACTTTTAATTGTGCCAACAAAACAACGCGCTAAAATGTGCAATTCAAATGTGCCAAAAAGCCCAAAACAGGGCCCAACATTATTACCAAAAATTGGGTACAACAATGACATCATAAACACAGATATCGCACTGCATATTGGTATGATTTCGTGGTGCATGTTGGCAGTTGGATGGCATTGGCATAGGTTTGCTGTTAGTAGCAATAGCTACTAAACTAGCCATCAGATACTGCAACAAATGCTGATATATTTGGTATTTGGTCAGAGTGGAGTTTTTTTTTTCCGCTGCCTTTTTCTCCACTACAATAGGGCCCGAAGGCGGCGGTTTACATTTTGCATTGTACATTGACATTCAGCAAACAGAATGTAAATTCTTTACGTTGAAATAAATTGATTTGAATTAGAAATTCAACAAGCGTGTGGATCGTGGCATCGACTCCGGCATGTAGCGCCTACAAAAGTTGTTACGCTCCACCCTACTAGAAAGCCCATCACTTCCCGGCTCTATTTCCCGCGCGTGTCCTTCTGTTTATTACAGGTTTGCTTGAGACAAGGCCGGCTTTATTGCCAGAGTGGAAAATGAGCAGCGTTTCTTTTGTTCAGCGCAACATGCATCGCCCGCGGAGACGGAGAGTCTTGGCACTAGTGCCTTACTGGTTTTAAAATCATAATCAAAGTATTCTATTCAAAATAGCACTGAAACTGTCACGTAATGAACCTTAGGCTGACATTCAGAGACGAGAACTAAGCAAAGATTGGTCTTACAAATGTCCAAATCACGTACATTTTGACATTTCTGAGACCGGTCTTAGCTTTAGTTTTTTCCGGATAATTTCCGGTAAGGGACGTCCCAGGCGGACATACGTCGACCAAATAGGGTATTAGCAAAAGGGAAGATAAAAAGTACCCGTAAATGGTGTGTGTGCACGCAAAGACTTATGAACGTTGACGAAGCGAAAGTGATATGTCAGGATCGTGGAAAGGGGCAGTCCCTGGTCTCTGCCTACCCATCTGGGATACAGGCGTGAGGTTATGTATGTATGTAATTAAAACTAAAACGCAGTTTGTCACTACTCTTGAGTTCAAAACTCCGCATAGCGCTTCAGGGGCCTAATTATGTTAGTATCCACCTCGTATCCACTGAGTTGTGTGACGTTGATTTTTACCTTTTCTAAGCTACTCCAACTGTCAAATGCATACAGTCTTGATACTTCGATGTCGTCTAAATGCTTCACTTGATAGAGTGGAATGTTACGTAATAAAAGGGCTGGTTAGTGAGGAGTATGTTTTATAATTGTTTCAGAACAAAAACGCGGAGCGTTGCTAAGGTGTGCGCGTCAACGCCGCCCCTTAGAAGATTTATTACGAAAATTAATTAAAACTTCCTTATGAGATATATCTGTGATACTTTTTGCGCTTTCTTTTCGCTGATCCTTGGGAAGGATCTCCTTAATATTGCTTAATTAATCTCGATTACTGATGGGAGGAGTTTTTTTATTTACTTTCGCAGGTTCCTCTTACTTCTTACCTTCTTTAATGAAGATAAAAAGTAATTATAAAATTATACCAGAGTGCTTAGTGCGAGTTTTTTAACTAATCGATCGCGTTAGCGTAAACTCATATTTCTATGGCATCGAGGAAGCGCCACCTAGCGACAAGTATGGAAATTAAAATTGCTGAGTGCGAGTTGTAATGGTTTACGTTGAGAAGTGAACACGTTTACCAGCCAAAACACGAATAAACGCGAGTGCGAGTTGTACTGTGACAGCGTTTTGCCAGTTAGAACGGTGAACTTACTATTCAATGCTCGATTAACGCGGTAGTAAAGTTATTCGATTGGATCTGTCAAACTCGCACTAAGCACTCTGGTGATTACCTAAGTAATTGTTTGTGACTTTAATTATACAGGGTGGGGTTCAATTCAACTAATCGTGTTGTCATCATCATCAGCCCTTTGACGCCCACTGCAGGACATAGGCCTCCCTCGTGGTTTTCCAAGCTTCACGGTCTTATGCCGTCCGCCTCCACAGACTCCCCGCCACCGTAACCAGGCCGTCAGACCATCTGGTGGGGCCTGCCCACGCTGCGTCATCCGGTCCGTGGTCGCCAGGTCAGAACTCTTTCGCCCCAACGGCCGTCATTTCTTCGAGCTACGTGCTCCGCCCACTGCTACTTCAACTGAGCAACTGAGCAATTTTAAAAACCTATTTAGAGTCTAAAAATTCCACCCATGCTGGGACTTGAACCCGCGACCTCATGCTAACCGTCCCAGCGCTTCAAGAATTGTCTTGTACAACTACTTTCTTCTTCTAGGCGTTTCTTTATCAAGGTGATAATATGAAACATATCAGGCTTTACATATTATTATTATTAATACTTTATTGCACCATAAAATCGTACAATGCGGCAAACTTAATGCCATAAGCATTTTCTACTAGTCAACCGCAGGAGGTAACGAAAAGTTAGCAGGCGTGCAAAAAAAAAGGAAAAAGAAAATCGATATAGTAAAATGGTGTAGTTAAATAAACTTACACATTAATATATACGTACACATATAATACACTATACATATATATTAAAATAATAGTATACAAATATATATATATATATATATATATATATATATATATACACATACATACACATCACATTACATACAAATATATATATACGTACGATGTGTACACACTGTAAGAAACAAAGAATATCATATAACTTACCATACATATGAAATCTAAATGTAATGAATAGGGAGGCATACATCGGAACATATAAACGCAGTATGTCAGCACACTATAGGGCACAGGCCTTCCCGGAGAGGAGAGAAGGCCTGTATCTGGGCTTAGACAGCACGCGTGCCCATGGCGGATTGCAATTGCAGAGGTGCAATTGAATACCTCAGTCACTTAGGTTTCCTCACGATGTTTTCCTTTAATGTCAGCGAGTGGTATGATATTATAACTTCACGAATGAAAACGTCAATGAAAACAAAATCTTTTGATTTTGGTACATGCATTCAAACCCACGACCTCCCTAATATGAAGCCGATCCAGTTCTTGTGAATGATTTGAGACCAATTAGTATACTACCATTTTTATCAAAAATTTTAGAAAGGGTGGTATACGATCAGATTTTTAAATTTGTTGAAGATAATAATATTCTACCAAAATTCCAATCGGGTTCCGTAAACAGCGAAGTACCAATACGGCGTTAGTAGACGTTGTAGACAATACTTTATCATATCGAGATAAAGGGTTTGTTACCCTCTTGGTCCTCTTAGATTTTTCTTGTGCATTCGACAGCATTAACACTAAATAGGTTTTTAGTGTTAATGCATTAATTAAGCATTAACACTTCTCTGTTGCTCTCAAAAATGGCGTACTACGGTTTTAAGATCTCAACGATAAAATGGTTCGATAGTTACTTGAGTGGTCGCTCCCAACAGGTTGTTGTTGATAATCCCGACGGATCAAAAATCAATTCCCGTCCAATAGAATTAACTAGAGGAGTCCCTCAAGGCTCCATACTCGGTCCGTTGCTCTTTATCATATATAGTTCAGATATACAGTCCGTACTGACTAGAAACTATCATATTTACGCCGATGATATTCAGTTGTATGCACCTATAAATCAAGTAAATTTTGATGCTACTGTGCAAAGTTTGAACGATGATTTGAATCTCGTATCAGTCTGGTCCAAAAATAACTCCTTGGTGTTGAATCCCGCAAAATCTAAATTTATGATATTAGGTACAAAGGCCCAAGTCGATAAAGTGTTGAACCTTAATCCTGTCATAGAAATTAACGGTATACAGATAGAAAGAGTACAAAAAGCTAGAAATCTAGGGGTGACGTTTGACAGTGATTTGCGTTTCGAACAGCATTTGGCTGAGGTAGTGCAAAACTGTTTTTATAGACTTAAAGTTCTGTACAAAATTCGCTCTTTCCTAAGTGTAGAAATGAGAATCAAGCTGTGTGAATCACTGATCTTATCGAAACTTAATTATTGTCTTACCGTGTTTGGACCCTGTTTGTACGACAGCCTCATCGTCTTTTACAGCGAATTCAAAATGCAACAGCTCGTTTCTGTTTTAATATTCCTCCACGAACACACATCACTCCATTTCTTAACAATGCGAAATTATTAAAAATAAAGAATAGATTAAAGTTGCAAATGGCAAGTTTACTGTTTGGAATCATCCACTCAGGTAAACCAGAATATCTTTACGAGAAACTATCTTGGCGCCAAAGACCCACTCGTCGGGCATGTTGTGCTGTTTTGTCTGTACCAAGACATGCTACTGCTGCTTTCAGGGGAAGCTTCCAATATCAGGCAACAAAATGTTGGAATAATATTCCACCCCCAATTCGCATGCTGAAATCACTATCTGCGTTTAAGGAAAGGTATAAGTTGGTGTTGCTGGAGGATCAGTTGCTTATGGCAAAATAATTAAAATTACAAATTTACTTTTAAGTATGATATCTTTCAGCAATCATTCCGATTTAAGGTTGCCTGGAAGAAATTGCTATCAGCAATAAGGCCGCCAAATGTACCTTTTGTAACTGTTGTCTCTGTAATTATTTTCTGGTGTGTACAATAAAGAATATTCTTATCTTATCTTTCTAACTTACTTGCTGCTCAGTTTTATGAGCTGTTCTGTACTGTAGCTTATTTACTGTTCTACGCTGTTTGGCTTATGGCTTTAATCATGAGGGCCTTGGATCCTACTTGCTTCTCCGTTTTGTGTTAGTGTATGAACGTGACAGTCACACGGTAAACGCATATTTGGGCATTTCATGGCTTTATTTATTTTATTATAGGTGTATATCTATGTATCTTTGTGTATATTAATGTATTGTTATATGTAATGTAATAAAAAATATATATTTTTTAATTTAAATTATTCATCTTTCATGTATCGTATTGGGTTATATAATTATTTTGTGAAAATATTTGTTTACATTTATTCGTTTTCTATTGTATATTAAAATTCTTTTATTATTTACTTATTTGTAGGTTTATGATAACTTAGATCATAGGTATTTGTTAATGCTTGTTATTCGTTAGGTACCAGCAGAATACCAGCGTTACAGATTGTTGTCTTTCTGTAACACATGCTGAGCTGGGTCCTTTTCACAAACGCAGTACATTGGCACGGTATTAATATGACTGGTTTTGTTATTTCTTTACATACTTACATTGTTCTTTTATTTTGTGCAAAATTTATGATCGTGTAGTTTCTTAGCCTTAAGTATCATTGTACTGTGTTAAATTAATTTGTGAGTAAAACAATTTCTATTCTATTCTAAGCCGATGCCCTACCGCTCTCACCGCTCATTTAAGACATAGAAATATTATAAAAATAACACCATGTATATATTTTTTTAGAGCTATTTAGGATAACAAAAAAAAGCGGAAAATCATGTTAGGGCTGATTTTTCAACAGTCAGATAACTTTTATCTGAGGAATAAAAATGGCGGTTTGACAGCTTATGTATGAAAATTATGTCAAACCGGCATTTTTATTCCTAAGATAAAAGTTATCTGACTGTTGAAAAATCAGCCCTTAGTCTAATAATAAAGAATACAATATTGGATAAAAAATGTAGTTTTATCATTGAATACTTAACGTTTTTCTAAAACAGTGTAGCTTTCGCTTAATATTAAGAGTTCCATTTTTTCAGCGATATGACATTTTAAACCCAACAAAAACAAAACACTAACGTATATAAGAGAAAAATATTAGCGGCCAGTATTTAAAAAAAGAACGAATTTGACCATGGAGGTCAGACAATGCGTTTAACATTATTGGAATCCCAGATTCCGCATACATAAGTAGCAGCCTATGTATATTGCTTCCGGCCCTACACTAGGATACGCTGTGTCGTGGGAACCAGAAACAGCGACGTCACATGTAAACATCGAAGAATCGGGTTTTTTTGGCGGCTTGTCCCGGCTGGAGACAAGCCGGGGTTCGAACCCGGGATGCGCATGTAAGCAGATGTGTTACCGCTGCGCTACAGAGGTCGTCAAAACAACCATACACTCACGTTTTCAGTTTCGGGTTTTCAGTTTCGGGTTAGTTACCTACTGTTTATCTTGCCTTTCGCCATGTACACATGATGATGTTGGTATCAACCCTTTGTATATCTCCACTGCCGGGTCATGGGTCTCCGCAGGAAGGATAGGCTATACTCCGCCACCGGGGCTGCCATGACGACTCGACAGCAGCCACCAACGGCTTAACGTGCCTTGCATAGCACAGAAGCGCTCCGAAAAATGCCACTATAGCGGATGTACACATAAAATGCAGAAAAACTATCCAAGTTATATAGAAAAAAAGTTATATTTTACATTTATTGCATGCATACAAAATAACATAAACAATAATACAAAAATTCATTTACAAAAATTTCGTCCACAAAGTCAGAGAAAAATAATAATACAAAATTTATATTAAAAAAAAGTCAGTCAAATAAACCGCCTAGAGACATATTCGACCCAAAGGTACCCATGACACTGGCAGCATTACCGCGCTGCACAACGAGGGATATCCTTTGCATCAAAAATGCCCTTGAGTTGTAGCCAAAGCCACGGTACCTGAGACGAGTTATGAAGACAGAAGGCCTGGTAGGCCTGGCCTCCGAGACCATAATATTAAGAGACTGTCAACACGTTACGTTCTCTGAAAATACTGAGTTTTTCTCCACATTTTCGCGAACCTTGAGCCTGCGAATATATTTGAAAGGCAAATGTAAAACAAACGAGGATAATAAACGTCCCTGGAGCGCCGCAGTTTTACGTCACAACTTCCTGGAAAAGGCTGCTCTGAAATTCGTAAGTTTGATTGTTAACCATTTCGTAGAGTCGATTTTCGACTATCCGAGGTGGAATTGTTTACAGGTAAAAGTGTACAGACGTCAGGAAACATCTGCACTGGGAGACCTAAGTTTTCCGCCCTTAGCCTCTCAGTTGGGCTATTGTACAAAGTAATATTAACACTCAGGGCTGCAAGTGATGCAAATTACTTCAGCCAGATGTTGCTGCCTGTAGGTAATACAGAGTGGTTTGATCCTGATTCAATACTGTAAAGAGTATTGAATCAGGATCAAACCACTGGATAGAATTGCACAAACCATCAGTGCTTTCCAACGATCGCCATTATTATAGCCGAATTGTGCGGTTCAAATTAAGAAACACAAAAATTTTAATCGGGAATGTGGTTTCAAACTGTCGCAAACGTGGCATCCGGTCATCAAGATGTGTTCGAGTGGAAAAAAGTCGCATGGCTTATCGTCCGACATTGAAACATACAGGAAAACATCTGAAAACTATACTTTTGTAATTAAATCATAATAGTAGATTATGCATTAAGGGAATAAAACCATGTATTACGTCATGTGCGGTATATTGAACCCTGAGCGGAGCGAAGGACTCCGAGCGAGGGAGTTAAATTTTAACTCCTGAGCGAAGCGAGGGAGTTATGTAGAGTCCTGAGTGAAGCCAGGGGTTCATGCCGCCCGAGACTAAGACATGTTTTATTCCAGAGGTGAATACTCTACTTTTCACACCATCTGGGAGACAATAAAATTTTTCTTTTTTTTATTGGTGTTTCGCACGGTTACACGACATAGTAGTTCAGAAAAAAAAAGAAAAAAGGGGTGAGTTTCGAACAACAATTCGAATTTCGAATTGCATTGCGGGGCTTCTTCATAGTTTTCATGCGAATTTTGACATTCTAAATTCAAATCACTTTATTCCCTAGGGAAATTCTCCATTATTATTGCCCTCGAGAGACAAGGCTATGCTTTACGATGATATTTGACGGTACGTAATAAGGCATTGTCGAGCAGGCGGTGTGAAAAAGAGTATTATTACACTATTTTTTTTTTTATGCACTAACCCGTGCTAAGGAACAAATTTAAAAACCTATTTAGAGGCTAAAAATTTCACCCATGCCGGGATTCGAACCCGCAACCTCTGGCTACCTCTGGTACGGATAGCCAGAGGTTGCGGGTTCGAATCCCGGCATGGGTGAAATTTTTAGCCTCTAAATAGGTTTTTAAAAGAGTATTATTATTATTTTATTTTTTCATTGCACTAATTACACGAGTAAATGTACAAGGGCGTGCTTAATGAAAGAAGCATTCTCTTCCAGCAAACCATTGGTGTTGAAGAGACTAGCAAAGGGTAGTGCAGGAAAAAAGGTGGAATACAATAATAAACTTATATAATCATAGGGACATACATTATCTTAGACCTCCATCTGAATAGAAAACAGTAGTCGTTGAAGTTCGGAAAAGGCTTTTAAAAACTGCTCGATTCGATTCCTAAACTATTTATTATAATACGTTACTACCCCTCTACAAAATTGTAGGGAACCCTTGATGGGCGATTCAGACTCGTACTTGACCCTTTTTTACACGGTTCAAACTGGTGTGCGGCCGTAACGACAAATCACAGGACGTTAAACAGTCCCTCAACGGCCAGTGAGTTAAAATTATTACGTTTACCGCTCAAGTCTCCAGACCTCCAGGCTTAACCATGAAATAAAGTTACATTTCCCAGAAGGCTCTTTATTATCGTTCAAATATTTGTTCTGCGAAGGTTAAATTGAGTTAGCTGAATAAACAAAGCTTTTAGCGCTGTTAATTGGTAACTTGTCTCAATCAGGCACTTTAAGTTACGAAAGTACCTTGGGCTACTACTACACTAGACTTATGTAACGACTTGTACAGGCTTATACAAATTATTTAATAGGTTACAAAATAAGATCATCATCGTGATTAACCCATTGTGTCCCCACCGAGGGGCGCGGGTCTTTTCCCTGAGAAAGGCATAGGCCAAAATAAGATAACGTAGGAATAATATTTATTGTACACACTAGAAAATAATTAAGAGACAACAGTTTCAAGAGAAGAGGTACAATTGGCGGCCTTATTGCTGATAGCAATTTCTTCCAGGCCACCTTATATTGGAAAGATTCCATAAGGAGAAATTGAGACGGGTAGGTGGTGCTCATCGAATATTAATGAGTGATCTTAAACGATCACGAAGGTTAAGCAACACGGGGCGCGTCCTAGTGGCATTTTTCTGAGCGGTTCCGTGCTTCGCAAGGCACGTTAAGCAGTTGGTGCCAGGTGCCGTCGATAGATGGCAGTCGTTAAGCCAAGTCATAGGCCTCAGGGCGGCTTGAAAACTTCTGACACTAGTCTTGCAAGCCTCCGCCAATCCGGACTTGGCCCCCGTGGTGGGGACATGATAGGTTGATGATGATGAACGTGTTAAACATACAAAAACATTGAGTTATAATAGTAAGCATGTGTAATACTAGTGTTATTTTTTTAAGTAGCCTATAAACGTCCCAATGCAGGACACAGGCCTTCTCTCAGAGAGAGAGAGAGTATGGGCTTAATTACCACGCGTGCCCACTTCGGATTGGCTATTTCAACGGCTGAGGTGTTTAAACACCTCATACTCTCAGGTTTCCTCACGAGGAGGTTATATTAATTTCATGTAGTGGTGGTAGAGAAGCGGTAGAACACCGGCTCCCAATCGGAAGGACGTGGGTTCGAAGCGGGCATGCACTAGCGACTTTGTTTTCGAAGATTATGTACATTTTGTGAAGTTGTAGTAGCAATACCACTTGCTAACTAGTCTGGGCTGTACGTGATGCAATTTAATTAAACCAGATGTCACTGCCTGTACGTAATACAGAGAATAGTGTAAAGAGGTTCGAAATTTCACTGATGCCGGTGAGTCGCCCATTAGCTCAGTTGGAAAGAGCGCTGGCACGGATAGCCAGAGGTCGCGGGTTCGAATCCCGGCATGGGTGGAATTTTTAGCCTCTAAATAGGTTTTTAAAACTTGCTAACTGTGAAGGAACACTGCGAGGAAACCTGAGTGCCTGAGGTGCTCAAATACCTCCACGCTTGTAATTGTAAGGCGCTCGGAAAAAAAAATGCCACTAGCGGTAGTCACGGGATGGTCACACATCCAGCACCTGACCGCGCCTGTTGTTGCTTATTCATTACAATCACTCGGTTTTATTAGGCAACGAGCGCTTCAATCAGAGGATGATTATAAAATGTTTATAAAACTCGCGCCGGTCACAAGAGGGAAAGAACGAAAATTGTCTAGCATTAAAAAGTTAAAATTACTTTGCTGAATTCCGCCAAAAATCCCACAAGCACCATGCGGCTAGCTAATGCACCGCCCTCCCTCCCACTTTTTCAAGCAGAAGCAAGACACGAACACACCACCACCAACACCAATACTTGTGTGAGAAAACACGCGACGCGTTTCGCCTCTAACACGAGGCATCCTCAGGCTCCCAAATGCAAGTGACCGTCTCCGCAAAAACGCTCCGTATTTATAGGCTAGGCCGCCCCTCCCCCCGATGACGCAATGTAACCGTTAAACTGGTGACCGTTCAACCGTTTCAACCGCATATGGGCTATTGTTGTTTTGTGCAAATATATCGATTAATGGGGAAATAGAGGAGCTGCCCACCTGTTCATTCAGCATTGTAAACAACCTATCCCTAGATAATTTGGAAATTTCCAGCTGTTCAAGTATAGACAATCTCAACCCCTTACTGCAGGTGTGTAAAATTTCCAAATTATGGTTATTATTAAGTACATGACCCGTATCCAAAAGGTGTTTGGCAAAATGAGATTTATCCGGATGATTGTTTCGGAAAGCCGCCACATGCTCCCTATACCGAGTTATAAAACTCCTACCGGTCTGGCCAATATACACTCCATTACATTCCGGACAAGCAACTCTATACACCCCAGACCGCTGGAATCTATCAACCCTCTCTTTTTGATTGCACAGATTTCTAGCCAAAGAGTTGCTCGTCCTGAACGCAACCCGTATCCCAGATCTTTTTAACGTCCGGTGGATTTTTTCAGAAATTGGACCTACATAGGTAATACTTGACTTCATTTTTTGAGGCCTTTCAGGTGGCACTGCGTATAAAAGTCTACTAACCATACCGTTCCGCTTCCTGACCACCAGCCTATCAATCATTCGCCTGCTATATCCGTTTGCAACTGCTATTTGATAGATGGTATTTAGTTCCTTGTTGTAATTAGCAGAAGACATTGGCACAGTTAGCAAACGGTGAATATAGCAATGGAATGCTGCCATTTTGTGTTGCCACGGATGACAAGACGTTATTGGGATAACAGTGTCAGTCTGTGTTGGCTTTCGGTAAATCTCAAACTCATGCTTGTTACCCACCCTAGTTATTTTTAGATCTAGGAAATTAAGCGATTCGTTCTGTTCTTTCTCTAGTTTGAAATTTATTTTAGGATGTTTTGTGTTCAAGGTATTGACAAATGAGTCTAGTTGTCTAAATGTACCTGTCCAGCATATAATGATGTCATCTACATACCGGTAATAATAAAGTATGTTTCTCTTCCCAACTATATGATTACGTTCAAAATTATCCATGAAAATATCAGCTAGCAAAGGACTCAATGGTGAACCCATTGCTAAGCCTTCCTTTTGTTGGTAAAATGCACCATCAAACATGAAATAATTTTGACGCATGCATACTGTTGTTAATTCCAATAATTGTAATTTTTCACTATAATAGTTATTATGGACCGATCTTTTATTTTTACAAATCCAGAGGTTGAAAAGAGTAAAATTGCACCTATGAATCCACTGCCACCGATTTTGTGTGGATTGCCTAAAATTCACAAAGAAAATGTACCGATTCGTCCTGTTGTTTCTTATATTGGGGCTCCAGCATATAATTTATCCAAACGTCTTAACGATCTTCTTAGGAATAAGACAGCTTTTAATCCCAAATTTGTTCTGAAAAATAGTTTGGATCTTATAGAGCGGATTAAGGATGTTTCTCTTCCCAGCAATGCAAAATTGATTTCTCTGGATGTGGACAGTCTTTTCTCTAACGTTCCGTACCCTGAATGTCTTCAGTTCATTTCAGACTTCATGGACATGCAACGTCTTCATCCGGGGGAAAAATTACAATTATTGGAATTAACAACAGTATGCATGCGTCAAAATTATTTCATGTTTGATGGTGCATTTTACCAACAAAAGGAAGGTTTAGCAATGGGTTCACCATTGAGTCCTTTGCTAGCTGATATTTTCATGGATAATTTTGAACGTAATCATATAGTTGGGAAGAGAAACATACTTTATTATTACCGGTATGTAGATGACATCATTATATGCTGGACAGGTACATTTAGACAACTAGACTCATTTGTCAATACCTTGAACACAAAACATCCTAAAATAAATTTCAAACTAGAGAAAGAACAGAACGAATCGCTTAATTTCCTAGATCTAAAAATAACTAGGGTGGGTAACAAGCATGAGTTTGAGATTTACCGAAAGCCAACACAGACTGACACTGTTATCCCAATAACGTCTTGTCATCCGTGGCAACACAAAATGGCAGCATTCCATTGCTATATTCACCGTTTGCTAACTGTGCCAATGTCTTCTGCTAATTACAACAAGGAACTAAATACCATCTATCAAATAGCAGTTGCAAACGGATATAGCAGGCGAATAATTGATAGGCTGGTGGTCAGGAAGCGGAACGGTATGGTTAGTAGACTTTTATACGCAGTGCCACCTGAAAGGCCTCAAAAAATGAAGTCAAGTATTACCTATGTAGGTCCAATTTCTGAAAAAATCCACCGGACGTTAAAAAGATCTGGGATACGGGTTGCGTTCAGGACGAGCAACTCTTTGGCTAGAAATCTGTGCAATCAAAAAGAGAGGGTTGATAGATTCCAGCGGTCTGGGGTGTATAGAGTTGCTTGTCCGGAATGTAATGGAGTGTATATTGGCCAGACCGGTAGGAGTTTTATAACTCGGTATAGGGAGCATGTGGCGGCTTTCCGAAACAATCATCCGGATAAATCTCATTTTGCCAAACACCTTTTGGATACGGGTCATGTACTTAATAATAACCATAATTTGGAAATTTTACACACCTGCAGTAAGGGGTTGAGATTGTCTATACTTGAACAGCTGGAAATTTCCAAATTATCTAGGGATAGGTTGTTTACAATGCTGAATGAACAGGTGGGCAGCTCCTCTATTTCCCCATTAATCGATATATTTGCACAAAACAACAATAGCCCATAGGCGGTTGAAACGGTTGAACGGTCACCAGTTTAACGGTTACATTGCGTCATCGGGGGGAGGGGCGGCCTAGCCTATAAATACGGAGCGTTTTTGCGGAGACGGTCACTTGCATTTGGGAGCCTGAGGATGCCTCGTGTTAGAGGCGAAACGCGTCGCGTGTTTTCTCACACAAGTATTGGTGTTGGTGGTGGTGTGTTCGTGTCTTGCTTCTGCTTGAAAAAGTGGGAGGGAGGGCGGTGCATTAGCTAGCCGCATGGTGCTTGTGGGATTTTTGGCGGAATTCAGCAAAGTAATTTTAACTTTTTAATGCTATTATGGACTTCCGCAAAGTAACGCCTGATTCTATACGAAAATTGTCTAGGTAAATTGAGCCAGGTGTAAATGTACCCGTAATGGGCCAATAGTTAAGTTGCATTGGTTTTGCAGTATTTACCGATACCCAATCGCGTTGTTTTACGGGAGAAACGTTGTCTTTATTTTATTTGATACTATTATTGTATTCTGTAATCAAGTAATAAGATTTTACTTTTGAAAAAAAGGCACCTTGTTCTCCGTATAAATTTTAAATTCTTTTTTTATTCAGCACAATACCTTTCTCGACGCGATAGACTGAGCTTTTAAACAGTTTCACAAATTCGATTTAAAATTGGCTCGGATTTCTCTATATTTATCAGATTTTGGTGCGAAATTGTTTTGAATTTCTTCTATTCAATTCTTGTAATACCCATCAGATATGTAGATGGATAGATCTACAGAATTTATCAGACCCTTTTCTGAAGGAGCGTTGACCGCTGGACAAGGTTGGCATAGGACGCAAGAGTATCACGTCTTGTTGCAAGCAAACGACCAGAAAGAGTAGAAATTAGGCTGAAAGGATGGACAGGAAGGAATGTTTGTCATCGTCATCATTTCAGCCGGTGTCAGTCCACTGCTGGACAAAGGCTGTACGGTCTACACCGCACACTTTGTATTTTGCTGCGTTAGCGCTTTACGCCATAATACCATAATACGTATTTTACATGTATAGAGTCAGTAACGAAATAACCGTAGAGTAGCTAACACGTGAAAGTGACAATAAATAAATAACTACGTTACTCATCTTTTATCTAAAACTCCAAACTGCAACTAACAAACTACAACTTCTCCTGAATGGGCCTAAAACCCCATTCAAAGGCCTCTCCCAAGCTGCGCCACTGAGCCCGATCTTCGGCTCTCCTATTCCAGTCACTGCCCACGGCTTTGCAAATATCGTCGCTCCACCTGGTCACAGGGCGTCCTACACTGCGTTTGCCGATACCCGGTCTCGACTCAAAAACTAGTCTTTCCCAACGGTTGTCGGTCCTGCGGCAGATATGACTCGCCCACTGCCACTTCAGTTTGCTAATCCTTTGAGAAATGTTTATACTTAAAAGCAACTTAAAAAGTGTTATTGTTGTATAGAATCAGGCGTTACTTTGCGGAAATCCATAATAGCATTAAAAAGTTAAAATTACTTTGCTAAATCCCTTGTGGGATTTTTTGCGGAATTTAGCATAGTAATTTTAACTTTTTAATGCTAGTGTTATTGTTATCAAAACACATACCATGTTGCTACGGCGTAGTGCTACGACGTAGCAAAAATTATGTTGTTCCTATGTAGGCAACTGGGACTGAAAGATTTAACGGTTGATTAAAAATGCAATAGTTTTGAATTCAATTCATTCTAACATTATTTTTTATTTCGAAACAAGTTCATAGTGTTGTACTATACTCGTTGTGACATAGTACTAACTATAATAATTATTTATATGTTAGGATAATACATTTTCTTAGAAATTTATTGCAAACCATGCACTATAAGAATAATTACAGAATATTGTTGCAGAGGCGAACTTATCTCTAAGAGAGATCTCTTAGTACAAACTTTTACAGAGCGTGTTAACTAGATACTATTAGGTATATTTTAGTTACTCAATTAGGCCTGACTGATGATATTTTGATGATGATTGATGATGACGCACACTCATATCAGGCTATATGCTTAAAATAAGAAAAATAAAATCATAACACAAGATAGATAACTTAACGCCTCGAAACATAGCAGTTTTAGCTTACTGATTCGTATACCTATATCTTCTACTTTAGTTTTTGCGAAACATCGACGTTTCGCATTCGATAAATAAGTAAGAGGCCTAGAATGGCCCGTTCCGTAATTCATTGTTGTAAAGTTTCAATTTGGATTCAATCCCTTGAGTTGAGCAACAACAGGCGCGATCAGGTTCAGGATGGTTGACCGTCCCGTGACTACCGCTAGTGGCATTTTTCCGAGCGCTTCCGTGCTTCTTATGGCACGTTAAGCCGTTCTGGCTGTCATGCAAGACAGCTTGATAACTTCTAACAGTAAGGCCCGCCACTGTCTTACAATCCTTCACCAACGCGGGCTTAGCCTCTGTGGTGGAGTATTTCCTAACCTTCCTGCGGTGCAGGAAGAGACCCGTGCTGCAGCTGTGGGGACATACAAGGGGTCACATCGATATAGATATTAATTTCAGTAGTGTGTAGTTAGAGCAATTAACAACAGCCTGCGCTATTCGAGGGGCCATCTGAATGGAAATTATTTCAATTGTTTTTGTCAGTAAGCCCCCAACTGTAGACGAAGAAACAATAAATGGCTTGACTCCACAGATTATTATTATATATTTCTCCCGAAGGAAAACTTCGTGAGGAAACCTGAGTGTCCGAGGTGTTCACATACCTCAGCGCTTGAAGTCGCCAATTTGCGGTGGGCACGCGTGGTGATTAAGCCCGTACTGTCTCTCTCAAAGCGTGTGCCCTACAGTGGGAAGTATAATGGCGAGGTTTTCTATTTTAATGGCCGCGTTTTACATCAGCACCTCTATTGAAACCTTGACACTATGAAGTTCAAACGTACACGCGCACATAGTTTACTTTCCCTAAAATAAAGCCTTTATATTTCAGTCGACAGGTTTCGTCGCCTTCACAAAGCTCCCGAGGCGACGGCGGGGAGGG
Source organism: Yponomeuta sedellus (assembly GCA_934045075.1). Taxonomy (NCBI): domain Eukaryota; kingdom Metazoa; phylum Arthropoda; class Insecta; order Lepidoptera; family Yponomeutidae; genus Yponomeuta; species Yponomeuta sedellus. The sequence continues at coordinate 501,411 of OW203744.1, forward strand.
CGGGGGTAGTTGGGGCGGGGAGCCTGTTTCCCGACTTCATGCTGAAATGAATTTCATGTCAGGACTCGATTTTACGGCAGATCTGTAGTTATAAAAATACGTAGTTGTAAATATACAGACATGCAAGGGAAGGTCTAGAAATTTTCAATTATGTGTTTTAAAAACGAGTTAATGCATTGAAACTAAAAGAAATGGATCATTTCTGCAAAAATCAGGATTCATTTGATTAAAGACATTTATTCGAATAAAATACAAAAAAATACAGAAGTTGGTTTCTGCCTAAACTGTTACAGTTGTTGGCAGATGCTCTTGGTTTTACAAATTAAAGTTATCTTATATGCTAGGTACACACAAATACTAAAAAAGACATTTGAAGGATAAAAATAGATAATTTTGTATCTGCAGCAATTTTATCGAAAACGGCCAGGATTAATCGAATGTATAATTACGTCACAGGTCAGTAAATATAGTGATCCGAGAACCTAAATTGACTGACCATTGACGTCACTAATTTCTGTGCGACGCCATATTGCTCAAGAGCGCTTTAGCGGCTTATTAAAATAAATAAAAACTATTTGCCTTTTAAAAACCTATTTAGAGGCTAAATTTTTTTTTTTAAATTGTCCTTAGCACGGGTTAGTGCATTAAAAATAAAAATAGTATAATATTTGCCTTTTTTTTAGAAAAATACACGAAAGATTTCAAGAAGATTTGCAGTTAATGTAATATTTAGAAACTGTTTGTGTCTGCATGTTAGTCTGGTAAATTATTACAGTCTATGTTAGTTAAGTGTATTTAAATCTTAGGTTCTATGTTGCCATGCATATTGTATGGTCTATTTGGTGTTATGGTTTATGAATAAACATTTCTTACTTATTTACTTAAAAGAATTAGGAACTAACTGACGTCGCAACTGCTAGGCTTGTTTATTTTAGTTACTTCCACAGTGTTATGTCTTAAACTAGTCTCTACATTCAGAGTAGGAGGCATGGAGCGGCTAAAAGCGTGTGCATATTTCATCGCACTACACCAATAAAAGCAGAAAATACGGCGCGCGCAAACGGTACGCGCAATACAAAACGAAGTTACCGCGCTCAATATTTCACTGGGCGTGCCGTAAGTAACGTATCTATTCTGCCTTTTTGAGTAATTTGTAAACAGCCAGTGTAGCGATAAACAAAATTACAGATGAATTTACCTAGCGAACCGAAAGCAACCAACCCGGACCCCCGTACCCCGTAGGAGTATGGTCTAACCTTCCTGCGATGCAGGAAGAGACCCGTGCCCCAGCAGTGGGGACATACAAAGGGCTGATCCCGAATCGAAAGCAGACCGTGAAGCTCGGAAAACCATGAGGGAAGCCTATGCCCTGCAAATGACGTCACATGAGTGTCAAATGGCTGATGATGATGATCAAAACAATGTGCGATGGGCACGGTTGTGCTTAAGCCCATACTCTCTCTTAGTGTAGACCTGTGCCCTGCAGTGGAAAGTATATAGGCTCTAAAACTTTCTCAAAGAATAAAGAATAAGAATAAAGAAATTTTATTTACTGCAAAGTGTTACATTTGTGTCCTGGCTCCCACACTAGGATTCCCTGTGCTATGGGTAGCCCGGCTACTTCCGAATGGTTAAAACTTAATTGTACTGTAGGCACTTAAACATAAACTTACAAAACATTGCAAAACGTATTACTCAGACCGGATTTTTCAATAGTCAGACAACACCCTGTCACTGTCTTATCGTATGATTTAGACAGTGACAGCATGCAATTCACTCCCCAGGCAATCTTCATCCGACGACTGAAAAATTGGCCCTTATAAGTTCAACAATCGCTCAGTACATTTCTATATGATTTCTTCCACTTTTTGTGGGTATAAAAAGAAAATAGACAAGCCGGCCGAGCGGCAACGCCCGGGTGCCCCCAGTGGTCACCTTCGCACTAGTTAGTTAAAGTGGAGAAGAGGGCCACCAGGTGCTTCGCCGCGCGTCGCGTGCCGTCGCGTCCAGGCATGCCAAAGGATGATGAAATTACTGTCAAATATAATTACACCATGATTAACACCACTATAGTAAGAATAACATTGACTTAACTTCAATTTTACTGACATGTTAGCCAAGTGTTCTAGAAAATAACACATACAGTTCTTGTTGAATCCTCAGATTATAATTAATCTGATAAATATCTGTATTAATATACATCTGAGAATGAAACAATTTCTTGCACACATACCTATACTCTTTTTTTTAATGCACTAACCCGTGCTAAGGACAATTTTAAACACCTATTTACATACCTACCTACTCGGTTCATCTTTCAGTTCTGTCCACCCTAAGGTTTGCATAGGCCATACTCCACCACGGGGGACAGTCCGGGTTGGTTACCAGCCACTAGGCTTGCAAGACTAGTGGCTGGTCTTACTGTCGGAAGTTTTCAAGCGCCCTAAGGCCTCTGACTTGGCTTAACGACTGCCATCTATTGACGGCAGCCGGCACCAACTGCTTAACGTGCCTTGCGAATCACGGATCTGCTCGGAAAAATGCCACTAGCGTTAATCATAGCCGGTCATATATCGGCTTATCGTCCGACATTGTCAGTGTAGTGTGTCGCAACCCTAATAGGCCTTTGTGATGGCTGATTGAGGGTAGTCTGAACCCTTATCAGCCGAAGACGCGAACGGGTGCCAGCCATCAGTCTTCTCGTGACCACGATGACTGTAACGTCGTCGAAACGTCGAGGTAAAATAGCAATAAATTACTACGCGATTAAGCCCCGAAAATATTCTATGTCATAATATATCCTTGTTGCTTTACCTTTGTTTGAGATCACTCAGGCAGCCGGCTACGAGCAATTCATATAAGGACCGCTTACGGTCTAAACGCGGCCCGGTACCCTCCACTCGTGACGTGGGTGTAACTCGTGAAGCTGAAAGGCCTAATTAATGGTAACATACGCGTTTCCAGCGCCTGTGCTAAATACGTTATTGCCATCAAAACGAAACGCTGTTTTATATATTGCACGGTAATTAATGACGAGAAACGACCAGAGGTCAGGTCTGGCGGCTGCTAATCCTATGGCTCATGTTGGCATGTTAAAGTAGGAAAATTCCGTGCCAACACATTTCTTTAGATAGATAGATAGATAGAATATTCTTTATTGCATGTAGGTACACCAAGGATTACATAAGAGACTTATAAAATAACAGTGCAGTCCAAGTGGCGGCCTTATTTTTAAAAGTAATTTCTTATATATTAGCTTATATATTTTAGCTTATATATTCGAAGAACCGACAACCGTTGGAGTAAACGTGTTTCTTGAGTGGAGACCGTGATTCGGCAAATGTAGTGTAGGACGCCCTCCGACCAGATGGGATGACGATCTGCGAAAAACTGCCGGCAGATGCTGGATGCGACAAGCTGAAGACAGGGCGCTATGTCGCTCATAAGGGGAGGGCTATGTCCAGCAGTGGACTACATAATATAGCCTGAAGAAGAAGAAGATAAATTTATTTCTTTCCTTTATTCTATATTGCACAAAGACTAAGTTTGGAGATTTTTTGTCTATTTTTTCTCCAAAATGATCTAGATTTTGAAAGGGACACCTAGTTTGACTTGAAACGTTCATTAAGCTGAAGTATCTGCGCTACTTTGAATAAAACCTTTTCATTTAATTTCAAGGGCGTGTGTACTGCAAAAGACATTATCTTCCAGCAAACCGTTGGTATTAAAGAGACTGGCAAATGGTAGTGCAAGAAAGAAAATGAAATACAATAATAAACTTACATAAACATAGGGAGATACATTAATTTAGACCTACAGTGCTGCTGTGTGGTGTCGGCCTAGAGAATAGCACCAACCCAAATTCTTCCCACGGGTGTCGTAAAAGGCGACTAAGGGACACAAACCGGGGGGTGTGCAGCAGCGCCCCATGCAATACAATTCTACCGAACTGCGATCCCCAACCCGCATGCCCAGCGTGGGGATTATGGGCATTACCCCCCAATGATGCCACAACCTTGCGCTATGGCGCTCATTAGGGGAGGGCTATGTCCAGCAGTGGACTAATATAGCCTGAAGAAGTAGAAGATCTACAGTGAAGGGGGGAGGGCTGAATAATATATACGTACGAAACAGCAGCGGTAGCAGTGGATAGAACAATAGACTCGGAAGCGGGAGATGCAGGCTCGAATACCAGGCGGGCATGTAGGCAGGTGGCAGTCCCTGGTCTCTGCCTACCCCTCTCGGATGCAGGCGTGAGGTTATGGATGTGTAAGTATGTATGTCTGGGTGCATTTGCATGTTTGTGATGGCCTTGCCTGGTCATCATCGATATCAACCCTTGTGCGTCCCCACTGCTGGGGCACGGGTCTCCTCCTGCATTGCAGGAAGGTTAGGCGATACTCAACTATGGGGGCCAAGTCCGAATGTGCCTTGCAAAGCACGGAAGCGCTCGGAAAAATGCCACTAGCGGTAGTCACGGGACGGTCACCCATGCTGCACCTGACCGCGCCTATTGTTGCTTAACTCACGTGATTGATTCCAATCACTGGGTTCGGCCAGGCCACGAGCGCTTCGATACCATAGCACAGGGTAGGACTAGTGGCTGTGTAGTGTGGAAGTTATTATGATTAGTAGATTCCGCACTCAGGTCCGTAGAAGCAGAAACCACCTAAGCAGGTGGGGAACACAGCTTAGGTTAACCCTGGGTATGACCTACAAACAAAACTTTCGTACCAACTACGTAGATTTAGTGGGCAGTAAAGTTGCTGCAATAACGGTTACAGTGTTAAAGGCAAAACTAGATCTTTTGCCGGGGAGAGTGGCTTTTATTTTATGTGCCTCGATAGGATCATGGAGCGCGTTCGTCATATCAGTCGATATACGGATGTAAACAAAACAAAGACAAAACAATAAAAAGTATAACATATTTTAAACTTTCGCGACTTGTACACATAGAATATTTTCGGGGTTTAATCGCGTAGTTTGAGGGTAGTCTGAAACTTCATCAGCCGAAGATGCGAACGAGTGCCAGCCATCAGTCTTCTCGTGACCACGAGGGCTGTAACGTCGTCGAAACGTCGAGGTAAAACAGCAAAAAAATTACTACGCGATTAAGCCCCGAAAATATTCTTATAAAAAGTATAACTTGGGGTCCAGAATTTCTCTTACTAAATGTATTTTCTTTACATACACAGTAGCTTATTCTGGTCCCCAATTAGGATACCCTGTGATATCTTAACCAGGCACGGGCAAAATTAGTTAGTTACACCTGACATTCCGCACTTACCCCCAGTTTCTCATACACTAACAGTCTGTTAATCTAGGTACTGTTAAGAGATGTCAAATGTTTTTTTCGTATGCACTTTGGCCAACTGACAGCTGTTAACAATAGATTAACGGCTTGTTGGTGTACCAGAAACCGGGGATTACCCTCATAGTTGGGCCATTGTACGTAGCAAGTGCTGACGTATTAACACTTGAGACACTAGGGTTTATATTCTTTTTAATGCACTAACCCGTGCTAAGGACCATTTTCAAAACCTATTTAGAGGCTAAAAATATCACCCATGCCGGGACTCGAACCCGCGACCTCTGGCTAACCGTGCCAGAGGCAGAGGTCGCGGGTTCAAGTCCCGACATGGGTGTTATTAATTGTTAGCCTCTAAATACGTTTTTAAATAACACTAGGGTTTCCTCACAATGTTTTTCTTCACCTGGTATTGTTACTATAACTTCACAAATGTACACAATTTAGAAAATAAAGTCATTGGTACGTGCCGTGACTCGAACCCACGTCCTTCCGATTGAGAAGCCGGCGCTCTCCGCTCCGCTACCGCCGCTCTCTTAGCGGCACAGATTTTTCAGGCACACATTTATGGAACATCATTCAGACTGGTGCCATTATACAAATGCTAGACGGCCCCCCAGTGGAAATCAAACGGCCTCGAAATACAAGGTCACTCCAAAATAAATCTCCATTCATTAGTTTTGTGTTCCCCGTGGGTACGAGTCTCTAAAATGCATAGTTTTTCCATTATTAATTGTACTGGCTGTTCTAATAACACAATTGCTAGTTTGACGACCTATGGGCGTAGCGGTAGCGCGTCTGCCTACCATGCTAGAGGTCCCGGGTTCGAATCCCGGCTGGGACATGTTTGTGATGTCGTTGTTTCTGGTTCCCACGATACAGGGTATCCTAGTGTGGGGCCAGAAGCAATGGATGTGCTTGTATGTAAATGTTAAGTTATATTATAAATAAATAATGATCTTATCTTATGTTATCTTAGTAACTAATCGTATTCCAATGGTACAACCCGTACGACTTAATTCGGCTTAATTATTCGCGAGAGAGGCCTATTTAATTTTCGCGGTCAACCATAGAGACATTTTAAAAACCTAATTAGAGACTAAAAATTCCACCCATGCCGGGACTCGAACCCGCGACCTCTGGCTATCCGTGCCAACGCTCTCCCAACTGAGCCAATGGGCGACTAACAGCACCAGTGAAATTTCAAATCTCTTTACAAATACTCTCTGTATTACGTACAAGTAGAAACATCTGGCTGAAGTAATTTGCATCACTTGCAGCCCCGAGTACCTACTTTGCTTTTAGGTTTTATATCGGAATGCTATCGCTGTACCCACATGATTATATTCTTTTTAATGCACTAACCCGTGCTAAGGACAATGTTAATAAAATAATAATAATAACACGAACGAAGCGCTCGTGGCCTAGGCGAACCGAGTGATTGGATTCAATCACTTAGTTAAGCAACAACAGGCGCGGTCAGGTACAGGATGGGTGAGCGTCCCGTGACTACCGCTAGTGGCATTTTTCAGAGCGCTCCCGTGCTTCGCAAGGCGAGCTAAGCCGTTGGTGCCGGCTGTCATATAATGGCAGTCGTTAAGCCATGTCAGAGGCCTTATGGGCGGCTTGATAACTTCTGACAGTAAGGCCCGCCACTGTCTTACAATCCTCCGCCAACCCGGACTTGGAACCCGTGGTGGAGTGTGGCCTAACATTCATGGGATGCAGGAAGAGACCCGTGCCCCAGCAGTGGGGGCATACAAGGGTTGATAACGATAACGAATAATAACACTTTAATAATACTAGGTAGTATTTTCTCCGCTACATATCGACCCGAAGTCAACCGCTAACATTGTACTTTGACATTCAACAGACAGTAACCTCCTTATGTTTAAATACATTTTACATTTCTGAGTGAAGATAATTTTACGTCAGAGAACATGCCCCGAAATTAGATTGGACGATACGGAAACGTAGAATTGAATTAAGAACACACTCAACCCTATTTTATCAAATACATAATATCAACCAAACATCACACGGAGTATGAAAAAAACCACATAAGCTAATTAAGTTAAATTAGAATGTACGCACAGTTGATAGCATATCGAACTTTATATTCTAGTTGCAAACTCGCCAGTCACGTACGTGATTAGAGTGTCAACGTGTAAAAGTTGATGTGCCGTAGACTGTACAAAGGACATGTTACCGCGCTCCATCACGAAATAAATTACACGTTAGGTAATACTCCGGTTCTTGATGTGAGCAAACAAATGTTTCATTTTATGTTAAGGTGGTAATAGACCTGAGCATTCATTGTAACAAAAAATCGAACATTCAGCGTTTCTAAATGTATCGAATTGAACAACGAACAGAGCCAAGCAAAGTTCTTTATTTGAGAGAGAGAGAAAGAGAGAGAGAGAGAGAGAGAGAGAGAGAGAGAGAGAGAGAGAGAAATAATTTATTTTTTATTAATTTATTTGGAAATCCAACAGCACATAATAACATAACAGTTAACCTAACTGCAAAGTAGGTAGTTGGGGCTGTAAGTGATGCAATTTGCTTAAGTCAGATGTCGCTGCTTGTACGTAATACAGAGAATAGTGTAAAGAGGTTCGAAATTTCACTGATGCCGGTGAGTCGCCCATTAGCTCAATTGGAAGAGCGCTGGCACGGATAGCCAGAGGTTACGGGTTCGAATCCCGGCGTGGGTGAAATTTTTAGCCTCTAAATAGGTTTTTAAAAATGTTTATATTTGTTAGCTTCTTTTATTAATAATATTAATTTATTATTAATTAAATGTCTTCTTCTTCTTCAGGCTATATTATGTAGTCTAAAATGTCTATCGCCTATTATTTGTTTTTAATTTTCTTATTTGGTTCTTTTATTCTCTGTTTGTTTGTAATGCACTGTAAACTTTATGTACCTATCTGTTAATGTTTTATGAATTTGTCACTGTTTTGTTATGTTTATGTCGATGTCGCCGCCTGGGACGTCCCAGGCGGACATACATCGACCAAATAGGGGATGTATTAGAAAAGGGGAAGATAAAACGTTCCCGGAACTGGCGTGCGTGCATGCAACGACTTATGAACGTTGATGAAGCGGTGATTTGTCAGGATCGTGGTAGTTGGCAATTCCTGGTCTGCCTACCCCTCTGGGATGAGGTTCTGTATGTATGTATGTATGTATGTATGTATGTATGTATGTATGTATGTATGTATGTATGTATGTATGTATGTATGTATGTATGTATGTATGTATGTATGTATGTATGTATGTATGTATGTATGTATGTATGTATGTATGTATGTATGTATGTATGTATGTATGTATGTATGTGTGCTATTATAGATTTCCACAAAGTAACGCCTGATGCCATACAATAGATAAACAACAGTTTATCTTATGAGCTTTGACCTATAGTGAACATTTTCGAGAAAGCTCGTTACATGAGAATGCTCAAGTGTGACATCAGCTTTAGATTTTAATGGGGGCATGCCTCAAAATTAGATTAGAGTGATGATGTTTTTATACTCATTGTGACATTGAGGACTTCAAAACACACAAAATAAAATAGCAGGCTCCAAAAAATGTGAAAGTTGTTTAGAAAAAACTTGAGTTCTAGAGGTATTTATTTAAAATTCTTTGCTGCACAACACACATCGTATTTGGTACAAAGGCGTAGTTAATGCTTAGTAGCACTTTTTTCCAGTCAACCTTTGGTTTGTGGATAATTGCTGAGTGGGTAGTGCAACATACTTAAAGCAGGCGAGGGGCAATATTTATATATACACGAACATTTATAATACATATTTACTTAAATATAAGATAAGATAAGAATATTCTTTATTGTACACTGGAAAAACAACAAATACAAAACAATTGCAAATATACATAGTACAATTGGCGGCCTTATTGCTAAAAGCAATTTCTTCCAGACAACCTTACGATGGAAAGTTGCTGAAGGAAATTAGAAAGACGGGTAGCCAGTGCAAATTTGAATATTGATACATACTTATACTTAATAATAATACACTTACATACCGTTACTTATATAAACTTATAATTTATTATAAACATACATATATATATCTTATAATAAAGTTCTACATAAGACAAGGAAAGTACTAACCTACACACAAGAGGACAAAATTTTTATGACTATATTGATAAATAAAGATCACGAATACGAATATACATAATATATGTACACATAACAATCTCATTGCTTCGTCATCATCATGGACTTACTCTCTCAGGCTTAATCTCTCTTTCTGAGAGAAGTCCTGTGTCCTTTAGTGGGTCGTATTGTTAGAACGGGTATCGGTTTCTGAGTTAAAAAAAAAGGTTTTGAATTACACAAAGAAAAAAAAAACTTTAATTAAATTAAATAATGTTTTAGGTTTAGTTCCATTTATATCATTAATTATTATTATTATGAATATTTAAGTTATCATAATGAATTATGTAATAATAAATAGTTTTTAAATGTAATTAGTAATAGTACCAAAACCTTTTTACATTATACGAGAAAATTAAATAATTAATACAGGAATTTTAGGACCGGCGTAGCGCGACGGAGTATGGATTGAGACTGAAAACCAATAGGTGTCTGGGGGACTTGATTATGAGAAAATGCTGATGTGATAGTCTGAGTATTGAAGGAGGGATGATTGAGCAAATGTCTATAGAAGGCAAGGGTATAACAGTACATAGTCTGTATTATTATCTTTACAAATTTATTCACTGTAAACTCAAAACGAACCTACCTAGAACAAACGATTAAATGAGACATCGTTTTTAGACCTATAAGGTCTCCTCAGGCGAAAGCATCCTTCGCGTTTCTTTTCCAGGGGGCAAGAAAGCGGTGGTTACTGGTAGAATGGTTGCCTCGCGTTCGAGAGGTGGTAGATTTGACTCCCGTGTGCCAACGAATTTGTTTTTTAAGTAACCTATTACTTAATTTTTAACGAGGTCGTGGGTTCAATTCGGCATGTACCAATGACTTTGTTTTCTAAGTCACGTAAATTTTCGAATTTATAGTAGTAATGCCACTCGCTAACTGTGAAGAAAAACTTCGTGAGGAAACCCGAGTATCTGAGGTGTTGAAAAACCTAATTGAGTGTCTAAGATGTTTAAATACCTGGAGCGATTTTAATTAAATTTGTTAAGGAGTTAGCTGATACCCTGTATTAACCATAGGCTACATTTTACTGCGGGAAAATATATTATTCCCATGGGATAATTGATACACCGCGGCTAACACAGCGCGGCACAGCTAGTAAAAAGTAAAACTTATTTAGAGGCTAAAAATTCCACCCATGCCGGGTTTCGAAGCCGCGACCTCTGGCTATCCGTGCCAGCGCTCTTCCAACTGAGTGGCATGGGTGGAATTTTTAGCCTCTAAATAGGTTTTTAAAATTGTCCTTAGCACGGGTTAGTGCATTAAAAAGAATATAAAAATGTAAAACACCTCGCAGAGAAGTCCCCACCGCACAGCTCGTCCCTAATGTAATTCTGGGGCTGTTGTGACGTCATATCCGTCCCGCTGACTTGGCGACGTGATGGGGCGACAAAACGTCACGAAATTGTATACCACTGTACGGTTCGTGATGTTTTGGTAAGCGAAACGCGTGACAATATTGCTTTTGCTTCAGCTTTCATTCCTTTCCTTTTTGATTTTCTTTAAAACTTTCCATCGTAAGGTTGTCTGGAAGAAATTGCTTTCAGCAATAAGGCCGCCAATTTTACTATGTGTATTTGCAATTGTTTTGTATTTGTTGTTTTTCCAGTGTACAATAAAGAATATTCTTATCTTATCTCATCTTCGATGGCCTCCGTGGCGCAGCGGTTTGGCACGCCGGGGATTGAACCCTAAACATTTGGCTTTACAGTCAGCGCCCGGCCTGGTCAAATTAAGAAACGTACTTTTCTAGTTATAATTGAAACGGGTCAAATCGCGATTATGTATTAGGTAAAACGTAATTCCCTTATTTCCCGACGTTTCGGCAGCGTTACAGTTGCCGTGGCGATTTCACCCGTTTAATATAAAGCTATGTATGAGTATCGCGAATCATTAAGAACTTTTCTAGTTTGTCTCGGGTCTTGGATGTTATCTATGTATTTATTGTATTTTCGTTCATTCGTCCTATCTTCGAGTTAGCACCTGTAACACAAGTCATTTAGTTGTACTTAGTAGATATGTGGCTAACGAGATCTGTGTAACATGCCCATGAATATTTATTTATTAGTTATTCAGCTTTTGCGCTCGGGTATGAAGAATAATAACTCCCACACAACAAAATGAATTGTCTTTGTTGGGAGCACCTGGATACTAGATAACGAAGAATTAGGATATAAATGTACGGCGGCTTCCAGTGGGAATCGTACTCACGGCCTCCGGCATGTTAATCATACGGGATAACGCTAGACCAACGAGGCAATTCAAAATGGAAGCCCTTGAGTACACACTACTTTTCCCCTTTTGTTAAGTTACCGACAAGTTAAATGATAAATACACTTGATTTTCCTTAGCACGGGTTAGTGCATTAAAAAAAATCGTATAAACACTTGATATTTTAAGGCCGTGAGGAAACCTCACTGTTCGAGGTGTTCAAAACCTCAACGCTTGTGACTGCCAATCCGCGATAGGCACGGGTGGTAACTACAAGCCCTACTATCTGAGAGAAGGCCTGTGCCCTGCAGTGGAATTTTTATTCGAAAAGGACGACCTGATTCGCTTTTAAGTGCACCCAAAGGTGGTGTCATTAGTGATGTTTTCTATAGGAAAGTTTTAGTGGGCAGTAAAGAGTTTCTAATCCTCTTTATAAGTGCGCAGTAATTATCTTTGCCGCGCACTTTTTGAATTTGGAACATCTTCAGCGCCAAAGAAATCGAACTCAAATAATGTTATTTGAATAAAGACTGGCTGGTACCATGGCCCATAGTCGCGTCGCAGGCAAAATGTAAAAAAAAAAATTAAAAACACGGGAACTGCAAGCCCGCATTTTCGTTAATTTTCAGGGATTGTTAGAAATTTATGTTTTTTTTTTAAATTTTACTTCGAGACAGTGAATTTCAATTCAGTTGTCACTTTATGTTTTAATAAATAATAATATTAAATAAAATATGAGGCGCCCTTTATTTTCACATAGTGGGTGATGAAAAGTAGAGTGTATTGCTCGGGCGCAAAATATATTTTGGCTTGGGCGACGTACTGTGAATCCCTCGCTACATTCAAGATTCTACTCTAGGATCCCTCGGTTCGCTCTGGATTCAGAAAATCGCCCTCGCCCTGAAAATATTATTTGCTCCCTTATGATACAATCAAACAAAGTATTTTATTCATAAACGCACAGAAACTTTGACCTTTTGAACGTCACAAAATAAACTAGGTGTCCATTGCAAAATCTAGATCATTTGGAGAAAAAATGGACAAAAAACTTCAAAAATATTCTTTTCAAAGACCTTAATTACCGAGTTTAAATAAATATTATAAAACTTGGCTTTAAATTATTATAACTTCCGTGCTTCGCAAGGCACGTTAAGCTGTTGGTGTCGGCTGTCATGTAATGGCAGTCGTTAAGCCATGTCAAAGGCCTCATGGGCGGCTTGATAACTACTGACAGTAAGGCCAGCCACTGCTTTACAATCCTCTACCAACCCGGACTTGGCCCCGTGGTGGAAGATGGCCTAACCTTCCTGCGATGCAGGAAGAGACCCGTGCCCCAGCAGTGGGGGCATACAAGGGTCGAAATCGATAATTTAACTTCAAGGATTTTATTATAGAAAGATAATCTACTATTGTATTTTACTCAGGTACGGCAGTCCGCACCACTCGCGGTCCCAGTCCGTGAAGGCGGCGCGGTCGCGGACGGGCGAGCGGCAACTGCTGGGCTTGCCTCAACAGAGGGCACGCGTCGCTTCCATGCCCAACACGGGCGTAGAGGAGGAATACTACAGACTGAGGCACTTCAGCATAACAGGTGACTAATGTAGTATTATGTAGTCTCTTATTGCCTTCAGCAACTTTCCGTCATAACGTTGTCTGTAAGGAAATTGCTTTCATCAATAAGGCCGCCAATGGTACTTTGTATCTTTACATGTTTTATTTTATGTACTCTGGTGTACAATAAAGAATATTCTTATCTTATCTTAACATAAAAATAGACCGACGATTAGCGTTAACGTTGTCGGCACTGCTCATCAAGTTGAAGAACATGCTAAGCCCATTAGAACTCTATTCCTATTGACCTTAGTTGTCTTTTGAGCTATTTTAAAAACCTATAAATTTAGATGCTAAAAATTCCACCCATGCCGGGACTTGAACCCGCGACCACTGGCTAACCGTGCCAGCGCTCTCCCAACTGAACTAATGGGCGACTAACCGGCATCAGTGAAATTTCGAACCTCTTTACACTATTATCTGTATTACGTACAGGCAGCGACATCTGGCTGAAGTAATTTGCATCACTTGCAGCCCCGAGTACCTACTTTGCTATTAGGTGTTACATCGGAATGATATCGCTGTACCAACATGATTATAATTAAAACTTTTTTTACACGGATTTATGCTCGTTTATTACATTTTTACAATTTTCCAACGTTTCGGCACTTTTTCAGGTGCCGTGGTCCCGGATGACATCATCCGTCATCCGGGACCACGGCACCTGAAAAAGTGCCGAAACGTTGGAAAATTGTAAAAATATAATAAACGAGCATAAAACCGTGTAAAAAAAGTTTCAATTATGTCTACTGCTCGTGTTAACCTTAGAAAATACCACATGATTATATTCATTTTAATGCACTAACCCGTGCTTAGGACAATATTAAAAACCTATTTAGAGACAAAAAATTTGCTCATAAATTAGCGCCTTAGCTCAGTTGGGAGAGCGCTGGCACGGTTAGCCAGAGGTCGCGGGTTCGAGTCCCGGTATGGTTGGAATTTTTAGCCTCTAAATAGGTTTTTAAAACTGTCCTTAGTACGGGTTAATGAATTAAAAATAATATAATAATATGCTATTTTCCTACCCCCGGCAGGCAAAGGCGTGATAAACAGAGGCGACTCGCTGCGGTCGCGGCGGTCACGTTCTAACACCTCAGTGGCCTCCAGCGCTTCCAGCACGGAGGCCGTCAACCGCGCCAGCGCCCCCTGCTCGCTAGCTTCCTCCAGGTCAGAAGCAGACACATCTCCATCTTCTACACGCCTTACTAGCTTCAGTTTTCTAACTGGCAACTTGTGCGAGTTGAATCAAGGACTCAACTCAAAACCAAGAGAAAAAATTCTTTACGTATACAGTTTCAAAACGTTGTATGATTCAGAATGCTTAAGAGGATATTTGGGTTTCGTTTGACTGGCAATGGTGACATTCGGATTGTAGGGCTTCATTGTCGTTGGAATCGTTTTAGGGCACATACGTTAGATAATGATTTAATGTAAATAAATAAATAAGCACTGTGTAAATAAGAATAAAATGGTACAATTTCAACGTCCAGCAGCAACACATAGATTGTTAAAGTGACAATCATTCAGTAGTACTTAGCCCTTAGATTCAGAAGAATTGGCTTTGTTCTGTAATTCTACCACCTTCTTAGATTAATCGCATCAATATTCACAATAATCAACAAGTCATGAGATGTCAATTTTATGCACAGAGTCAACGAAGTCACATGTTTCCTTACGGCGTTTTTCTTCACAGGTGGAACAGCTACTACAACGTAACAATACGTTGTCCAAAATATTAATTACGCTATCCAGAATCTCAATGTACTCATCTTACAGGGATTCCTCGGCGGGTCTCAGCACGTACCGTGTGCTGGTGCTGGGGGCACCTGGCGTAGGCAAGTCCAGTCTCGTGGGACAGTTCATGACGTCAGAGTATCTGCACGCCTACGACACCAGTATAGGTGAGTTTAGCTGGGAGCTATGGCGAGCATTTGTTCTCTGCGCGCGGCACTACTAAGATCAACATTCCTGCATTGCGCCAGTAAAGTTTATTTAAATGCTGGCATAAATACAACGTCAGAGAACAATAATTGAACCGGCGTTTTCGAGCATTTCATCTGCTTGGAAAATAAAACGACAATCAGATGTAACTGGTGGTTACCTTTATATGTATCTATCACATTCAACTTTGGTGTCAGCAGTGGCCAAACACCACGAGTAATAATATACCTGCAACAATACCGGCAGATACTTGAGGTAGTATCTGAGAAAGATCTAAAAGCTGTGAGAATTTTGTATCAGCCATGACATGGAATGTTACGGTTCGTAGGTTTACAACTATCCGTAGCATTCCATGTCATGTTTTGTGAAGATTATCATCAAACCTGAGTGAGGAAATGCGACAGGGAAAACCCATGTGTATCTCAACAATAAAGCATTGTGCTGATTGAATCGAAAGTTCTTTCGGTTCTAGATGACGAGTCCGGCGAGCGGTCGGTGTGCGTTCTGCTGGCGGGAGAGGAGTCAGAGATCACGTTTCTGGACTCGCCGTCTGACCATGTCGTGGTAAGTTTCAGCGTATGATTCGACCCTCCGAATCCCTAGAATCTGTGCCAAACTCATGGTAAGCGAAGGCCAAACTGCCCTCGTACTTCCTGGAGACACTCAGTTGAAAAAGAGGCTGCACCAGCTGAACTCTGCTGGCAGGAGCTTGAAGTTTCCCATAAGATCACGAGAAGTGGAGCTCCCTTCTTCAAACACTGTAAGGGATAAAAGTACATAATAATTATGATGAAAAAGAAAAAGATAACACCTTTATTACAGCAAGAGTTACAGAAAACATTACACATATGACAACCTAATACCTTAATAGACACAATGAAACAGATTTCTTTTACATCAAAACATTTACAAACAATGGTCACGGTGTGCTTCTGCTGCTGCACTACCTAGGCATAGCATCAACATAGACCAGCAGCTGAGGATGTAACTTCTCAGCACTGGTGTTCAGTCAACGCCGTGAAACTCTCACATGAGAGTTTCACGCGCGGTACGGTATAGTACCATAAAAATAACAGGTATGTGTAATCCTTTCTCCACTTTTAACGGCTTGAAGGCAGCGGCTTACTGCCTTCGACTATTAGACATCGACATTCAGCAAACAGATCAACATAAATAGTTTCATTATCAGCCATTTGACGCACACGGCCTTATAGTCATCCAAGCACCTCGGTCTATTGCCGTCCGCATTCAATGACTCGCTGCCACCGTAATCGGGAGCTACCCACGCTGCGTCGGAAATTAAATTTTTGGTTTGATTACATAAGCGAAGGGGTGGATCATACATTTTTTATACTTTTATTGTTCTAGTCGGACGGATGCGCGCACGGCTACTGCGTCGTGTACTCGACAGCGGACCGCAATAGCTTTACAGAGGCGGAGAGGCGACTGCAGACGCTCTGGGCGGCCGGGCACACGGCGCGGAGAGCCGTCATACTGGTCGGAAACAAAGCCGACCTAGCGCGGTCGCGGCTCGTCCCAACTGATGGTCAGTACACGTAGCTCTCTAAACTACAGTTGCTCTAGACCGTGGGGTAGGAAGCTATATATTCCAGGGGTGCGAGGCAAAAAGTCGTTATCGTGGCCGTGGGTGAGGTGCAAGGCTGAACTAGCATGATCGCAACGTATTCCTGCCAATCTATCTATATAAATAAAATTCAAAGTCCTGACTGACTGACTCACTCATCAACGCCCAGCCCAAACCGTTGGACCTAGGAGGCTGAAATTTTGCACAGAGGGTCTATATATAATGTAGGCAATGAATAATGCCGGATTTTTTGAAATTCAACCCCTAAGGGAGCGAAAAGGGTTGCTAAAATTTGTATGGGAGGTATAAAGAATGTTGTCTAATTTTCTTGAAAGTTGAAGTAAATACTCTTCAACACATTTGATTGAACACGTGTTTCGTAACGGGGTTGCAAAAAAGTACACGCGGATGGAGTCGTGGGCAAAAGCTAGTCATCAATATAAATTAATCAATATAATAGAATTGAGATCCTGAAACTACCTATAGAAGCACCGGATAGTGGTAAATGAAAGTAAAATGCTGAGTGTTGCCAGGCATAAAAGCGGATTTTATTTAAACTGAATGTTCTCTGAGGTGTCAATGTCTCTTACGAAAGGACTTTCACTTTCACTGAAGGTACATGTATCTCGTTACATGTACCTTCGTTTATTTTCTTTCTGAATTCAGGAATTCAGTCCGATGTGTACTGGTAATTGTCTGTTCGAGGTCGAACCTGTACGATAATATCTCAATGGAGCGAATCCGTTTTCAGAGTCACAAGGTTAAAATTGTTCTTGAAACTGAACAAAGAGGATTCAAATTCTTTACGATTTATATTTCTGATTTCATAAAAATTTGTTTATAAAGCGCTTAAAAGCAACTCATGTAAAGCAACTCTTCAGTCAACACAATAGTAGAAGCAGACATGCTACTAAGTGGCGCGAGTGGTCGCCGAGGGTCGGTATCCTAGAATTATGTTAGGTTGCGGGTATTATTTAATTTTATGTCCATTCGCTCCCGCCGGAGCGTGTAGCCTCAAAGAGAGAGCTATAAAACGCTCACTCTAGTGGAGGGATAATTGAATTTCAAAACTTCTACCCTGGATTTATAACGTGCATCGTCTACACTCAGCGCGTTAGGCTGCCTTCGATATGAACACCGCACTTCTCTTGCCAGTGACATTAATTTAAAAACCTATTTAGAGGCTAAAAATTTCACCCATGCCGGGATTCGAACCCGCAACCTCTGGCTATCCGTACCAGCGCTCTACCAATTGAGCCAATGGGCGACTCACGGCATCAGTGAAATTTCGAACCTCTTTACAATATTCTCTGTATTAAATAGGTTTTTAAATTTGTTCCTTAGCACGGGTTAGTGCATTAAAAATAAAAATAGTGTAGTGACATTAATGTTAATAAAATAAATTTAATTAAAAATATATGGTCATCTAAGTATACGTGGCATAACAAAATATCTACTATTGAACTAAAATCCTGGGTTCTATCTTGTCCATGTGGTAACTTCTTCTAAATACTTCAAAATAGTAAAAAAATCTAATCGAAGTGTCGAGTTAATAGCCTCCTCCGTTTTGAAGTCGGTTAAAAAGTATTAGCTTTCCATACCCAAAAAAAATCAAGTGATTATGGGCTGATTTTTCAATAGTCAGATAACTTTTATCTGAGGAATAAAAATGGCGGTTTGATATAATTTTCATACAGAGGCTGTCAAACCGCCATTTTTATTCCTCAGATCTTGATCAGATCAAATGCGCGTAGGAAATCATTCCTATGCGATTTCAAATCGATCGCCGTTTTATGAGTTATTTATTTATTTAGGTTCATTTGCAAAATTACATTTACGTTAAGACTTTATTATGCAAGTAGTTAAAATTACATATAAATATTTTTTAAACTTTGCACCTCCAGCCTGTATGGATATTCCGAAATAAAGTTTTATTATAATTATTCACAAAAAAATCCTAATAAAAGCTGACTATTTTTTAAGCAAAGCAAAGCAAAGAAAGCAAAGCCTTCCCTTTATCACAGACCAATAATTTTCTTACTGTGCAATGTGACAGTTCTCTGTGTCTTGTTATTTCTCTTTGTCTGTGGAAATAAAGTTATCATCATCGTTATCATCATTAACAATTAATATTAGACTTGTTCGACTAAACGGTCTAAACTAAATCCAATGGGATAGCGTTACATTTTGTTAGCCTCCTTTAAGAACACAACGTTATCACCGCGCATTGTCTTGTTCATACAACTGCCCTTTGCTTCGTTGTATACTTCAGTAGCAGAGGACGCGGAGTGAATGCGGCACAAAGTAATGAATCCTCGATCGTGTGAGGCAAAAGCAATTATTGTCAAATCGGATCGCGCTCTATACGCGATCGCTTACAAATGAATCGAATTTATTTAGATTTATCCAATAGTATTCGAGTGTTTTTCAATGGTGGGATTACCAGTAAATAAAAGTTTCACTACTGTGGCCCTCATCGGTACACTTACTTAAGTACTTACCGAGGTTATTGAGTGAACCGAACTGTTCATCTATTGAGTGTTTCTGTGAGTGTGTTCTGTGACTGTGTTTCTGTGATTTATTTACTGACTGCCTCGATGGTCTAGTGGTTAACACGCTTGACTACTGAAACAGAGATCTGTTTCAGTAGTCAAGCGTGTAGAATCCAGAGCGGTGGAATCCAGAGATCGATTTCCACTGGATTCCACCGCTCTAAATTACCTAGTACAAATGGCCTCAGTCTGGGTGTTTGTAATGTCCTTGCCTGGGTACCACAGCACAGAGTATCCTAGTTTGGGACCAGGACAGGTGAAAGTTATTATTCCTTACAAAAAAATCTGTGGACACCCTTTGTACCGGTTTCAAAAAATCTCTCTCAGCCACTCTCTTTGAGAGAAGACTTGTCAGCCGGTGGGATATAAGTATATTTTATCTCCCAACGGCCTTTTTTCATTATCAATGTAAATTAACGAAATACCGGAGAAAATTCAAGGAAACAATTATTATTTAAAAACCTATTTACATAAACAATTATTATGCCTTTTTCAGATCAGCATGTAAGCAACATTGATAAATAAAATCTGTACTATAAAATACGTCAATATTACCTCTGTATAATGCTATGTAAAAGTTATATTTATTGCAAGCGAGATTGCTTCCACAGTCAAAAAAACAATTGTTTTTTGCTTGTTAGACCTTAATACAACAAATGTGTAACGTGATCTTTTTATAAATAAATAAAATTATCTTATTCT
This sequence comes from Yponomeuta sedellus, assembly GCA_934045075.1. NCBI lineage: Eukaryota > Metazoa > Arthropoda > Insecta > Lepidoptera > Yponomeutidae > Yponomeuta > Yponomeuta sedellus. Next base: position 521,507 of record OW203744.1, read on the forward strand.
AATAACTAAACGGAATAAAGTTATTTCTAAAACATTGATTCATATCAATAACAACTGCTTCAACTTAGCTACTATAAAATATTTCAGCGTCGTCTATTAGGACTTAGTTTTTGTTTCATGCAATATTTTTACATTTATGGAACAAACATAATTTTTTTTTTTTATGTAGCCTCGTTTGTGTTCCACTGCTGGGCAAAGGCCTCCCCCAACTCAGACCAGATGTTCCTGTCTTCCTTCAAAAAATATTAAAAAAAAATATTCACAAATTAGTTTATGGATTTATCTGTTATTGCAATGTTTCTTTTTCTTCTTCTTTTTAATATTTATCGAGACCTACATTTAGGGAAAGGGATTGCTTTCAAGTGTCAATGTATAATATAAAAATGAATCGCTGAATGTGTTGGTAAGCGCAAATCTCGAGAACAGCTGAACCGATTCCGCTAATTCTTTTTTTAAAATATTCCTTGAAGTACGAGGATGGTTCTTACGGAGAAAAAAAATATTAAAAAATCGACTGTAAGGTGGTACGAAATTCGTTGGGTCAGCTAGTTATTAATAAGAACCTTAATTTTGTCGAAGGGCGAGCCTTTATAGGCCTAATTTGCATGAGAAAGGGAGAAGTTCGTGTGTTTGTTGCTCTGCTGGGCACTGGCTAGATGCGACGCTGTCTGATAGCACTATCTATATGTTTATCCAGGGTTAGTATATTTCCAGTCGTCGCCGTTGTCAGGCTATACTAGTCCACTGCTGGACATAGCCCTGCTTTAATGAGCGCCATAGCGCCCTGTCTGCAGCTCTGCGAAATCTGATCGTCCTACACTACGTTTGCCGAGTCGCGGTTTCCACTGAAGGACACGTTTACTCCAACGGTTGTCGGTTCTTCGCGAGATATGGCCAGCCCACTGCCACTTCAGCTTGCTGATTCTCTGAGCTATATCGACAACTTTGGTTCTCTGTTGGATGTACTCGTTACAAATACTAACCTTCAGAGAAACTCCAAACATAGCTCTCTCCATAGTTCGCTGAGCGACTTTGAACTGGTGGACCAACCCTTTCGTTTCCCATCAAATAACATCTTGACACAAAAACCGTGTCGTTAGTTTGCAAATCTAACCGTGAATAGTATAATAACTTGACGACCTCTGTGGCGTAGCGGTAGCGCATCTACCTACCATGCAAGAGGTCCCGGGTTCGAATCCCGGCTGGAAACAAAAATAAAACCCCAGGTCTTGGATGTTTACTTGTTTGTGATGTCGTTGTTTCTGGTTCCCACGAGACAGGGTATCCTAGTGTGGGGCCAGAAGCAATGTATGTGCCTGTATGTAAATGTAACTATCCCAATTAAGCATGTATAATTCATATATATCTGAAATAATTTGATGTGTTTGTACATCTACTTCCTTCTCCAATGTATTGCTCCAATCCATCCAAAGGTTGTCTGGAAGAAATCGCTTTTAGCGATAAGGCCGCTGTACTCTTAGTTTAAGAAATATCTGTGTATTTTTCTTTTTTAATTACTGTACTGGCTTTAATTCCAGAGATCGATAGGCATCATCTAAATAATCTTGTGTTATAGTAGCCCTTTTAATACAAGGTGCAGCCTTGCTAACGCGCTCAGCTTAGATTGAAAAAGTCTTTATTGTACAATAAGCATATTTGTACAAAAGGCGAGCTTAATCCTCGTACTAATGAGTATTTACGGCTCAGCCAGTGGATGACCTGTTTTTCCCTGATATATATAAATGTCTATATTCCTGTCCTTTGTATTAATTTTGGGATCATCTGTGACCTTTATTTGGTACAAAAGAGCGTGCCCTTTACCACCGGCGCGTCGTTTGTTATTTTTACACAATTTCAACAGAGGCTGATCCAATTATTGTTTAAATCACAATGTAAATGGAAGGTGTGTGTTTTCGTACCCCGCTGGGTTTGACAGACGAGTCTTGTGGACATAGCATTAAGAGCATTAACATTAGCCCCGAAATAAAATAATATTCGCCACACGTCACTTTTTAAGGTGCAATAACATTTCGTGGGATGAAATAAAGGTTAACTGAAGGAGTACCTACTGCTGAGTTTTTGAAATAGCGTTTTAGCCTGTTTTATTTTTTCGCTATCCACACAGGCTATTCTTGTTCGGGGACCAGAACAACATTTATTACCTGTTAAGAGAACACGCACGTATACAGACATACATTTGGATAAGTTTATTACTATTATATAGTTATTTTTTTATGACACCTTATGACAAAATTGAACTGTGTCAATGCTAAGCTGTGAGTTTAAAATGGACTAGTTTAACTTGTAGCGTTAATTAAGCCACAGTTTCTCTGTTCATTTGAATAAACACTTTGATTTTGATTCAAGTGCTATCCGAATATTGAACCTAGTCATTTTTTTAGGTACTTAAAAAAATATAAACAATCTTGATACACTCCTTTATCGAAATACATACCTTATTAAATCAAAATCTGTACATAAAGTGTATATTTCAATAAAAACACTAATCAAGATTATGTACATTCATTTAATTACCTAAATAAATAGTACAGTTGACATCGGGTCAGCCCAAACCTTTTGGCTGCAACGTCAACCTTCGCTATAATAAATGTTATCAAAATGTATCTGGCTGAACCACTGGGTCCTCTAATTTCCACATTTGGGTGAGAGTGGGAAGCCTAATAGCAGTTGTGAAGTATCAATTTGCCCTCCAAAGTATAAATCTTTTGTCTCAATGTGAAACTGAAAGCTCGTTGCTGTCAGCGGAACGGGCATTGTCCTGAAAAAATTAGATATTAATTTTTATATTTATCTAATAATTATATTTAATTTAATTATAATTTGGCCCTGGGCCGACTATTTCGATGTTTAATAAATTTAAAACAAAGAACGTGAGTACGCATGGTCATCTCGGTATTCCGTAAAAAGAAAACAATTATAATCTTAACCTAACCTAACAAGTTACTGGTGTGCAATATTCATCTATGCAAAACATTATTAATTCTAAAGTAGATTGGAAGTCTTTTTAGTGTTATTTAGTAAAAGAATTCATGTATCGAGTCATAGTTTCACTCAGATTAATGAATTAATCTGAGTTGTATGACTAGAAACTGACAGCTCGGATTGGCAGGATCTCAGTTGATGATGTACGTCCGTCTATGACCTACGTCCGGTTTGTACATGACCATAAAATACCATAACATAACATAATCACACGCCTGTACCCCAGAGGAGTAAGCAGAGATCAGCGACTGCCACTTGCAATGATCCAATCTGGCTGTGACCATAGCATGCCGTTATTATTAAAAAATACCAAACCCACTTTCATTCACGTGTGGATGAAAGTAATAATAAAGGAATAACCGTACACCTATTCACAAAGATACAAGAAATCGGTCCTCATCATTATGATCAGCCGATGTTAGTCGACTGTTGGACATAGACATCTCCCAAGACAGCCCGCTGAGCTCAAAAAACAGTGAATATTACGCATATTACGCGCCACTGGGTGTCAATGCACCTTATGCCGACAAGCAGGGGGGCTGGCTGGGACTAGGCTGCACACTGCAGTAAATTTAATAATGTAAATAGTTTACTAACATGGCATAAGTCAAATTGTTACTAACACTATATGGGCCTTGCCTGAAATAAATAAATAAATAATAATAATAATTAAGCATTACTTCTAAACTTTCACATGTATAATATTAATTTCAAATATGAATGTTTAGCAGTAATATTTAGAAGTACATATTGCTCAGGCGTAATGCTAAACTTTCACATATATAATGTTAGATAATCTGACAGAAGTGCTCGTGGCCTAGTCAAACCGAGTGATTGGAATCAATCACTTGCGTTAAGCAACAACAGGCGCGGTCAGGTGCGGGATGGGTGACCGTCCCGTGACTACCGCTAGTGGCATTTTTTCCGAGCGTTTCCGTGCTTCGCAAGGCACGTTAAGCCGTTGATGCCGGCTGTCATGTAATGGCAGTCGTTAAGCCATGTCAGAGGCCTTATGGGCGGCTTGATAACTTCTGACAGTAAGACCCGCCACTGTCTTACAATCCTCCACCAACCCGGACTTGGCCCCCATGGTGGAGTATTGCCTTACCCTCCTGCGATGCAGGAAGAGACCCGTGCCCCAGCAGTGGGGACATACAAGGGTTGATATCGAATCTGGCACGGATAGCCAGAGTTCGCGGGTTCGAATCCCGACATGGGTGGAATTTTTAGCCTCTAAATAGTTTTTTTACAAATGTGAATGTTTCGAAGTAATACGTTCGATTTTATTTTTCTAAGTTAGTAGTAAATAGATAGATAGAGAACATTTTATTGTACATAAAAATGGAAATTACACAGATATTTCTTAACCTAAGAGTACAGACGGCGGCCTTGTCACTAAGAGTGATCTCTTCGAGACAACCATTGGATGGACTGGACTAATCCACTAGAGAAGGAAGTAGATGTACAAAAAACATAGAAAATGATAATTTCAGAGGTAAATAAAAAATGCCTAAATAACAGTATGAATAAATTAAATTATCAACAGATATATACAAATAATATTAAGTAGTATATTTTAAATCTCGTGAATATCACAAAAGTCCGATTGCCGACAAAATCCCCCACTCTTCAAGCGAAGCGCCTGCCGGTGTGATGGCGGCAAAGTTTCGGATGTCACTTTTACATTTTAATCGAACGTAATCGAGCCATCAAACCAGCAAATGGGTTTTGCTGATGGGTTTTACATAACGGCCGGACATCAGGAGGTGACATAAATTGTTCCACGTTTATTTGCCGCTTTTGTAATGGGCCATCGCCATTTACACAACTTTTTATCTACATTTTGGGTGAAAAAACAATTTTATACTGAAATTAGCTGACCCAGCGAACCTCGTACCGCCTAATTGTCGATTCTTCATTTATTTTTATTTTCCCCTCCGTAAGAACCATCACCCCAATGATGGCACAACCTTGCACTATGGCGCTTATTAGGGCAGGCCTATATCCAGCAGTGGACTAATATAGCCTGAAGAAGAAGAACCATCCTCGTACTTCTAGGAATATTCTAAAAAAAGAATTAGCGAAATCGGTTCAGCTGCTCTCGAGATTTTCGCTTACAAACACATTCAGCGATTCATTTTTATATTATTGATAATAGTATCTATCAAAGTCAAGAAATTGATAATAGAGGTTAATATTTCTCGAATTGCCCAGTGGATATAACAATGGACTCGGAAGCGGGAGATCCAAGTTCGATTCACAGTGCGTGCATGTACCAATGACTTTTTTTCTAAGTTACGTACATTTGTGTATTTACAATAGCAATACCTACCACTCGCTAACTGTGAAGGAGAATATCGTGAGGAAACCTGAGTGTCTGATGTGTTCAAATAGGTACCTCGGCGCTTGAATTTATTTTGACGAATTTTTGATTTTTTTGAATTTGTGATGATTTTATTTTTGATTTATTATGACGACCAAAACTGAATTGATGAGCGATGCATAACGCTGGAGGTCAGAGTTATGCCAGTAATGCCGTGAACTGGTGTCTTAGCTTTATATCAAAAGTAACTAAATATTTTGTATTTAAAGTTATATTAGATTTTGTAGTTGTTTTGTTACTGCCTTTCTCTCCACTAAACTATGGCCCGAAGCGGCTTCTTTTTTACTTTATAGATGACATTTGGCTAACAGAATGTAAATTATTTACGTTAAAATATTTCTTTTTATTTCATTTTAATGATGATAATCACGGCCTCGGTGGCGCAGCGGTTTGTCACGCTGACCGTAAACCGGCCGGGTCAAACTAGGAAACGAACTATTAAATCTATCGTCGAGTTAGCACCTATAACACAAGTCACTTAGTTGTACTTAGTATAGTGCTAACGAGATCTGTGTAATATGTCCACGAATATTTATTTATTTATTTATTTATTTATTTATTTATTTATTTGTTTGTTTGTTTGTTTGTTTGTTTGTTTGTTTGTTTGTTTGTTTGTTTGTTTGTTTGTTTGTTTGTTTGTTTGTTTGTTTGTTTGTTTGTTTGTTTGTTTGTTTGTTTGTTTGTTTGTTTGTTTGTTTGTTTGTTCGTTCGTTCGTTCGTTCGTTCGTTCGTTCGTTCGTTCGTTCGTTCGTTCGTTCGTTCGTTCGTTCGTTCGTTCGTTCGTTCGTTCGTTCGTTCGTTCGTTCGTTCGTTCGTTCGTTCGTTCGTTCGTTCGTTCGTTCGTTCGTTCGTTCGTTCGTTCGTTCGTTCGTTCGTTCGTTCGTTCGTTCGTTCGTTCGTTCGTTCGTTCGTTCGTTCGTTCGTTCGTTCGTTCGTTCGTTCGTTCGTTCGTTCGTTCGTTCGTTCGTTCGTTCGTTCGTTCGTTCGTTCGTTCGTTCGTTCGTTCGTTCGTTCGTTCGTTCGTTCGTTCGTTCGTTCGATCGTTCGTTCGTTCGATCGTTCGTTCGTTGATTCATTAATTCGTTCATTCATTCATTCGTTCATTCATTCATTCATTCATTCATTCGTTCATTCATTCATTCGTTCATTCATTCATTCGTTCATTCATTCATTCGTTCATTCATTCATTCGTTCATTCATTCATTCGTTCATTCATTCATTCGTTCGTTCATTCATTCGTTCATTCATTCATTCATTCATTCATTCATTCATTCATTCATTCATTCATTCATTCATTCATTCATTCATTCATTCATTCATTCATTCATTCATTCATTCATTCATTCATTCATTCATTCATTCATTCATTCATTCATTCATTCATTCATTCATTCATTCATTCATTCATTCATTCATTCATTCATTCATTCATTCATTCATTCATTCATTCATTCATTCATTCATTCATTCATTCATTCATTCATTCATTCATTCATTCATTCATTCATTCATTCATTCATTCATTCATTCATTCATTCATTCATTCATTCATTCATTCATTCATTCATTCATTCATTCATTCATTCATTCATTCATTCATTCATTCATTCATTCATTCATTCATTCATTCATTCATTCATTCATTCATTCATTCATTCATTCATTCATTCATTCATTCATTCATTCATTCATTCATTCATTCATTCATTCATTCATTCATTCATTCATTCATTCATTCATTCATTCATTCATTCATTCATTCATTCATTCATTCATTCATTCATTCATTCATTCATTCATTCATTCATTCATTCATTCATTCATTCATTCATTCATTCATTCATTCATTCATTCATTCATTCATTCATTCATTCATTCATTCATTCATTCATTCATTCATTCATTCATTCATTCATTCATTCATTCATTCATTCATTCATTCATTCATTCATTCATTCATTCATTCATTCATTCATTCATTCATTCATTCATTCATTCATTCATTCATTTATTCATTCATTCATTTTATTTATCTTTACCAAGTACTAACAATGATTATTTTTGAGTCGATTTGAGAAATCAAGATTAGAGTGGAGTTTTTTCGTTGCTTTTTTTTTCGCTACAAATCCACTCAAAGCCAGCGGCTAGCATGTATACTTACATTGACATTCAACACAGAATGTAAATTCTCTATAAATTAACTAAGTTTAAGTATTTATTAAGGCTTCGCAGTACAAGCAGATCTCGTAAGTCTCGATCAGCCTACGAGCTGATCTACTAAGACTACTAAGAACTACTAAGCAGATCTCGTATTAAGACTTAGTTCTCGTATTACAGAGGGCAAGTCGCTTGCCACTTCGTACGAGTGCAAGTTCATCGAGACCTCGGTGGGGATTAACCACAACGTGGACGAGCTGCTGGTGGGGCTGCTCACCCAGATCCGACTCAAACAGCAGCACGCCGAGCGCGTCAGGTATGCCACACCATGTTCCGTCTGTAACGAGTTGGGTATGCCCGACCATGTTCCGTCTATAACGAGTCGGGTATGCCACACCTTGTTCTGTCTATGACGAGTCGGGTATGCCACACCATGTACTGTCTATAACGAGTCGGGTACGCCACACCATGTTCCGTCTATAACGAGTTGGGTATGCTACACCATGTTCCGTCTATAACGAGTCGGGTATGCCCGACCATGTTCCGTCTATAACGAGTCGGGTATGCCACACCTTATTCTGTATATGACGCGTTAGGTATGCAGCACAACGTTCTATCATTCCTGCATGACACGTTACTTTTCATTTGGTAGAGGTGCGATTTTTTAAATCAGCGCTGTTTCAAATATTTACAGCAAACGCTGAAATAGTATTGTTACGGGCTAGGGTTCTGGATTTGTATGTAAAACGCCAATGACAACTTCTTAGGATTTATTCACGCAGGGTCTGGTCTGCAGGTCTTCACGACACGAAGTCCACACGTAGATTCCAATCGCAGGTCCAATCGAAGTCCAATAGTATCGCTGAGGTCGTAGGTTATCGCTCGTATCGCAGGTATGTTCGCTCGAAGGTCACTCTTCGCTATTCCAAACGGAACTGACAGCGCGCCGCGGCGGCCGCTATTTATATCCGCCGGCCAGGGTTCTAGAACATTCCCGTAACTACGTACCTACACTCGGTACACGCGGCAAGGTCGCTCGAACAGTTACTCATTTAAAGAGTTTTACACCTTACGCTAGTGGACATACGAGTCATTATTGCTTGCAGCGTTTATTGTTTACTAAAACGCAGCATGCGGCGACTATTCTAGATGGTTCGGGATAGGACCGCGACACTGCTCCCCTCTTAGAGATGCTCGTCCCGAGCATCTTCATTACTGCCGTGATAAGGAGCTAAGCGGTCGATGTGAACCACTTTTTGTGCACCTCTTGGCTGCCGTTGAATTCGGTACGTCACGTCATTTAACCGAGTTACCACTTTGTACGGTCCCTCCCATCTTGTCTGCAATTTCGGAGATTTTCCTTTTCGTCGAGTTACATTGTGAAGCCAGACTAGTGCTCCTTCTTCGAAGCCGCTTGTATTTGCTCGGCGGTCATACCTAGTCTTCATCTTTTCACTCGACTCCAATCCGTTTTCCCGTACTATGGCATGAATCTCTCGCATTTTCTCACGTAACTCGGAAATGTAGTCGTGTAGAGAACGTGAGTCGTCAGGGGGGCCTCCAGTCAGCAGATCTACTGGTATTCTCAGTTCTCGGCCAAAATTTACACGCGCCGGGGTTACCTTCGTGCTTTCATGTTCTGCAGTTCGGTAGGCCAGAAGAAATGGCGGTATGTATTTGTCCCAGTCTCTCTGGTGCCTGTCAACGACTTTTGCTAAATGTCTCTCAAGTGTTTGGTTAAATCTTTCTACCATGCCGTCAGATTGAGGATGATATGGGGTGGTCCTAGTCTTATGCATTCCCAATATTTTACAGAGTTCTTGAAATACTTGAGACTCAAAGTTCCTGCCTTGGTCGGAGTGTATTTCCAAGGGCACACCAAACCGGCAAACTACTTCCTCAAACAACTTGGAGGCAACAGTCGTGGCTTCTTGATTGGGTATGGCGAATACCTCTGGCCATTTAGTGAAGTAATCCATAACTACCATGAAATACTTATTTCCTGATTCCGTTACTGGGAACGGTCCAGCAACATCAACTGCAATGCGTTCCCATGGCGCACCAACGTTATAAAGTTGCAGATTTCCTCGGCTTCTAGTTGGTGGGCCTTTCACCGCGGCGCAAGTAGCACACTTGCGGCACCAATCTTGCACATCTTCTCGACAATGGAGCCAGTAAAACCTTTCTCGAATCTTTGTTAAAGTCCTTTTTACGCCCAAATGTCCACCTGACACGCCGTCATGTACTTCACGGAGGACATCTTGTACCTTATCTCTTGGGACAACTATCTGAAGATGGAACTCTCTGCCGTTAGGTTTCTCCCATTTGCGGTAAAGTATTCCGTTCCGAAGAATAAAACTGTCCCATTGAGCCCAGTATGCCTTGGTGACAGCACTAGTAGGAGCCACTTCGCACCATCTTGGCTTGTCCTCGCCTCGTTTCTTCCATGCGACAATGAGCCGTACATCTTCGTCATCTTCCTGTGCTTCTTTCATCGCCTCATCTTCCCAAGATCTCGATGGACTCATTCTTGTCAATCTCAATGGCAGTTCCTTTGTCTCTTGTTTGGCACAGTGCTTGCAGTCTTCCGGACACGGCCTTCTTGACAGTGCGTCAGCATTTCCATGCGCCTTTCCGCTGCGGTGTTCAATAATAAAGTCGTACTCCTGCAGTTGTTCGATCCATCGAGCAACTTGCCCCTCTGGATTTTTAAATTGTAACAGCCACTTCAGGGCGGCGTGGTCAGTGCGAAGCGTAAACCGCACGCCGAGGAGATATTTGCTGAAGTGCTGTACTGTCTTTACCACAGCCAAGAGCTCCCTTCTTGTCACACAATAGTTCCTTTCAGGTTTCGATAGCGATTTACTGAAATATGCCATCACAACCTCTCTGTCGCCCTGTTTCTGCGATAACACTCCTCCGATCGCTGTGTTACTAGCGTCAGTGTCAACAATGAATTGGCCGTTAGGCTGTGGAAATCCTAAGATTGGGGTCTCGCAAAGACATTTTCTTAATTTTTGAAATGAACTCTCACATGTGTCATCCCAATGAAATGACTGCTTGTCTTCAGTCAGTCTGTGTAAAGGCTTGGCAATTTCAGAGAACCCCTTAACAAACCGTCTATAATATGAGCATAGCCCTAAAAATGCTCGCACTTCAGTCTTGTCTTTGGGAGTAGGCCATTTTTGCACTGCTTCGATTTTGGCTGGATCGGTCTGTATGCCTTCGCTGGTTATAACATGGCCGAGATAGCTAACCTTGTTCTTAAATAAACTGCATTTCTTCGGGTTTAACTTTAAGTTTGCTCCCATTATCTTCTTAAAAACTTGTTCTAGATTTTGTAAGTGGTCCTCAAAATCTGTACCCATGATTATGACGTCATCCAAGTAGACAAGGCAGGCTTCCCCAACTAATCCGGCCAGTACGCACTCCATAAGTCGTTCGAATGTAGCTGGCGCGTTGCACAATCCAAAAGGCATCACGTTAAATTGCCATAAACCTTTGCCAGTTGAAAAGGCTGTCTTCTCTTTATCCTTCGGATCAATTTCCACTTGCCAATAGCCCGATTTCAGATCTAATGTCGAGAACCATTTCATACCACTCAATGTGTCCAGGGTATCGTCTATTCGTGGCAGTGGATAACTATCCTTCTTGGTCACATCGTTAAGCCGTCGGTAGTCTACACAGAACCTTGTGCTACCATCTTTCTTCTTTACCAACACAACGGGAGAACACCATGGGCTAGCAGAAGGTTCTATAATCTTGTTTCTCTTCATGTCTTCCAACATGTCTTGTACTTCCTTTTCTTTAGCAATCGGTATGCGCCTTGCTCGCTGACGAATAGGTCGCTCCTGTCCGGTGTCGATTTTGTGCTGAACTAACGATGTTCTTCCAGGATTTCCTTCGTCAGAGAAGATATCCCTAAAACGCAGTAACAACCTCTTAGCTTTCATGCTTTGCAAATAGCTCAGATTACTCTTAGAATCCTCAAGGAGCTTAGTGACTAGAATTTCACTCCTGGTATTCGATGTTTTTGAGCTTGGAGATGATTGGCAGCTTCTCATCCAAACAGCTTCCTCACACCTTCCAATAACGTCACCTTTGCTAAGGGTAATCTCACGATCGCCTATATTCACAACCCTCACTACAGCGGTCTTGCCTCCATAGACGAGAGTTCTTGCTGTCAGCAATTTCTGACTGGCTGCACTGTCTCGTGTATCTTCAATCAGCACACACCTATTCCGCTGATTCTTCTGACTCGAAGGCAGCTTCACCTTTAATTCAGTTTGTGCTCGTCCAGGTATTACGATTTTCTTCAGGCACGTGACATTTCCATCGGGACCGCCAAGTATGAAGTTCTCCTCATCACCACATTTAAAGACACCGTTAGTGACATCGATGTGACAGTTGTGTTTCTTCATAAAGTCTAGGCCCAGAATGCAATCATCCATAATTTCGGCTACGATCACGTCGTGAATATATGACGCCTCCCCAACCCATATCGTAACCGATCTTTCACCCAGGACGGGTATCTGCTGGCCAGAAGCGGAGAGAAGTCTGCATAAACTGGTGCCTTTGCGTCTCCCTACAGCTTTCACCAGGTCTGGTCTCACTATTGTTCTAGAGGCTCCTGTATCTAGGGTAATTTTGCACTCTACTTTGTTCACTGCACCGCGTATTAGTAGACTGTTCCCATTCCATGCTTGTGAGATTCTGGTTACTGGGGCTACCTCCGCTCCAGCCAGTACCCGCCCCGCAGTCCTGGCTTTTACTCGTTTCCCTGATTCACGGTGGAGGGCGCAGCGTCATGCTTCTTTACGAATTCTTCAAAACGCTGCTCCATATTTTTGAGACGCGCATCCAGTCTGTCATCTGTTTTGGTCGGTTGCCTCTCCTTCTTAGGACACGTGAACTGCAGATGCCCTCTTTCCCCACACTTGTAACACATGGGCCCGGAGTTCTTCTTTGGCGAGGTCTTGATCTCTTTAACCTCCTCCGTAACTTCTCGAAGTTTATAACCTTGCCGGATATCTTGACGCACAGCTTCTACTTCCAGGGCATGTGCCAGAGCTTCTTTTAATGAAGAATGGTGGCGAAGCTTTACTGCAGCCCTAATTTCAAGATCCTTGATTCCGTCGACGAAAGCTTGCAAAATATTCGTGTCCACCATCTTACTATCAGCAGAAGGGTACGCCTTTCGAACCAGCTTCTCAATTTCCAACGCCCATTGTTGAAGTCCTTCACCCAGGCGCTGAGTCCGGTCGCGTAGCTGAGCACGAAAAACGTGTTCCAGGTGTCGTTCCCCATATCTAGCCTCAAGTGCCTCCAGCAGGTCTTTGAACTCGCTGCCTGAGGTGGGCAGTGCCTCCAGGACAGATAAAGCCGAACCTCTGAGCGCGACGGTGAGGGCTGTCAGGCTCTGTCCGTCCGTCCACCCGTTTGAAGCAGCGACAGTCTGGAACTGCTGGCGGTAGGCGACCCAAGACGTAGTACCATCGTACGGAGGCACCTTCACTTTAGGCCCGTGGCTTATGCTGACAACTCCGCTCGATGTAACTCCAGCAGCTTTAATACGCCGAACTTCCTGCTCTAGTCCAGTGAGGCCGGTTTTCACATTTTTTAGGTCATCCTCTAATTCGGAAACTGTTCTTCTCTCTGTTCTTCTTGCAGGCACTGCATCTGCTTGCTCTGTTGTTCTTGCAGGCACTGCATCTGCTTGCTCTGTTGTTCTTGCAGGCACTGCATCTGCTTGCTCTGTTCTTCTCGCATGCCCTTCAACATTGCCATCAGGCACGACATATCCAAAACCTCCATTGTACGTGACGGAGGTTTAATGTCTTCGGTGGGCGTGGCCAGGTGGGCGTAGCTACGAGGCGGAGCCTGTTGGTCGGTTGGTGAAACCTGGTGGTCAAGGCCGGTGGGCGGAGCCTGGTGCACGGGGGCGGTGGGCGTGGCCTGGTGGGCGTGGCCGGTAGGCGGAGCCGCTGGGCAGGTATGCTGTGTCTCCACTACGCGCGTGGCCTGGTGGGCGGGGCCAGGGGGCGTGGCTTGGTCGGTGGGCGTGGCCTGGTGGGCGGGGCCAGTGGGCGTGTCCCTATGGCCAGTGGGCGTGGCCTGAGGGGCAGTGGGCGTGGCCTCCGCAGCACTTCTGGACCTGGTCCTCACTCCAGAAGTATCCTCTCTCGGAGTCAGTGGCATCTCCAAATCCCCAATTCTGACACCAAATGTTACGGGCTAGGGTTCTGGATTTGTATGTAAAACGCCAATGACAACTTCTTAGGATTTATTCACGCAGGGTCTGGTCTGCAGGTCTTCACGACACGAAGTCCACACGTAGATTCCAATCGCAGGTCCAATCGAAGTCCAATAGTATCGCTGAGGTCGTAGGTTATCGCTCGTATCGCAGGTATGTTCACTTGAAGTTCACTCTTCGCTATTCCAAACGGAACTGACAGCGCGCCGCGGCGGCCGCTATTTATATCCGCCGGCCAGGGTTCTAGAACATTCCCGTAACTACGTACCTACACTCGGTACACGCGGCAAGGTCGCTCGAACAGTTACTCATTTAAAGAGTTTTACACCTTACGCTCGTGGACATACGAGTCATTATTGCTTGCAGCGTTTATTGTTTACTAAAACGCAGCATGCGGCGACTATTCTAGATGGTTCGGGATAGGACCGCGACAGTATCATTGTCACACGCACACTTTATTTTATAATTATTGTTATGCAAGCATATTTATTAGTCTGAGGCAAAGTTAATTATTCATTCATTCTTTCTATGACGAGTCGGGTAGCAACATAATTTGTCTTTGAGACTTCGTGTATCCATGTTGATTATGTGGTATATTATACTATTTTTATTTTTAATGCACTAACCCGTTCTAAGGACAATTTTAAAAACCTATTTAGAGGCTAAAAATTCCACCCATGCCGGGACTCGAACCCGCGACCTCTGGCTATCCGTGCCAGCGTTTTTTCCAACTGAGCTAATGGGCGACGGCACCAGTGAAATTTCGAACCTCTTTACACTATTCTCTGTATTACGTACAGGCTGCGACATCTGAGTGAAGTAGATTGCATTACTTACTTATTTTATCTATTCCAGCCAGATGTCGCTGCCTGTACGTATTACAGAGAATATTGTAAAGAGGTTCGAAAACTTAACTCGGGATCAAAAAGATGCCCGCGTCGAATGGTGCAAGAAAACCTTAAAAAAATTCAACGGAGGCGACTCAAAATCTGTTTATAATATCTACACAGGTGACGAATCCTGGATCTACGCGTACGATCCCGAAACTAAACAACAATCAACAGTTTGGGTGTTTCAAAATGAGCCGAACCCTACGAAAGTGGCTCGTGCAAAAAGCACTGTAAAGCAAATGGTGGCCTGCTTTTTTGGTATTAATGGCCATGTGGCTACAATACCACTGGAGAATCGCAGAACGGTTAATTCGGAGTAGTACACGACCATTTGTTTGCCGGAAGTATTTGAAGAAATACGCCAAAACAACCAGCGACGCAGAATCATACTTCACCATGACAATGCCAGCTGTCATACATCTCAGGAAACAACTACATTTTTGGATGGTCAAAAAATTGAATTGATGGGTCATCCACCGTACAGCCCTGATTTGGCTCCCAATGATTTCTATTTATTTCCAAATGTAAAGAATAAATTAGGTGGTCAACGATTTTCGACCCGTGAAGATGCCGTAGATGCGTTCAAACAGCACGTTTTGGAGATACTTCAATCAGAGTGGAAAAAGTGTTTTACAAATTGGTTTCATCGAATGCAAAAGTGTATCGATCGTAGTGGAGAATACTTTGAAAAACAATAAAAGCATATTTAGCCATATACATTTGTTTATTTTTTCTATTCCGCATACATAGCAGCCCTCGTATCTATGACGCGTTGGTTTACAAACTAAAGATGCTTTCAATATGGCGGATAGCGTTTTCGCCGTTCCGAATTAAAAGCGGAAAATATTTTTTTTAATTTGCTATTTCGCAGCCATCCTTAATACTTACTTAGCAAAGTTAATATATTTCAGTTTCTTACGTTAAATACTACAGGAAATATTAATTTATCGTGTCAAATTTGATATGAGTCAAGTAGCGGATTCAAACTAGGTGTCCATTTCAAAATCTAGTTCATTTTGGAGAAAAAATGGCCAAAAATACTCCAAACTTAGTCTTTTCAAAGTCCTTAATTAACAGAGTTTACACAATTATTATATACAACATAGAATTCATGCATCGTACTGAGTTTATTTTCAGACATCATTGTCATCTAAATGTATGTCCCCACTGCTGGGGCACGGGTCTCTTCCTGCATCACAGGAAGGTTAGGCCATACCCCAGCGCGGGGCCAAGTCCGGGTTGGAGGATTGTAAGACAGTGGCGGGCCTTACTATCAGAAGTCATCAAGCCGCCCATAAGGCCCCTGACATGGCTTAACGACTGCCATTACATGACAACCCAATGGCATAACGGCCTTACAAAGCACGGAAGCGCTCGGGAAAAATGCCGCAACAAATGGCACAAAGTGTCCTATACATTTTTTTGTTTGATCATTTGATTTGACTGATTACAGAAAACGCAGTAACACCCGGAAGAACCGCAGCCGCACGCGCTCGCCGATCGCGGTAGCGGGGGAGCGCGGGGGGGAGGAGCCGCCCGCCTCCGCTGCCAGCACCCCGCGCAAGCGCACCCGCCTCTCCGCCAGCGTCAAGGTGACCCCACTGTCTTGAGCTTATAGGTTGCTATTGGCCAGCCCTCATGACAGAATGGCATAGGTACTGTAATTATGCATCGTCCTCGTTAGGCTATACTAGTCCACTGCTGGATATAGCCCTCCCCTAATGAGCGACACGTTGTGCTATCATAGGGGGTAATGCCCATAATCCCCACGCTGGGTTGGGGATTATGCATCGTAATCACACAAATATTATAAAGGCGAAAGTTTGTGAGTGTGTATGTTTGTTACTTCTTCATGTCTAAAAAGTTAGAGAGATTTGAATAAAATTTTGTATGGAGTTACTGACAGCTGACACCCTGGATTAACACATAGGGTTAATCCAGGGTGTCCGCTAACTCCCTGGATGAACCATGTGGAACAAGATATGGAATTTTCCCGCTGGTATAATCGCTCGGTGCGCGTTCAGTGCCTGTATGGGCATGGATTCGTCTATGACTAACGCTAGTCGCATTTTTCCGAGCGATTTCGTGCCTCGCAAGGTACGTTAAGCAATTTGTGCCTGCTGTCTTCGATAGATGGCAGTCGTTAAGCCAAGTCAGAGACCTTAGAGCGATTTGAAAACTTCTGACAGTGACTTCTTCAGCTACTAGTCTTGCAAGCCTCCACCGATCCGGACTTGGCCCCCGTGGTGGAGTATGGCTTATCCCTTCCTCAGGAAAGAGACCCGTGCCTCTCAGTGGGGACATAATAGGTTGATGATGATGATGATTTGAGCCAGATCGCTTTCGGGCGGCAGAGTACCGAGAAGGCTCGTGGCATTGCCTCGCTGTATGGCGAGGCTTAATCTTTTGCCAAAGTTAGCACCAGCCCTCGGATCTCCTGAAGCGTCGAGGAGACGCTTATGTTATTTACTTATAGCTTTGACTACCTCTGTGGCGTAGCGGTTGCGCATCTGCCTACCATGCAACAGGTCCCGAGTTCGAAATCTGGCTGAAGACAAAAAAAAAACAGCCCTCCTATTACGTAGCACTCCACTCTATCGAGTGAAGCATTTAGACGACTCCTAAGTGTCAAAATGCATTTGACAGCTGGAGTAGCTTAAAAAAAGTAAAAATCAACGTCACTCAACTCAGTGGATACTTACGTAATAATGCCGTTTCTGGTTCCAACGTCACAGGGTATCCTTCTGTGGGGCCATAAGTAATGTATGTGCCTGTATGTAAATGTTATGTTTATCCATAATGTACTGTATTTATATTCCAGGTGCGAGGACTGCTGGGGCGCGTATGGGCGCGCGACTCCAAGTCCAAGTCTTGTGAGAATCTCCACGTGCTCTAGCACTCGGCCGCCGACCCCGTCGCCTGCTTCCCCTTCTTTGACTGCGCTGCTGACTGAGCCTATCTCTCCATCTGTCCCTTCTTCATTCCATAGCCACCCAAATCTGAAGTTAAGCTTTGGCAACTGATTTATTTGGTTTAAGATGACTTCAGCAAAGATGGTCAGGGTGGAGTCTCTTTTCCCGCTGCCTTTTTCTCCACTACAATACGGCCCGAAGGCAGCGGCTCACATTTTACATTGTCCATTAATATTCAGCAAATAGAATGTAAATTCTTGACGTTGAAATAAATTTAATGGAGTGCAGTACTCCCCAACTAGTGGTCCACAGGCTTTGAAAATTCTCCGCGGAAGTGGACCATACGGCATGCATAAAATAGATTTGCCAATAAATGGATGTTCGTTGCCCGAGATGTGGTGAATACATCTGAAGGATCAGGTGTAAAATTTTATTCGCGATGCCTACCTCCTTGTGGCCGCTGCTAACAACCAAACGAAGTGGTACTTTGTCGAAAGAAGTTTGGGAACCTCTATTCTAGTTCTTTATTACGAATGGAGTGGGACTCATGGAATCATTATTATGTTTTTATTACGAAATGAGTGGGACTCATGGAATCATAATTATGTTTTTATTACGAAATGAGTGGGACTCATAATTATGTTTTTATTACGAAATGAGTGGGACTCATGGAATCATAATTATGTTTTTATTACGAAATGAGTGGGACTCATGGAATCATAATTATGTTTTTATTACGAAATGAGTGGGAGTCATGGAATCATAATTATGTTTTTATTACGAAATGAGTGGGACTCATGGAATCATAATTATGTTTTTATTACGAAATGAGTGGGAGTCATGGAATCATAATTATGTTTTTATTACGAAATGAGTGGGACTCATGGAATCATAATTATGTTTTTATTACGAAATGAGTGGGACTCATGGAATCATAATTATGTTTTTATTACGAAATGAGTGGGAGTCATGGAATCATAATTATGTTTTTATTAAGAAATGAGTGGGACTCATGGAATCATAATTATGTTTTTATTACGAAATGAGTGGGAGTCATGGAATCATAATTATGTTTTTATTAAGAAATGAGTGGGACTCATGGAACCATAATTATGTTTTTATTACGAAATGAGTGGGACTCATGGAATCATAATTATTTAAAAACCTATTTAGAGGCTAAATACAGTGGTACAGTGATAGCGTTCCGATGTTAAACCTAACTGCAAAGTAGGTAGTCGGGGCTGTAAGTAATGTAATTTGCTTAAGTCAGATGTCGCTGCCTGTACGTAATACAGAGAATATTGTAAAGAGGTTCGAAATTTCACTGATGTCGTGAGTCGCCCATTGGCTCAATTGGTAGAGCGCTGGTACGTATAGCCAGAGGTTGCGGGTTCGAATCCCGGCATGGGTGAAATTTTTAGCCTCTAAATAGGTTTTTAAATTTGTTCCTTAGCACGGGTTAGTGCATTAAAAATAAAAATGGTGTAATCATAATTATGTTTTTATTACGAAATGAGTGGGACTCATGGAATCATAATTATGTTTTATTTGCAAAGCATTGTTCGGTTGTTCGAAAACTACTTGAATGTTTTTTCTCCTGAGTATCAACGTATAGAATTTACCTTCTGTTAGCTGAATGCCAATTTACTATGTTAGTAGCTCCCTTTAGACCGTATTTGAAATTGTGAAAAATGCAATAGGAAAATGAAACTCCATCCTGACCACCTTCATCATCTTGTTAGTTGACCAATTGAGTGACATTCGTTTGGTTACAGGTACCGTCACATTTTGCATTCTATTTACCAATAGCGGTCAAATGGCAGTGGTATTTTAATGTTACAAGGATAGAGATTAAATACGACAATTCAAGTCTGTTACGCTATCAATACACGACAAATTTGTCTTAAAGCAACTCTATACTACTTTAATGGAATTGTCATTGGAACACCATTGCCGTCTGTTGACCTTTATAGGATAGCTAGATACTGACTTGTGGTCCCGAACTAAGTCATAAACTTCTATTGGCAGACCTCTCCAACGATAAAAGTATACCAAACGAATGTCAAGATTTTTGTCAAAAATATGTTTGCATTGCAGACGGAACTTATTCGTGTTTGTATGCCGTCATTAGTTTACCACCTACAACCTGTTTTGTCGCTAAACAATCCGTTTTCCATGCGCAGAATATTTCCATTGCTCGGGGAAGCAGGAAGGAAACAATGTTTTGCGCATTGAAAACGGATTGCATTGTATTATTGCTACGGAATGTTTAGAAACAGCGACTCCACACCAGATACCGCGGAAGTTATAAACTGTTAAACGGAACTTATTTCCTATTCTTTGATTACTTAACTAGCAATAGGACTATACTCGTATTTATAAAATCACGGTTCTACTAAAACACTCCTAATGGCGTTTTTTTAATCTGTGGTCACGTCTTTTCCTTGTAAAATCTCCACCACAGGCTATTTTTAATCAGCATTTTTGGAGTGTTTTAAGGAATTTTGTTTTTATAGATAAGGCCGTAGATGTGTAAAAATCACACTCTAACACACTCCGTCTCTTTTTTCATGAAGACATTTTTTGCTTTAGTGATTTGCTTCATTATGCTATAAATCAATCAAAAACAAATATGATAATAATTTTTATTCCAGTTTATTTTTTACTTAAGTAACGAATTGGAACTCGACTAAAATGAAAAAGTTTTCAATGTTTTTTTCATATTTATCACAAATTTATTTGTCTATGATCTTGGGAGTCAAATTTAAATGTTAAGACGTGTGGTCGGCGGATAACACTATAGAAATATTTATTATAACACGGTCTGTGTTAAGATTTAAAGTGGGTAAAAAGCCAAACAATTTTGGCATAATTTCAAATGATAAATAAATACATACAATTAGTATTAACAAAAAAAAAACATGTTTGTCTAGTGTATGTCGTGAAAAATTTAAATATTTTAAAAAGCACGATTTTAGCAATTAAAACGAGAATGAACATTGTGATCCCCTGTGTCTCCGGAATTTAAAGGAATAATAAAAAAAATTATTTATATTGTATGTAGCATTGTATAGTATTTATCACAGTAGAATAAAATGCAAACAATTGAAGAATATAGTGCTTGTCAGCTATTACAGTACGATTAAAATCAGTTAACTCGGTAACTGTCGTGAATCCCTCATCTCTCACATAGAGTTATAACCTTTAAACGTGTTCTTGAGTTGAGACCGCGACTTGGCAAACGTAGTGTAGGACGCCCTCTGACCAGGTGGGATGACGATCTGCGAAAAACTGCCGGCAGATGCTGGATGCGGCAAGCTGAGGACAGGGCGCTATGGCGCTCATTAGGGGAGGGCTATGTCCAGCAGTGGACTACATAATATAGCCTGAAGAAGAAGAAGATAAACTTTAATTATATTATTCATTGTCTTATTGAATACAATACAAGTAGGATATGAGCAAAATAACCTCCTTTGTAGCTCAAAACTAACACAACCGAATCGTTAACTGATTTTAATCGAATTTACCCTGTTTTGTATGAAACATTCAAACTGTCCGCTCTGTTCCAGCCGCAAGTCTATTTTGAGACAGAAATTGTTGGAGCGGATCGACTTATATGATATACAGGGTGTATCATTTTTGAGCGATGTTTAAGTTAACCCCATAGTTGATGTTGGTCGCAGTTCACAACTTGTTACAACCTGTATATCGCATAAATCGTGGATATTCGTCATTTAATCTGTATATTGCTGTAATTTTGCAGCATTTCCTATGTTTAAATTCCATTGCTTAAACCACCAATAAATTATAAGTGAATGAATGGCAACCAATAGGGGTGAAAACTGGTAGAACTTTGGTCCATTGGAGGTTGTATCTAGCCAATCAGAAAGCAATAAAGGTAAGAAGGCGTTTGAGTGAGCCAATCAGGAATGCCAAAATTGAAATGATCTCCCTTGGCACCGTTTGTTCTAGTTATGATTTGATAACCCTATTGGGACTAGGTCTAGTCCTATAAAAGAGTATTCATGATAGATTTATAATAAATTATGGTTTTTTTTTAAGAAATGCTTGAGTTAGCGTTTGTATTTTGTGGTTAGAAGTATTGTATTGAATAAGTTTTGGTAACAAAGAAGAGGTAGCTATAGAAATTGAAATATGTAATATAAACTTACCAAACGATGCATTGGTCTCGGTGGCATGTTTAGAGTGTTATCAGTATACTCTTTAGATAAACAGAAGGAGATGATTTAAACACGATCAGCAAAGTGCTGACCAAAAGGTCCGTTATGTACATTTATCTGCCTGGAATAAAACATAAATAGTCTGAAATACCAACCCATGGTCGGCAAAAAATACTATATTGGGCAGAAAAATAATCAAATTGATCAGCTAATAAACAAACTCAATGCAATTTCACAAACCGAGCTATTATTAGTTTTAATTTTAAAACTTTTTTTTTTTATGCAGCCTCGATTGTGTCCCACTGCTGGGCAAAGGCCTCCCCTTTTGTCTTTCATTCCTCCCTGTTCATGGCCACTTCCTGCCAGTCCGGCAGAAAGGTTGTAAGGTCGTCCCGCCATCTCCGCTTGGGTCGGCCACGTTTGCGATATCCGTCGCGCGGAACCCAGTAAGTGACGATTTTTGCCCACCTCTCTGGGCCCATACGGCTTAGATGACCCTGATGATGACTTAGATTAAAACATTCATAATATTATTAAACTACACTACCCTACAGCATCCGAGTGGTCCCTTGACCCATCTAGTGTGAGTGATGCTGCCACTGGACGCTGTATAAATCATCTCATTAAATAAATGCAAAGGCCAATTTATAATATTATATGAGACTGAAATAAAATGACTCAGTGAAATAAAACGAATCAACCACCACCAGTTCAAAGTCGCTCAGCGAGCTATGGAGAGAGCTATGCTCGGAGTTTCTCTGAAGAATAGGATTCGTAACGAATGCATCCGACAGAGAACCAAAGTTATCGACATAGCTCAGAGAATTAGCGAGCTGAAGTTACAGTGGGCTGGCCATATCTCGCGAAGAACCGACAACCGTTGGAGTAAACGTGTCCTTGAGTGGAGACCGCGACTCGGCAAACGTAGTGTAGGACGCCCTCCGACCAGGTGGGATGACGATCTGCGAAAAACTGCCGGCAGATGCTGGATGCGGCAAGCTGAAGACAGGGCGCTATGGCGCTCATTAGGGGAGGGCTATGTCCAACAGTGGACTACATAATATAGCCTGAAGAAGAAAAATTCAATTCCGTATATAATTTTACATGTATCTTTACATATTGCTTACAAAACCATGAGGGTTCGAAAAATACGCCGAAACTGTCTCCTTGTTTTGAAAAGCAACTGGCTTCAGACACAGTAAACCTGTTTGATACTGTTGTGCGTTTACAATACAACGAGTGTAAAAAATTTTGCAAAAATGTCATATGAAGATCGATATTTAACCAAAATTTTAATTTTGCTGACGGATTAATTGTTGGCTGATCAAGTGTCCCTTTAGCTTTATTTGTGATCAGATATTCGATTTGCTGATCATTCATAGATTATCCTTTACAAAGTCAACTTCTTTTATGGAGAGATTTTTAAATATTTTCTTGATATAAAATATGCATAACCATGTACAATTGTATATTAAGGCGCTACGTGGAGCTACCTAGCGCCACAAATGGAAAAAAACTTACCTGCTTTTATAACGCGTCATTGGAAAAAAATTTATCATAAAATAAATCTTAATAAATATAGCAGCCTCTTTTAGAACCTGATGAAAAGAACCTAGATCCAAGAACTTTAAAGCAGTTTTGCCAAAAACGGCGATTTTTAGCAGAAATCGATTAAAGTTCTAGGATGTTGACCCGACCCTAGGTGAGTTTGTTGGAATGTGGGTTCTAAAAATAGTTGTCATATTAGTTAATATTTATGATGTTCACTTAAAAAAAATATCGTATTCTAACATATAACATAACATTTACATACTGGCACATACATTGCTTCTGGCCCCACACTAGGA
Source organism: Yponomeuta sedellus (assembly GCA_934045075.1). NCBI lineage: Eukaryota > Metazoa > Arthropoda > Insecta > Lepidoptera > Yponomeutidae > Yponomeuta > Yponomeuta sedellus. The sequence goes on from OW203744.1 coordinate 545,133, forward strand.
TACCCTGTGTCGTGGGAACCAGAAACAACATCACAAACATGTAAACATCCAAGGCCTGGGGTTTTTTTTTAAATTCCCAGCCGGGATTCGAACCCGGAACCTCTTGCATGGTAGGCAGACGCGCTACCTACTATAAAACAAGTTGAAATGAAATAAAATGAAGAGGTTTTATTCTAAGTAGCGCAGAAATTGCGGCTTAATGAACGTTACAATTCAGACTAGGTGTCCGTTTCAAAATCTAGATTCACACCAACATCATCCAAAATTATGATTTTTACTCCATTGGCGGCGTTATTTAGCATCGCGTTACGCCTCATTTTATGAAATCAGACAGAATAGTGATGATATTAACGTAGACAAATGAAAATAATTCTTGGAATGGTGTATGGTAAGTAGAACTGTGCTAGGCACTTATCATGCTGGATTTTATGTCCAATAAGTATCTAGAAATATTCTCATTATTATTGAGTTACGATTGATGACTGCATTCCGTTGAAATTGTATAATATTTGATTTGTGTATCATATTCTCTTTGGTTAGCTTGTCATTAACTTAATATTGATGTAATGGATTTGATTATTTAACTTTACAAATTACAAAGTCCATCCAAAAAATATTAATGGATGTAGGTACTTAATATTAAGCAAATATTATGCGAAATTACGTTACCGAAGTATATTTATCCAATTATAGTACGTACATAAAATTTGCTTTATTTCGTAGAAAGTTAGAAATTATTAGATCGGAGCATTTAACATAATTGTAGCCACTGTTGTTTTCTGTAGCTTAAATTACGTGTTTATGTTTTTAAAACAAAATCCTAGTACTAAGCATTGGTTTAAAACGAAAATTGATTCAATTTGAGTGCCTGACACTTAGTGGACTAACGAAAATTAATTTGATCCCTCCGTGAGCCCGTTTGCCTTATTTTCTTAGTGGATATTTGTTTCCTAGTGGCGCCACATTTGCGCGGTAGTCGCTAGCATTTACAACATGTATAGGGAAGGTGCAGGCAGTCGCTGACCCTGAGTCATAAAATATAAGGTAACAAGATGAGACTAATTTTGGTATTGTACCCTAAAATAGGTTTTTAAATATATAGGGACACTTGGCCCCCATGGTGGAGTATGGCCTAACCTTCCTGCGATGCAAGAAGAGACCCGTGCCCCAACAGTGGCGGACATACAAGGGTTGATATCGATCGAAATATATAGGGTGTAAAAAATTACGAAATGTGCAGAACAATCCAGAAGAATTTTTTTTTGTGGAATCCCGTAATAAACGAGTTTTGCATTGACAAGTGAAACCTCCCATGTTTGCATGGATATGGGGGATTTAATTATACTCTGTATAGTGTATGCCTAGAATTATCTTTCAAAATAAAAAGGCTGGTTTAGGTGCGCAACATATCGAGTTTTAAACGATGACTATGTGATCGAACTTCTAAAAAGCAAATGACCAAAAATCATATCGTAAAAAGGTCTTTGCAAAATTCCGTTTTTATGGAGGCTACGTAAAAAAAGTGATGATTAGGTCTTTTAAATAAAATTATATTATTTGACGCGAATCATACTGAATTAAGTGAATTGCTGACAATAGATATGTTCTAGTCTTGAGAACGGAAAAGACACTCAGTAAAAACACACCTTACGGTACCCAGTCCTAAATTGTCCTCATATCAATTGCTACCTTATGACTTAGGGTTGCCAACTGCGAGCTCCCGATATAGCTATAAAATAGGATAAAAACATTATTATGTGAATTAGGTACTAGCACGTACCGTATTATAAGCGTTAGGTGTATTTTGATCTCTATTTAAAATAGTGAATTCATCAGTATTGACGTCTTAGTGTTTGTATTGTTGTAGAACATTTGTGTTACCCGCAGAGAGAACCTCGGTCCGTACAACGCGTTCCAAGCCTTCTATAAACCCCAGGGTCCAAAATAAAAACACCAATCGTAGGTACTCATCTCTCTTGGGCTGTCCTGGATCATTCGTAGCCGTAGTCAGTAGGCGCGACGTCACAAGCCAGGGAATTGACAATAACGGTATCAGACATTCCTATATATTCGTACTGCTTCTCACAGAGTTACTTAAGTGTTGTGACGTGGATTCATGTGTTCCCTGGCGTAACATTATCCTTAGCCCCTCGCCTTTCCATCGCCCTATTCTTGGCCGTACGCCGTCTCTGTTGACGCTCAGAAGCCGAGCAGAGTTAGAATGCTGGCGATTTCCCTAAACTAAGTTCATTCCTAGGATTAATTCCCATTGGACCATTTTAAGCAATATAATACCAAATATTTTATAGGCCCAATAGACTTTCATAGAGTAGGCGTAGCTTACTGTAGATTTTTGTATAAATAAAGAGAGTACAGTAGCGGTGTAGCGTAATGGCGGGTGGTGCAATATCGTATCGATATCGGTGTGTCCGTGGCTGTTGTATGTTTTCGATGTAATTTTCCAATCGTCTGTGTGTTCTTGTGTCTCGGTGTTGATAGACTTGTAACAGTTCTTTTTGTATTCATTTAATGTTCGTCATAATCGACGTTTGATGTGTTTTACATGGTCGACGTTATTCATGTTTTTGACAATCTTTTATATTTAACGGAACTGTTGGATTTTTGTGAAATTTACCGGCTTCGACACTCTATTTGAAAAATATACAATATTGTAAACGTAAAAAATATTCAAAGTGTAGGTAAATATTGTAAGCACAATATACTTAATAGTGGAGTAATTGAAGCTCGAAATTCGATGATATTTTATCGATGTGTGTGATTGTTTTAAGTTTAAGCTGACCCGAAAACGTCATTTTGCAATATTAATTGGCCTAAGACTAGCTTATAAACGTACCAAAAATATACAAAGAAATCTTTAAAAATCGTTGAAACCGGTTCGGAGGAGTTCAATAACAAACACCTTATACAAGACATTGTTATATATTAGATCTCGTGTCAAACTATTTGCTGAATCGACTTCACCTATATTTATATATTTTTTTGTATATAGTTGGTAAGTCCGAGAAGAGGTCGTAGGCTAATTAATAATATAGCAAAACAACGTTTGCTGCGTCAGCTAGTAAAATATAATTTGTCAAAAGTTTTCGTTACGTTCTGCACTTTTAGTTGAACGGGTCAGCCAAATGGTAGCTTATACGGAAAATAATATGAAACTGGTGCAGTAATGTGGTACTCACAATGATAGTTTCTAAAACAAAAATAGGCAACTACTGTAACCAAACCAGGCTTTTGTACAAGATTTGTGCTTTTTTTCATAACTCTAAAGCTTATTTGTGTTGTTTAAAAATATACGATAGACTCGAGATTGACTAGTTTTGACCTATGTTTTTTTTTTCCACGAAATAAGTGAAGAAAGATGACCTCGACGGTTTTCATAAAAAATTATAAACTTCCTTGGGAATGGTTAACGTCATATTGAATTCGGAGATTTATATAAATAAAACGATGTCCCAGGCACTGCAGCATCCGAGTGGTTCCTTTACTCATCTAGTGTGAGTACAGATGATTTCATTTCAAATCATTGATAAAGTATGTAGCTGTTTTGCGACTAAACAAAGCTCTACATATATTTTGAGCAAGTAACTAATTTGGTTCGTTTCAGCTTCCATTTGATTAGGCCATTAACAAGTACCGAGAAAATAAAATGTTGACGGCTCACAATTGATAATTTTAATTGTACTACAATTCCGTGGTTTAGTTTGATTTTGGGCTTCATTTCTTCCACTATGCCAATTGACTGTCTAATTTCGTGGTGGAAATTATCATTTTTGTAGTATAATTGTATACTTACCGTATAATGTAACATATCTAAATATACACAGTTTTCAGAAGATTTTTTCGCACAACATATAAAACAAGATTATATCAAAGCAAAACTAGATTTCATGTTAGACTTCACGCTCATGTTTTGAGCTTTTTCTAATTTTTTTCTAGGGTATCTGTCTTTCACTTTGTTTAAGTAACTATTTGTACTATTATTGGTAGAGATAACAAGGTTTACTATTTATATGTTACCAAATGTACCATTTTCAATTATATTCTGATGAGTCTTCTATAAAATCAATTTGACTTTTATTTCCATTTAAATTTTCAACCCAACGGGTCTTTTCCGTGCTTCGCAAGGCACGCTAAGCCGTTGGTGCCGGTTGTCATGTAATGACAGTCGTTAAGCCAATGTCAGAGGCATTATGGGCGGCTTGATAACTCTGACAGTAAGGCCCTCCACTGTCTTACAATCCTCCACTAACCCGGACTTGGCCCCCGTGGTGGAGTATGGCCTAACCTTCCTGAGATAAAGGAAGAGACACGTGCTCCATCAGGGGACATACAATGGTTGATATGGTATATGATATGGGTTTCTTCCGTGTAATAAATCACAAACAATACGAGTAAAGAGATCTTAACATTTTATTCTTATGGCAAGTTACATATTATTAATCTTAGACGTATTTAAACTTACAAACCACTTTAATTAAGTACTATTTATTCCGATTACTCTTCACGCAATATAATGTCCTTGACTTATATTTCGGCTCTTCACTAAATCTGATTTGGGTCAACGGTCTTTTCGAGCACAGATATACGAGTACCTAAGTAAGTACATAGTGCACATCTTTTTTGACTGAGGATGTTTTTAGAAGCAGAGTTGCGAAGGTGGCTGGTTGAGCATGATGGAAAACAAAAGTGAGTCTTGAAGTACCTCTATCCTGTCCAACTCTGGCTGAAGTAGACAGTGTATTCTGTTGAGACATGTTGGTCTCCAGGTTGTCTGCTGGCCGTGGCGGGTCGGTCAGTAGGTCTCGTTATCAAACCACTGCCACATCTTAGGCTTGGTGTAGTCCAGCTCATACTCCTCGCACTTCTGGCCCGTTATCCTGGAAGATAAGATTAGATTATTTTTTTATTGTAGACATATTATAAAACATGTAAAGATACAAAGTTCAATTGGCGGCCTTATTGTTAAAAGCAATTTCTTCCAGACAACCTTACGACGGAAAGTTGCTGAAGGAATAAAGAGACGGGTAGTCGAGGAAGGAAAAAGACAAATGTATCATTCAATATTTATTTACACTGTGACCTTTCGTATTCGTTTCTTTTTTAACAAATGTTATTTTGTTACCGTAGTATATGTACTGTTTTTATAATAAATGATTTTTCGCCTTCTTTTTCTTTAATAACAAAAATAATTTGACATAGTAATTATACTTAACGTTTACGTGCCCAATTCAATAACCTATTAAAAATCAACGCCGTTGATAAAAATAAATAGAAAATTACCTGCGTCATATTTTTAAGATTTCTACTTTCTCAGTTAACTGCCGCTGCACTTGAGATTGCAAATCTGCGGTGGACACGCGTGGTAATTAAGCCTACTATCGCTTTCTGACAGAAGGCCTGTGCAGTGGGATATACGTAGGCTACATAAAAATAGACTTCATTATTATATTCTTTTTAATGCACTAACCCGTGCTAAGGACAACTTTAAAAACCTATTTAGAGGCTAAAAATTCCACCCATGCCGACATTCGAACCTGCGATCTCTGGCTATCCATGCCAGCGCTCTTTCCAACTGAGCTAATGGGCGACTCACCGGCATCAGTGAAATTTCGAACCACTTTACAATATTCTCTGTTTTACGTACAGGCAGGCAGCGACATCTGGCATGGGTGGAATTTTTAGCCTCTAAATAGTTTTTTAGACTTCATTATTTAAGTTCAAAGTGGATATTGTAAAAAAAAATTGTTTCTTCTAAAAATTTGTGTCTCTTCCTATCTATTTCTCTACGCTAGGCAAAGAGATCAGCGGTGGCCAGTTTATGTGAATTCTATTTTCTATGTAAATTCTAATATGAATTCTCTTTCGTTTTCTACATAAATAGTTAAACTAGATTTGTTAGATTGGCTCTGCATCACATTCACAGACGGCAGAAATTTCTCGACCTGTGAACTCCAAGCATAGCAGGCAGGCTATACCTACAATCCGGAAGGAAAACCTTGGGATTTCAAAAATTGTTTCAAGTTTAGTAAATTTCTGATTGGTATAGGAATTGGTTTTATATGTTTTATTTTATATTATTTATTGTTTATTTATATTTGTTTATAAGTTCTTCAACCGCGGTGCGCGACTGTTGGAAAAAAGTGCCATCTCCATAAACCTGAAACCAGAATCGTAGGGGTGCCCTAAAAAAAGAATAGAATTCAATTGATTTTATTACCTACTCAATGTTATTTTTCATGCAGACGCAGTAGTTTAGAGTTTCATCATGTTATTGCAGTTTAACAATTAAATATTATTATGTCTATCAGTTTACTGCACACCAAATTTCGGTCGTTATCTGAAAAGGGACAGGGATATTGAGCAACATAATACGATCAAGTCCAGCAGAAATTTAGTTTTTGCCTCTACGTAAAAAGTTGCATAATTAAAAACTATGCAACTTTTTGCATACTCTTTGCATAATTAAAAATCTACTTTGTTCCTTTTTACTAATGTTGCTGACTTAATTATTTTATGTATAGCTTATAAAATAAATAAGATTGAATAAAGGCTCCAGGGTGATTGTGTCGTGTAGAAGTTATCATTATAGTTTTCCTCTGTTGACAAATCTCAAATTATACGAGTTTGGTTTGCCTTGACGCAATAGCGCTCACTTGTCACGAAACATCAGGAATTTACTGGTTTTAATGAGATAGCACCTTCTGTAAGTATGCAAAAAACCCGTTAATTGTGTTCGAGTAAGTATAGACTTGGTCAGGTCCGGGATCTGCCTTGACCTGATGACATTCGGTCTTAATGATTACCGAATATGGTGGCTCAATAACAGTTTCTTTTGCGAAAATCCTGAGCGTTGACTCAGCGAAGTTCCATGAACGTGCATTTTGTATATTATTTACGTAGACGGGAAATTGAGTCGCTTATTTTTTTACTGGACCAAACAACTTTGCATCTCATTATAAATGTTAATCAACCCGGATTCACTTAAACAAATCTTGTTTTTGTTCTATAAGCGAAATCCTGTTAACCCTGGTCGCATTCACCTGTCGTGTACGTAAGTAATTGAACGTAATCTTTACTAGTAAGTATATATTGCTTATGACATAAAAGGTTTAGCTGTAAACGTGCGGCTGAAATTTAATATTCAGTTTTGTGTTCGGTATTTAGTTTTGTCTTGATATTTTATAGGATTTCCTAGTTTATTATTATTATTTATTTATTTCAGGCAAGGCCCATATAGTGTTAGTTACAATTTGACTTATGCTATGTTAGTAAACTAGGTATTTACATTATTATATTTACTGCAGTGTACAGCCTAGTCCCAGCCAGCCCCCTGCTTGTCGGCATAAGGTGCATTGACACCCAGTGGCGCTGTAGGGGCTGTCGATCCGATCAGCCAACACCTTCAGGAGACTGCTGGTACTGACCCTTACCCTGCACATCAGGGATGCTATGCGTTTGCGGATTAATGCGTGGAATTCATCCGTTCGCGCGTCAGCAAACATATTTTATTTTTACAGCCTGCATTCGTACCACCTTAGGGTACAGGTCTTCTCTCAGAGAGAGAGTACGGCACGTGAGGTACGGATCTCTAAAAACCAATACCATGCAAGTACAGAAAGAAAAAAACAAAAACGAATGACTTATTATGAAAGGCTTACCAAAAGAAAGAAGAAAGGCTTAAGAATTATAAAAGGCTTAAGAATTATGAAAGGCTTACCAAAAGATTATGAAAGGCTTAAGAATTATGTAAGGCTTACCGAGTGCGTCGCATGCAGCGCACGATGGGGTGAGCCTTTCGGAAGCACTGAGGGCCGAGCACGTTGAAGTAGGTCAGCCCGATCTGCGCCGACACCAGCGAGCTGGTCTTCTGGAGGCACTGCCGGAACTTCTGGTCGCAGCTGCAGTGCGACCTGCGGATGGGGGAAAGATGACGCCTCAATTAAAGAACGCTACCCATTAGAGACCCGTTCGTTCCTTTGTAGGGCACAGGCCTTTACTTAGAGAGGTACGGGTTTAATTACCACGCGTGCCCACCGTGGATTGGCAACTTCAAGCACTAATATATGTGAACACCTCAGGCACTCAGGCATCAGGCATTCCTTCATAGTCAGCGAGTATTGCTACTGCAAATTCAATGTACACTTGCGGTCTGAAAATGTTTACCACCGTAAGGGTTTTTTTTTTTGCGTTATGGCTCTGCACGGTTTGTGCCTACGCCAGTGTCAAGTATTTGAAGGATTAGGGTAAAGGTAGGGAAACGCAATTTAATTTACAAAAAATGGAACGGAATTTGGAAAAGGTATTAGGATCAGTTGTTAATAACATTGGGAATAAAATAAGCAAAAATGAATCTACACCATGTACATACTTCGAAAATACTATTTACATAACAAAATATCACATATTATTATACAAAGGAAACTAAATTTTAATATCGTTCTTGTTGGTAATTGCATGCACAAATCTATGCCACATGGTCGATGATATTATGTGATTTGATTAGGCATAGAGCACAGATTAGGCATAGAACATAGAAGAAGCAATAGAGGTTCACCCAAGCGAGGTTGCCATGGTTTTACAATCAATTTCTATTAATTCAATCCTAGTATTTTGATGTCATTGTAAAAAATTCAATTATGTCAACTTTTAAATAAAGAAAAGAGTTTCATCATCAAAACGTTATGAATACCTACTCTTTTTGTTAGAATTGATGATATAACTATTAAAAATTAATACGTACCTAAGTATATATAGCATTTTAGACTTTACTGCACACAGTGTGCTAAAGAATCTAATTTGAAAACTAATAAACATATTAAGACCGCAACCGTACGTAACTTATAAAATAAATTCATTGGTGCACAGGGGTCATTCGTCACTATCGTTATTACGTCACTTTCCCGATTCGTCAATTTCTTAAGAATCTTTGACTTGTCAATATTCCTAATTTGTCACTTTACCTGATTCGTCAATTGTTGTTTTCTTTTGTACAGTCAAGCTCTGATGAGGGTTATCAATTGGATTGTTATGACTTATCTATGAGTGAGTTATGAATGTATGAGTTCTATGTTTTATAATAATTAGGTATATAAACTATGTTAATTAAGGACTTTTGAAAAGACTAAGTTTGGAGTTTTTTTGTCCATTTTTTCTCCTAAATGATCTAGATTTTGAAATGGACACCTAGTCTGAATTGTAACGTTCATTAAGCCGCAGTTTCTGTGCTACTTTGAATAAAACTTTTTCATTACATTTCATTTCATTACGGTTTGAGGATTTTATGTCAAAAAACCTTAGTTATAATTTATTTATTTTTAAAGCCGAAAGAAAATAAGTAAGACATGGATGCGTTTATTGTAATGGATGCATAAATTGTTTCTTAGTGTATTAATGAGACATAATTTTGATAAGCAATCTCAGATTTCAGTACGTTCATGTAGCTCAAAAATGTCAATAATCATAAAAGTACTCGTAAATACCAAACTGGTGATACGTTTGTCCAAAGCAATCGACCGCCGTATTCTATTCTTATTAGGGACATATATGCCTGTTTGTCTCTCGAAATCTGCATGCAGGGTACCAAGTCAAGAGAAAAACCTTGTAGGACATACAGACTAGCTCAGTTTGGCTAGGACTTATCTAGGCTATAAAATCTAGGACATACTAGCTCAACACACATATTAGATACTGCAGTCAATCTGCTCACTCTACTTCATCGGATTCTTAAAGAATTCCAACTAATACCTATGTAAAATCTTATCTTTTTATGATTGAACGTAAAAATAGGTATTTCTTAACGGTGAAGGAAAACATCGTAAGGAAAACTGAATTTTTAAGGTATATACATCAGCGCTTGAAATTGTCAATAAGCGGTGGGCACGCGTGGTGATTAAGCCCGTACTCTCTCTCCGGTAGAAAGCCCGTGCCCTGCTTTAGGACTTATATAAGCTGAGTGTTTAGTGCGAGTTTGACAGATCCAATCGAATAACTTTACTACCGCGTTAATCGAGCATTGAGTAGTGAGTATGAGTAAGTTAACCGTTCGAACTGGCAAAACGCTGTCACAGTGCAACTCGCACTCGCGTTTATTCGTGTTTTGGCTGGTAAACGTGTTCACTTCTCAACGTAAACCATTACAACTCGCACTCAGCAATTTTAATTTCCATACTTGTCGCTAGGTGGCGCTTCCTCGATGCCATAGAAATATGAGTTTACGTTAACGCGATCGAGTAGTTAAAAAACTCGCACTAAGCACTCTGATCATTATTATTTATTTAACGGACGTATTATATACTTTTTATTATACTTTTATTCATGTTCATTTTATTAAAGTCATCAGGAACTAAATAAAGTTTGTAGTCTCTGTTATCAGTAACATGATTTTGATGCTGATAAGTTAAGAATATTCCTTATTATACCCCAGGAAAAAACAAAGAAAAAATAATTACAAAGATACAGTACAATTTGGCGGCTTTATTCTTTAGAGCTATGATATCCCAGTAACAGCATGTCATAACACGCGTAGAATGGTAATCCATCGATTAATCTCGCCACCAGCTTCTGTCAACGTTGCGGGGCGGAAAACACTCTTACCACCTAAGAGATAGAGATTAGGAAAATTACAGGTATAATTGACCATCAGGGACGTACTCAGACATTAATACAGGACTCCGAATACAAATTACCGAGTTTGATTCGCGGAAATATTCTGTTGTGAAGATTATAGATTATTACACTTAGAGCAACTGAGGTGCCTATATGATGGCATTAAACCAAATACGAGCGCACGGTCTCATTGAGAAAAGTACACAAAGGAACACCTTTCAGAAACCAGCTTTCACGCCTTCTTATATTTCAGTTGCATTCTTGACAACAAGTCTGTTGATGAAGCGAAGGTGATCGATCAGGACCGTGGCAGGTGGCAGTCCCTGGTCTCTGCCTACCCCTCTGGGATACAGGCGTGAGGTTATGTATGTATGTATGTAAAAAAATTTACACCAATATAATGAGGAAACAGGAAATCTTTATTTTACTTGCAAAAATTAGCATTGACTGATTTATTGCATTGCATTGGTAACATTTTTTTTCCAATGGTAAAAATTCAACGAATTGCGTCAAAGAGTAATGAAAATAAAAGGAAATATTCATGAAATATTTAGGAAAATTTGAGAATGTGCCAGGAGCGACAGCTTCAGGAGAATAATTTGTGAGATTATAATATTATCGCCGTGGGCGGCTGCATTAGCGACAATATTACAAAATATCGAGACAGTGAAACGAAATGGCGAAGAAAGGACTAAATCTGAAAAGACTAAGTTTTTTATTTTAGTGAAAACAGCATTTGAGGGATCTCAGTCGTGCCAGGTGGTAACCAAAGACGGAGTCTTAGGTGTTACGTGCTTACCTAATTTGTTTAGAGTGTTATGTCCATGATATCTTTAAAATAAATTTTATTTCAAAATGTGCACTTAGTTCTACTTGTAACGTCCATTAATTTTCAGTGTCTGTGTTATTTGGATTAACATTTTTTGAATTTTGATTTTGAATCAAACCCTCAAATAAACACGAGTGGACTAACTGTCTCTCTCTTTTGAACCACTTTTTACACAACTTGAAAAACGATTACTTTCTATATAAAAATAGACTTCATAACGGAAGAAATATTTCTTATTCCTCTTCCAGTGGAGAACCACTAATACAGATTGGCCGTCAGCTCCGCATAATTTCCATTTTTATGCACAATAAAGTGTTCTCTATCTATCTATCTCTTCGTTTGTAAAAAATATTTATCACGCCAATAATTGGGTTAAGTCAGGGCCAATTCCTAAGAGCCCTGATACCTGCATACGTCTCTGCCTATACGCATAAGATTAAATAACGTTTTAGCTGCTGCGTTATATAATACACCTCGCACGCGACAGTCGCCGGGCGCAGTGAAAGTGCACCTAGTCAGTTACCAGCTCCGCCCTCTTTTGTTTGAAACTCGGCCTTACGCCCTACACGACAAGAGCCAGGATCGAGTGGCCAGATATGTGTGTAAGACAGGCCCTACGGTTGCAATCGAGAGGTATTCCATTTATTAGGGCTATTGGCTCATGTCCGCTGGACGTGGATGCTTATTTCTGCCTGGTTGATGAAGAGATAAGTTACTTGTCTAAAAATCAGTGGTGTTGCCGATTACTGAATGACTTGAAAAAGATTGACGCGACTTTAATAGGCTTTCGTATCTGCTTTAAAAACTGATTTTTGGTCGCTGTATTTTTAACGTAATAACACTATTTCACGATGCAGGAAGAGACCCGTGCCCCAGCGTGGGGACATACAAGGGTTGATATCGATAACACTATGATTTATAAGTTCACGTTCAAAACATCAGATAAGATAAGAATATTCTTTATTTTATACCGGAAAACTAGTTACAGAAACAGCATATAGAAAAGATCAAATACAAGTGGCGGCCTTATTGCTAGTAGCAATTTCTTCCAGGCAACCTCAAATTGGAGATAGATAGTTATGGAAACGAAACGGCCAAAATGCTGCACAGTCTTTTCAGACTTGATACTAAATTAACAGAGTTTTCACTTTATTATTTAAAACCAAGAACTCATTAGTGACTCGCCCCTCAGGTCAAGTGATTGTGTTGTATAACATAACATTTTACATACAGGCACATACATTGCTTCTGGCCCCACACTAGGATACCCTATGTCGTGGGAACCAGAAACAACGACATCACAAACATGTAAACATCCAAGACCTGGACTTTTTTTATGTTTCCAGCCGGGATTCGAACCCGAACATGGAAGTTACTATTAAGTTACTGTTACTAGCTAAGTATTGCGAGTTTGCCGCGCTATTTCACGGGTTCGCCAATCAGTCAAGCAATTTCGCAGTCATTGGTTGTACTGATCGTTCAGCGTGGATGCGTCCTAATGAAGAAGTAGGCAGGTACTTACAGGGCCTACTGTTTTTTTGTTTAAGGCGCCTTAAAAGAGAATGCTTTTAAGTTATGTTTTAAATAGAATAGAAGTATGTATCAATATTCAAATTTGCACTGGCTACCCGTCTTTTTAATTTCCTTCAGCAACTTTCCATCGTCAGGTTGTCTGAAAGGAATTGCTTTTAGCAATAAGGCCGCCAATCGTACTATGTATATTTGTAATTATTTTGTCTTCTTCTACTTCTTCAGGCTAAATTAGTCCACTGCTGGACGTATCCCTCACCTAATGAGCGCCATAGCGCAAGGTTGTGCCATCATTGGGTGGTAATGCACATAATCCCCATTATTTTGTATTTGTTGTTTTTCCAGTGTACAAAAAAGAATATTCTTATCTTATCTAATCTGCCTGTGTAGATTTTTTTTACCTAATAATTAAATCAGATAGACTTTATATTTCCGCACTTAGCCTCTTAACTGGGCCATTGTACCAAGCAAAAGCTAACGTATTTTAACATTACAGATACCTGGGTTTCCTCCCGATGTTTTTCTTCACTAAGGGTGTGATATTGCTACCATAATTTCACAAATTTACATAACTTAGAAAACAAAGTCGTTGATTGGTATATGCCGGGATTCGGACTCACGACCTCTCGATTGAGAAGCCAGCGTTCTGCTATTTCGCCACCACGGCTCTTCTATAAGTAACAAAGTGGTAGCGGACCTATAGAATGCCTGCTTCTCAATCGGGAAGTCGCCGGTTCGAATCCTTGCACGTAGCCATGACTTTGTTTTTTATAAAACCTTAATTAACAGAGTTTACATAATTATTATAAAACATAGAACTCATACATAATACTGACTTTAATTCCAGACATCATTGTCATCGATAGAAGGAATGAAAACTACATTGACGCTATGTTCCAGCTTCGCACCCCTCTGGACAAAAAAACCCCAGGTCTTGGATGTTGTCGCTGTTTCTGATTCCCACGACACAGGGTACGTGTCATGTCATGTTACGTTATTCCGAGGTGGTATCTACGAATATAGTCGTCCGCGACGTCACAGCGGCGTGTGCGCATCGCCCGCGTGTGAGCGCCAACGCCGATGGATCCACTCGATAGCTCATCGCGCAATTGCCTTAACGTAATTATTACTGTACTGTTGTTCAACTTTTCCACACCATTACACCATTGGTAATGGCTGTAAAACGTTTTATGTATTGCACATCGAAGCTGATTGCCGTCGGCAGCAGGTCAGCCTTTACGGTTTTGTTGCCAAGTCACCCTTAAAGCAACTGAATTGACTGACTGCTATAGTAATTCAACCAACCCTATCTGCCAGGCCCGCCACTGTCTTACAATCCTCCACCAATCCGGACTTGTCTTACAATCCTCCACCAATCCACATTTGGTGGAGTAAGGCCTATACCTTCCTCAGGGAAGAGACCTATGCCCCTCAGTGGGGATATGACGGGTTGATGATGTTAGGATAAGCAGCTACTGGTGTCCTAATACAGAGCACCGTGTACTCTCATAGAGAGCGGGTTTAATCGCATATCCACCGTTATCAACCCTTGTATGTCCCCACTGCTGGGGCACGGGTCTCTTCCTGCATCGCAGGAAGGTTAGGCCATACTCCACCACGGGGGCCAAGTCCGGGTTGGTGGAGGATTGTAAGACAGTGGCGGGCGTTACTGTCAGAAGTTATCAAGCCGCCCATAAGGCCTCTGACATGGCTTAACGACTGCCATTATAATTATGACAGCCGGCACCAACGGCTTAACGTGCCTTGCGAAGCAAAAAATGCCACTAACGGTAGTCACGAAATGGTCACCCATTCTGCGCCTGATCGCGCCTGTTGTTGCTTAACTCAAGTGATTGATTCCAACCACTCGGTTCAGGATGGACGATGGACGATGTATAAATCATTTAATTACGTAGACGCAAATGCGCTTATTTCTCATTAGTAAATAAAAACACGAATATACTTTTGGTCAAATTTCGGGCATAGACGTATTACGTCTGGGTACCAATCCATGATCACGGGATTGCAGGTTGGAGATTTGAACGCTCATGAACCAACTGAAGATGCTTTGCAGACATCAGCAAACCTTGAAAATGGTTTGAATGTCGACCCGTGATTGTTTGCTCGCGGTAATCACGTATCGCGTAACTAAATACGCGGGTGGGTCTATCGCGAGTCAAACATTACGATTAGATACCTATAACTTTTTTAGTGGTAGTACGTTGACTTTTCATTCGGGAGGTTTCGGGAGCTTTCAATTCACAAATTTAAGTAATAAGATAAGAAGATATTCTTTATTGAACACCAGGAAGAAAACTGACAAAAT
Organism: Yponomeuta sedellus; assembly: GCA_934045075.1. Classification (NCBI taxonomy): domain Eukaryota; kingdom Metazoa; phylum Arthropoda; class Insecta; order Lepidoptera; family Yponomeutidae; genus Yponomeuta; species Yponomeuta sedellus. The sequence goes on from OW203744.1 coordinate 560,441, forward strand.
ATTATAGATACAGTTCAATTGGCGGCCTTATTGCATGGAGCAATATCTTCCAGACAACCTACTATGGAGAGTAGCTGAAGAAAAAGTGAGACGGGTAGTTGGTGCAAATGTGAATATTGATATACGTACTTGTACTTAAATATAAAATAATTACATAAACCATAACATATATTATAATACATAATAGCAATTTATTACAAACATACACAAAGTTACATTCTTTACAATAAAATGTGTTTCAGCAAACAGCGCCACTCCCTCCGGTAATACTTTTTAGCCAGTATCTATTTCGATGTTACATGATGTGTAATGAATAATACTATGGGCATGCGTTGTGATTAAGCCCATACTCTTTCCAAGAGAAGGCCTGTGCCCTGCAGTGGGACGTATATAGTAATATACGTAATATGCAAGTAATATTATGTAATGTTATTTAATTTTTACTGTTTGCAATATAGAATATATTGGCTGTATTTAATATGATGTTGGGCTTTTTTCCTATTTCACATCAAGCTATGGTTTTCACGATAGTAAGCTTATTAGTAACTAAAACTGTAGTCCACTTGGAGGTGGTGTACTGTAACTATACTGTAACTGCAGTACAATTCCACCGAACTGCGATCCCCTACCCGCATGCCCAGCGTGGGGATTATGGGCATTACCCCCTATGATAGCACAACGTGGCGCTTTATAGGGGAGGGCCATGTCCAGCGGTGGACTAGTATAGCCTGACGACGACGACTGTAACTATACTTCTTCATTTATTTTAAAGGAAATCGTTACGTTCTATTTACTCGTAGGTATCAGTCGTGTGAAAGCCAGCAGACACATCTCAGTGACTTTAGATTCAGTTGCTCGTCCCTGAATGACCACAAATTCACTGATACGAGGGATATAAATATGTTTATTACAGTCTGAGAACACCGTTTTTATTTAGAGTGTACTATACACATAGGTGTACACGTATTTCTTAATGATTTGCGATATTCATACATAGTTAATTAAATACCAGGTAAATACAAATCACGCGCTTTATCACCGAAGCTGTCCACGGGCGTAAATGAGTGTTGTGTGTCGGTCAGCGGGGAAAAACTAAAAGTGACTACCCACAATATTTTAATGTACTCACTACTTCAGAGTGCTTAGTGCGAGTTTGACAGATCCAATCGAATAACTTTACTACCGCGTTAATCGAGCATTGAGTAGTGAGTATGAGTAAGTTAACCGTTCGAACTGGCAAAACGCTGTTACAGTACAACTCGCACTCGCGTTTATTCGTGTTTTGGCTGGTAAACGTGTTCACTTCTCAACGTAAACCATTACAACTCGCACTCAGCAATTTTAATTTCCATACTTGTCGCTAGGTGGCGCTTCCTCGATGACATAGAAATATGAGTTTACGTTAACGCGATCGAGTAGTTAAAATACTCGCACTAAGCACTCAGTCTACCCGTGACCACGGCAACTGCAACGCTGCCAAAACATCGGGAAATACGGTAATTACGTTTTACCTAATAAATAATCACGATTAGACCCATTCAATATATAACTATGTATGCATATACGAATAGATATATAACACTTTATTATGTATAAAAAAGGGAAATTTAGGAATTACACAGATATTTCTTAACCTTAAAGTACAGACGGCGGCCTTAACACTTAAGGGTCCAACTACCTATTTTAGCTCACTTAAAAAAAAGGTTTGAAAAATGAAAAAATAACACAATTATATTTAACAAGACATTTATTACAATTATGTTCTTGTGATCGTGAAAATCTTTCGTTAATTAAGTCAAATAGAATTGCTGGATGTTACATTGATGGTTTCGTTTGAACCGTAATAGGCCATCAGATCTATAGCCGAGTTCATCACGCAAAGTCTAAACTTGCATGGTCATAACATAAGTTATCTACAAATACAGATCCACGAACGTAAATAAACTTGCACAGAGTGGAGACAAATAGACAAACATTGCAAGTGACAATCCATACTGAGTTATTGAAGGTGATTCTAATCTTAATATTGACTATCCTAAAAGATTTTTCATGCGTGAAGGTGTAACGAGCGATTTTTCAGGCCACACTTCGAAAAAACAGTTTTATTATCATTAAGTTAGTATTTACTTTAAAAAGGCCATGCTTTAAGCATTCTGGTCTATTTATTGGTTACATTTTAACAATTGCTTTCGGACTTTTCTGTTCAAGTCGATAACTCTTTAGCAAAATATATATGAAAAACAATGCATTGTAGGTTTAGTGAGGGCCAAATTGCAGAGGTCTGGCACACAGGATCTTTCCTAGTATGGACTTCTAGCCTCTCACATAGGAATTCGTCCCGATTACTGGACATACAAAACAAAAAGATTGTACGTCGTCGTCAGGCTATACTAGTCCACTGCTGGACATAGCCCTCCCCTAAAGAGCGCCACGTTGTGCCATCGCAGGGGGTAATGCCCATAATCCCCACGCTGGGCATGCGGGTTGGGGATCGCAGTTGGGTGGAATTCTACTGCGGCGGGCGCTGCTGCCCACCTCCTCGGTTTGTGTCCCTTAGTCGCCTTTTACGACGCCCGCGGGAAGAATTGGGTTGGTGCTATTCTATAGGCCGACACCATACAGCACAAAAAATTGTACATATATTGTGTTTTCATACATCTGTGAGAATGAAATAGATAACATACTCACTCACACACTCATACACACATACACACTCACTCACTCACTCCCTCACTCGCTCACTCATTCACTGACTCAAGATTATTAACCAATTCATGAAATCATGAATTAAGGTCAGTGCATTCATATAAATATTAATTGTGGAAACTCCCAAACGAATATAAGTAGTAAAAGGTTAAACTCTTTTACTAAACTAGAAATAGTCATCTCGCGTTACGTAAATGAAAATAAAAGACTACGTAAAAGTTAAACGCAAAGAGCGCAAGTGTTTTGTTCGTCACACGCAAAAGAGGCCGCGCAGTAATTGGAGCGGACCAGCTTTCCGGGCCCTGATTTTTCTCTCTTTCATTCATTTACTATCCCACTGCACGGCACATGCCTTGCCTCAGAGAGTATGGACCTAATTCTACGCGTGGCCACCGCGGATCGTTAATTCAAAGCGCTTAGGTTTCCTCACGATATTTTCCTTCACATTTAGCGAGTGGTATTGCCACTATAATTTCACAAATGTATATAGTTTCGCACGCACCCACGTTTAAAGCACGCACGTTTAAAGCACGCACGTTTAAAGCACGCACGTTTAAAGCACCCAGTGAACTTTTATTATTGACACTTAATATATTCTGTTTTTCAACACACTTGCTCGTAAAGTGACTCTTATAACACCGGTTTAAGAACCATAATGCTGTCCATTATACACGCGTGCGTAATAATATTACAGCACAAGTGCTTTAATGAATATAGTTTTAATTTTATCAACTACAGACAAATAATGACAGCAAAGAGTTTTCATATCTAAAAATAATAATTTAATTTATATTTTATGCACGTTAGTATCAAAATACGATAACTAAACATTTATTTTCATCAAATTGCAATCAAAATAAGAAAAAGATAGACATATCTAAAAGCCAACATGTAATTCAGAAATATCGATTTATAGGCTGTATGGAAGTTGTTACATTTGCCTACATTTGACAGCGCGCAAATTAAAAAAGTAAGCGCGCGCCATTTTCAATCTCAGTTCTCAAGAAATAAAACTTTTCATTGTTTATTGTGAAAATGTCGAGTTCGAGTACTGATACTGAAGAGGACATGGTTTTAACTCCGCAAGACATACTTTATGAGGCGCAAAATGCCAATGAAAGTTTGATACCCGAGAAATCTAGGGAAAAATATGTCGCAGCGTATGAAAATTTCCTAACATGGAAAACGGAAAAGAACGCGAACTCTTTTTCTGAGTCAGTATTTTTAGCGTACTTTAATCAATTATCAAAAAAATACAAGCCAAGCTCGCTGTGGTGTATATATTCTATGTTGAAAACCATCACAAAGTTGAGAAATGGTATTGATATCAAGTTGTATTTTAACCTGACTGCATTTCTAAAGAGACGTTCAGATGGATATACTTGCAAGAAATCCAAAGTCTTAACAGCAAATAACGTTGAAAAGTTCCTTAATGAAGCTCCGGATAGTCAATATCTGGCAACAAAGGTTAGTTACTTAAATAACTTGCTTGTTTCACTTTAATTTAGGTACCTACCCATAATATTATTGTTTTTATGTTGTCTATCAGCATTTTTATAGTTACTAAGTACCCTTATCTTTCCAGGTGGCGTTAATATTTGATATGAATGGTGCATGTAGACGCCAAGAACTAAAGAATGTTACCAATACGGACATAGAAGAACATGGGAAAATGTTTCTTGTCAAAATCCCTAACACAAAAAATAAGATTCCTAGGTCATTCACGATCGACGGCCCATTTTACGAAATAGTAAAGAAATACCAAGCTTTACGTTCAAAAAAAGCAAAAAATGACAGATTTTTTCTAAATTACCAAAAAGGGAAATGCACAGCGCAACCTATTGGTATCAATAAATTTGGGACTATGCCAAAAGAAATCGCTCTTTATTTAGGGTTACCTAACCCTGACACTTACACTGGACACAGCTTCAGAAGAACCTCAGCAACACTTTTAGCTGATTCAGGAGCCGATGTGTTAACATTGAAGCGTCATGGCGGCTGGCGATCTAATGCTGTAGCAGAATCTTATGTGGAAGAGTCCATTGGAAATAAGAAAATCATAAGTGGCAAAATTACACAAGCAATCAGTTTGGAGCCAAAACCAAAGAAGTTGTGTCCTGAACCGCGTCCATCTACTTCGTCTGCCTACAATGCTTCCGAGCCTCTTTGTGAGGAAGTTGAAGAAACTGTAATTTCCTATGAAAATATTATATCGCCTACATTTACAGTTACACAAGAGCAGAACTACATTCCAGACGAAGCTATACATAATAGCATAACAAATACTGTTAAAATGCCAACAAAATGTGTAAGGTATAATTTTAGTAACTGTACTTTCAGCAATTGTTTTAATAACTAATAAATATATTTTTATTTACCTGTGCTTGTTTTTTATTTTCCTCACAAGTGTGTTGAAAAACGTCGTATGACACTCGTGAGCATGGCATTGGTCATTACAGACTCGGTTCCATAACTGCTCTCGCCTTCGGCTCGAGCAGTAAACCCACCTCGTCTGTAATGACCAACTTAGCTCACTAGTGTCATAATGTACTATAATTGTATTTTTGTATTGTGTGTGTAATTTCGTTTTTTTTTTTTTTGATTGACCATTTTTCTTATTTATTAATAGTATTTTATTTGATATGACGATACTGCTGTAGATCATCATCATCATAGGCCTTTGCGTCCATCACGGACGATCCAAACAGTGCCTAAGGACACAGGACTTGACACTTTTTTGAGTGACTGAAAAGTCCAATTCGAGAGCGGCAGCCCCTGCCGCATGTAGGACATACAAAGAGAAGGTCCGGAGCCGGGTCATTTCGGATTTGGTGCCTCCTGGTTCTCTTGTCCGCCAGTGCCGAGCACCATGCTTCGTCGCAGGTCTTGCGGCCCTCCCGAACCTTTGCTCTCCAGGCTTCTCTGTCCACAACGAGTTCTTCCCAGCTGTCGTGGACGATCCCAAATGCCGCCATGTCACGCTTAGCGCAGTCTTTAAAGCGCAGTAGCGGTCTGCCGACACGCCTTTTGGCGTGCGCTACCTCACCAAGCATGACAGCTCTTGGCAGACGAGTAGCGTCCATGCGCTGCACATGCCCCAGCCAGCGCAAACGGCGCTCCTTGAGTAAGGCTGTGAGACTGGGCAGCTGTGCTAGTTCCAGTTGCTAGTTGCTGTAGATAAGATAAGATTATTCCTTATTGTACACACCAGAAACTAATTGCAGAGACAACAGTTACAAAAGAAGAGGTACAATTGGCGGCCTTATTGCTGATAGCAACTTCTTCCAGGCAACAGGTAGATTTATATAGTTAAAGTTATTCTTTTGATTGCATGTGACCTTTGATTTTAAATAATAATATACATTGTATTTTCATTTTCCTTTTAATAAGTGTCTTTTGTGTTTTATGTATGAGTTGTAAAGTAATGAAATGTAATCCCTACTTTAAGCATTTTGCTGCGCCTCCTTTGGTAAAATTACACGAGCAGTATCTAATTATAAGACCTAAGAATACTTTAGCTTATGTCAATAAATTAATTGAATGAGGGATTTTTCTGACAGCTATTAAAAAAAAAAGTAGTTCTAAAAGCTACGATGAGATGGCGCTGAATCGCAAGGGTTTACCTTTTTTTGTTTGTTATTGCTTGCCACAGGTAAAAACTTTATTGCTGTTTTGCGATTTCACCGACTGGAAGGAATCTAATCTGTGATCAACTGATCAACGTCAACTGATCAACCATGATTTTAGCACGAAAATCAAATAACAATAGTGCAAGAGCAAAAGAAAAAGAGGGAGGAAATTCCACGTGATCTGTGGACTGTGAACCACAGAATAAACTGGAAAGTGGCTTATCCTATTAAAAAAACAAAAACCCTTACTTGAAAACGCCATCTACTGACAAATTAGGAACTACTTTTCTTAGCTGTCAGAAAAATCCCTCATTGAATTAACTTAAAAACAAAGTGTTAAAAATTGGTTCGTTATCGTTTTCACCCCTTGTATGTCCCCACTGCTGGGGCACGGGTCTCTTTCTGCATAGCAGGAAGGTTAGGCCACACTCCACCACGGGGGCCAAGTCGGGGTTGGTGGAGTATTGTAAGACAGTGGCTGGCCTTACTGTCATAAGTTATCAAGCCGCCCATAAGGCCTCTGACATTGCTTAAAAATTGGTACATTAAAGGATTCGAACCCATGACCTTATGGTAACCACAACCACGTGGTAATTAAATCCACGCTCTCTCTACCTGAGAGAAGGCCTGTACTGTGCCCTGCAGTGGGACTTATAAAGGCTACATCAAATATATATTATTTACTGACTCGGCAATGACCACTTTTTACTCGAAGTTCATCGGTTTGGTCGTCAATCTGCGACTGAAGATCTACATTTTTTATCGCACTTCATTTCATTAGATTATTCACAAAAAACTGCAATGAAAGTCACCGCAGGCAATCGTGACAAAAACGGGCGATGGCACGCAAAAAAACATAATCCGCGTGCGACCGTTAAGTCATATTTCATTTGAAAGTTAGGGTTTATTGACCGTAATCGTCGCTTGATTGCCTGTCTTTACAAAGCACATGCAGCGGATTGTGTGCTCACTAAGAACAGAGGGTCCAAACTGACATACGTCATACACGGCAGGCAGATGCTGGATGCGGCAAGCTGAAGACAGGGCGCTATGGAGCTCATTAGGGGAGGGCCATAGCCCTCGACGTATCCAGCAGTGGATTAGTATAGCCTGACAACGACGACGACGACACGTCAATATCATCAGCCATTTGGCGCCCACTGCAGGACAGAGTCCTCCCTCATGATTTTTAAAGCTTCATGGTTTTGTGCCGTCCGCTCCAGCGAATCCCCACCACCGTAACCAGGTCGTCAGACCATCTGGTGGAGGGCCTGCCCACGCTGCGTCGTCCGGACTGTAGTCGCCAGCTCAAAACTTTTTCGGTTTCTCATAAACCATCTGTTAATCTACTTTGAACAAATGTCAGTTGGCAAGAGCATTAAAAAGAAATCTAATACCTGTTAACAATCTATTGGCATATTTGTATAATCATGTGTATACAGCGATATCATTCCGATATAAAAACCTAACTGCAAAGTAGTTAGTCGGAGCTGTAAGTCATCTTTTATATACAATAAGATAAATAAGAATATTAATATTTACGATAAAACATATTATGAATGTAAAAAAAATATTATACAATGGTTAAATAGCTTAAATTATAACGAGACAGAAAAACTAATAGAGCAAGTAAAATAATATTTACACATGCATTGTATACAAACACGCACATAAATAAACACACACACGCACACCCACTTACACACACACACACACACACACACTCACACACATAGTTGGCTAAGTTAATTTTCTATTTATTATTTTCGTTCGTAATATTATCTCAAACTAAACGAGATTAATGCTATGGAAGAGCGGAGTCACCTAGTACAGGCATTGTATGCTTAAAAGGTGACTCCAATTACTATGTACCGGAAAATAATGAAGATAAAAAATAAAGAATTTTGTATTTGTAAGTGATGCTTCAGCCAGATGTCGCTGCTTGTACGTAATACAGAGAATAGTGTAAAGAGGTTCGAAATTTCACTGATGCCGGTGAGTCGCCCATTAGTTCAGATGGATAGAGCGCTGGCACGGATAGCCAGAGGTCGCGGGTTCGAATCCCGGCATGGGTGGAATTTTTTGCCTCTAAATAGGTTTTCAAAATTGTCCTTAGCACGGGTTAGTGCATTAAAAATAAAAATAGTATAATCTATTGGCGTAAGGAAAATTGGGGGTAAATATACGGCTGCGTTTTAAACCTAACTAGGTTCAACACGTTTAAGATAATCATAATCATAGATAATTTATTATCTTGGAAGGGGGGCAAAGATTAAGTTATCTTTAATCACACCCATCTTCGCGAAACTGCCGGCAGATGCTAGATGCGGCAAGCTGACAGGGCGCTATGGCGCTCATTAGGGGAGGGCTATGTCCAGCAGTGGATCAGTTTTACATACATACATACACACATATATACATACATACACACACACACACACACACACACATACATACATACATACATACATACATACATACATACATACATACATACATACATACATACATACATACATACATACATACATACATACATACATACATACATACATACATACATACATACATACATACATACATACATACGTACATACATACATACATACATACATACATACATACATAACCTCACGCCTGTATCCCAGAGGGGTAGGCAGAGACCAGAGACTGCCACTTGCCACGATCCTGACAGATCACCTTCGCTTCATCAACGTTCATAAGTCGTTGCATGCACGCACGCCGGTTCCGGGTACTTTTTATCTTTCCCTTTGCTAATACATCCCCTATTTGGTCGATGTAAGTCCGTCTGGGACCAGTATATCCTGATGATGATAATAGTGATGACACTCATCTTTAGATTTTCAATTCTTCTCTCAGAGAGATAAAAGAAGAAAAAACATTCATTATAAAAATAATGCACACGCCACAATAATAAAAATAAATACTACATAAAAATTACTCTAAGAGATGGTCTGTGACCTACAATGGGACGTTTATACGCTATATATTTTTTTTTAGGACATCGACAGTATGGGCTTAATTCAGACTTAATGGACGGCCTCGGTGGCGCAGCGGTTGGCACGCTGACTGTAAAACCGAAGGTCTCGGGTTCGATCCACGCCGGGTCAAACTAGGAAAATAACTTTTCTAATTTGTCTCGGGTCTTGGATGTTGTCTATGTATTTATTGTATTAAGTCTATCGTCGAGTTAGCACCTATAACGCAAATCATTTAGTTGTACTTAGTATAGGGCTAACGAGATCAGTGTAATGTGTCCATGAATATGTATTTATTTATTTGTTTGTTTGTTTATATGTTTGTTTGTTTGTTTGTTTGTTTGTTTTTTTGTTTGTTTGTTTGTTTGTTTGTTTGTTTGTTTGTTTGTTTGTTTGTTTGTTTGTTTGTTTGTTTGTTTGTTTATTTATTTATTTAATTATCACGCGTGCCCACCGTGGATTGGCAATTTCAAGCGCTGCGGTATTTGAACACCTCAGAAACTCAGTTATAAAAAAACATACACCTTTTTTGTCTGTTAAAAACCATACCCTTAAAAAACCTATTTAGAGTGCATTAAAAATAAAAATAGTATAACCATACCCTTAGTAAAGTCACATAACAAACTTTGATTAACCTTTTGTGTATTATTGTTCCTCTTGTCAATCCGACAATAGCAAAAACGAAAACTAGTAATAATACTTTCGATTCTTCCAACGTAATGTCTACAGGAAGGAAGTTATTGAGTCGTGTCTTTCAATTTTAATAACAACAGAGCTAAGAATAGATGCTTCATCAAAGTCTTTTCAAGAAGTTAATTTCAACGCTAAATTAAGGCGGTTTGAAGTGCTATCTAGCGCCACCAATGGAATAACTAGGAGCTAAAGAATTGTCTGGTATTTTTTTTTATAAAATAGTATTATATAACAAGTTATGATTTTTATTCCATTTGTAAAAGTAAGTAGTCGGTAAGTTAGCAAAAAAAATTCTACAAACATTTGTCAAGAAATTAGTTTTTGCCTTAAAATATGTATTTCCTATACTGTGTTTGTCGTATGCGATAGAGTAAAATTAAACAATTAATTATACTTCGTCGCACATTATCAATTAATTAATTAATTAATGAACTAATGTTGAGTATACTCAAGGAGACGTTCTCTCAGAGAGAGAGAGATACTATACGGAGAACAACTGGTTTAGCTCACAGTGTGAAGAGGCCGGTATTCCTGAGGCCGTATTTAGTGCCGTCAGCTTCGTTATACAATGTGCGCGTAGTAGAACAAGCAGCGCAAATTAGAACACGTATAACAACTCACCATGGGAAGAGGACTATATTTGCCAAGCCATATTTGATTGCGCCAGCTTAGATGTACAGTTTGCACTCAGGGGTAGAACGAGTAGCGCGAAGTAGAACAAGTATCACAACTCACCGTGTGAAGAGACCGGTATTCGTGAGACCATATTTGGTCTTGTCAGCTTCGTTATAAAGTGTGTACTTAGTAGAACAAGTAGCGCTAAGAATAACAAGTATCACAACTCACCGTGTGAAGCGGCCGGTATTCGTGAGGCCGTATTTGGTGGCGCCAGGTTGGATGTACTTTCGCACGTAGTAGAATAAGCAGCGCGAAGTAGAACAAGTATCACAACTTACCGTGTAAAGAGGCCGGTATTCGTGAGGCCGTATTTGGTCGCGCCAGCTTCAATGTACAGCTTGCACGCGTCGTGCTGCCGGCAGCAAGTATCCGTGAAGAAGAACAGGCCCAAGTCACTGGAGCGCGCCTGCGCGGACCGCCCGTCGCCGCACCATACCGTGCCTGTGACCAATCAAGACTCATTACAGAATCAATAATCGCGGACTTAGAGTGGATATCGGAAATTAGGAATCGGAATGAAAAACACCGCAAGGCATATCAGCGCCTTTATTATGCAACTTATCACCTATAAATCTGATATCTATTGGACTAGAAAAAAAATGACTTAGGGCCAGCGATTATGCCAATTAAAGGTATATAAAACTAAGACATTTTAGAGAGTACATTATATGGAAGCAACTTAGAAATATGTGGCTCAATATCACTGTCACGCATCAAATATCATTTGAAAAACTATCAAAAATCAAATAAAATATCAAAAAAATCAAAAGTATCAAAAAATGTCACGTATTATAAAAATGTATAGTATTTTCTAAGGTTAACACGAGCAATAGACATAATTAAAACTGTTTTTATACGGATTTATGCTAGTTTATTACATTTTTACAATTTTCCAACGTTTCGGCACTTTTTCAGGTGCTGTGATCCCGGATGACTGAGGTGACAGGTGTCTTTTAGAAATCATTAACGGTTAGTTTACTACCCTCGGCAAAAATTACAAAAGTTAATTATGAAGTTCCGTTCCAAAATAGACAAACCAATTATTTTTTTTTTATATAAAGTCAACAATATTGATTATTAGTAATTGAAGTTAAAATTAAATTTATAAACCAATTACTTTATATGAACTTAAATATACCGATTATAAATTGAAATTAAATAGATTTTTTTTTTTTATAAACGAGCATAAATCCGTATAAAAACAGTTTTAATTATTATAAAAATGTGTTATTGTGAAGTGTGATCTATACGGTAGAGCCAAGTAAAAATTGCGGTTTCGTACACAGATGTTACGTGTTATAAAAGTTACATAATGAAGACGCAGTGCTGCGTTTCATAAACCTACAAACTACGTTATATTACTTTTAACTAGTATAGGTAGAAGTCACATTCAACCAGCTTCAAAGACACCCTTAAATCTACCTATCACGCACGCTATTCAATTCAATTCAATTTATATCAACGTAAAGAATTTACATTCTGTTTGCTGAATGTCAAAGTACAATATAACAAAGACAGTTGCTAAGAAACCTATCATTCGTGCACATCACACCACTCACCCTCTTATCAGTGGCTGATCCCAAACCCAAGACTATGGTAGTAGGTCTGGTTAGAGAACATCTATGCACTTACTTTCACACACACACACACACACACACACACATTTAATGAACACACAGTTAAAATTCTCATTTAATTTTCATAGATAACTAGCTGCGCTGCCACGGTGTTACCCGCGGTTTACCGATTTTCCCATGGGAATGTGATATTTTCCCCCAGTAAAACGTAGCCTATGTGTTAATCCAGGGTGTGAGCTAACTCCACACCAAATTTTATCAAATTCCCTCCAGCCGTTTGGACGTGAAGAAGTAACAAACATACACAGTATGTATGTACACAAATTTTCGCTTTTATAATATTACGAGTATGTGATGATGTGATGTGATTTATCTTTAAATTAAGATTTTTCTTTGTGAAAATCTAATTCATAAATTAGGTAAAAGATAATGTTGTTCAGTTCACTATAATGTGTATCATACTGAATATATATTACGAGTATATGCATATTCAGTCTATTTTTCGAAAAAAAAACCTTTTTTTTAGGACAACGCCTAATGATTATTTGCTAACCTAATTTTGTTTCTAGCTGCCTCATCATAGCCCGAACTAGGATTAATATAATTCATATGGACCAGAACGGAAACATTTTTTTTATATAACTTATGTCCAAACGTCCTACTGCAGGGCACAGGCTTTCTCTCAGCGAGAGAGATTATGGGTTTAATTACCACGTGTGTCCACCACGGGTAGGCAATTTTAAACTCTGGTATGTGAACACCTCAGACACCTTCTCTCCTAAAAGCACTTTAGCAAGTGCTTTTAGGAGCACTTAAAACTTACCCTGACTTAAATTACGTGCGGTTTCCGAATTTCACTTTTATGATGCGCACACGCACGCCAGCCGGACATTAACACAACTCAAATGCTAAAACTTATATTAATGTAACCACGCGTTGATGTCTTTTATATGGCACTGCTGCAACGGCCGTAATATCTTAGTACTCTGTACAGTCTGTTAGCTTTTAGAATATACCTCGGCTACTATCGGATAGAATCGGATATATTCGTGTAATAGAAATATCGGAACTAATATGACACTTAATTAAACATAACTTTTCAAACTAGTGAAGAAAAGTTTTACACAGAGCAGGAAGTTGTATTGCAATCGTCTGCTTTCGGCGAAAACCGAAGCCTACTCTAGAGCCCAAGGTATATTCTAAAAGTTAAAAGACTGTACACGTATTTTGACACTTCACGTTTTATCGGTGGCAATGTACTGCAAATTTTATTTAAATAAAATCATGGCCATTCAGAACGGTTAAACTTGGGTTAAACTTGGCATAAGAAATTCATAAAATTTCTTCCCAATTTGGAATGAATGAATGAACGAACGAACGAATGAACGAATGAATAAATGAATGAATGAATGGACAGCCGCTTATTGCCAGGAACCAACATGTTTTAAGGTACCAGGAACCACTTGATTTTAAACTTTTTAGATACAACATTTTATTTTTTACCTACGTCTAAAGACTACTCATTCTTGTAGAGGAGAAACAGCAGGTATGCTAGAATTATAAATAGCCTTAACACATACCTAGATCTTCTTCTTATATATAATAGTACATATTAAGGGTAAGATAAGAACTTCTTCTTTATTTCTAAACTCCTTCAACATCCCTCTCTGCCTCTCCTTCCTTTCTATCCCCACATCTTATGATCTTTCCTATGACTATCACTGTAACACTCACCTGGATAGATAGCCTGAACTCTATTCTTGAACGCGTCGACGAGGGAGTTGGCGACGTTGGCAACACTGGAAACACCAGCGGCCACGCTGCTAACGAATCCGCGGTCACTGTCCAGCGAGCCCTTGTCCCCGGACGCTTTGTCCCCAGAGGCCTTGTCCGCGGCGACCTTGTCCCCCGAGGACTTGTCAGTGGCCTTGTCGCGACCCACCGCCATTAGCTGCGAGAACGGCTTGCTGAGGCCCGTGGATATTGACTTGAGCAGCCCGCGCCCAAACTGGCCTGTGCATCGAAAAGGTATCAAGTCAAGAAAAATATATTTTTACGTAAAGAGTTTACAATCTGTTTGATAAATGTAAAACGCTGCTTTTGGGCCGTAGTGTAGTGGAGATAAATGCAGCGAAAAAACAACTCCATTCTGACTCAACCCCATATGATGAGATTCCGTGATTGTCATCAATAATTGTAAGCGCCGAGTAATACCATAACCCCCTGTATCTGGTACATTTATAATCTGTTAATTTACTGATAACAGCCTATTCCATCTAAGAGAATGTACCAAGCACTGCAATGTTTTAGTGGTCCTTTCTCCAATAATATAGTATAATTATGTGAAGGTGTCACGTGATGCTGCCGCTGTATAAATCACCTCTTTACGTAGATGCAAAGGTCAAAATACTGTTAAATTCTGTCAGTTGGCAGAAGTGTAAAGTGTAAATAACGACTTTCTGGTGCAGTCGGGTAGAAAATTTATGATAATTGTTATTCTAAATGTATTTATATCTGTTATATATTTCGTTCGTTGATCGTTATCAACGCTTGTATGTCCCGAATGCTAGAGCACGGGTCTCTTCCTGCATCACAGGAAGGTTAGGCCATACTCCACCACGGGGGCCAAGTTCGGGTTGGTGGAGAATTGTAAGACAGTGTCTGTCAGTTACTGTCAGAAGTTATCAAGCCGCCCATAAGGCCGTTGACATGGCTTAACGAATGCCATTATATGACAGCCAGCACCAACGGCTTAACGTTATTTATTTAACATTAGAATGACAGACTGTTACTGTACGAGCAACCGGGAGTTTTACGTCGTGCAAGTACAAACAACAGCCCATCAACCTTAATATACGTATATCGTATTCAGTTTCCTTTTGAACAAAAATGAAAGCTCAAGCTACCTCTCGACTCTATATAATAACAATATAATCAGAATATTTCAGTTCGAGATATTTTTTGAACTGAATCTTACGTAAGTACTTAAAACTATTGGCTTGTAACCGGATAAACGTACTACGCTTTCTGTCAGGAGACTGATTCTCGCCCATACGAATTGAAAGCGTAGACGCAAAATAGTCGGAGGCATAGAATTTATCGAATAAAAATCAGAAAACGTAATTCGACAGAAGCCGCGTTTTCACGGCCTTAGTACGCTCGGACCGAGGTGCGCCATTCGAGTAAACTAATGCTTCTGATTGGACGGTTTTTCGTGGCAACACCAAAATAGTCAATCAGAAGCATTAGTTTACTCGGATGGCGCACTGGGTCCGAGCGTACTAAGACCGTGAAACCTGGCCAGAGTCATTAGACATTTATTTTCTCATTCGAATTTGATCTAGCATGGCGTTCAGAATGCAGTGTCGCTCGACTTCATACGTAAGATTCCAAGACATAGAGTTAGCCAAGCTATAGAGTCGTAAACGACATATTTGCTAAGGAAGTGAGAATTGGGTCTGATTCGCAAAGCTTAATCATGGTAAGTAGATTTCCAAATATTGCGCTAAAGAATAAATACAAAAGAGATACTGTCTTTAGCAATTATAAAGCTGAAAATATTAATTATGCCAACAACACAACGCGTTTCCTATTTGTTATATCAAGACCTGACGTCTCGAGGTCTCAGAGCCCGAGGTTACGGTGACCTGAAGTGACAAGTGTCGGATTTAAATTTAAAAATCTTTATTTTAAGTCCACGAATGAAATATACGGCTTTATACAGGGTGTGGCAAATTGGTTTGGTAAAACACAAAGATTATACTATTTTTATTTTTAATGCACTAACCCGTGCTAAGGACAATTTTAAAAACCTATTTAGAGGCTAAAAATTCCACCCATGCCGGGATTCGAACCCGCGATCTCTGGCTATCCGTGCCAGCGCTTTATCCAACTGAGCTAATGGGCGACTCACCGGCATCAGTGAAATTTCGGACCTCTTTACACTATTCTCTGTATTACGTACAGGCAGCGACATCTAGCTGAAGTCAATTGCATCACTTACAGCCCCATGCATACAGGCATGGGTGGAATTTTAAGCCTCTAAATAGGTTTTTAAAACACAAAGAGTTAAATCCACTAGTCAAAAAATAAAAGTTTTATTAATTTATTTATTTTATTAAATTTACAGACAACGTGGTCCAGTGTTATATTACTAGCAATAAATATAGAACTTAGAACTATTTAATATGTAACAGTGACTTGGTGCGTTTTATTAAAATCCAAATCAGTGGACTATCCAGACGTGATGTAAACGCGTTCAGAATTGCCACTCCCGCACATTCTGCGTATATAGTAATCTTATATAGGTATAACATTGTCGAAGCGCGGCAACCGCATCAGAATCCTGAACGCATTGTTAAATTAAATACGCAGAGCGTTGTAGGCTTTTTGAGTGTACGTAAACCACAAAACCCCCGAGTAGAGTGACGTACAAAACGCGTTGAATTGAGTAGTTTTCACTGTACCGATACACCGAGAAAATCTGTGATTATACAACCGTCACTCAAATTGCACAATCGACAAAAACGTCAGATGTTCTATACAATATTTTGATAACTGCTCTTTGTTTAATTTCAAAGTTACGTACATTTGCGAATTTGTAGTCGCAATACCACACGCTAACGATGAAGGAAAACATCGTGAGGAAACCTGCGGCGAGGTTGGCTCCGCACGTATTGACTAGTATATCCTGTGGGCTAGGCCGACTAAGCTGTCAGGATGGTATAGGTGCTGGGCAAGCCTACACCATCAATAAAAAAAAAACACGTTCCAGGCAAACCAGCGTCGGAGTGGTCCCTTTATCCATGTAGTGTGAATGAAGATATCACTGGATGCTGTATAAATCATCTCATTAAGTAGATGCATAAAAGGCCAATATAAAAAGGCTCTAGATAGAGACTGTGTGCAACATCTATTTTCTTTTCATTGCTATTTCCAAGTTGAAACAGCTTTAGCGATTGTAATACTGTTCGGTAGTAGTTAGAGCGATAATGGCGAAGAGGTAGAACGCCGGCTTCTCAATCGGGAGGTCATAAGTTCGAGTCCCGATCGAATTATTTTCTAAGATATGTACGATTATCTGATATGATGATGATATGATAAAGTTATAAGAACAAGTAGCAATAACACTCGCTAACGCGAAGGATAACATCGTGAGGAAACCCTTTAAGTGCTTTAAGTGTAAACGTACATCAGCGCTTGCTACGTAGGTACTATGGCCCAACTATGAGGTTAAGTGCGGAATTCTAGGGTCTAACTAAACTCAACTACACAACAGTAAAGCTTCCGCACAGTAGTGATGGAGGATGATACATAGAAGGTTCCGCTTGTAGGAGTTTATTTCTAAACAAAGTCCCAATCACATTCATGGCAGTGTTGTCTAGGCTATTCTTCTTCTTCAGGCTATATTAGTCCACTGCTGGACATAGCCCTCCCCTAATGAGCGCTACAGCGCAAGGTCGTGCCATCATTGGGGGGTAATGACCATAATCCCCACGCTTGGCATGCGGGTTGGGGATTGCACTTTGGTGGAATTGTACTGCAGGGTCGCTGCTGCCCACCCCTCGGTTTGTGTCCCTTAGTCGCCTCGGATGTCTTTGGTGTGTCGCTATTGGCTCAACCTAACTAACATTACAATGTAATTGTCTCGCCGTGTGAACAGAGTATTGCTTAGAACGAAGTTAACCATATTGCGACCTACTAACATGTGTATATTGCTAGCTATTTTTCAATTGCAACAAAAGTAAAAAAAAATAGCTTTTTACCGTACTAATTTGCGTAACGGCGAAGTGGTAAAACAAATTACATATATACGGAAAACCTACACTTCACCATCGCACACATAAGTGCATAATTGTAGCCAATTATTTCATTTTACTCAACATATTTGCCTAAAGCAACATCACTCAGAGTTAATTGCCTAACAATACAATAATTGCTACCCTGAAATTGGCAACAAAACGTTGGCAGTAATGGGTTAAACGATAGTTATTTCATGGTTGTCCGTAAAGCAAAACAGAGATTAAAACTAGACCGCAGGTTACTCAATTCACATTGATTGGTTGATCCATTGATTGATTGATTGATTGATATCAACCCTTTTTACTACCCCACTGAGGGGAACGGGTATCTTCCTACATCGCAGGAAAGCTAAGCCACTCCACCGTGGGGGCCTTACGTTGTGACATGCGAATACGATGTGACGAGCATAAAATTTGAAATTTCACAGATTCGAAGCCCTTTCAAATCAAATGCAATTAATTCATTTCAACACAAAGAATTTCGTACTGAATGACAATGCACCATGTTTTAAATGCAGCCGCTGCCTTTTAGCCCTAGTGTAGTACAGAAAAAGGCAGCGGGTAAAAAAACTACATTCTGACGTCTTGACCGTTGTGAATAAGAAAAGAACCAGTGACCTGTTTAATCAATTGTTGCAATAGTAAACTCGGTAGATAAATAAATGAGATGTAATTTTTCACAGCGTCATAACCGCGTGTCGTTTTTGACGCTTCCATCTTTATTTCGTAGTTCTAGCCCCTCGTCGATTTTATTTAAAATAGAAAAATGATCTATGCAAAACTGCTCTTCTTTAGAAAGAAGTTTCTCCTTTTGGTGTAACCCTGAAAATACAATAAATTCAGTTCGCTAAGTTACGAGTTCGAAGCGCTTGTTCTTTTCTCAAAAGTCCGTCTGTTGTTATTTTACATTTTTAATTTAGCACTTCACTGTCCAGCGCACTCCTAGGTTCTTTGTAAGCAGTTCCGATTCATGCAGACGTGGACACAAACTATAAATGGTATACATTTATATACATTTTTAGAAGAACTTATTTGTTACCTATATTGTGAAATATTTAATTCAGTAGAGTACATTTGAAAAGCGGAGCAAAAGAGTGTCAGGTTAACACTTGACACAAAAGCGGCTAACATTGACATTCAACAAACACAATGTCTATTGCCAATATTTGATTTCCTTATCAACCCTTGTATGTCCCCACTGCAGGGGCAAGGGTCTCTTCCTGCATCGCAGGAAGGTTAGGCCATACTCCACCACGGGGGCCAAGACCGTGTTGGTGGAGGATTGTAAGACAAAGGCGGGCCTTGCCATCGGAAGTTATCAAGCCGCCCATAAGGTCTCTGACATGGCTTAACGACTGCCATTACATGACATCCGGCACCAGCGGCTTAACGGGCAGGCGTTGACATAGACTATAAATGGCAGAATTTTTTTAGAAGGACTAATTTGTTACCTATATTGTGAAATATTTAATTCAGTAGAGTAAATTTGAAATGCGGAGCCAAACAGTGTCAAGTTAACACTTGACACAAAAGCGGATAACATTGACATTCAAAAAACAGAATGTGAATTGCCAATATTTGATTTGATTAGATTTAACTCCGTGTTGTGCTATTATAATTATTGTTATTAATATTGTGGTATTCTGGCATGGTGAAGCCCTATTACCCCGACGATTACACGATAACTAGCAACACTTTGTAAACAAATTCCGTTTAGCAACGTTAATTATTGTGTGCGTGAAATTGCGTAGGAATTGGGCAAGGTGAGACGAGCCCACTCCAGTGCAGCCTGCAATCTGCATATCGCTGACCTTGAGGCGGCAATTTCTTTACAAATCGATAGTATTTCGGAATAGTGACTCCGTTGACCTTTGGTCTATGCCACTTGCTGAATTCGATTAACAATTTGGGTCTACTCAGTGGATGGGTTGCTCAAAGGTTGACTGGAAAAGATCACTTTTAGCGATAAGGCCGATGTCTATACTTTTTATGTAACCTATAAACGTCCCACTGCAGGGCACAGACCTTCTCTCAGAGAGAGAGAGAGTTTGGGCTTAATTACCACGCGTGCCCACCAAGCATTCGTAAATTCTTTACGTTGAAATAAATTGATTTGAATTTGAATTTTAGTCTTTGCAAAACACGTAAGTTGATTAACAGATTTTTCTAAAACCACTGGCTTAGGTGTCAAGAAAAGAATTCCTGTGGAAATCCGCAGTTGTCGTGCATGCCATATTGCCTACAGAGGATTGTCTCTCTCTCATAGAGAGAGGACCTATACCCTGCAGCGGGTATAAAGGCTGCTTATTCACCACTTACTCCTCACGAAATATTTTCCGACCCTAAGATTTTAAGACATTTTAAGCACAGGCCTCGTCCTTTTACGCTCTGCTCTGGATTTCCTGATAATCTGGAGAATTTAATCTGGACGAAATCGTGAGCAATTTGTAGATCTTGTTTTGTTTTGTAGGACTGTGTGTTAGTTTGTCTCTGTTTTAATGCAAGCATCGTGTATAGCTAGCCAATCCTTTCAATATCGTGGCAGTATAAGGTTTCCCCACTGCTGGGGCACGGGTCTCTTCCTGCATCGCAGGAAGGTTAGGCCATACTCCACGGGGGCCAAGTCCAAGTTGGATTAGGGTGATGTGATGTTGATAAAGTTGTCTCTATGTATTTATTAATGATTCGCGATACTCATACATAGTTATATATTAATTTTTTTTTTTTAGGTATTTATGTATATTATTGTTTAAATATTTGTACATTATATCGTAGGTAATTATAATTATATTCTCGCACTCTTTTGCTGTTTGTTATCAATATATTTTCGATTTGATTATTTTTGTACATGCACCACGTACCGGCTATATTCTTCATGCAATCCACTCCATCCAAAGGTTGTCTGGAAGAGATTGCTCTTAGCGATAAGACCGCCAAGTGTATAACATTACTTAGATTTAAGAATCATGGTTGTAATATTTTTCTGGTTGTGCAAGAAAGTGTTCTCTATCTATCTATCTAAATGAGTCTACCCGAGACCACGGCAACTGTAAAGCTGCCGAAACGTCGGGAAATAAGGTAATTACGTTTTAACTAATAAATAATCGCGATTTTACCCGTTCAATATATAACTATGTTCTCTATGTATTATATCTACCAGTAGGCCAGTAAGTAAGCAGTAGGCCATAGGCTTGTGTTGTGTAAAGTGCAGTACTTTAGTACATATTGCGTCGCCTGCACTCTGACCTAAGCCCTACCAATACTTGCGCCAACTGGCACCAGTGCACTTTTATAGTATTCCGGTTAGTTATTGATCAAGCGCTGAGGCAAGTGGACCCCTCAGGCACTCATGTTGTCTCACAATTTTGTTTCCGCGTGGTGATTGCTTGATTGATTCTTTTGCCCCCTGCAGTACAATTCCACCGAACTGCGATCCCCAACCCGCATGCCCAGCGTGGGGATTACGGGCATTACCCCCTATGATAGCACAACGTGGCGCTCTTTAGGGGAGGGCTATGTCCAGCAGTGGACTAGTATAGCCTGACGACGACGACTACGACGTGGTGATTACTAATAACCCATACGCTTTCTTTGAGAGAAAGCACCTACCCTGCAGGGGGACGTAGGAGAGCCCCACGTTGGGCGCCAATGAAATGCTGTATATCCTTTACAAATAATAAGAACTGGAACGACTTCAGTGTTGTTTTATTTGTAGATTTATTAGTGTAGTAAAACAGAAAAACTGGATAAAAACGGATAAGCAGGTAAAATAGTCAGATCTGGTCGAAGCGTAAAGTGGTAGTGATGAAAAATGAGGAAAATTGAAAAATGTGTGACGTAATTTAAATATTCGAAAATGATAGATAGAAAAAGAAATAAAAATGGTGTAAAGAGGTTTGCACCGTTACATAGTTAGTTAGTTAGACCTGTGATTTCTGCACTTAGCCCCGGTTTCTGGTACACTAACAATCGGTTAATCTACTGTTAACAGCTGTCAGCCAAAGTGCATACGAAAAAAGCATTTGACATCGTATTGGCGTCGTATTAGTGTATTGGAAACTGGGGTTGAGCCTCATATTGAAGCCGTTCTGAGATCACTCTAGCCAGCCTACCTCGTTTCAAAAATAATTCAGCGTTATATTTGGTGCAAATCGCGCTTTAAAGATTTAAAGCACAAACAGGCGAACAGAAACCAGGCAGATGCCTTTGTTCACATCACTGTGCCAGTTTTTGTTCTTTTTGGGGGTGCTCATAAACCCCCGCCAGCCCATATCTACAGACAAACAGTCCATCAGATAGATAGAGAACACTTTACTGTACAAAAATGGAAATCGGTGGCCTTATCACTAGAAGTGATTTCTTGCAGACAACTTTTGATCACCAAGACATATCTATGTTATTTCCATTTTTACGTACAGTAACTTTTTTAACTACAACAAAAGTGTTCGCTATCTATCTACCATCGTTTGTGTCAGTGCATATAGCGAAACCTATGAAGATGTTAAGAGCCTGACATTAACCCCTAACTTGAGAAAGGCCGATCAATATTAATGAACCAGTGATTGGCTCACTTCGGCCGAGGCTCGTTAAAATTCACGGTCAAGGCAGTCAAGTTCAAAAAGCAGTTTCGCATTTCTGCTTGCTTACATCTTACTTAGCAACGGTTTCTGAACTGAAAATTTTACTCTTCTCTTCTTCTTCTTCTACAGTCTATATTAGTCTGCTGGACCTAGCCCTCCCCTAATGAGCGCCATAGCGCAAGGTTGTGCCATCATTGGGGGCGCATAATCCCCACGCTGAGAATGCGGGTTGGCGATCGCAGTATGGTATAATTGTACTGCAGGGGGCGCTGCTGCACACCCCCCGATTTGTGTCCCTTAGTCGCCTTTTACGACAACCGCGGGAAGAATTTGGGTTGGTGCTATTCTCTAGGACGACACCACACAGCAAAATTTTACTAAAGGGTGCCAATGCTTCATTTGAGTCGGTATCAACCTTTGTATGTCCCCACTGCTGGGGTACGGGTCTCTTCCTGCACCGCAGGAAGGTTAGGCCATACTTCACCGCGGGGCGAAGACGGGTTGGTGGAGGATTGTAAGACAGTGGCGGGCCTTAATGTCCGATGTCATCAAGCCACCCATAAGGCGTCTGAGATGGCTTAACTACTGCTATTACATGACAGCCGGCAACAACGGCATAACGAGCCTTAAGAAGCACGGAAGCGCTCGCAAAAAATGCCACTAGCGGTAGGCACGGGACGGTCACCCATCGTGCACTTGACTGTGCCTGTTGCTGCTTAACTCAAGTGATTGATTCCAATCACTTGGTTCGACTAGACCACGAGCGCTTCGGCACTAAACACCACTATGTGTCAGCTTTATTACACCGACATATTCCTGCCGCCTTACCACATTCCCTACCCGTCTCCACTTTAAATGGTTATTCATGTTTAAAAACCTATTTAGAGGCTAAAAATTCCACCCATGCCGGGATTCGAAACCGCGACCGTAACACACAGAATATTGTTAAGAGGTTCGAAATTTCACTGATGCCGGTGAGTCGCCCATTACCTCAGTTGGAAAGAGCGCTGGCACGGATAGCCAGAAGTCACGGGTTCGAATCTTGGCATGGGTGGAATTGTTAGCCTCTAAATAGGTTTTTAAACTGTCCTTGCACGGGTTAATGCATTAAAAAAATAATATGGTTATTCATGTGCCAATGTATTCGAATCTGATCTTTTGCCAAATTACGACGAAAAAGGACAAACGAGTTCACCTGAGGATTGGCGTGACAGAGAATATGGTGAATAGGTTTCTCTTGGTTCAAGGACTGAGGAGGTAATACACCCTGATATATCTGGATGATTTGAAAGCCGCAGCTACGTAATTAATAATAAAGAATGCTATCCATTAAGACTATTCATTTATAGTATCATCATCAACCCATTATGTCCCCACCGAGGGGCACCGGTCTCTTCCCTGAGAAAGGTATAGGCCATACTCCACCACGGGGCCAAGTCCGGATTGGTGGAGGAATTTATACTACATATAGATATAAAATAAAATAAAACGTTAGGAAATCTTCTTTCTCAAAAATTAACGAACAATTAGTACCGGCTCTCCGTCCATAAAAACAATAACCCGCGCATCCGCGGCGCGCATGCGCCACTCTGGCTGGCCACTAATGGTTCTCGAGTTACCCGAGTTTCTGACGAGTTATTGTTGGGAAGTACATTTAAGAAAAAAAATGTATTCGATAGGCATTGGTAAGACATTAATTTTATTTTGCTATGGCTTTTAAGCCGCCTAAAACTGACGCTGTATAAAGCAAACCCTAGTGCATTCCTAGGGCTCCTAGAAATCGATATCGATGTCAACCCTTGTATGTCCCCACTGTTTGCGGCACGGGTCTCTTCCTGCATCGCAGGAAGTAAATGATCCTAGAAATGATTTTGTAAAATTCCCTTTATTCTGACCTCGGCCATTCTTGTCCAGACAGAACGATATCTAATTTTACTCCAGCTATAAGCTCTGATATCTAATTTTACTCCAGCTATAAGCTCTGACATGTTTTAAGTTTAGTTAAGATTATATTGGTAATTGTTGTGGGCGCCTGTTAAACGAGTGCATACTCGTATAAGACCTGTAATTGTAAATTTTAATGTAAAATATGTATATGCATTCTGTTGGTGCTCCTTAATAAATAAAAAAAAATAAAGAAGTAGCGTAGTTAGGGAAGTCTATGTCCAGCAGAGGACGGATTTGGGCTGATTGATTGACAGACCGATTTATTTACTGCTAAAGTTAAAAACGTTCGTAGACTTCGTAAATTACTAGGAACTTGGAACCGGATATACGTAACGCAAGGCGTGCCATGCGGACGCAATGAAATATAGTGAACACATTTTCATGGACCACCGACCGGCAGCGGTATCCGCGGCCGCGTCTTCAAAGGACTGCATAGGCTACTATGTAATTCTTTGAAGACGTCAGACGTACGCTGATACCACCCTCGGGTATCTGTTATATCGGTATCGGTATCGGGTATCGGGTAAATGTTAAGATTGATCTGCTGTCGGCAGTGCTAAACGTAAGTAGGAAAGATTTATTGAAGATTTATAGAGCAGCAGCTGTGACTTAAAAGATTAATTTACAAAGGAGGTGATTAGCTGCATAATATACGGATTAAAGGCAGTCCACCAACTTGGCGAGGGCTGTACCTTGGGAACGTATCTATATTTTTAGCGTGTTGATGGCAAGCTATAGTTTTTAAAAACTTTTTAAGGCTAAAAAATCCACCCATGCCGGGATTCGAACCCGTGACCTCTGGCTATCCGTGCCAGAGGTCGCGGGTTCGAATCCCGGCATGGGTGGAATTTTTAGATAGATAGATAGAATATTCTTTATTGCATGTACACCAAGGATTACATAAGAGACTTATAAAATAACAGTACAGTACAAGTGGCGGCCTTATTACTAAAAGTAATTTCTTCCAGACAACCATTGACGGAAAAGAAGAAACGAGAACTGAAATACGGGTAGTCGGCGCAACTAAACAATATTAGATAACATATTATTTTATAGTTGATACACATACATAAACGATACATAAATATGAAATTGATACACATACATAAACGGTACATAAATATGAAATAAATAAAAATAAACATACACAAGGGGAAAAAAAAAAAAAAACATAGGACATGAACGAAAAATATACCTACATAATACTAGAAAGGGATTTCACGAATACAAATAAAAAACTTACAATAAGGAAAAATAATGGTTATGCACTCTGTTTTTAAATATTGGCAGGGACGGTGAGAATCTTACGTCCAAGGGAAGATCATTCCACAGGCGGACAGCTGTAATAGTAAAGGATTGGCTGAAGAACCTTGTCGAATGACTTAGTGTCTTCAGCAATCGATTGTGACCGGATCGCAAAGTCCGACTGTGCGTATCACATAAAAACTCAAAGCGAGTTTTGAGATACAGAGGTGTGGCTGGATTGAACAGCACCGAATAGAGAGTGGAGAGAATATGAGCATTCCTACGGAGGCGGATAGGGAGCCACTTGAGTTTTAAGCGATATTCGGAGATATGGTCATATTTTCGCAAGCCAAATATGAACCGGATAGAGAAGTTTTGGAGGCGCTCAAGTTTATTTAGTTGCTCTTCGGTAAGGTCAAGATAGCTGGCATCAGCATAGTCGAGGATAGGAAGTAAGAGAGACTGGGCAAGCGCAATCTTGGTCGAAGTTGGCAGGAAATTACGTAATCTTTTCAGAGAAGCCGCTGAAGCGAACATTTTCCGGCTCACC
Source organism: Yponomeuta sedellus (assembly GCA_934045075.1). Classification (NCBI taxonomy): domain Eukaryota; kingdom Metazoa; phylum Arthropoda; class Insecta; order Lepidoptera; family Yponomeutidae; genus Yponomeuta; species Yponomeuta sedellus. The sequence continues at coordinate 586,846 of OW203744.1, forward strand.
TCCGCTAGCTGTGGCGACCAGGACAAACACCTGTCAATGATGATCCCAAGTTCTTCACCTTCTCACTATATGGGATTTGAACGCTGTCAAATTTAACTCGTGGAAGATGTTCAAAGTTTACCTTCGAAATCATTTTTGGGCTGCCTATTACAATGACTTGAGTCTTGCTTGGGTTTATTTTTAAGCCGTACGATCTGCTCCAGTCTAAAATATGAGTGAGATCTGTGTTGGTTTTTTCGATTGCGAGATGTAGATCATTCACAGGAGATTGTGTGTAAATCTGGAGGTCATCTGCGTAAAGGTGGTAGGAAGAAGTGAGATTTTCGGAAATACCGTTGATGAAAATAGCAAAAAGAAGAGGAGACAACACGCCACCTTGTGGGACACCGGCAGTTGTAGCACACCAGGTAGAATAGGAGTTATCAATGCGTATACGCTGCCGGCGCCCGTGTAGATAACTACGAAACCAGTCAATAACCGTTGGAGATATGTTAAAAGAACGCAATATCCCCAACAAGATGTCAAAGTCGACCATGTTGAAGGCATTGCTGAAATCCAGCAGCGTGAGGACAGTTAGCTTACCGTTCTCCATACCAAGCCGTATATCGTCGGTGATGTTAATAAGCGCAGTCACAGTACTATGCCCAGCACGGAAGCCTGATTGGAGAGGATTGAAGAGGTGATTCGTATTTAGGAAAGTACTGAGTTGATGGTGGACAAGGCGCTCTAGGACTTTTGAAAGGAATGGCAGTATGGAGATAGGACGGTAATCGGAAAAGGAGGTGGGGTGGGATTTCTTTGGTAGAGGGGTGACTTGTGCTTCTTTCCAGGTGTTTGGAAACACACCAGCCGCTATCGACCCGTTAAGGATTCCAGCAATGACGGGAACTAAAACATCCAGAATGGGCATGATCATTTTTCTGCTGATGGCGTCAGTGCCAACCGCACTAGAAGTGATAGATTCTATGCTCCTCTTAACATCACAATCGGAAAATTGACTAAGATAAAAAGAAGGGAAATTAGGAGTTGGAAGCGTTGAAAGGTAATTTAGTGTACGTTCTTTTGTGTTTCCATCGAGGGAGGAAGCCGAAGAGAAATGTTGGTTGAGAGAGTTGATATTCAAGTCTTTGGGAGAGGGGTCCTGACGTGCTTTGCCAACTCCTAGGGACCGAAGAAATTTCCAGACTTTGGCTGGATCACCGTTTTCGACAGATTCGTGAATGTGGCGACGTTGTGCATCCCTACACACCTTGTTGCAGTGATTCCGTAACCACAAAAAACGATCCCTGTTATGATCCGTTGGTTTAACCTTGTACCTTGATTTGGCTGCCACTTTTCTGCGCATGGCTTCCCTGATATCAGCAGTGAGCCAAGGTGCCGGCAGATGCTTCACTTTGACAGCTCTAACAGGTGCGTGGATGTCATAAAGATTAGTGAGAAGAGTGTTGAAAATGGTGATTTGCTCATTAACAGTGTCAGCACTAGCCACCACAGACCAGTCGGTACTCAGAGCGTCCTCTCTGAGTTGGTCTAGGTCCATGGCACCAAAATTACGTTGGAAGAGTATCCTCGGCTTTGCTTTGGGGGGACGAATTTTATACGAGAGAAAGATAAGGTCATGATACGAAAAGGCATCCGCTGGGAACTGGCCATGTGAAGCAACATGTTGGGATGAGGAGACTAGAATTAAGTCCAGAAGTGAGGGGGTACAGTTAGGGAAATGGTGAGTGGTGTCAAGAGGGAGAACTGTAATGTTGCTTGACTTTAGAAGGGACACGAGAGTAGAGGAACGGTGGTCATTTTTAACCAAGCATGTGTTAAAATCACCCATTATTATACTATGGCTGTACAGAGGGGTAATGTTCTCCAGAAGTTTTTCAAAGGAATTAAAGAAAGGGACACGCATAGATGGACAGTAATAGACACCTAATAGTACCTTGGTGTGGGACAGGAGGACCTCTATAAATAAATGTTCTCCTGCATTTGGGGGTGAGGGCTGAGCAGATAAGCTAATGACAGAGAAAGGAATATGAGCCCGTAAGTAAATCGCCACACCCCCACCACCACAACCAATCCGGTCGTTACGAATTAGGTGAAAGCCAGGAAGAGAGTAAGAGGTTGAAGGGAGACATGGTTTGAGCCAAGATTCAGATATGAGAATGGCATGCACATTCTTAATATCAAATGTTGCCAGCATATCAGGAAAGTGCGCAGGAATGCTCTGTGCATTAATGTGGACAACGTTGAAATTTTTCTGCAGATCAGAAAATTGGGACTCGAGGGACTCAGCAAGAGAGGGAATGCTATGGAAGCTACATTCGTTGCTACTCAATCCATCCGAAGGAGAATGAATAGATAAATATTCGCTAACGTCGTCGTCAGACATAGAAGTGTATTATTGAAGTAGGTTTATGAGATAAAATAAATAAGTTTAAATAAATTGTACTTAAAGGTAATATGTTATACCTATGTATAAAAAATAAATAAATTACTGGCCCCGACCACCCGCCAGCTGCACTACAAGAAAAAAAAAAACGAAGGAAATATCAGTAAACAAACTACACAGGTCCGAGACGAGTTTTGACATATTGATGGAACGAAACGCAACAATGGAAAAAAAAGAAGTATCTCTGTAGTCTGTGGACAAGTCAGTTTCACGTTACGTGACGTTTAGTAAACAATACATTGAACACAAAACATTGAAGGGTAGAAATAGTAAAGAAAATAGGTACCAATCTCGGACGATACACACATACACATACGCAAAGTATCAATCATTTCTTCTTCTGCATCACATTCCTTTTGGATCTGCTGGACTCGACGATTTTCTGCTTCTGTTTGGGGCCCGTCTGCGCCGGAGTCGGCGCCGAAGCTGGGCCGTCCTCCGCCGAGCCGTCCGCCGCCGCAGCGATGCTTTCGACTTCCGATAGAGTGATTACCCTGTGGCGTGAGCCGTCCGACGCCAGGATGTGAATTGCGCCCTCCCGAGTCCAGCAATTCGTTACGCCAAACCGCTGCCGTGCTGCCATGAACGCTTCGTGCCGGGGCCGAGTGAGGAACTCTGATAGTGTCTTACCAGAGCCTTTTAGTTTGGTTTTTGCAAACCAAACCTTATCCCTCGTCTCGGTGGCGCCAAACTTTACTAAGATTGGCCTGGCACGGCCTCCACTGGGACGCCCCATCCGATGACACCGCCTAATGTCCTCTGTGGCAATATTAACGTTTAGCTGAGCAAGCACTCCCTGCACGACTGAAGGGGTGTCCTCCTTGTCAGTCTCAGCCAATCCGTGAAGTAGCACCATCTTCCTGCGGCTCCGCATCTCCATACTATCCGTTTCACGGGCTAATAAGTCCAGTTGCCGCTGAAGTGTGTTTAGTGACAGTATAACAAATGACTGGAAGACGGCATAGTCAGAAGGCAGGCTGGAGGCCGTAGATGAGGTTGCAGTGTCGGTCCCTGTGTTCAGTTGTTTTTGGAAAGCCTCCATTTGTGTGCTGAAGTGAACCGAGAGCTCTGAGACAGATTTTCTTAGGGCCTCCATGGTAAACTTTTGATGTGTTAGTGAGTGAATTTATTGTGCAATACAGCTGGCAGGTATTGTAGTTTGAAACTAACTTACTAGCATGTAATAATTATATGTTTATACTTGTGAATTTAATTAATTAAACTCAGTTGCTAACAAACTTGTATGACTTGTTACAACTGACTAAATAACTTTTTAGCCTCTAAATAACTTTTTAGAAATTGTCCTTAGCACGGCTTAGTGCATTAAAAAGAGTATAGTTGTGCAAGATTTGCCAATCAGTGTAAGGAAATCGCCGATTGTTGCCCAGGGTGCTATTACGAGTGGGTTCGAGAGTGAGAATTTAAAAACAGGTTTTTAATACACGAAAATCTTTATTGGAAATAATAGGAAACAATACGCGCCCGATGCGTCCTCTGGGACTAGCAAAACCGGTCTGGTCAGCAACCGACTGAAAGTACTGGGCAGCGCTCATATTGACGTCATACACGTGGATCATCGGTCCCACGGTTCATGAAATTGGAAGACGTTCACATGCTGACTGTTGTAGCTTTACCCAGGACTTTCACCGTGTGAAAAGGGGTTGTAAAAGTGCCCCACACGTACGGGCTCAGTGAGTATGTCGTTCAGGAGGCTGTCTTCATGCACCAACTTATCAACGTAGCAGAGCTGCTGTGTTGTTTTGCTACCCTAGTTAGCAGTACGCACGCCAACCTTAGTGTAATTGTACTTTATCTCCCTCTTCGACTTTAGTGTCGTGTGAAGAATTTTTTCGATATCGATATGAACCCTTTTTATGTTCCCACTGCTGGGACACGGGTCTTTTCCTACATCGCAGGGAGGTTAGGCCACACTTCACCAAGGGGGCCTAGTCCGGGTTGGTGGAGGATCTTACTGTCAGACGTTATAAAGCCGCCCATAAGGCCTCTTACATGGCTTAACGACTGCCATTACATGACAGCCGGCACCAACGACTTAACGTGCCTTGCGAAACACGGAAACGCAATGGAAAAATGCCACTAGCGGTAGCCACGGGACGGTCACCTATGACCGCGCCCGTTGTTGCTTAACTCAAGTGATTGATCCCAATCACTCGGTTCAACTAGGAATTTGTTTGTGTCGAAGAATTTGTTCATAAGATAATTGTTGCCCACGGCGTAATTGGCCCAGAGCGCATTGACATTGTAGAATAATCTGATTGATTGTAGATTAATTCTGTAGATTAATCCAACTAAGCTAAAAGAGACTCTTTCTGCGTCGCAGAAAGCTTTACGCCATACTCCACTACGGGGCCAAATCCGGATAGCGATGCAGGAAGAGACCCATGCTCCAGTAGTGGGGACATAATAAGGGTGTGTATGGAAGCTAAAAAGATCGTATAGGTACCGAGCTACCTTACTCTATCTAAAAATGTATCACACATCTTGTTTGTTACAAAGTTGCCCCTAGAAGCTAAATAAAATCGAACTTAGACTCAAAATGCCTAATATCATGCTAAATTGGCAAACTCACCGATGCCTCCATTTTCCTCGCGGCTCCGCAGCCGTTCAGCCTCAAGCTGCTCGTTCTGTTTCTGCATGCGCTTGAAGAGATCCATGATCCCCTTGGGCATGACCCGCTCTGCCATGCTCTCGACCACGCTGCCAGCCAGCCCGAAGATTACCGACAGCGCGTCCGTGCTAGGCGGCTTTGTCGGCAAAACGTCTTTGGAGTCATAGTAGTCCTCAGGTACGTCTTCTTCTTCTACATCTAATTCTGTAAAGATTGGTACGTCAACCTCTGCGCTCTCGTCGTCAGAACGGCTGACCGTCTCGTTTGTGTTCGACGGGTTTGTTTTTAGGTCGTCTTTTGTTTTTTTGGTCTTAGAATTTCTCGTTGTGTTTCTGTCTGATTCAGTTGTCGTTTCTACAGTTTTTATTTCTGTGATTGTTGTTGAGTTCGTGATGACTTCGACAGTTTTGTTTTCTTTGACGTTGGCGACTTCTGTAGTAGTGAGTTCGAACGGCTCGCCGTAGGTGCTTGTGTCTGTGTACTGAGTGGAAGTAGGTAGTGTCATTGACTCGATTTCAATAATACCTTGCGATATCTTTTCAGTCGTGGTGAGAGGTATCACGGTCAGATCCGGTTCGGCTGTGTGCTCTTGTGCACTGGTTAGAACGTTTGGAGTGGTACTTATTAGTTCCATTGGTATGAAACTTGTCTCTGTAGTTGCCTTGGCTTCTCTATCAGCTATAGATTCTGTTTTATTTCTATTTTGTTCTTTAATTCTATTAGAATTGATGTCTTCTTTGATTAGAGTATATTTGTGAGATTCTTTGTTGCTTATATGCCACGGAGTCATATCGTATTTGTTTTCAAACTTGAAATCGTACGCAGAGTCGAAGTCAATGATATTATTATCGAAATCTTCATCGTGCTTATTCTTCTCAGTTTTTTCTATAGATTTCTCATAAGTTAAGTTTATATTTATAAGTATTGCAATAAAAGTAAAATACCAGTACATTTTTCTTCTGACTCTGTGATACATTCTCAAACTGTTTTGCCTGCCATCTGAAACAAAAAAGTGTCTATTGTTATCAAGTAATATTTTTAAGTCCGGAATGCAACTAAGAATAAAATGTCTTGGTTGATTTCAAAGCAGAAGTAATTTTATGCCTGTGGTTATTTGAGACCGCTTCTTGGAACGGTGGTAGCGGTGCGGTAAAACGCCGGCTTCTCAATCGGGAGGTCGTGGGTTTGATTTCCGCCATGTACCAATGCCTTTGTTTTCTAAGCTATGTATAGTTGTCAAATTACTGTAGCAACTGTGTATTATAAATTATAATAACAACTTGCTAACTGGGAAAGAAATCATCGTGGGGAAACCTGAGTACCTGAAGTGTTCAACTACCTCAGTGTTTAAGATTGCCAATCAAGCCCATCTGGTAATTAATTAAGCCCGTACTCTCTCTTTTTAAGAGAAGACATGTGCCCTGCAGTGTTGCGTAGGCTAGGCTACATAAAAATTAAACAAAGTAAGTTTTCCATATGAATTTCTTGGTGGTTTCAAAAGCAACGCCAATAGTACAAGAATCCATACCTATAACGAAATTCATAAACAAAAGTTACGTGGCTACAACAGCTTGACTTGTAATATTTTAGTTTCATCACAATGACGTAGCTTCAATTGCTTGAGACCTGTGTTTTACATCGATTTTGTATTAATTTTACAGGTTATATTAATAGATGGATAAAAAGGGATCAGTTTTGTTTTATCTTTAGTACAAACCTGTAACAAACAGCATGTAACAAGATAGTCAATCATCTCGCAATGTAGGAAGAGGCCTTTAAAAGGACAAGCGTGAGACCCAAAGCATTAGACTCAAAGTGCTACTTTCAAAACGCTTTAGTCTCCAAGAACTATACTCAAATCTTAAGCCTCCAAGAATAATACTTGTAGCACTAGACCCAAATCGCTAGACTCGATGCGATAGATATTAAGTGCTTAAAAAGCTAAACTCAAAGCACTATACTCAAAGCGCCTGACTCAAATCTCTAGACTCGAAGCGCTTAACTCTAATCACTATACTTGAAAAGGTAGACTCGAAGCGATGGACTTCAAGGATCTTATTAAAGCGCTAGACTGAAAGCGCTTCGAAATAGAGCTTTGTTTAACATGATAGATTATTTCTTTTTAATGCACTAACCCGTGCTAAGGAAATTAAAAACCTATTTAGAGGCTAAAAATTCCACCCATGCCGGGTCTCGAACCCGCGACATCTGGCTAACCGTGCCAGCGCTCTTCCAACTGAGCTAATGGGCGACTAACGGCATCAGTAAAATTCTGAATCTCTCTGTATTACGTACAGGCAGCGACATATGGCTGAAGTATTTGCATCACTTGGAGCCCCGAGTACCTACTCAACATGATAGACTCAAGAAGCCTTAAAATCAGAAGCTCTAGACTCGAAGCGCTAGACTCAACGCGCTCAAATTCCAACATAGCGCTACAACAGACACTCTAATAACCCGGCACACAAGGTGTGTTTACAGTTTTTACCACAATTACATTACGCGAGGCAAGTAATCCACTGTCAGTCAGTGCGTAGTTTATAATACCTGTAGCAGACTACACTGGTGACCTATGCAACGAAGACTAGTAAAGAACTAACGGTCACTAAAACGATCACTCCTGTCCAGCTGATAGTTACAGAGTTGGTTGGCGAGGATGCAACATCGCATTGCCGGTGGAAAGTTAACACTTATGAAGTACAATGAAGAGGTAACTAAGGTCTAAAACGTGACATACAAATTTTGTTAAGAGGTCAGCTGTACTGATCATAATAACTTACTTATGACTTAATTACTTGTCCTAGTCTTGAACTAAGATAGTCTGTGCTACTCGTATGGTGACCAGGTAAGGAAATCACACACATGGAAATACACCCAAAAACCCGGAACACTAGAGACAATGGACAATGCGAAAAATGCTAGCCTTTTTTAAAATACTTTTGGGTAGAGGGGGAAATAAAAAGACCTGTACCTTTTCGATTTCTTCCTGGACACACATTTAATAAGTTAAAAATTTTAGAAAGAAATAATTTATTAACCGGAAGTGACGTAGCTCTGAGACCTGTATGAATATTGTGTCAATGCACCACTTTGCCAAGTAAAAGAAATATTGTAGGAAACTTTCTTATTGTTAGGACCGATTTGAGTTGCCATTAACAAAACAAAAATATTGTGGTCGAGCTGTGATGTCACACATAAGTTTTCGAACTCAATTTTTGTTCTCCATAATTATTGAATAAAAATTTACAAACTATTTTTCCTGTACTCTATAGAGGTTAATCAAGAAACGGTACTTTTTATCTCAGCAACATATTTTTTTGTCGTATTGTCCATTCTGCTTCCACGCCCTATGTCTTTTCTATCCATGAGAAAGTTCCTCTATTTTGGAGAGTCTTCGTTCAAGCTTTAAATAAGCACCTTACAATGGCACCATGTAACCAGCACCATGGGAAAAGTCATAAACATGCGATCTCGCACGAGAAACGCGAAGAATGGTTAAACTGTGCCAGCCACGAGCGGTGGTAGAGGAACGGTAGAACGGAGGCATCTCATTCGAGAGTTCATGGGTTCGAATCCCGGTTTGCACCAATCAATGCCTTTATTATTTACTAGCTGTGCCCCTTGGTGTTACCCGCGGATTATTCGGGAATAACATTTTTAGTATTTTTCCGCAGTAAAACGTAGACGCAGTAAAATGTGTTAATATAGGGAGTCAGCTTACTCCATACCAAATTTTATTTAAAACGCTCCAGCCGTTTAGACGTGAAGAAGTAACAAACATACACACTCACAATTTATTTTATTTTATTTATTTTATCTTAATTTTAGAAACAAACAGTCATTTAAATGCTATACAAATTATATCTTATGTTAAATACATAGACCTCTTGTTTCTCATAATTTCAAATGCAAACATTTTTAAGGTAAGTTAAACATCGGTCGGAGAAGCGCTCCGAAACATAATCAGAAATTCCAACTATAAAAACAAAAATAGAAAAAAAACAAACATACACAAAAACACTCCACAGAAACGCTCATATCATTCCAATTAACGACATGAATTATTTATTATAATATAACACACAACACCACTGGCCATTTTTTAACAGAAATAATAATGAAGTTGATCCATTAGCCAATCCAATCTTTCGCCTTTATAATATTAGTGTGAAAGTGTGAATGTGATGTGATGTGATGCCATGATGTGATATCTTTCACCGTATTAAGGACAACAACAGCTCAAACAGGTTATAATTGCTAATTAACTAATAACTAAAAATAAAGCCAATAACAATTGTCCAACCTACGTACAATTGTGAAGTTAAAATGGCAATACCACTCACTAACTTTGAAGCAAAACATCGTCACGTGGGTTATTTTTTCATATCATTGACGCCTAGAAGGGTCAATGTATTCAATGGCCCATAAGGGCTACGATACAATAAATGATTATTTAGATGACAATGATGTCTGAAATTAAAGCCAGTACAACGCATGAGTTCTATGTTTTATAACAATTATGTAAACTCTGTTAATTAAGGAATTTGAAAAGACTTAAGTTTGTAGTTTTTTGTCCCTTTTTTCTTCAAAATGATCTGGATTTTGGAATGGACACCTAGTTTGAATTGTAAAGTTCATTAAGCCGCAGTTTCGCCGCTACTTTGAATAAAACCATTTCATTCCATGTCGTTGTGCGCGCGCAGACTTGCAGCAGCATCAAAATTTAATCTCTATGTTCATGAAATTGTACACAATGCATTTGCAGAAACTAGGCCCAGAGCACTTTCCCTCCGCTCTCATTACGCTTAACGGTGGCGTAGTGGGTACAAACCTGCCCTATCGCCGGATCAGCTGTTACTGTTATGTCACCTGTTATGAGAACTGGCGATAAGCTGTACTGACAGCCGATGAAGTATCAGTGAAGACTTTGTTGACTAACTTTTCGCAAAATCATGACTCTAAACTGGTATTTATACGGGTCTACTTGCGATAATTGATTAGGTAAATTAAACGTAATTACGTTTACGTACCTATGTTAATATGAAGCTTTTGTATGTCCCCACTGCTGGGACACGGGTCTGTTCCTGCATCGCAGGAAGGTTAGGCCATACTCCACCACGGGGGCCAAGTGCGGGCTGGTGGAGGATTGTAAGATAGTGGCGGGCCTTACTGTCAGAAGTTATCAAGCCGCCGGTAAGGTCTTTGACATGACTGGCTGACTGGACATGAATGACTGGCTGGCACTAACTGCTTAACGTACCTTGCGAAGCACGGAAGCACTGCGAAAGAAATCCACTAGCGGTATTCACGGGATGGTCACCCTTCACTAATGTGAAGGCAAAACATTGTGTGGAATGTGAGGACCTGACGCCATGCGTTGGAACTGCTCAAAATAGTATTGGTGCCCGTATTGATTTATGGCCAAGACCAGAGTAACAGCTAAAGAAAAGAATATGTAGATTGTACCCAGAAATTGTCCTGACATAAAACATAGTCCTACTATACTCGACAAGTATTTTGTTTAAGTTTTCAAGTATTTTGTTGGTTATTGGCTACTTTTATCCATCAAAGATTTGAATATTGGTCGAACAGCGCGATTGATTGATTTATCTATTAAAAATATTCAAAATTCAAAATAATTTATTTGTTAAATATGGGTAAGTATATAAAACAGCTGTAATGTACAGCAGAAGATTGTGCTCCATATTTTGCCTTACAGCATACAAATTATAAAAAAATATGATGTCAAAAAATATTCGATGTGGAATAGCTTGTGCATTGACATTTGTCTTGCAAAGTCACCCCTAACCTAACTGAATAGAATCCACGTCTATAGGTTGACGTGCAGTCGACTATGCCGCAAGGGAGTGAACTTGAACATGAAATGCAGAGAAACTCCATAAACAAGATGTGTTAGCAAGCTTTAGAAAGTGATTCAAGAACCTAGAAAGTATATGAGAGTCAATCGACCTGTCTATACTGTCTGTACTTTTATCTCGACAGTTGACGGGCACGCGACGATGCGCGCGAGTGACACGAGCTAAGGACCAACTAGGTTGGAATGGCATTCCGTTGTGCGTTGCGAGATACTAGGAAACAAATATATGAAATAAGGTGTGAAATCTTTGGTTTGAAGGTATTTATCTACCTTTGTTATGTAGTTATTAATCTCAGATGTGTAATATATACATAATATATATCTATATTTTCTATTTATTTATTGATTTAATATCTATTAAATATTATATATATATATATATATATATATATATATATATATATATATATATATATATATATATATATATATATATATATATATATATATATATATATATATATATATATATATATATATATATATATATATATCGTCGTAAAGACAAAATTTGCAGTCCTCCCACGCCGAAATTAACTTTCACAAAAAGTCAGCGTTTCTTTCTAGGACCAACCTTGTATAATAAATTCAATAAAATTTGCTATGTATTTAACCTACCGATATACGAATGTAAAATAAAAGTGCTAGCTCGTCTAAAATCTCTAACATATGACGATACAGAAAAGTTCGTAAACAGTTAAAACACACATATCCCCCTTCAATTACACGAAAACTCACACACAAACACAGACACACACACATGCACAGACACACACACACACACACATACACATACAAACATAAATTGCATGCCGCATGTTAGATATTAGTATATTTTGCCTCACATGTTCTACTAGATTCAATATTGTTTGACAAACATGACATCAACACCTACTGTCTTCCGCCTTTTGCTAGAGGCACGGGCCTACTTACCATAAATACAGGCTACTAGATAGTCTAGTTATGGTAGTAGTCACATAAAACTACGTTTTTGTTATGTTTTTCTTCTAGAAGAGCTCAAGAATGTAAGTCGTTGTAACCATTCCTTATTATCATTTTTATCATTTTTTTTCATTATGAAAACCAACCAGTATATATATATATACATACTGGTTGGTTTTCCTAGTCCTGGTCGGTTTGGTTGGTTCTATATTTTATATATATATATATATATATATATATATGTGTGTGTTTTAACTGTTTACGAACTTTTCTGTATCGTCATATGTTAGAGATTTTAGACGAGCTAGCACTTTCATTTTACATTCGTATATCGGTAGGTTAAATACATAGCTCTGATAGTATGGTGTATTTTTATGTTGACGGATCAGGGTATTGTATATGAAGAGCTGTCTGACAGTCAGGACGTCGTAATAAAGAAAATAAAATTAAAATTCCCTGAGTGCTTAGTGCGAGTTTGACAGATCCAATCGAATAACTTTACTACCGCGTTAATCGAGCATTGAGTAGTGAGTATGAGTAAGTTAACCGTTCGAAGTGGCAAAACGCTGTTACAGTACAACTCGCACTCGCGTTTATTCGTGTTTTGGCTGGTAAACGTGTTCACTTCTCAACGAGAACCATTACAACTCGCACTCAGCAATTTTAATTTCTATACTTGTTGCTAGGTGGCGCTTCCTCGATGCCATAGAAATATGAGTTTACGTTAACGCGATCGAGTAGTTAAAAAACTCGCACTAAGCACTCTGGCCACTAATCCTAGTATATGATAATTATAAATGTCCCTTTTTGGATGTATGGACGCCACGACACAAGTACGCCAGAACGCTGGCAGGACCTCGAGGAATTTTGGCACAAAGATAGATCATATTCTGGAATTGTATAGGGACTGGCTAATAAGGGAAGTCTAATGCGAATGGCGAAAGAGCGCGAAGGGTGACTTGATGGGGCAAAGGCCTGTACCTAGCAGTGGCCAGAGGTGTGCTGATGATGATGGTGATATCTCAAAAAAATACACAGGAGCTAATAAGTACTGAAACCTGCAGCGGGTGAACCTTATGATACATAAAAGTAAAGATAAGATAAGAATATTCTTTATTATACCCCAGGAAAAAACAAACAAAACATAATTACAAAGATACAGTACAATTGGCGGCCTTATTGCTTATAGCAATTTCTTCCAGGCAACCCACGATGGAGAGTAAAGTAAAAACATTTATTTAAAAAATATATATATAATCATGTGGGTACAGCGATATCATTCCGGTGTCATCTTCAGCCAAGTAGGTACTCGGGGCTGCAAGTGATGCAAATTACTTCAGCCAGATGTCGCTGCCTGTACGTAATACAGAGAATATTGTAAAGAGGTTCGAAATTTCACTGATGCCGGTGAGCCGCCAGCCATTCAATGTAGGTACACTTGAAAAACAAGCGAAGCGTAAATAAGTTCCTAAATAACTCTTTTCTCTTCTCACTAATGTAATTACACGGACAGCCATTACAGCACCCGCTTGACCTAGCCTAATGACCACGGTTCAAACGATTCTGCGTGTTATTTTTATATTTATAAAAACTTTAGGACTTCTAGGACAAAAACTGTGTAATTCGGTAGAATAAAAACAAAATAAAAACTTTGCGAATTATCGAGTTGGTGATTCTAAAATGCTTCTTAGTCTATGTACAAACCAAGATAGTTTAAAAAAAGTATAATACGTAAGTTTCCTATACATTATCATCTTAATCTAGCAAGTATAATTATGATTTCTTTTGTAGTAATACACAGTCACGTATATATCCGAGACGATTACGTACGTAACTAATATTTTTTGCGTTCAGACATACCTAAATACAGTAGTCACTTGATATGAGGAGTAAGCGAGGCGCGTCGAAACATCTGTGCCTGAACGTTGAATTTTGAAGCCACTTTAGGCCCTCGCTTGACGTCAGGTGAGACAAAGATCAAATGCGAACGTAATGAAATAAGAGAACTTAAGTCTATACAGTCAGTTTATCCTTACTTGTCGAAATTAGTAAACAAGATTCTAGCCACAAATTGACATTTGATGCCAGAACTAGATATTTTCTCGCAAGTTCATCAACTTGGTTATTAAATTGGCAGCGTGTTAGGTACCTAAAATAGTGTCTCAGATTACTTCAGCTATGGGAATATGACTGTTTCCGACTAAAAAGTCTATGAAATGAAAAGGTTTTATTCAAAGCAGCGCAGAAACTGCGGCTTAATGAACTTACGATTCAAACTAGATATCTATTTCAAAACATTCTTGGAAAAAAAAATGGACAAAAAAACTCCAAACTTAGTGTTTTCAAAGTCCTTAATAAACGGACTTTACATAATTATTATAAAACATAGAATTCATGCATTAATTCCAGACATCATTGTCATCTAAATAATCCTTTATGTTATAGTAGCCCTTTTGGCACAACGTGTGCTTAACATATTTTTTGAACCGCGTTTCAGGCAAGCTTAATAAATCTCCATACAAACATTTCAAGTGCCTACTTTACCGCTAGAATCTTGTTTACTAAAATGGGCAAGTTAGAGTAAATAGACTGTAGTGTGCTGGTGTTAAGGCCAGTAATTGGCAGACGCAGCGTGGGACGCCCTATAAAAAAAAATGATACCGGTGTACCCACATGATTATATTCTTTTTAATGCACTAACCCTTGCTAAGGACAATCTCAAAACCCTATTTAGAGGCTAAAAATTCCACCCATGCCGGGACTCGAATCCGCAACCTCTGGCTAACCGTGAAGGCGCGCAAAATATTACCCATTAGACTAAGTACATATTAATTCAAAGTTTTATCTTTACCCTCATTGCGTAATGTAATATTTTAAAACCTATTTAAATTTTAACTTAATTTTTACCATTTTCATATTACGTTCATTTTAAACTTTTCATCATAATTTATTGACCTAACATTTTAATCATAATCTATTGACTTAATTTATTTAACATTATATCCAAATTAGACTTAAAGGTTGCCACAATATAAATAGTGGCAGAACCTCGCACAAATTTTTAAAAAAACCGTGAATGCGCTCTCCCAGCTGAGCTAATGGGCGACTTAAATGTTACAAACATTTCAAGTACCCACCTTAAATGTACGATTTTGAATACTTCAAATACTTTCCTCACCCCGTTTGCCTTCACGGACCAACGTAGGATTAAATAATACAGATCACGGCTCGGATTCCCACGGCGATATTGGGCAAAGTACCTGAGTAAAGGGTCGATTAGCCGGCCAATTTGGAGCCGTCGCGCAGACGTGACTGTTCCGGTTGAGAGGTCACGCTGGGATGGACGATAAACGCCGCGATTTCTAAGTGATATTTCGCAACGCTGCGCTCTATTGGGTATGTACGGTGCTGCGCAGATCGCGCTTTAGCGCTTTGTTTTAGTGCCTCGCTTTTGTATTTGAACAATATTGCGAAGTAGAATTTCTATAGGTAGATACATTATTATTTAAATTTTACTTCTTTGGTTTGACGATCTCTGTGGCGCAGTGGTAGCGCATCTGCCTACCATAAGGTGCCGGGTTCGAACCCCGGCTGGGACAAAAAAAATATATTCCAACCCACATATTCACAAAAAGGAAGACAGTTACGCAATGTACTTCGAAAGTTAAAATTAATCCCCAGTTTCTCGCACAATTTCTAACAATCTGTTAATTTGCTGTTTACATATCTAAATTTTTTTTATGCACTCTGGCCAGCTGACACAGATCAACGGCATCTTAGTATATCAGAAAACGCTGGTAACTGCTTTTGTATTTGAGTCCCTACCGAGGGGCCCGGGTCTCTTCCCTTAGGAACTTTTTCTTCTTGTTGTCCAAAATATGAGGAAAACATTGGACCTGGAACAGTAAGTTTTCCGGACTTCGCTCTAAATCATTGAGTGTGAATTAAGAAAGTTATTCGTAAAGTCCTATTTCTAGGCCACCAGGGCTTAGGAGGCTAGTCCTGGATGTCTAGAAAACCAACTACTAAGCCCGATATTTTTTTTTCAAAAAGATGTTGAGACGTTTACCTGAGACAAAAATAACAGGTTCGCCGATCCACGTGAACTTTATACAGTAGTTTGTTAGCTCAAATAAAACTCGTCTATCGAGTTATTTGCATAATCTGCCAAGACGTTCGTGTATTGTTTTGAAACCTGTTTCTCGACAAGTTTATGTATTTTTCTCGTATCGGTGTCCTTCATGTAGCTAGGTATCTTGTAAACGAATGCATCAACAAGAGTACTCTAATCTTAGATGAAACAAATCGTTATCAACCCTCAAATGTCCCCACTGCTGGGGCACGGGTCTCTTCCTGCATCGCAAGAAGGTTAGGCCATACTCCACCACGGGGGCCAAGTCCGGGTTGGTGGAGGATTGTAAGACAGTGGCGGGCCTTACTGTCAGAAGTTATCAAGCCGCCCATAAGGCCTCTGACATGGCTTAACGACTGCCATTATATGACAGCCGGCACCAACGGCTTAACGTGCCTTGCGAAGCACGGAAGCGCTCGGAAAAATGCCACTAGCGGTAGTCACGGGACGCTCACCCATCCCGTACCTGACCGCGCCTGTTGTTGCTTAACCAAGTGATTGGGTTGCTAGAGGTTGCTTCATCGCGTTCATTCATTAGTTTTAACAAGAGCCATATTTTTATCTCCAGAACCTTGTCTTTTATAGCCTTTACGAGGCTCGTTTAAAACAACAATATGCTAAATGAAACATTTGATCAGCGATGATCTCTATGCACAAGTTGGGAAAGAACCGCGTAAAGTTGCCAAATTGGATGGTATTTTTTCTAAGATGGTTTCAAAACTTCTCAAGTTCAGTAAGTACAAGAGACTGCTTGCTTAACCCAGTACAAAATACGGAGATGAACAAGAGATTTTGTGTATGTGATAGATATCTTTACCGTATGATGCAGTCAAGTCCTATGAGAGTGAATAAAACTTCACAGATGGACAATTTCACATATCTACCTAACTTAGAAAAGAAAGTCATTGGTGCAAGCCGGCGTTTTACCGCTCCGCTACCACCGCTTTTGAATCTACGTAATATTTGTACAGTATTTATACAGAGTCCAGTGGCACCTTCATTTTTTCTAGGTGAAGCAACCACTCGGACACTGCAGTGTTTAAGACATTGTTTTTTAGACGGAGTATCTTGCCCATCAGCTATACCATCTTGAAAGCTTAGTCGGCCTAGCCCACAGAAAAGACAAGTTGTATAGTCCAGTGCTTAGTAGGCGGCACTTTTCCACAAACAGATATTTTGAGTAGAGTTCAAAAAGTGAAAAGTGAAAGTGAACTACATTTATTGCCAAAACACAAATTATACATTAAAAAAAAATATATATACACAAAAAAAAATTGACATAAAAACAGACCCA